>OW240923.1:51038865-51178149 GCA_933207985.1 Pelobates cultripes
GTTTTCCTAAAAGTTTTTATCATGACCATACCCCCCTTTAAAAACTTTGAAAAATCAGGAGGTGCCATTTTGCACATTCGAGTAGTTGCATGTGGAAGAATTTGCTCCAAATTTTCCTGCAGCATTTGCAACCATTTATTTTTAGCAATTGCATCTTTCTGTGGAGTAGACAAATATGGTTCATTAGGAAAATTTAACTGCATTTTCCTACCTGTCATCAATTCAAATGGAGTGTATTGTGTAGCTGAAGACATGGTGCCTCTAATACCCATAAGTACAGCAGGAAGTGCCTGTACCCATGTGTTGCCTTTCTCAAGTAACATTTTTGAAAGTCTAGATTTCAATGTTCGATTCATACGTTCCACAATCCCAGCAGATTGAGGATGATATGGTACATGAAATCTCTGCTCTATGCCTAGAATAGCACACAGTGCTTGCATGATTTTCCCTGTGAAATGGGTACCTCTGTCTGACTCTAGAAGTCTAGGAAATCCCCATCTTGAGAAAATGTGTGTCCATAATGCTTCAGCTGTTTTTTGTGAATCATCTTTAGTCAGAGGAATTACTTCTAACCATTTAGAGAATACATCCACAACTACTAAGGCATATTTTAATCCATTCTTACCTGTTGGTAATGGCCCAATAAAATCAATTTGTAAAGTAGTCCAAGGACCATTTGCAGGTGCTATACGTTGTATAGGCGGTTTTTGTCCTTTAGGTCTGGGATTTATTTGTGCACATATCAAACATGATTGCACTACCTGTTGTACAGTCTTTTCCATGTTATCCCAATAAAACTTATCTCTGAGTACCTCTAACAATTTCTGCTGTCCAATGTGACCTAAACTTTCATGATTGTATTGTGTAAATAACACTTTTAGATGTTCTGGCATGACCGGACACAGTTCTCCGTTTTGGTCATGACACAAAACCCCGTTCTCATGAACAAATGAAGGTTTTGGATCAACCCGAGAAGCCGCAAGGGACGAATCCTTTGCCTGTTCTTCTGCAAAAGATGGAGGCTGTGTGTTAGTCTTTCTAACCACTGCTACTGACATAGGTTCTGTCTGCAATGCATTTTCACCAGTTAAAGCTGCTCTTTTTGCAAATTTATCAGCTATTTCATTTTCTTCACTAAGTAAATCTTTACCTTTTTGATGGGCAGGAACTTTAACTATAGCATGTAAACATGGCTCTTGAGACGCAATTCCAAATATGGTCTCTAGTGTCTCTTTGTGTGCTAACACTTTATTTGAGGCATCTACGAACCCTCTTCTTTTCCATATAGCTAAATGTTCTGTAAGTGATCTAACCACATATGAACTATCACTATATATCACTAGGGGACGCCCTTCTTTTTCCTCAAGTGTCAGTACTGTTTTTAATGCTTCTAGTTCTGCTCTCTGTGCTGACAAATGACCTGGCAATTTATGCTCTACTGAATATCCTCGTTTTGGATACCATATAGCATAACCTGTATAGTACTTCCCATCTGAACAGAATCTGAACCCGTCAACAAACACAGGTTCATCAGATTCACTTGCTTCCTTTCTGAAAAGAGAAAGAAAATTCTCTTCAACTTCTGCTAAACATTCATGGGGTTTACCCTCATATTGCATTAGTTGTGGAAGTACATACTTTGCCTTATGTTCTACCTTAATTTGCTTTGGTGATAGAGCTATTAACCATCGTGAAAATCTCTGATGTGACACACCTGGAATTCCTTTTTCAAGAAGTATTTTTAAAGGTGTGTGTGGTGTTTGCAGAATTATGTCCTTGAATCCCACTATGTGTTCAGTTGCCATTACCGCAAAATGTACTCCTACCAAATGTCTGGCACAAATTTCTAGCCCTCTTTCCACTGGGGAAAGAATTTTAGAAAAATATCCCACTATTCTCCATATCTCTTGCTGCAATTGTAATAGTACTGCGGAGACAGCCGTCTCTGAAGTATGTACTTGAATTGCAAAAGATGCAGTTGGATGTATTGTCGCTAAAGCAGGTGCAACCTGTAAGTCTCTTTTAAGTACCTCAAATGCATTCTGATGTTCATCTGTCCATGGTCCAAATGAAGATTCACTATTTTTCAAGAGATCATATAAAGGTTTGGCTTTTTCAGCGAACCCTTCAATGAATTCTCTGGAAAAATTCATTAATCCTAGGAACTGGCGTAAGGCCTTGTGTGAAGTCGGTACAGGAAGAGAAGAAATTGTTTTGATTCTTTCCTGCACTGGCTTCTTGTGTCCTGGACCAATTTGTACACCCAAGTATTGTACTTCTGGTTGCATCAGTGTTACTTTGCGTGTATTCAGTTTTAAACCAGAATCCTGCAAAAGGAAAAATAATTCATTTAACAGAATCAGGTGTTCTTCCTCAGTTTCAGTCTGCAAAAGCATATCATCAACATATTGTAACAAGCATTCTGGCCTAGAAAACTTAGACAAAACTTTTGCTAATGCCTGATGAAAATATGTTGGAGAACTGTGAAAACCCTGGGGTAACACAGTAAACACATATTGCTGATTTTGAAAAGTAAAAGCAAATTTATACTGACAACTATGCTTTAGTGGTACAGAGAAAAACCCATTACTTACATCTAGTACTGAGTATACCTTAGCCGTTGACGTCAATCGTGACATTATATCTGGGGTTTCTGCCACCACATGTGTAGAAGGTGGTGTGTATTTATTTAATGTACGTAAATCAATTGTTAATCTCCAGCTATTCGATTCTTTTTTCAAAATTGGCCACAGATTATGGTTGCATGGACTATTTGCTTTTCTAATTATTCCTCTCTGTTCCAAATCATTAATGACACTTGCAATAGAATCAATTGAATCTGGGGGTAATCTATACTGCCTCTGTGGGAGTGGATCAGGACCTTGAATGTCAATCAGCACATTTTTAAATCTTCCACATTCATTTTTACTTTGTGCCCATAAATCTGGATAACTCTGTACAATCTCTTTAAGTTCAAGGTTATCCCTAGTATTAGGCCATTGCATTTCTGTAGACACTACATCTACTGGACAAACAATTCCTAGCTCCCCATATTCAGTAGGATCCAATAGCACTGGTTTCCTACCCTTAGCATCTTTCCAAATAGCTTTGTTTCCCAAATCAACAATCCAACCTCTTTTTTGCATAACATCTGTGCCTATGATATTATCAACATTTTTGCAGTACCAGATATCAATTTTTGTTTTTAAACACTGAGGTATTTCTAAAGTAACATTATTTACTAATGTTGCCATAGATCCTCCACTTCTGTCAAAACCTACAATTGTACATATAGGTGCACTTGGTGATAAAGGTAGTTGTAAACTAGTTATACTTAACTGAGCACCTGTATCAACAAGAAATTCCGTGTCATAACCTTTTAAAGAACATTTAATGTATGGTCTACCACATCCATCTAAATTTAATGGAGCCAAAAATTCAAGTGGACGTGGCCTGATTCCTTTAGATTGTCATTGTGAATTTAAAATTTGGTCAGTCTGATTAGACATGTTAGAAATCACACCCTGTCTGTCTCCTGTGTTTGAGGAAGCTACAATTTCTCTCACTTGCCTTATCAGAGGAGTATATGGTGAATCTCTGGTGTTTTCTATATTAGGATTATTTTGAATAAATCCATTTGATTTGCCATAATCCCTTGATTGTAAATCATAAATATAACTCCTGCAGTTTCTCTTTATATGACCTGGCTTGTTACAATAGAAACAGACCAGACTATGTGTCGAGTTTCTTTCATAGTGTGAGTGGGGCATATTAAAACTTGGAGCTTCTCTCCTCTTTGTCTGAGTTCTAACAGCTGCAGGAGGCGAGGGTGGGGGGGACTTCCTGTATCTGGGTTTGTCCTCTCCCCTTTCTCTCCTAACTGCACAGACAGATTTTTTAATATTTTGTTGTCTGGATTCCCTTCTCACCCTATCTAGAAATGATGCAGCATCTTCAATATTTTGACACTGGAGAGCGCATGCAATTGATATTGGATCAAGATATTTAAATTTCTTTACAAATGCATTTACCATAGATTTTGGTGTCTGATCATCAGGAATACTCATTACCAATCTGTATGCACGCTCAAATTTTAAAAGGAAACTGAAGACATCTTCATTTATATTTGGTTTTAAATTTTCTAAAATCTCAATATCCACATGCTCATTTCCTGTTGTTAATCTTATTAATTGTGTCAATCTATCTCGCTCATTCCCATGGACTATTTCACCATCTTCATCATTAGGGGTACTTATGGGTGGGGTCAGTCTACGTGCAATGTATGTTGGCAGCCATATTTTAAACAATCTGTTCCTTTGTTCGTCATTCAAATTATGTTTCGATAAATTAGACTCAAATATGTCTGCATTACCAAAGGCATCCATTGATGGATTATATGGGGGAATATCTTTGGTAACTTTCATCAGCTGCTCTTGAATTTTTAATTTAAGTTTTGCAGCCTTATCTAACAATTTTCTACGTTGCAAATCAGCCTGGGATGATATTTCTGTGACATCAACTGGCTCTGGTATCAAATTATGATCACTCCTTGTAATCACACACAACTGTTTAGCTTCAGTTCTAAGTTTACAAATTAATTCAGATTTAAGATCCAGTTGTTCTCCCAAATCATAAATACTTGCCTGTAGTCTATCACAGTTAGTACATTTCATTTCTGTTACACATACAGATTTCTCTTTACTGTCTGTCTGTGTACTTTTTAAATCTTGCACTTTTACTTGTGCTGGTACTTGTAATTTTGTTGGAGCTACTCCTGTTCCAAGGATCATTGTGTCAAATGTTTCTACCAATTTTAAAACATTTCTAATTTTCTTTTTTGTTTTATTTAAACATAACAATTTATTATCAATAGCTGCATTTGCTTGTTTACATTGCTCATACAAACTTGCCCACAATTGACTATCTGTATGGCATCTATCAAACACAAAATCAAGTTTACTTTTCTCTGCAATATCAGTAACAAAATCCATTATTACTCACCAGACAAGATGATCTTTAATGCACGACACCGTCTGTCTTTAGTCTTACAGCTGCGCAGTGTGGATTTGCTTCTGGAAACTTGCCAAGCTCAGCCACGTGTTTGCTTCTAGATTTCACGTTGTATCTTGTGCTGCTTTCTTTATAACACGTGCTTTTGTCTGTTGTAGAATATAATCTTGGAACAGTCTTTGTGATTTAAAAAAAAACCTTTGTCTTCTAATAAGCACACACAACTCTTAACACAGCTTTAAACACGTTCTTTTTTCTGTTTCTGGCTGCACACACTTCTATTCAACACAAAAAGTAATTCGATATCCGTGCTCTCTCTGCTCACCGCCCCCTCTGAATAGAAGTTTGTAACAGCAGAAAACAGTCTGGCTGGCTCGTCAATGTAATAACTGGCTGTGTTTTTCTATAGTTGAATAAGTCTTGTATGTATATATATATAGATATTTCTTCTTGTCTTCAGTTTATTGATATATATACGTCTTGGGCCAAATGCTCGCCACAATAATATATGTCTATATTATTGAAAATTAGTAATACGCAATCTGACGTTCTTTATAAAAAATGAGTATTTATTCTACATTCAACAGGAAACAGTTATATATACTTAACAGATGGTAATTCTTAACGATGTTACAGAGAGTCGTCTTGACATCAGAGAGGAGAGCAAACGGATCGTAGCAGGAAGAGAGCCTGTAATCCTTTGTCCTTGACTCTATATACCCCAAATTACGTCATAATGTTTAGTTTAGACCCTGCCATATAAGGAAGTTCCCTATATAAAGACCGCCTCAAATCTCTTATACAGGAAATTCCAGAGACCTCATATTACAGAGTAGCAAACACCATCTGTTCTGTTTAACCCATTAGACAGCCACACCTTAATATGTATTTGAATAGGAACATACAGAATATGCAATATTCTACAATATCTTACAGATTAACCAGAGGTACATCATCAGGTTTACCCTGACATAAGTATATCTCACTGTGTGTTGCTGTTCACTGTTGTCTAGTACTTTGTACTACTTTGTAACTTGTCCAGGAGACTTCCTTCTCACACTCAGATCAGATTCCTCTTTCTAAATATCCTTAGGCACATTGTCTAAACATCCATCATGCCTTTTGCATTCCATTTACCATTTCATACAGGTATGTTTACCCATTGGCTCATGTGAGCAATACCCACATCTGTCATTCCTGTAGACTAAAGGAATTACTTGCTATTAGGGATATAAATTTCTATATTTAGCTTTCCAAGGCCTTCTAAGCCTCAGCATATTGGTTCCGCGAGGCTAACACCCATCCTTATACTAGGAGGTAATCGCCATTCACTCCAACGCATAGGAATTTGCCTCGCAAACATCCTGCCACAACGCTCCATGGCAAATCAGCTTCTTGGTCCAATCAAATCCCATTTCATTCCTCCTCCCCCCTCCCATTTCATTCCTCCTCCCCCCCTTCCCATTTCATTCCTCCTCCCCCCTTTCCCATTTCATTCCTCCCCCTACCTCCCATTTCGTTTCCTCCACCCCTTCCCATTTCATTCCTCCTTCCCTCCCATTTCATTCCTCCTCCCCCTCCTTTTCATTCCTCCTCCCCCCTTCCCATTTCATTCCTCCTCCTCCCCCCCCTCCCTCGAATTTCATTCTCCCCCCCCGACACCCGGCGGGCGGGCGCGCGAGGGAGCACTCTCTGTGTGCTTCCTCTTCAGCTCCCTCGCGCACTGATGCCAGAGCCGGAAGATGACGTCATCTTCCAGATCCGGCATCAGTACGCGGCGCGCGAGGGAGCTGAAGAGGAAGCACACAGAGAGTGTCAGCAGGGCCAGCCTCTGGGGGGCCCTGAGGTGACCGGCTGCTGGGCCCCCCAGGAGAAGATGCTGACCCTGTGGGTACAAACCGGGTCGCAGGGCCCCCTCCGACCCGGTATGTACCCACTGAATGTGGGGCCCGGATGGCCTGAGCAGTCCGGGCCCCCCAGGACCGCCGGGCCCATGACAACCATTGCGGTTGTCATGCCCTGATGGCGGCCCTGCCTTTAGTCCTAGGTGTGATACAATTCTGCGTGCTGGATCAACTAGTATGCTGACAGCCAGTTACCAAGGTGATGATATTCTATTTTTTTATTTTATTTTAGAATGTCACAAGACTGTCTAATACTATCCTTACTTTTTGTGCCACTTTACTCCATTCCCTCTAGCATGTAAGCTCATTGAGCAGGGCCTTCAACCCCTCTGTTCCTGTGTGTCCAACTTGTCTGGTTACAACTACATGTTTGTTCGTCCACCCACTGTAAAGTGCTGTGGAATTTGTTGGCACTATATAAATAATAACATAATAAAAGTCCCGGAAGGGGGAGATGAACTTTCACTCCCAAGCACCCTGGCTAGGTCTGGTTCACCATCTAGGAGACGTGAATCGGTCAGTCCATCATCAATTACATCATGGACACTTCCATGCATTCAAACTGAACTTTGGAGAAGGAGTGTTCCTTTTCCTGCAACTGCCAGGAAATCCGAGCTGTTCAGATTAATGCAAACACAGACAGCTCAGGCACTGGGGAAAGTTCTAGCAGCAAAAACATGGCTGATTTACCAGCCATGATGATTAACTCTTGTCATCCATGGGACAAATTAGTGAGAGACTTGAAAGATTAAAATCTGGCTATCTGGCAGTGACCCTGACTTTGTCAGCCTCATGAGTCTATCCGGTTCATCTGCTATAAAACAGGGCAATGTTGCAGTGTTATTAAGTTAGATCAACTTTTGGCTTCACACTCTGTAACGGCGCTTCCTGCTGATGCTCCAAGTGCTCACCGAGGACTCCAAGCACTCCACCAGACACCATCAGCACCGCAGTCCCCATGTCCAGCGTTACAGCTTGGCTGGGAACGCGCCGTCTCCTACCCACCCTGGACCTACGACAAGGCTCCAGGTTCCAGTGGGTGAACCTATCTTCCGCCAGAGAGTTAAGATAAGTGATTATAATCCCAGGGCTAAGTGATTATAATCCCAGGGGAGTATAGTGATATAGCAATCCCCTGGGTAACTGCAGGATTTTCCCCCAAACATGAGACAGACTCTATGTTGAGAGTAAAACAGGAACTCTTTAAAGCAAAGCAAGCACTTACAATGTATACACACATTTAAACCCCCAACAGCCTCATTTACATACAATAGGTTACATTGAGCACTATAGTACAAGGAAGGGTGGGGTCAGAAAATAGCAAGGGCTGATGTGAGATTGAGGAGGGACAAAGCAGCCAGTTTAAACTGGTCTGGCAGTGTCCCTGGGACAATGCTCGGCTGGGGAAACAAAAGGACAGGAAAGAGGGGAAGAGACACATTTTCCCATGGAAGTCACTTTTTAACATATCTTTTTGCAGGGACCATAGTCTTTGGTCTCATGGTCTCCAGGCCGCAGATAAGATAAGAATCTTTCTGGGGATAAAACAATATTCAATTTTAAATCCTCAAGAAGTTTAGATACATCTAATTTAAGAGTATCCAAACCAGTACAATCCCACCAAACATATTTAAGTGAACCCTGTTCGTTATTACAACGCCAGCATACATCAGAGGAGTTTGATTGAAATGTACATGTTTTTGTAGGGACCATGTACCATCTATGTTTAAGAAAAGTTACCTGTATATTTGTGCAATGGATCGTTTTTCTTAAAGCATCAAAGGAATTTAACCATTCTTGGCAGGAAAAGGATTTGTCTAAATCAGTTTCCCATTTGGAGATAGTAGTATGTTTAACTTCCTGATTTAATGCTTCCAAGGATTGTCTAACTGCTGAGGATTTAATTTTAGCCTTTCCAAAAAGGATCTTGTCTAAGGGTGAATCCCTAATTATAAGTGTCATTGTGGCGAAATCTTGTACTCTTAAGTAAGTAAAGTATTCTTTATTCGGTAGTCCTATTTTACCTTGAAGATGCAAGAAACTATTAATCCCAGAGATACTACATAGGTCCTGAATTTTAATTCTATCTCTAACTTGCCATTCAACTAAATTAAGGTCTTGAATAAAAAACTTTAAAATTTCCAAAGGGGCATTTGCAGAAATTTGGTTTTGGGAGAAAAAGTATTTCTTTATCGGTTTGATAGATTGGTAAATATAAGAGATAATTAAATTATCCATATGCAGGTTTTTAAAGTTGTTTTTATCCACCCAAAAGAGGTCAGATTGTTCAAAGGTACCACATAGTCTCCTTTTCGTAAATATACCATGCTTTCAACTTTGATTTATTGTTTCCCCATTCTAAACAATGTGAAAACCTTAGCGTATCATGTATATAAAATATGTTCGGGAAAGATAAACCTCCTTCTGTTAATCTAGCTGTCACAACTCCAAGCGCAATCATAGGTTTCTTATTACCCCAAACATAGGATAGAAATAGACCATGGAATCGTTGAAGTATCTTTTTTGGTACTCTAAGTACGAAAAAGATATTCCAATTTTGGGAGTAAGTATGCTCTAATATGTACTCTTCCAAGCCAAGATATTTGTAGTTTGGACCATTTTGAGACCAACTTGCTAAATTCTTTAAGAAGTAGGTTATAACTATCAGTGGTCCACTCTTAAATCTTAAAGTTAACATTTATTCCCAGGTAACGTAAATTATTAGACCAATTAAGTTTATGATTATTATTCAGATTTCCTATAGAAAAGCTTGAAAGATTATGCTGTAGAACTTGTTTTTAGCCTGTTGATTTTATAACTAGAGAATCTGCTATATTCTTCTATACACGCAGATAGTATAGAGGACTCAGGGTTTGTTAATGTCATAATTATATCATCAACGAACAGTTATTTTTTATTCTTGATTATCTAATTTCACCCCAGTGATATTGTGACTTTGTCTTATATACGCTGCCAGCAGTTCAATAGAGAGAATATAAAGAAGGGGAGCCGAAGGGCATCCCTGACGAGTTCCATTATTTATAATAAACCAGTCAGAATCTAGGCCGTTGCCATAGATTTTTGCAATAGGAGCAGAATATAAAGACATTGATAGATCTTTAAAGGATCCCTCAATCCCAAATGCGGAAAGTGTAGCAGACAAATATTTCCAATTTACCCTATCAAATGGCATCAACAGCTATAAAAAAACTGCAGGAAGAGATTTTTTTTACTAACCTATATCATCATATTCAGAATCTTACGAATGTGATCACTAGCTGATCTTCCTCTTATGATCCCTGATTGGTCTAAATGAATTAACTCAGAGATTATCTGGGTCAATCTATCCACTAAGATTTTTGAAAATATTTTTATGTCCAAATTAATAAGAGAAATCGGACAATAATTGGATATGTAGTGTTGATCTTTCCCGGGTTTTAGAATTGGGGAGATCTTAGCTTTTAGCATTTCAGATGAGAAGCTTTTAGAGGTTGTTCTAGGAATGTTTTTAATAATAGTTATCATGGTCTCAAAAGATTTATAAAAGTACGCTGTAAATCCATCCAGCCCAGGTGCTTTCCCATTAGTGAGTTTGGCAATTGTTCTCTTTATTTCTTCAGATTCAATGGGTTTATCAGGCTTTAATTTAGGAAGATTGAGATTTGAAAGGAAAGTTTTTAGTTCCATCTGAGAAAATGTATTTTCTTTTAAATTATATAGTGAAGCATAGTATTTAGCAAGGGCCTGACCTATATTATGAGGAAATAGGCAAATTTTGTCTCCATTAATAAAAAAAAATTATTGACGATTTTATCTGGTCTGGTTTAATTTTTCTTGACATACTCTGTTGTTACTGCAATACCATCTTTGATTCAACAATATAATTGAGTTTTTAATTTAATTTTCCAGAATTGCTTGTATTTGATATTGGAGGGTTTTAATTTGTGTTGCTATTATGGAATTTGGATTTACTTTGTTACTAAGTTCAGGTTTCTTCATTTGTGTATATAAAAGTCTGCTAAATTCACCCCTCTGGTTTCCCTAGTTTTTGCCGCCATTTGGATTAAGTTCTCCATCATATCACATTTGAAAGTTAGCCATAAAGTTTCACTACAGACTTGTCCATTGTCATTAATTTTGACAAATTCTTTTGCCATATTTTCAAGATGCTTCCTATTCTTTTTCAGAGGTTATGATTGTTTCATCTAATTGCCATTGGGGTCTAAGATTATATTCTAGGTTGTTTTCAAGTTCTACACTAATAGAGGCATGATCGGACCAAACAATTGGTCCAATTCCAGATTTTGCTAATTTTCTCAAGTTTGTCATATCCGTAAAAAAAAAATAAAAAAAATTCTAGAATAACTTAAATGGACTTTAGATAAAAGTAAAATTTATTTCATTCGGATGTTGTACTATAAAATATTTGTGAAAATACATTGGGGGTATATAGATTTACCAGAGTATAAGTAATATCATTCAGTTTACAGATAAGAATTAAAAAATCTTCCTAATGGATCTTTTTCTATATGGATTTGTTAAAATTTAAGCTTAGATGAACAAATAATAGCAACTCCTTTTTTTTTTTTCATTAACATCAACATACCAAAATCATCTTGTACAGTAGGAGATTGTAACAATGGATAGGAGTTGCATACATATATCCAGTAGTACAAATGTCATAAGGTTGCTACCAGTTGATACGTTTTGTACAATTATAATACAACGAACAATACAACATTAACATAAGGGGGGGGGTAGAGAGGAAGGGATCGGAGGAGGGGGGGAGAGGAGGTTAGCAAGCTCAGTTAAGAGCAGATGGAGTTGGAGTTGTGCCTACCCCAGTGTGGTTCGAGTCCCACTATGTGTCGCCCATGTCAGGTTTGGACAGTATTGGTCAATATGGTACGTGGGAGGCTGGGTGACGCTATGGAGGCAGTCTGTGCCTCTCAATTTTGTATGTTTAAGTGGTGTCATGTTTAAGTGGTGTCATGTTGCGATGATTCGGAGGTTCCCCCTTTGGTTGGCCCCGTCATGTACGTTTCCCACGTGTCCCAGGCTACCGCTATAAATTGTTTTGGTGGTGCATTTTTACGTGCCATTAGTTCGTATTGTCTCGTCATCTGTAGTGCTCTGATACATTGGGACAGGTGTGGTGGGACTGGATTTCGCCATAGTCTGCTTATCGCCTGTAGTGCTGCTACAATGATATGGTAGATGAGGTATACTTGGGGTTTTGTGAGATTTTTGGGAAATAGTTGAAATAGATAGACTTCAGGGTTCTGTGGTAGGTGGACACCTGTGCTGTCTTGGATTAGTTGTGTTATATCGTCCCAGTATGGTTTCAGTTTTGGGCATGTCCACCAAATGTGTATCATGGACCCTTTGCCGTCTGTACAGCGCCAGCACGTGTCCGATATGTTTGGGTTCCCTTTGTGGAGCCTTGTGGGGACCATGTACCACCTGTATAGTATTTTACGCGTGATCTCTGTATGGGAGGCGCACAATGAGAGATTCCTGTGTCCCTTAAATATTTTGGCCCATTGGATCTCAGATATGTGAGTTGTCAGATCACGGTCCCACGCTTTTGTGAAGGTGAAGGTATGTGGGCCTGTTGTGGAATTGTATATAGCGTAAATTAATGAGATAAGTTTTTTCTTTGGTTTTAGGTTGAGGCATATTAATTCTAATTCTGTCATTTGTAGCCCAGCCTCCGGATGATAAGAACAGATCGTTTGCCTCCTGAGCCATGAGGCTAATTGCCTATATGAGAAGTGAGCTGTGTCTGGAAGCCCATATTATTTTTGGATCTCAGTGAATGTGTTCAAAGTTGGGCCCTGACATATGTGGTATAGATGTTTAATGTCATGGTCGTGCCACATGGTCGTGTCTCCAGTGGTGTTGCTAGAGAGGTGCCCCCTTTCATTATGTGTGTTTTGCCAAAGTGATCCCAGATTTGTAGTGTTAGTCTAGTGGTGGGGAGACTGTCTTTGTGTTTAGGCCGTAGTTTCCTAGACATCCAAGCCAGAGCGGGGATTGTGAAGTTACTTGTGTAACATGCTTCTATTCGTACCCACTGTGGGGGGCTAGGGTTACCCGTAACTGCCAAGATCGGGCTTATCATGGCAGCTTTGTAGTAGTGAG
The DNA here is from genome assembly GCA_933207985.1 of Pelobates cultripes. Taxonomy (NCBI): domain Eukaryota; kingdom Metazoa; phylum Chordata; class Amphibia; order Anura; family Pelobatidae; genus Pelobates; species Pelobates cultripes. The sequence goes on from OW240923.1 coordinate 51,051,924, forward strand.
CTATATTTGGCAAGCCCATACCCCCTTTCTGAAGGGGTTTATGTAGTGTGACTGCTGCTATTCTAGGTTTGGTGTTGTTCCAGATGAACGAGGATACTAGAGTTTGTACTTCACTCAGGTAACGCCTGGGGATTGCAAGCGGGATGGACCTGAATAGGTATTGTATTCTTGGAAGGAGCAACATTTTCACTGCAGCTATCCTGCCTACCCACGATATAAATTTCCCTTTCCAACTGTGTACGAGGGATTTGAGCTCCATGAGAAGTGGTATGTAATTCGCTTTGTGGATACCCGCCAACGTTTTGGTCAAAGCTATTCCTAGAAATGTTATTTTGTCTGTGCGCCATTCAAATGCAAAGTTCATTTTAAGGTGGCTCAGCTCGGGCTGCGATAGATTGATGCCTAATGCTTGTGTTTTGGTGATATTCAATTTATAGTACGAGCATTTCCCATATTGGTGTATCAGTTGTTGTAGCGCTGTCAGGGAGGAGCTTGGGTTTTGTAGTGTGAGGAGGATGTCATCCGCGAATAACGCGATTTTATATTCGTCGTTTTTTACCTTAATTCCCTGAATCGTGGGGTCCGTCCTAATCATGTGTGCAAGTGGCTCCAGGGCAAGTATGTACAGTATCGGGGATAAAGGGCAGCCCTGCCTATTGCCATTTGTGATGTTGAAATTACTGGAAGAGAAGCCCCCATTCGCTACTTGTGCCGACGGGTTGGAGTATAGCGCTTCCACCAATGCCTGGAACCGTGGGGGGAATCCAAATCTCCCTAGGACCGTGCGGAGGAAGGGCCAGTGAAGGCGGTCGAACGCTTTTTCAGCATCCAACGACACCAACACGCTCGGTGCTCCCCCTCCCCGCAGTCCACCCAGCAGGTCCAATACTTTCCTCACTCCATCCGCCCCCTGGCGGCCACTCACAAACCCCACCTGGTCTGCGTGCACCAGGGTAGGGATTATTGTTGACAGTCTGTTGGCATAAATTTTGGCTAATATTTTTGTGTCCGTGTTGAGGAGCGAGATTGGGCGCAGGTTCTGGCATCTATTTGGTGGTTTCCCTGGTTTGGGGAGAGTGGCTACATGCGCCATTAGCATCTCCCTCGGCATTTTACCCGTGGTGGTTATGTGGTTGTATAATAATGTCATGTGCGGGACCAGTATGGTAGCAAAGGTTTTGTAGTAACAATTTGTTAGACCGTCTGGGCCTGGGGATTTACCAGGCGGCAATGACGCGATGGTGTCGAGTATCTCTTGATTCGTTATTGGAGTCTGGAGTTTTTCTACTTGTGCATGCGTTAATGAGGGTAGTTGTGTGAGGTCTAGGAAGTGTTTGATTTCAGTATCTGTGGGTTGATGAGTCGCCGCGTCTTGTTTTAAGTTGTACAGTGTGTGGTAAAATATTGCCATCTCGTTATTGATGTCTTGGGGGTTGTACAGTTTTGCCCTGCTATTTGTGTATAGGTAAGGAATTTTAGACTGGGATTGTTTTTTCCTTAGCATTGCTGCCATGACTTTCCCTGCTTTGTTACCCTGGGAATATTGTCTTATTTTTAAGCGTTGCATAGTGTAGGATGATTTGGCTAGGTGAATGTCATTCAGCCGTCTAGTAGCGGAGTCTATGATGGTAAGGTGAGCAGCGTTTGGGTTTAGTGCATGTGCGGCCGTGGTATCTCTAACTGTCCGAAGTAGTGTCATGTATTCTTCATTGGATTTACGTTTGATGTGGGCGGCTCTGCTAATCAGCAGCCCTCGTATGGTCGGCTTGTGGGCCTGCCACAATGAGCCGGGGGATATGTCCGGAGTGTTGTTGGTCTTGAAGTATTGTTCCAGATCCCGCCTCAGTTGTGCCCGGAATGTAGTGTCGTGCAAAATTGAGTCGTTTAGGCGCCAGGGTGGGCGCCCTCTATGGGGAAAGGAGTCAGTTAGAGTCACCGTGAGCGGCGCATGGTCCGACCACACAATGTCTCCAATCTGACAGTGGGTGGTTCTGGACGCCAGTGGCCCTGACACCAGGGCATAATCTATTCTGGAGAACGACTTGTGTACTTGTGAGAAGTAGGTGAACCCTTTTTCCATGGGGTGGAGCATGCGCCAGGTGTCATATAGGTTGTGTTCTGTTAGTAGATGGTGTAGGGCTTTACTCTGTGTCCTCATTGCGGAATGTCGTGGGGAGGTGTTAGGGAGGGACGTATCCGCGTGGGAGTTCAGCACATGATTTAAATCACCACATATAATTGTGTTTCCCGTCGTGGAGGTGGGTAGTTTGTTCATGACTTTCTTGAAAAATTGTGTTTGGTTTGTGTTTGGGCTGTATACCCCCACCAGGATATATTCGGTATTGTTAACTATACAGTGCAATACTATATACCTCCCCTGCGCATCTTTGCTCAGCAATTCAAACGTCAGTGTGTGATGTATCAAAAAAGACACCCCTTTGGATTTAGAGGAGTGGGTTGCGTGGAATTGAGTTGGGTAGTCCCGTAGCCCAAACTGAGGGACTCTATTGGTCACAAAATGAGTCTCTTGGGCACATAAGATATCTATTTTGTCCCTATTTGCCTCTTCTAAGAAAAGGCGTTGTTTATGGGGGTGGTTCAACCCTCTTGTGTTGTGGGATCGTATTGTTAGAGACATAAGTGGAGGGTGAGGTGCTGAATTAAAGCACATAGTGCCATTGGGGTTTGCTTCCACTGTGGCATGGGGTGGTGGTGAATGCTATAATGGGTAGGCTGGTTAGCAGTGAGTCCTCTCTTCTGTGGGAAGGGGTAGGTAAGGGGGTGTAACTTGGACAATCGAACTTGGGTATGGTGAGCAAAATTTCCTCCAGGGAGGAGTTGGTGCGGTAGGTCTCCCGTGATGTGGGTGTTGAGCTCTGTGAGTTGTGGTCAGTCAGAAAGGCTGAAATGCGCCTGGCATGTGGGTTCTATTTGTTCCCAGATTAGAAGAACGTTTTTTTGTTTGTTTGTTTTTTCGTCTCATGCGTCCTAGCCCACGCAAGTTACTGTCACCATGCGTGCTGTCGTCACCCGCCGTGGCCTCTGCCCAGCCCACGGCCGATATGCACGGCCAGATCTCCGCCGTGCATAGGGGCAGTGCTAGCCTGCTTCGTCGGCCGCGTAATAGTGTGCGTCCCACGGCGGGGACTGTGTTAAGTGCTGGAACTTCCCTGCGCTCTGCATAGCCTCAGGCCTCGCTCGGGCCCGGTTTCACTGGTCTACTTTAATGTCTCCTACAGTGTGTCATGTCATGTAGCGAGCTGTCATGGGGGCCAAGGGGTCCTCCTGGGCATGTTTCCATACATATATCAGTGCATACAGTATTCCGTGTAGCATATCTCTAAGTCTCCAGTACCCCTGACATCCCAATAACATATGCAAAGTTTAGGTAGGTTATGCTAAAGAGAAAACAAAACATTATAACCATCTGAGTGAGTCGGGCCGTAGCTAGTTCATGTTGGGTCAAGATTCAGGAAAGTGTCCACGATGTGCAGTCAAGCACTCTGCCTTGCGGTCCCCAGATCGGGTCATCCGCTGTAGTGCTTTGTGTAGTGTGGTGGTATGTACGTGTATGGAATATAGCGCCTAAAAGAGCGGCATCTGTAGCAGGTGCGTGTAAATAAGTTGTGTGATGCGGTGCAGGACAGCGTAGTTGTGGTGTTGTGTGCGGGCAATACTTGCGACCCATGACATCGTGTCCATTAGGTAAGTCTCTGGCGGACGACGCTCCACTCCCGTGTTGTCTTCTTAATCGGCTGTGCAGTAGGCTCCGACTGGCCAAGCGGTATCCCCCATTCTTTTAGAAGCCGAACTCCTTCCTCAGGGGAATGGACGGGTTTGAAGGCGCCTCCGCGTTGAATCAGCATCTTAGTCGGGTAGCCCCATCGATATCTGGTGCCATGTTGCCGTAAAGCTTCTGCGACCTGTTGGAATGCCCGTCGTTTTTTCAGCGTTGCTGCCGAGAGGTCATTGAATATCTTTACTGTGGGGAAGTCTTCATGCGGGTAGTTGCGGTTACGGCTCGCCGTGAGGACCAGCTCTTTGACATGGAAGTAATGGGTCCGCAGCAACACGTCTCGTGGCGTGGAGTCTGGCAGGTGAGCCGGCTTGGGGATCCTGTGTATCCGGTCTATGAGCATCATGTCCGTCGGTATGTCCGGCGCGTAAGCTCTCATTAGGCCCCGTGCGTAGGCCTGAAGGTCTACTGGTTGCACCGACTCTGGTACTCCTCGAAGCCGGATATTGTTCCGCCGTGCCCGATCTTCCGCATCTGCCATTTGCGACTCCAGGCGTTCCACCTTCTCCTCCAACTGTTGGACATGATCCGCCATGTTGTTGTGGGCAGAAGCGAAGTCCCCCATTTTGTCCTCAATTTTGGAAGTGCGTGTTCCCAGTTCCTGCATTTCCTTCCTCATGGCATCTGCCGTTTGTTGCCAGGAGGCTATCAGTTTGGTGGACAGAGTGTTCAGCGCGTGCTCCAGGAAACTTTTCGTGATTTGGTCGGACTGTGTGTTATCCGCCATGGGGAGGCTCGAATCCGAATCTCCCTCGCCATCTTGGGCATCCGGCTGTGAGGCCGTTTGTGGAGTTTGGCTTTTGTGGCCAAAAAAGTTGATTTTGTCTGTTTTGGCCGTCGTTTTTTTCGTCCTGTGGGTGGCCATCGCTTTTGGCGCCGTTATTTTGTTTATTTCTTTGTTGTTTTGTGCCTTTAAAAGCTCATGTATAAGAGCTCAGTACCGGAGCAAGTCCTTATGCGGCCATCTTGCTCGGTGGTCGGCCACGCCCCCCCTCCTTTTTTTTTTTTTTTTAATCTAACATAGTAGCATTCATAATATGTTGGAATCTAGAATAGTTCCAAAATTTATTTATTTTTATTTTTTTTTTCTTCCCCTTCTTTCCAATGTGTTTCTTGGACAAAACACAAATCAATCTTATCCTCTAGCACTATTCTATATTAGAGTTGAGTGGACACCTGGATGTTCGTGTTTGCCGAGTTCGGCCGAACTTCATAAAAAAAGTTCGAGTTCGGGTTCGAACTTGACCCCAAACCCCATTAACGTCAATGGGGACCCAAACTTTTGGGCACTAAATTGGCTCTAAAAAAGTCCTGGAAAGAGTTAGAAGGCTGCAAAATGAAGTAAAATGGGGATAAGAGTAGGACAAGTGCCCTGCAAACAAATGTGGATAGGGAAATCACTTAAAATAACATAAAATACCTAAAAATTAAAAATACAGCTGAGCCATGAAATAGCACTAGATGGAATCTTTGATTTTAGCTTTGGAAGAACATAAATCAAAATCTAAAGCATGGCTGTCAGGAGGATCACCAGAATTATCCATTTGAGAGAGGGTTTCATTGTTCAAACTGAGCTCAACTCCTGATGCATGGAGAAAAGGCCTTCAAAAGCCTCTGCTATTGTGTGCATAGTTTATACTAAGTGACCAATAGGTTGAGGAGGTGGTGACCATGGTGGTGTAGATGGAAGCGGCGGTGGAGGAGGAGGTAGCCAACACTGTTTTTTTATTTTTTGTTTTTTTCTGTGTTTTTTTAATAGGGGTAGCCCCCAAAATATTGGGACATATAAAAAAAGAAACATTTGTGGCCTTCAGTGCATTTCTTGCAGTCCAATAATGCCATCAGGTTTTTAAAATTGGGAGCCCAGTCTCCATTCCCCAGCGGCAGGCTGAGTTACGGGGGGCAGAGACAAGTGGTCCTGTCCCCCAGCGGCAGTGTACCTTGCAGGGAGAGGAGAGCAGCGTCCTCCCTCCCCAGTGGCAGGGTGAACTACAGGGATGCTGGGCAGTCGGCTTAGATCCCCAGCGGCAGTGTGATATGCAGGGAATTGGGAGCCTAGTCTCCATTCCCCAGCGGGAGATATTGCAGGGAATTGGGAGCCCAGTCTCCATTCCCCAGCGGGAGAGTGTCCTACCGGGAATAGAGAGCCCAGTCTCCTTTCCCCAGCAGCAGGACTCTGTATTGGGAGCAGAGACTGTTGGTCTCCCTCCCCCGCGGCTGGAAGTATGTATGGGAGAGGAGCTGGTTACCCCCTCTCCCCAGCGGCAGCTTAATGTACCTGGGGGAGACAGTAAGCCCCAAAACTGTGCAGATTTGAAATGCTGGCATTCAGGGCCAGGGATTGCGGGTGGGTAGGGGGGTACTTCCTCATTCTCTCCAGTGTTTGGGAGATGGACAGCTGAACACTTCCATGGGACAGTGTGGAGATGCTTGTGGACGGTGGCGGACGTGGTGGCGTTGCCACATCCTCTGTTTGCGGGGTGGCAGGTGCCACTGTCACTCCAGAGGTGGAGGAAGAGGCCAAGACAGCAGCAGAAGAGGAGGCAGGAGGAGCCTTGAGGTGCTTACTTGACTGCAGCTCGTGCTTTGCATGTAGGTGCCTGGTCATGCAGGTTGTGCTCAGGTTTAGCACGTTTATGCCTCGCTTCAGGCTCTGATTGCACAGTGTGCAAACCACTCATGTCTTGTCATCAGCACATTGTCTGAAGAACTGCCATGCAAGGGAACTCCTTGGAGCTGACTTTGGTGTGTTTGGTCCCTGGGTGCGGTGGGCAGTAGCAGGCGTACTGTCTAGGGGACGGCTGCTCCACTTTTACACCCTGCTCTAGGAGGAGGAGGTGGATGTGGAGTAGGGGGTTGAGGAGGTGGTGACCATGGCGGTGTAGGTGGAAATGGCGGTGCAGGCGGAGGATGTAGACAACACTGTGGTTTTTTTTTCTGTTTGTTTTGGGGTAGCCCCCAAAATATTGGGACATATAAAAAAAGAAACGTTTGCGACCTGTGGTCCATTTCTTGCAGTCCAATAAAGCCAGAGAATGACAGCATTTCAAAGGCCAGGAATTTTGAAATGCTGGCATTCAGGGCCAGGGATCGTGGGTGGGTGGGGGGTACTTCCTCTTTCTCTCCAGTGTTGGGGAGATGGACAGCTGAATGCTTCCATGGGAGATGCTGGACAATTGTGTACCGGGCCTATGCTGGTGCAGGAACCCACTCTCCAAGCCACTTGTAAATGACTGGCCTGATAACAGTGGAAATGACCCCTCTTCCTCCTGTGCCACATCCTCTTCCATCATTGCCCAAAGCATTTTTTCAAGGAGACATAGAAGCGGGATAGTTAGGCTGAGAACGGCGTCATCGGCCCTGGCCATGTTGGTGGAGTACTCGAAACAGCGCAACATGGCACACAGGCCTTGCATGGAGGCCCACTCATTGGTGGTGAAGTGGTGCTGTTCTGCAGAGCGACTGACCTGTGCTTGCTGCTGCTTGCACAGTCTCTCCAGCATGTGCAAGGTGGAGTTCCACCTTGTGGGCACGTCGCATATGAGGCGGTGAGCGGGAAGGCCGAAGTTACGCTGCAGCGCAGAGAGGCGAGCAGCAGCAGGGTGAGAACGCCGAAAGTGCGCACAGACGGCCTGCACTTTCTGCAGCAGCTCTGATATATCTGGGTAGTTTTTCAGGAATTTCTGCACCACCAAATTCAGCACATGCGCCAGGCAAGGGATGTGCGTCAAACTGGCTAGGCCCAGAGCTGCTATGAGATTTCGCCCATTATCGCACACCACCAGGCCGGGCTTGATCCTCAGGGGCAACAACCACTCATCAGTCTGTTGTTCTATGCCTATCCACAGCTCCTGCGCAGTGTGGGGTTTTTCCCCCAAACATATGAGTTTAAAAACAGCCTGCTGTCGTTTTCCCCTGGCTGTGCTGAAGTTGGTGGTGAAGATGTTGCACTGACCGGATGAGGAGGTGGTAGAGGAGGAGGAAGCAAAGTAGGATGAGGAGGAGGCAACAGGAGGCAAAGCTGTATACCCAATTAAAGATTGTCAAATGTATCCTGGAACTGTGTCCCATCCGGTTACTGGGGAAATGGGTCTGACCTATTCTAATCAAAGGGGATAACCATCGGTTACCCAGGTCCCGCTTCAATTGGTGGCAAGCGGCGGGATCCCATGTCCCTGCCAACAGACCCATGGACTACAGTGCTCTAAAGCGACCTACACTGCAGGACTTGTGTGGAGCCAGAGGAGGGCGTAACAAGGCCAAATTGACTGCTGCACTCATGGAGGACGACCAGGCACGCAGTGAGGCAACGAACCCCAGCCAGAGGCCGGAGAAGAGGAGGAAGTACGCAAGGAGGTGGACCGGCTCCTGGCATATTACCGAGAGTCACCCTTAGAGGAGATCGTCAGCAGGACCTTTTTGGAGGTGCAAGCCTATGTCCTTGCCAATAGAGAGGGTGACTTCCATGAACCCAGATGAAGGAAAAAGGAAGCATAGGGAAGCACAACCACCCTGGCCCACAAGCTACCATACAATGCCTTCAAAGACTTCAAGGAAGCAGAAGAAGCAGAGACTGTGGCTGAAGCCTTGATGAGAGTGTTCTCCCGGATAGGTTTTCCCCGGGAGATTCTTTCAGATCAGGGCACCCAGTTTACTGCCGAAATGACCCACCAACTGTGGAGATTGTGTACATTAAACCAATCCTGAGCTCACCTTACCACCCCCAGACCAATGGCCAGTGTGAGCAAATGCTCCGTACCTTTGAGAGAGATTCCTGCCCCATCTCCTGTTTGCCTATCGGGAGGTGCCACAGGAATCAACTGGGTTCTCCTCGTTCGAACTGCCACGCCAGGGAACTCCTTGGAGCTGGCTTTGGTGTACTCAATCCCTGGGTGCGGTGGGCAGTAGCAGGTGTACTGTCTAGGGGACAGCTGCTCTGCTTTTGCACCCTGCTCTAGGAGGAGGAGGTGGATGTGAAGTAGGAGGTTGAGGAAGCAGTGACCGTGGCCGCAACGACGCATTCGGATGTCTGCCTTATCAACTTTCAATGTTACTTTCTGTGCCTACCATGGTGACCACGGATAACAGGGAATCAGTGTTCGATTCCGGAGAGCCAGCCTGAGAAACGGCTACCACATACAAGGAACGCAGCAGGCGCGCAAATTACCCACTCCCGACGCGGGGAGGTAGTGACGATAAATAACAATACAGGACTCTTTCCAGGCCCTGTAATTGTAATGAGTCCACTTTAAATCCTTTAACAAGGATCTATTGGAGGGCAAGTCTGGTGCAGAGCGACTGCTATCGCCTGCTGCTGCTCACACAGTCTCTCCATGATGTGCAAGGTGGAGTTCAACCTTGTGGGCACATCGCATATGAGGCGGTGAGCGGGAAGGCCGAAGTTATGCTGCAACGCAGACAGGCGAGCAGCAGCAGGGTGAGAACGCCGAAAGCACGCACAGCCGCTACAGTGAAACTGCGAATGGCTCATTAAATCAGTTATGGTTCCTTTGATCGCTCTGTCTGTTACTTGGATAACTGTGGTAATTCTAGAGCTAATACATGCCAACGAGCGCTAGGGGACAGCCGCTCCGCTTTTGCACCCTGCTCCCTATTATGCTGTGCTGGTGCCTCTGTGTGACCAGCGCCTCTTCCTCCAAACTGCTCACGTCACTCGCATGACCTTGATTCCATGTGGGGTCTAGGACCTCATCATCCTCCACATTATCTTTCACCCACTGCTCAACCCTGCCCTCCTTGCCGGTCTGCACACTGCAGAAAGCCAGAGCAGTTGGCACCTGTGTTTTTCCAGCATGTAAAGTCTGCAAAAGACATATGGAAATTTGTTTTAGAATTGTATCCAGGCAAGTTTTCCCTATAAACTGACCTCTCAGTTTGACTTGTGAGGGTATTGCCCCAGAATTACAATATTGTTGAAGTACCTCTTACCTATTGATAACTGGTTTAAATATAGCAGCTTGTTATCTGGTAGTTTCTAGTGTAGAAAATATCAATCTATCACTTAGATCTGTTTAACAAGTGTTGTAGGCAGGGGCGGACTGACAGGTCGGGCAGATCGGTCATGGACCGAGGGCCCGAGGCAGTCAGGGGCCCGGCAGCACAGCCATGCTCAGAGATCTCCTCAGCCAGAACAACATGATTTTTTTGTTATTCCGGTGATATGCAGGGCCCCTGCAGCATATCACTCTGTAGTTAACCCCCTCACTCCCCCCCTCACCCGTTTCCCCTCTCTCAGGGAGACCTGGCAGTGAGTATTCAGTTCTTGCTGCCAGGTCACCAGCCCCGCGGTGCTGTGCTGTGTGTGAGGAGGAAGAGGCGGGGCCAGGAAGTGACATCACGTCCTGCCCTGCCTGAAGAGCACCCGAAGGTAAGGAGCTGCAGCAGCCTGGCTGACAGCACAGGTAAGCTAATTTTCATTCAGCTCAGCACCCCCTGTATCCCTGCACCCACCTCAGCCTCCAGTACCCACCTCAGTGCCCACATCAGCCCCCAGTACCTACCTCAGCCCCCAGTACCCACCTCAGCCAACCTTGTACCCACCTCAGCCCCCAGAGTGCCCACCTCAGTACCCACATGGCCCCAGTACCCACTCTGGCCCCAGTACCCACCTCGGTGCCCACATCAGCCCCCAGAGTACCCACCTCAGCCCTACGTGCACTCACCTCAGCCCCCAGTGCCCACCTCAGCCCCAGTACCCCACCTCAGGTGCCCACGTATTTGTTTACCTCAGCCCCAATTGCTCCCAACCCCGGCCCCATTTTACCTCAGCCCCAAGTACCCTCAGGGTGCCCATCAGCCCCAGTACCCCACCTCAGTGCCCGCATCAGCCCTGTATCCACCTCAGCCCCCTGTACCCACCTCAGGTACCCACCTCAGCCTCCAGGTACACCAGCCTCGGGTGCCCACCTCAGCCCCCTGTACCCACCTCAGCCCCCAGTACCCACCTTAGTGTCCACATCAGCCCCCAGTACCCACCTCAGCCCCCCGTACCCACCTGAGTATAGGGGGCTGAGGTGGGTACTGGGGGCTGATGTGGACGCTGAGGTGGGTACTTGGGGCTGATGTGGGCAGTGAGGTGGGTACTGGGGGCTAATGTGCCCACCTCAGTGCCCACCTCAGTTCCCCTGTATCCACATCAGCCCCCAGTACCCTCCTCAGTACCCACATCAGCCCCCAGTACCCACTCCTCAGCCCCTGTGTACCCACCTCAGCCCCCAGTACCCACCTCCTCAGCCCTCAGTGCCCACTCTCAGCCCCCTGTACCCACCTCAGCCTCCAGTACCCACCTCAGCCCCCAGTACCCACCTCAGAGCCCACATCATCCCCCAGTACCCACCTCAGTGCCCAAGACCAGGCCCCCAGTACCCACCTCAGCCTCTGTACCCACACCTCTTAGTCTCCTCTAGTACCTCCACCTCAGTGTCCACATCAGCCCCCAGTACCCACCTCAGCCCCCTGTACCCACCTCAGCCCCCAGTATCCACCTCAACCCCCAGTACCCACCTCTTTAGTGCCTACATCAGCCCCCAGTACCTACCTCAGCCCCTGTACCCACATCAGCCCCTACATCAGCCCCCAGTACCCACCTCAGTGCCCACATCAGCCCCAAGTACCCACCTCAGCCCCCAGTACCCACCGCAGTGCCCACATCAACCCCCCTGTACCCACCTCAGCCCCTTGTACCCACCTCAGCCACCAGTACCCACCTTAGCCCCAGTACCCACCTCAGCCCCCCTGTAACTACCTCAGCCCTCCTGTACCCACATCAGCCCCCAGTACCCACCTCAGCCTCCCTGCTCCCAACTCAGCCCCCCTGTACCCACCTCAGGGCCCTGTGAGGTGTCAGTCCACCCCTGGTTGTAAGTGTGACACAATATTACAAGTGACCGATGTAGTAGATTCGAATCAAAGTTCCATTTGCAAAAAAAATTCTCGCCCATTTTCTGTGGGTTATTGCATTTTTAACATGTAGACTTATTGTATCACACTAGCCATGCACAGGTAGATTGTCTGGCACGTTGTTTTGGTGTTTGGTTTGTAACTTTGTAGTTGTGTCTTTACACAATATAGAAATTTATATTAATGCTTCTGTATATGAAGCGATCACAATTACACTTATTTTTCACTTTATTAAAAAGTCTTTAGACTTTCTTGAGAAGCGGTAACTAGCCACACATACACCAGATATGAAGTGCACACCCAAAATGTACTTTTTAGCACCCAAAAATTTGGAATTACTCAAACTGCAATGTCACAGCACTATTTGACAGTTCTCATTGACTCTCAGATATGAAGTGCAGGCCCCAAATTTACTATTTAGCACCTAAAGAATTTAAATTTTTAAAACTGCGCTGTAACCACAGTATTTGACGGTTCTATTTGACTCTCAGATATGAAGTTCACCGCAGGCCGCAAATGTACTATTTAACACTAAAAAGTTTGATTTTTTTAAACCAACAATGTAACAGTAGTATTTAAAGCGGCACTGTCATGCCGAATCACGGTTTTTTTTAACCCGCCTCCACTATCTCTAATGGACCCCTTAGTCACCCCCAAATGCCACTAAGCCCCCCATATTACCTATTTTGTATTCTTTATGTTCTGCCCCGATCTTAATTCAGGGCGCCGCCATCTTTGTGTGGGTAGATGAAGTCCCTATGGGACACGTCATCTGCCCACACTAGATAGACTGTGAGATTCCCACACATGCCCAGTGAAACACTTGGACATGCGGACGGGAATTTCATCTAATCATTCATTCAACAGACAGACGAATGAATGAATAGAAAAATCAGACAAACAAACTAACACTGAGGATCAGTGTTCATTTGTTCGTTCAGTTTATTACAAGGAGGGAGCTACCAGCACGCAGCTCCCTCCTTGTAATATGTAAAGATAGAAGCAGCAGGGATCAGTGCTCCCCGCCACTTCATAAGCCCCCCAGGTTCCCCCTCACTCTATGGGGGTCAATATGACCCCCATAGTAGCATAAGGGAGATTAAAATCCCCAATGCCCCTACTCACTATACCGCGAGTAGGGGTATGTCTACTAAACACTGTCACTGTAAAAAAAAAAACCCTACTATCCGGCCCCCACCCCTGAGCGGCGGGTGGGGGCCATAAATTACAATGGGGGGATGGGGATCTACTGTCCTCCCCCGGCCCCCATATGATAATGAGGGGGGGTTACTGTCCTCCCCCCCGGCGCCCACCCCTGGGCGGCGGGTGGGGGCCATAATGAGGGGGGGACCTACTGTCCTCCCCCCTGGCCCCCACCCCTGGGCGGTGGGTGGGGGCCATAATGATAATGAGGGGGGACCTACTGTCCTCCCCCCCCATGCCCTCGTCCCTGGGTGGCGGGTGGGGGCCCTAAGTCAAAGGTGACTAGTCACCCACCCCCCCACCCAAATAAAAAGTCACCTACCTACCCCCTCACCCTAAAAAATTATGAGGGGGAGGACAGTAGGTTCCCCCACTCATTATCTTTATGGCCCCCACCCGCCGTCCAGCGGGGGAGGACAGTAGGTCTGTCCCCCTCCTCATTGGGACAGTAGGTCCCCCCCCATTATCGTTATGGCCCCCCACCCGCCGCCCAGTGGTGGGGGCCTGGGTGGGAGGACAGTAGGTCCACCCCCCTCATTATCATTATGGCCCCCACCCGCAGCCTGATATATCCGTGTTCGGGTCCGGGGACCAAAACATGGAATGTTCGGTACGAACCCGAACTTTACAGTCCGGGTTCGCTCCACTCTATTCTATATAGAAGGCCTCTGTTTACCAGAAAGTTTAGACCCTGTGTATTTATGAAACAAAGTGGAAACACCTCCCAATACCTGGTAGTATAGGAAAAAATACAAATAACCTGAAATAAAGGTCGTGATTCATGAACGGAATCTGCACAAATAATTAAAAAACTGACATAGCGTAATACAGTATTAAATTAGTGAGTGATATTTAATAGAAATAGGTGCACTCACAAACAGACATGAAATCAGGCTTCTCACCCTCCCACGGGTAGCAATGTGATGAATAGAAGGTCCTCCATGGGATATATGCAAAATAAAGAACCAAATATAGTGAAGCATGTAATCAAATTACAAAGTTATATTTATTGGTCTCGCTTACAAGTGAAGAAATATAGTAGGCATATCTCCATATAACATGGAACTCCCAAACGATGCAGAAGAAAATCCAATAGAAGATCCAATGAAGCAGGCAGAATAAAAAATAAAAACTACATACAAAAATACATAATAAAATAAAATAAAATATAATATAGCAGCATACATAAACTTAAAGCATCTGTCCAACGCGTTTCGTCCAACAAAAGGGGACTTCCTCAGGGATGTAGATGTGATTATCCTCCTAGATATATATAGGGCAGTATCCGTAATCATCCTAAATTCAAAAACCCTGGTGTATTTGGTTCTTTATTTTGCATATATCCCACGGAGGACCTTCTATTCATCACATTGCTACCCGTGGGAGGGTGAGAAGCCTGATTTCATGTCTGTTTGTGAGTGCACCTTTTTCTATTAAATATCACTCACCAATTTAATACTGTATTATGCTATGTCAGTTTTTTAATTCTTTGTGCAGATTCCGTTCATGAATCACAACCTATATTTCAGGCTATTTGTATTTTTTCCTATACTACCACGTATTGGGAGGTGTTTCCACTTTGTTTCTTAATTTTATGTGTTTTAGGTGTTAGTGAGGTACACCTGGGACCTCTCCCTAATATATGGTCTTTAACTCTAACTTTGTATAGTGTGTATACTTTACTGTTTGCCTGTGTATTTATGGATGTAATTTTAGTTGAAATAGTTTTTCGCTAAAACTAATGTTATTCCAAAAATTGGCTCTAGAATTTTCAAGTAAACTCGTCCACGCCCATTCATGATAGTTGACCCTACACATACTACACAAATAACAAAATCATTATAATATGATATAAAATCCAAACAATACACCACCAAAACAAGATAATACATATCTTTACAGGTGGTTATCCTGAGAGATCAAATCATACAAACAATCCCCCAAAAAAACAAATAAAAGATCTAAGGGGAAATTCAATCGCTGGTGGCAATCTATGGAAAGGTGGTTAAATATAAAGCATACTCAATATCTATAACAGAGACTGCGAGTCTTTAAGACTCTCACTCGTATTTGGTCCACTTTTGACCCAGTATATGAGGAGGACAAACTTATAGGGGTAAATATATAGGATGTAATAGAGATAAAGCAGAACTATACATTATTAAAAATATACCTACATAGTTATCAAAAAATATTAAACTAACAAATATTATAATTAGTGAACGTTAGTATAAAATTAAGCATAATATAACATAATATATTATGTAATCCAGTGATTTTGTGAAAAGAATATTTTCTATTTCCTCTTTTTTATCCTGTTTAATTATACTTCTACAAGAGGGTATTTAGTGTAGATATAAACTTATGTGGTCATAAGTTTATCAGATAAAACATTTCATCCACTGTAACACGAGAAATGTCATTTATTTATTGGAGTGTCCGTGTGGGTTACAATATTTAGGTATGACTACTACGGATTTAAAAACTAGACTGGCCGAGCATTGTCGGAATATTTTAAAAGACTATGAGAATCATTCAGTGTCAAAGCAATTTTTACAGCATGGAAAAAATCCGAAACATCTTAAATGCATTGGCATAGATATATGCAGTGTCCCATGGAGAGGTGGAGACATCAAAAAAGTTTTAGGCAAAAAGGAAATAAAATGGGCTTACAATTTGAAAACTCATGCCCCAAGAGGTCTTAATATAGATTTTGATCTTTTTTACTTTTTATGAAGCTTTAGAATTCTCTTAAACTTTCAGTAAAAAATGTTATGTATACATCTATATCTTTTATGTTTTTTCTGTAAACGTTTATATATTTTAATTTATATCCTTTTAACATGTTTTTATGTTTTGCACAATTAAGTAATTATTTTAGCCCAATATAGAAGTGGGCTCTTTATTTTTATTGTTTTTATACATATGTTCTAAACATATATTACATGTTGTCTCTTATATATTATTTAGGAATATATATTATTTAAGTTCACATATTATTGTATGTAGATGTGTCCACTAAATAATCCATTGTTTTAATGTGCACTCTTTATCATTCAATGTAAGTACTTATTCTATATGTAAAATGTATTAATATGTCTTGTACTTAATATTTAATAATTTTGTCTGTCTCATTTAGTATGCCCCTTCTGGGTTTTGAACTTGTGTTCCTGTGTGAGGCTGGTGCGTTTATGCTGTCTGCTTGCTTATGCAGTCAGACAGCATGAAAGCATGTTCAGCTCTATTCGTCACTCCACTTTGAGGAGGTGATGATTTTTCAAATGCAGCCCATCCCTCTCTCCTCACACAGATGCCGTAGACTTCTTTTCTCTACACATGCGTCCCACCGGTAAGGGACGCATGCGTTCCACCTGATATTACGTGACGCAGAAGTAGTTTTGCCGCGCGTCACGTGATTTGCTTTTATTCTTTCATATTATATGTTTTAAGCTTCGTTTTTTAGTAAAAATGGCTGTAATAACTTACCATTATATGTTTCAATATACTGCAATTTTGTAAAGTCTATTTTCAATATGTATTATGTTAATGAGATTATGATGATGTCATTATGGCGGGAAAATTTTAATTTTAATAGTACCAATGCTCCCTATATAAACTCATGTGTGTCAGGTTATGTTCTTTTTATTATCTACTTGAAGAAGCCTTTTTAGCCGAAACACGTCTAGATATTGTTTTTATTATATTTGAATAAAGGAATTCTTTTGGCACAAAAGATTTTTGATTGCCATATTCCTTTTTTATTATTCTTATTTTATTTTATACGTTTTTACCTGGCTACATTGATATTCACCGCTTATTAAAGAAGCACAAAGAATCCCTAGGTGGGGATTGTACCACCCATACGCTTACATCGAGCCGTATAGCCTGCTCTACATATTGTCAGTACATTTCATATATTTTATATCTCTTTATTCATAAAGACACAGTGAAAACTATATTTTATTCTTTCTATTTTGGGCTGGATCGCACCAATATTGGACTACTGATTCGTCTTATACACCTGTCAACCAGCACCACTTGACGTATCCTTGAGTGGGGATCATTCCACTTCACGCATTCAATATCAGAGCTGGATTTTAGCTCTGGAGATTGTGAGTAGTACGGATTACCACAATTTTTTTTTATTTTATTTTTTACATACTGTACCATTGGAGTCCTGTTTCTGTGTTTTCTTTCCTCATATGCTTCACTGAATTTCAAGCACATACCGTGAAGAGCGATTGCATTTTATTGTATTTCAAGAGTCCTTCGTATGAGCGTGGATTGCACCATACTGGATTTATGATAAGTCGTTTGGACTATTATTACTTTTATCATTCTTTTTAAGGCACACCCTTTTCTGTTTTGATTTATTTTATACCAACGAAAGGGCAGGCTATTTCAGTTGCTGTCCATTCTCAGAATACTCTTGCGACCTGTTTTTTGCTCTAATTAGTTTTAGTGTTTGAATATAGGAGTGTTTGTATGTAATGTTTGTGTTTAATTGCAGGGGTGTGTTTGAATTTTATGTTCACTTTTAAATGCGGGTACATTTGTGTGAAGCATTTGTTTGAGTGAAGGGGTGTGTTTGTATATCCTTTTTGAGTTTGAATGCAGGGGTGTGTTTGTATGTAATATTTGTGTTAGATTGCAGGAGTGTGTTTGTGTGTTCTGCTGGCTTATGACTGCTTGCATGTATGCACATAAACTACCACATACATATATACCTAGACATACATAAATACACATCGACACATACACACACACACTGACACATACACACACCTTAACACACACATACATGGACATATACACACATGCACCCTGACACACACACACGTTAATACATGCACACACCATGAGACAGATACACACAATGACACACAGATGCATATCCTAACACAGACACACACAGATGCACAACCTGACACACTCATATGCGCACACGCACACACAGATGCACACCCTGATACACACATATTCTCATACATACACACACACATGCTCATACATGCCCACACACCCACACATACATACACTCATATACACACACACACATACAAGGTAAGCTAACACAAGTGATATTTTGAATATCTCCAGCCACTCTCCTCTTAGCTTACCTTGTGTGTCCAAGAGAG
This sequence comes from Pelobates cultripes, assembly GCA_933207985.1. Taxonomy (NCBI): domain Eukaryota; kingdom Metazoa; phylum Chordata; class Amphibia; order Anura; family Pelobatidae; genus Pelobates; species Pelobates cultripes. The sequence goes on from OW240923.1 coordinate 51,069,981, forward strand.
TGGCTTGGAATCCTACTGCTGCTGGTGGGAGTGAGGGGTCTGGAGCTCTTCTACCCTCATGCTGCGGCTGCCTCCTCTCCCTCCTGCGCTGTCTCCCTGCATGACGCTGGGAGGAAGTGACAGGCTCTCACTTCCTCCCAGCCAGCAGACACTACAGGGGTCCGGTCGGGTGCCGCGTCCTTTAATCATAGCACCAGAGAAACACTCCAGGGCGTTGCAGCACACAGTTTTGGAACTGCTGGACTAGCTGACTGGTTCACTGCTCTGCTTCCTCTGTCATTGAGGTTACAATCTCAACAAATTGGTATTTTTGTTGCTGGGTTTTTTCTTTTACAGAAGTTGCATTCTTGTCAATTTAGTATTTGTTACTGAGCCACCTCTACTTCAGAGGGTATGTGCTCATAAATAAACAAACAAACAGGGGTTCTTCTAAATTAGTTTCACAGAACTTCATAACTGAGCCACATGATCATGCAATTGATAATATAGCATACTCAATCTCTGAGGCACATGCCCGTCAGATTAGTATCCACTGCTGAGCCACCTATAATCCAGAGGACATGCACCCATCAAATTGTCAATATCTACTTAGCTAACTACCTCAGGTTTTCAATACTGAGCCAACCCATATTTAAGAGGGAATGTGCTCATTGGAATTTATAATTGTTGCTAACGCTTTAGTTCAGTACTGTAACGGACCGTTTTGCACAAAAGGGGAAAAAACCGCTTAGACGATAATCCCCCTTTCAGAGTCAGGCACAGCTACTGGATAATCACCAAAACTCACGAACCGCCAATAAGTGAATGCTCCAAACTCCCGAACGGCATACAAGGGAATAAGGTAGCACTTCAAATAAACGAACAGGAACCATACGAATAGCTGCTAGCAGACGAACAGGAAAAGCTTCCAAGCGGCTTACACTCCTGGCAATCAGTCCTTAGCAGCATACAGTAAATCCCCCCAAAGACGAGACAAGGCTCCGTGTTGAGGGTCAAGCAGTGGTCTGTTTAATGAGGGCTACCTGCCCGGCTTTTATGCAGGTCTCCCACCTGGTGGACACTCCCCTAGGGGACCAAATGGGAGACTGTGACAAGGGACAGACAAGTATACAAATAGGACACACAGTCACAGTATATTCCCACAATGCATCCTGGCTTCCTCCCCTCTGCCCTGGGAGATAATTGGGAAGTAACTCAATTATCTCCCAAGACAAAGGCAAAACTCCATTACACACGTGGGAACACAAAACCAGCATAATACTTTAAAATGCACAAAGTAACATTTACTACATAAAACACAGACATGTAACATATCCCCAGATAGCTCAGGTCTGAGTGCACATTATTAGGTGAATGGCACTCAGACCACACGAATACAGTTCAATCGCCATGGAGCCAAAGTCTTTACAGTCAGTTTCATACGAATGGGCTCCATGGGATTCCTATCTGGGGTATAAGACATTCACACAAAAATACCGAACACCGGGTCATTCGTGTGCTTTCACCGAACAAGAAGGGAGGTCGGCGGCTTCAGCGGTGTTCGCGCAAAACTGTGTCCGATTTTAGTTCCATGAAAATAGAGGCGAACACCGCTGTTCATTCGTATGGTTTAAAATGGCCGCGACCTCGTGTTCGGGATACGAACGGCGGCCACCCAGCGTTCATCAATTAAGCTGCGGTTAACCGCAGCTTCAGGGAGGTTAATTGCCGGCACACTCCAGCTCCCAGGTGGTCCAGTCATTCGTACGGTTGTTCGGTAGATTGAAACTACCGAACAACTGGCAGAAAAGCACGAATACAGCTTTTCTGCATGCAAAAATAAAGTCTTTTAAAAGGGGGCCATAGTCCAAAGGCAGCAGGCGAGCAACCAGGCTTCTCCAATGCAATGTGGCGAGATTGGTCTCGTCACAAGTACCTTTTGGCCTAAATTTTCAATTTGGTTCAGTGCATTCGCCCTATGTTCCGCCACGCTTTCCACCTGTCATTAGGCATTTACATATCATTCATTATATCATCAGTTTCAAGGTAATTTTACCATTTGTTATACTGCGCTGCATCCCTAAGTGTAATTTATACTAAGTGTCCTACTATTGCTTGTATAAAAAAAATAAAAACACACTCAGCAAATTTGGTATTCATTATTGTACATCTTCTATTCACATGCTCATCAAATTACTGTTTTACCATACCATCTGTCTGAGGACAACACTCATGCATTTGGTAGTTGGTAGTGGCTATTTGCACTTCTTCTATTCTTGAGGTAACTTGCTCAATACATTATTATACTCTCTGGAGGTTTCAGAACTCAAGTTCTCATCAAATTGCTAATTGTTACTGAGCTGCCTTTACAAGACAGCAGACACTCAGAAATTGTTATCCATAATTGAGCTTCTTCTCTCACAAGAGGAGACATCAAACGTGTCATCAAATTTCAAATTTTGAGAGCATGCATGGGGTGAGAGCATGCACGAGCTGTTGATCCCATTTGTTGGTCTTCAATAAAGATCAACATATCTAGTAATTCATACTTAAGCAGTTTTTTTTTACAGTGTTGGCTAGTGAGTTTAGGTGATCCATCATGTTCTGTACTTTCATCTCTGTACCTGACCAAACACAAAACATGTAATCAGTGTAGCAGATGTATTTGAACAACTGTTCATACCAAAGAAACATCGATTTGGTGTCCTGCTTGTACATGAATGCATTTGCGTACATGGAGCTATGGCCACTCCCATGGATGACCCTTTCTTCAGTGGTTGAGAGTGAGAGTTAGGTAGAGTGGTGAGAAGAGCTTGAAAGGACCTGGCACATAACATATAGAGGCTTCAAATATCAATTTTAATGTAATTTGTTGCCAGTAATACTTTAGATCCAGAGCGGTCAATGTCAAGAATTTGTGTGATGACATCAGTTGTGTCTTTGGCACTTGTAGGTAAAGCTGTCTGTTTTAATCACTATCCAGTCAATTGGTTCTAGTAGGCCCCCTATACAATAGGGTGGTCAGAGGGTTTCCTACTTTCATGTATGTATTTTTGGCAATGTGTAAAGGACAGGGCATTTTGGATGTGTCCCACATAAATATGCAGCTAGTTCTTGTGTTACCCAGACTGCAGGTCTTCTAGGATTGTGATGATGGACCCAAACTATTCCAAAGGTAGGGAGTCAGATTCTTGGTAGGTTTTGAATGTTATTTAACTGTAGTAATATTTGCTCCTGATAGTCCTTAAACACAATGCCCTGCCATTGTCAGTGGGATGTACTGAGTTTGTGGTGTCCACTGCCAAATCTTTGAGAGAATGGCTTTTTTATCTTGTTATATTGGAATTGTGTCGTTTATTATTCAGTAGGACAGAATGACAGTCCGATTTAACCTGCTGTCACGATACCTGTCCCTCATGGCACCGTGCCATCACAGAAATTATGTATTTTCTGAGTTCTGATGCATACACATTTATCCCTAACTTCCTGGTGCCTTATTATGATGTTTTAGATCAAACCAAGTGTTTGCTCCCGTATCTGCTCCCCTCCAGATTGCTTAAAATAGAAAGCGTGCACGCTAAGTAAATCACCACTGACACAAGTTCAGGTAACTGAAAAACTCTGGAATGTTTAATCAGGGGGCTGGCAAGTCCCTTATAAAGGCAGAAATACATCATATGCAAAATGCAAGATAACAGAGAGAATATATCTTTAATTGGTCAAGTGTCTTATCTAATGCTCTTCCTCCAAAGTGTGATGTCACCATCATCCTGGGTGCAGCTCTCCCTGGGAGACACCATCTTAATACATGACATTCTTTACATTCTTTAGTCAATGGGAGGGGTTGCTCTAGCAGCCATTTTGAGTAGTTAATAAATACGGGATGGGAGGGGGTGCTCTAGCAGCCATTTTGAGTAAATAATGAACACATACAGTAAACAGATATTTTACTAACAATAATTTCTATCCATAACAGTTCCCCCTTAAAATGACTATTTACTAGCAGCTGTCTAGCAGCTATATCTATCCCTAGTAGCCTACAACAAATCTGTCCAACAGGCCTCGGAACCCTTTTAGTGCTGCACATAAGACAAGCAGTGGCTTGTCCACCACCCTCCTCGCTACAGACTTTGCCCGTAAAAACAGGCGCTAACCCTAAAAATCACTAAAATAAAGTAGCTCTGTTACTGGCGGGAAGGGACTGCTTAGGGCACATTTACTTATTCTTTATCGTATAAGTCCTGTCCCATGCTACCTCAGTACAGGTGGACTCATATCATTTATTCAATATTAATATCACCACAAACTCAAGATGAGCAGATGATCCTGAAGAAGCTTTGACCGTGTGTTGGCACCTCCGCTTCCGGACGTGAAGGCTGCAGGGTAAGGAGTACTTCTGATTCTTTTTGGCTTCACGAGGTCTCCTTTTGGGGTCCTCAGCTTTCCATCGATGGCATGTGGTCATGCATTATTATGTTCATCAAAACACCTACTTGTTGATATTTTCTCCATCAATTATCTTTATTTTCTTAAAATGGAGAGTCAAAGGGTTGTCAAGATTCTGGAGTGGTGAATCCACGGGGTGATCTCAGCAACTTTCATGGTGTACTACTTTGCATGCGGTCTCTCCTCCTATTGGTGACTGGGTAGGCCTCTGGCCATCTTGAGAACATATCTACTATAACTAGTGCATAGTCGAACCGGCCACTCTTTGGCATTTGAATGTGGTCAACTTAGATTCATTTGGAAGGGATAGTGAGGTTTGGCTAGATGCTTCAGGGGAGCTTTTTCCATTCTGCTTGGGTTGCACTTGGCACAGATGGTGCAGGATCTGCTGTAACTGTTGGTCAGAGAGGTAATCCTTCATAGTATTTGTTGATCAGGGAGTTCATGATGGTCTTGGACAGGTGTGCTGCTCCGTGGGCCCACTGGACCACTGCTGAGTACATGCCCTTTCTGTTTCCAGCTTTGAATTTCTTCAGGATCAGCAGCTGCTTGTTGTTCCTTCAGGAGCTTGAGGTCTGTGGGTAAGGTCTGCATGGTGAATATGGGAATTTCTTCGGTGGACACTCTTCTGTCCACTTCCCTTGGTGCACGCGCAGCTATTTTGGCAGCTTGATCAGCTATATAGTTGTCCTGTGCTTCCTTCGAGTCCAGTCTTCCACGAGCCTTTACCTTCAGTATGGCCACTTCTTCAGGGAAGAGTAGGGTGTCCATCAGCTCTTTGATAGCCATGCTATGTTTGACTGGTGTGCCAGTTGCTCTGAGAAATCCTCTTGTCTTCCAGATTAATCCGAAGTTGTGTGCCACGTTGTGTGCATATCTTGAGTCAGCGTAGATATTGGCGCGCTTTCCTTCAGAGATCTTGCATGCTGTGTTGAGAGCCTGTAGCTCAGCTTCTTGAGCAGACATGGATGAGGGAAGTGAGGATGCTTGAAGCACTTTAAACACTGTGGTGATAGCAAATCCAGTATGCTATCTTCCTTGTTCATCAGCATATTTGGAGCAATCCACAAACAATGTCAGGTTCTTGTAGGGCAGCTTCATGCACAGTTGGGAGATGTGTTTGTTTCCATTTTCATCTGTTCGAAACAATCATGAGGTGCTTCTGGATCTTGGTCTGTGGGTGGGATTTCAGTGCATGTTTCTGTGTGGAATCGGGGATAGCCAGTTGTCTTGCAATTCAGGGTTAGCTCGGTGACACCCTTCTCAGAGAGCTGGGTCTGGTCTGCAGTGCTCCATGCATTGGCCAATGGGCCACGTTCTTTCCATAAGGTCTGTGGGGACTTGGTGAAAGAGATGTGAGGGACAGCTAAGTCCCAGTGGTGATATAGGTGAGCTACATCTGGAGGCAGGAGGACTAAGGCTAGACAGTTGCCTTTTGGTTTCACAGAACAGATCTGTTATGATGAGGCGTACCTCCACCAGCTGGAGCAGGTCTTCTTCTTAGTGGGGTTCGGGTCCTGGCGTATTTCTGTACCAAAGGGAACAGTGAGGGAAAGGCTGAGTATATCATGTCGGACGTGGGCTTGCACACCTCCATGTCGAGGCTGTATCAGTAGTGGGGAATTCCCCCATGGGAAGTAGCAGAAGAGTGGCCGGGTTGAGGAAGTAGCACTTCTGAAGGCATACGTTGTCTGGCAGCAGAAGAGAGCATTGTAAGCGGAGGTGGCGGCAGCTGAAAAATGTTTGGGCTGGACTTGAGTGAGGATGGCAGCAATGTCATGTGGTGCAAGAATGGTGAGCTGATGCCCAAGTACCAAAACACTTGTCTTGTCAAGGAGGGCGTTAGCTGCAAAAACTGCTCGAAGACAGGAGGGGCCTCCTTTTGCCACGTGGTCCAGTTGGCATGAGTAGTAGCCAATAGGGCGTTGGCGGGAGCCATGCATCTGTGTGAGGACTCCAGAGGCACGACCTTGTCTTTCAGACATGAACAACTTGATAATCTGGTAGGCCCAGAGCTGGGGCAGTGGAAATGGCACGTTGTAAGGCAAAGAAGCAGGACAAGGCCTCAGGAGACAGAGAAAATGGTTCAGTCTTTAGGGCATCATAGAGTGGTTGCATGAGGATGGAGGCCTCTGATATCCAAGCTCTGCAGTCTGAGATTAGGCCCAGGAAAGCATGGAGGGACTTGTGTGCTTTGGGAGGATAGATAGCTGAAACTCCTCTCACCTTGCATCCTTGTTCAGCAAGATAACAGAGTAGATCCTCTGAATCACGCTCAGCAGTAGGGAGATCATCCACATATTGGAGCAGGACCACATCAGGGTGAGACCTTTGCCATGAGTCCATGATTGAAGCCATTGCCTTGGCAAACTGACTAGGAAAGTTTTGAGCCCCTGGAGGCATGACAGTCCAGGTGTAATGTTGACGGTCATGGGCGAAGGCAAACAGATATTGACATGAGGGGTCAAGGGGTACACTGAAGAAAGCATTATCCTTTGCAAAATGAAATACTAAACTTCAAATTACCAAACTAAAAATCGAAATTAAATTCTCTAACACAAAATTATCAGTCTCTATTTTGTACCAGAGATCAGTGTCTAAACTATACTTAGGTATTTAAATTTGGAAAATAAACCTGGCAAAATAAGAGAGCTGAAAACATTATGCATTTAACAGCCCATAAAGCTGTTCATAGAAAAATATACTTTAAATTAGCATTATCCAAACACAGCATCTGTGCTTTAGTACTTTATTGGTCAGTATAGATTAATACAATCCATCTCCCACTGCCTTACTACACCCAAGCTTTGCAAGACCCATACAACCAACATTCCATATACACCATTCTTACTTACAATTGTCCCAAAATTCATTCAATCTCCACATTTACCAATGTACTACTCAAATTAACATTCTATTGCCTCACAATATTCATCCAGCGTCTCCTACTATTCACCATTCATTGATCTCTGCTACCCAAAGTTTCATCTTTATGCTCAACTCCTGTTACCCCAGTATTTTACAAAATACATTCCACCTCTTTCTAACCCTTAATATCCACTCCCAATATTACCCCAGGGCATTTCCCTAACATCCTACAATCCTCTTGTTCCCAATATACACAATACTGCACATAAATTCTTACCTCAATACTCACTATATACCAACAGTTTATTTAACTTTATTTATCTACCTTATACACCACTCTCAAACATTCTGACCTGCAATAAGCCCTTGTTCTCTTTCAGCAGCTTACGCCAGGCCTCTGGCTGTAGCCGTCCACTAGAAGACATAGTAAATGTTCACCCTCACTCTTCCTCTCACTATCTCACAGGGTAACAAGCCCTTGCTTGGCTTCGCAAGCTTTTGACCCATTCCCCCCCAACCAATCCATCACGAGAGAGACGGAGACGCTGAAAGACAGAGCTGGAAATGCTGGTAGGAATGACAGAGAGACAGAGAGACGGAGGGAGCACACAGGGATGGGGGCTGGGGAGGGGAGGGAGGGAGGAGGGAGACAAACAGAGCTGCAGGAGGGGGAGAGAGACAAACAGAGCTGCAGCCATGGAAGTTAACCCTTCGTGTGCCTAAACACTTCTCTCATCAAAAGAATACAAGAGAAAGGAGACAAACAAGAACCCCAAAAGCATATATGGTTAAAACACATTTACCCTTCCCTTAACCCTTCCCTGTCCCCGTACTCAATCTCTGTACTGCCGCTTGCCACACCGCACACAGAAACTCCCCTCCCTTCAAAGTTGCTTGCCTCTGCAGAGAAACCCTCTGCAGAGCCTCTGCAGAGAAACCCTCTCCTGTAAAGCTGCCTACTACACCACACACAGCTGTTACAGGAGACCCCCCTCCTGCAAAGCTGCTTGCTACATCGCAAACAGCTACTGCAGGAATCCTTCTCTCACAACGCTGCTTGCTACATCGCACACGGCTTTTGTGGGGGCACACTCATACAAAATGCATTCATACCCAGGAGGCAGATAGTCAATATACAGCTTCTATACAAAGGGACTCCGGGCAAGCTATTTACCTGTCTTTGTTGCCCTCCAGCAGCCGACGGAGACAGGCCAATTACAGAGACAGGATATATAGGCAAGGTGCTAATGGCAGTCATTACCGTATATCAGACGTGATCAGTCTCCATCCCATCACTGTAAGTCTGCCTCAGAGTCTTCTAGGATGGCTGGCCAGGAAAGGGTCACAACCATGGAGCCCCACGTTGGGCGCCAAATGTTTTAGATCAAACCAAGTGTTTGCTTGAGTATCTGCCCCCCTCCAGATTGCTTAAAGTAGAAAGCATGCACGCTGAGTAAATAACCACTGACACAAGTTCAGATAACTGAAAAACTCCAGAATGTTTAATCAGGGGGCCGGCAAGTCCCTTTTAAAGGCAGAAATACATCATATGCAAAATGCAAGATAACAGAGAGAATACATCTTTAATTGGTCAAGGGTTAAGTGTCTTATCTAATGCACTTCCTCCAAAGTGTGATGTCACCATCATCCTGGGTGCAGCTCTCCCTGGGAGATGCCATCTTAAGAGATGACATTTTTAACATTCTTTAGTCTCTTTTTATAGTGTCAGCCCATGTGTAGAGTTGAGCGGACACCTGGATGTTTGGGTGCGGCGGGTTCAGCCGAACTTTGAAAAAATGTCCGGGCTCGAACTTGACCCCGAACATGAACCCCATTGAAGTCAATGGGGACCCAAACCATTGGCCACAAAAATGGCTCTAAAAACTCCTGGAAAGGGCTAGAGGGCTGCAAAAGGAAGTAAAATGGGAGTAAGCTGTCCGTCTCTTCTTTTACCTGTCAGAGCACTCTGATTGGATGGCTTAAACCCACCAATCAGAGTACTCTGAGCCTAATTGCAATCAGAGTACTCTGAGCCTTTATAAGCCTTCCCCCGCCCTGCAGAGCTCAGTCTGCGTGGAGCCCTCCATGGGTGAAGAAGGATTATTTTATTTTTGCGCTTGTTTTTTTTTTTTTTTTGTGCGTCGGTTATTCTGGATTTTTATTTGGCTTTTTTTGGGGCTGAAAAAAGATTTTAGAAGAAAGACATCAAATGGTAAGTCTATTAATTTTTTTTTAATTTTTTTACAGGTATTTACACAAGGGTCCCAACTCATTATTTTTAGGATGAGGGGGGTAGGTAGGGGTAATTTTTTTGGGGGGGAGGGGATGACTAGGGGTTTGGGGACCCCTTGTCACCTGGAGGGAGGATTTTTATTTATGGCCCCCCACCCACCATGCAGGGGTGGGGGCCGGGGGGAGGACATTAGGTCCCCCCCTATTGTTATTTAGGGCCCCCACCCACTGCGCAGGGTTGGGAGCCGGGGGAGGACATTAGGTCCCCCCAATTTTTATTTATGGCCCCCCCACCCTTATTTTTATTTAGGGCCCCACCAGCCTCGTAGTGGTGGGGGCTGGGGGGAGGACAGTAGGTCCCCCTCCCTTATTGTTATATAGGGCCCCCACCTGCCGCACAGGATTTCCTGTTTTATAACCTTGGCTTGTTTGACTATTCTTGCTCTCTGTTTTCCAGATCTTGGCCTGGGCTGGCCTCCCCTCTAAAGAGACAGATTGGCGAAATGTGCGTCAGGGGTCCTGACAAGCACACTTCATAGCCACTGTATCAAGAGTGAGCTCACGTTCGGCTTATAATGGCCTTAACAGAAATTTACTAATACCTCTGTAATATATTGGAGGAAAAAATGACTATCATTACAATCTCCAACTTTCTTTAATTATATTTTTTCTAGGGGTGGGAGCATTTCATATACATCCATTTAGGAGTAACAGGCGCTTTGGGTTAAGGGGTGCCCTCGAAGGCACATAATTAGTATTTACTTTTCCTCTCACTGCCATCACTCCTATTGCTACAGACATGTATTGGCTACACTGTTTGGCAGCAACTATTAGCTAATACAATGTTGCTGGACTTTTTTTAGTTGCCATGTCTCTAGCAAGACCATTTAGCCTATATTACAAGCATTTTCTGATATCTTGTATTGCAGCACAGCACATTATTATATACTACTTTTTTTGAAAGGGAGGGAGACGTCCTCTTATCCCTTTGTTTGGAGTTTAGATTTTTTTTTTCTATTCTCCTTACACCACTGATCTGCTACAGATGGTCTTTTTATTATCCTGAACTCTCAAAGCTTCGTCCTGTACTATCTTACTCTGTATTCATTATCCCTTTATTTGGGTAGAACTACCAGATTTTGATATACAGACATTATAACTACACTCAGGATAATTGTTTTGTAAATATGTACATTATTATTTCTGTTTGAATTTTCTTTTCCTTTTCTTTTTGTCATGTTGACTTATTTCACTTCTTAATTGCTATATTAAAAGTTGTTTTATTTTTAGAAATACCTAGCCTAAATGGTTGATATTTGCCACTCCCCCAGCAATACAGTTATTATTTTTTGCTCTCTCCTAGCAGTTCTCGTTTTTCTCATTTATTCCATAGTGACTACTCTCACTAGGGGTTAACCCACTTCAGGAGGTTAATAATTACATTACCTTTCTTTACTCTTCTATGGCCTGGCTATCGATTCTGTGTATATCTGTAATTCTGACCTCTGCTTGTCTCTCGTTTATTCTCTGTATGCTTGCAGACATTTCATAAATCTGTCTCAGGCACTCTAAGGATCGGTATGTGTACCTTTACTGATACCTTTAGGTTTGCGTGTTAGGTTAATTCTATTCCTGACACCTGCTGACTAAAGGTTTTAATCAAGCTATGTTGGCAAAGTGGATCAAACTAACTTTTGAGCCAATGTGGGTCATCTGTGATCACGTTAGTATTGTTATGCAAGACACATTCTCAGTTGTCTGCAAAATATAAAGTCTTCCACCTGCCACTTAAAGGGGTCAGTGTCTGATGTGGGCACAAAAGCTAAGCCTCTAGCTAAAACTGCTAAAGCTGACATTTCAAAGTTAGACAACCTTCTGTAAGATAGGTTAAAAATTTAGGTTATACTTGACTCATCAGAGGTCTTTCTCTTTGTCCAAAATGATTTGCCCTTCTGCTCTCTCTGCATGGTCCATCTTTGGTGGAATTAGGGTTTCCCCTTGCTATGCTTAGGCCTGGATCTTGGACCAGTCCCAGACCTGTCTAAACAAAATATCTGCTGTTGGTGCATCCCTCAGTGTAATTAGATGTAGGAGTACAGGGAATTGTATTGCCAGGAGCAGTTTCAGAATTGTTAAGCTGGTTTACTAGAGGTGAACTTTACCTTAATACCAAGGGCTTTCCAAATTCAAGGTTTCCAACAGTGTGGCTTGCCTGTCTTGGCTTCTCCAGACAACCATCTGTAGACTCATTGTGTTATTCACAGTCATGGTTGACTTTATCAAGTTTATTTAAAGCCTGTGAGACCATTTTTATAGGCTGATAAATCAGCTGTCAATTTATTAAATCCTGGCATTTAGAGTTTGGTGGCTCAATACTGTGTAAACACAGATCTTGAATCTTGATTTTAGTAAATTTTAGTTCTCTGCCCACTTTCTCAATCATGACAAGCATTTAATGAGAGTAGCCACCCACTTGCAACATGACTCTTCGTTGTTGCTGCCAATAGAATAGAGGATACATATATAATCTGAAATCCTTGTGGAATGCTTTTTATTCAATAATAATTAGACAGATATACCACTTTTAACTACAAATCAATTTATTGCTTTTAAATAAATCATGATGGTGTAAAACATAGAAACATAGAATGTGACGGCAGATAAGAACCATACGGCCCATCTAATCTGCCCAATTGTCTAAATACTTTCATTAGTCCCTGGCCTTATCTTATATCTAGGATAGCCTTATGCCTATCCCATGCATGCTTAAACTCCTTTACTGTGTTAACCTCTACCACTTCAGCTGTGAGGCTATTCCATGCATCCACTACCCTCTCAGTAAAGTAATACTTCCTGATATTATTTTTAAACCTTTGTCCCTCTTATTTAAGACTCTGTACTCTTGTTGTGGTAGTTTTTCTTCTTTTAAATATAGTCTCCTCCTTTACTGTGTTGATCCCCTTTATGTATTTAAATGTTTCTATCATATCCCCCCTGTCTTGTCTTTCCTCCAAGCTATACATGTTAAGATCCTTTAACCTTTCCTGGTAAGTTTTATCCCGCAATCCATGAACCAGTTTAGTAGCCCTTCTCTGAACCCTCTCTAAGGTATCAATATCCTTCTGAAGATACGGTCTCCAGTAATGTGTACAATACTCCAAGTGAGGTCTCACCAGTGTTCTGTACAATGGCATGAGCACTTCCCTCTTTCTACTGCTACAACAAAATGTCATGTGTTGTTTTATTTACCTAAATGTAATACCTGCTAAGGAACAGATGATTGTTATTATGTCCTGATATGTAAAACCGATCCATACACACATACACAGGTGCACACCCTGACACATTGACGCAGATACACACTTACACAATTTGACATACACAATCACATACATGCCATAATTTTAATATTTGCAGCCACCCTCCTGTTAAAATACCTCGTGTGGGGTCTTGAGTGTGGGGTCTTGAGCAGCTTTTTTCTTGCTCTTATCCACCGTGCTGCCTGTGCCTCCTCCCTCCCTCTAGTGCAATGCTACCTTTTTTTAGCTGGGAAATCACCTTCAATGGGGATAGGAGAGTCAGAACTGGACCATGGAGCAGTGGAACAAAGTTTATAAAATAGTGAGGATTATATTGAGAATTTACATTGAGAAATTAATTTTCTAGAATTTGTTTAAAGACCTTCCATTTATCTTCTGTGCTTTTCCCAGTGAATAGTTCCTGCTAGCCAATATGTTATAAAGATACTATGGATTTTTGATTTTTTTTTGTAAAGCACATATACATATTTTTTGGGTTAATCTCAAATGATACTATATAATGGTCTCTATTTCCCAATTGCTCCCTGATGTGAATATTTCAAAATAGGTTAATATTACTTATATCAAAATCCAAACAAGCACATATTCTAACTGATGCTAATTATTATTTATTTATTATTTATTTACATCGAGCCAGCAAACTCTGTAGCACTGTACAATAGGACACAAGTGTAGTTTGCTCTTGCGCTATACGCTCACATGGTGCACTACCTCCCTTAGTAGGTTCCACATCAGTTTCACACCTTCAGACACCTCTGCCATCTTTCCTGATGCTAGACACACAAGCCCCGTCCATTTTTTTATGTCATGGTGTCACATGATATTATGACTTTATTGCCAAACAAATCACACATAGGAGTGTGGCTATCAAATAAACTCTATAGACTTGCAATTACTAGTGTTTTGCATCTATTCAATATCCTGTTGTTTTCTCTGTAGTGCTACTGTTAATATATATATTAATTTTAAAATACAGTTAGAATAAAATTTCATATAGATATATAATTTTTAAAAACATTTTTATTATTTTACATTTTTTTAATTTAATTTAAATTACTTATTTATATTTTATAATAATATATATATATATAGTTATTATATATTATATATATATATATATATACATGTGTAATTTAATTATAAGTGTATTTTTATATTAATATATGTACATATTAATATAAAAATACACTTAGTATGACATTATATTTATTATATATAGACATATATTATATAGATATAATATATGTCTATATATCATATATATATATATATATATATATATACACATATATAATTTTTTTTTTAAATTAACATTAACTTTATTTTATTTTTTTTTATTGATTTTACACATGCAGGGAGACTGCCTGTCAGCAGAGGCTGCAGGCAGACACATGGACACCTATTGTGACCATGTGATCGCTGTGTTGAGCGATCACATGGCCCCAGGGGTCCTAATCCAGTGTGGGGAGACTGTCTGGGCTGCAGGCAGTCTCCCCACAATGGGAGCACCGCTGATCGCCGCCGGGGGAACGACGATGACGGTCCTGAACCATCCGCAGTCCTTAAGGTGTTAATTTAATTTTACACATGTTAAATTTTTTTTTTTTTACATTTCCCACCAGCAGGGGGACTGTCTGATATTTCAGATAGTCCCCCTGCTGGCGGATCCACAGCCAGCTATAGGGGGCCATGTGATCGCTCTTTGAGAGCCGGGGGCCTCATTTGCCGGGGAAGGGCTGCCTGGGCTGCCAGGCAGCCCTCCCGAAGAGGATCGCGGCAGAGGTAAGTAAATCTTACCGCCTGGGGCTCAAAGCCGTTACGGCGTTCTATGCCGCCGCAACGGCTTTAAAGCCCTTTAAAGCCGCGACGGCATAGAACGCCGTAACGGCGTTAAGGGGTTAATGTATATGATTTAACACATTTGGTCAGCTATCATTATGCTGTAATTTCATAGTCTTGAAGTTTCATGTTTATTCTTATTACCATAACATGAAGAATTTAAGAACTTCATCAATTTGTTTTACTTGTAAATACTGCATTATTACATTGATCATTTATGTGAAGTTTCTCTAATTCATTAAATACCAATCTAAACAAGTGTTTTTTTTTCTTCCATAGATGGGAGGAATGGAAGCTGTAATTACTGGTCTTGCAGATGACTTTAGTATCCTGAAAAGACATCGAAAGTTTTTTACCTTTCTGGTCTGTGGAATTACTTTTTTGCTGGCTCTACTGTGTATCACAAATGTGGGTAACACTTTTCTCTTGATTCACCTTATTTTTACATTAAACAACATTAAATGAAACACTTAAGCGGTCCTAAAAAAATAAATTTACTATATGATTACTTCAGCATGTCCCAAAATCTAAACATCTAATCAACTAGCCTGATTTAAAAACATATGTGCCACCTCAATATGATGCATGCCATCATAAAGGGTTATTAAAGAATAAATAAATTAAAAAAAAAATATATATATATATATATATATATATATATATTTATTTATTTTTTTACTACGCAAACAGAGAATATCCCATAGGCATTTTTTAATTAGTGTATGCACAAGGCACGACATCTCATATTATCAGTTAACATTCTCCCAGAACAGAGAAACTTCCACATTATCGCATTCCTAAGCAATCATGTATGGCATTCCTAAGCAATCATGTGGTCTACAAGAAACAGAAATTCAGCAGAAAAAAAGACACTTAATACTTTTGCAGACAGGTATATAGAAAATGTATGTTTAAGACAAAATGGAACTTGGGCTTATAGCAAATATATTATTGCAAATAGCCGACATGTTAACCAATTTTAAACAGACTAACCAGCCGGTCATCTGTATCATAAGCCCTGGGTAAATATGGGCAAAGTGTATTATTCTCAACAGTTGTTTTCCTCCTTCGTCCACGTAAGTGGGCGCATATAGTCAAAGTGGGAATAATACCTATTACCAGTCCACCTGATGATCTGGGGCCAGGCAAAAAACTCAGTGGCAAAAACTCATATTTGAGAAAAAAGCACATCTGGGGAAAACCTGAGTGGGGGCCGCAGTTGTGTTAGACATGTCATCCCCTCACAGTTGACACCAGTTGTGACTTATAATACCCGCACCTGTGAGTACATAGCTCGGGTATCGGGAGGAATTGGGAAACACTTCTTACATATTAATTCATGAGATAAATTATAATCTAGCTTGAAATTCTGACTACAATCACAACCAGGACCTTGCGTCCTATATCTTTTAACCATTTCCCTATTCCATAGGTCCAGTCAAACCCAGTCATATCCTCACACAGTTCCTAAAAACATGGGAATTCATCCTTGGCACACTCAACATATATCAAAAACACATAGTACATCCCTGGGTCAGCTAACACTTCATCTCTCTCTGGCTAACTCTACAAAAATAAAAATAGTTCAATCATTCAGCATAGATCAGAAAAACAGAATAAGTCTTTCACAGAGTATAAAGAAATCAGTTTAGACACCAGACATTTTGTTCCATAAAATGGCTAAGGGTAACAATATGGCTGACAACAAGACAATGTCAGCTTCTACATAGTTCTTCTTTTGTTTGCTGGATTTTCACCACAATGCTCTGTGCAACACCCCAGTGGTTGAAAGGGTTATTACAAAACCAGTATTAGACAGCACTGCACCTTCAGGACTTTCCAGGTTCTTGCATGCAAAGTTTATGTCCTCATAAGTAAGTATCTCAGTTGCTTCGGTCTGCATGGATTATGACCAAACAGATGTAATTGCAAAATACTTATTGCATGGTCAGCCAGAGAGATTGGTGTGTAGTCCCAGAAATCAGCCGGCACAAACACTCCAGGATGGTCTCTACAATCATACAAACACAAGGATCAATACAACATCAATTAATTAATTACCTAGGCTAAAACTTAAATTAGATTAAGGTTAAACCCTTAACTTGTGTAACATGTACTTCTCTTATATTTGCTTATATTTTATGCAATCTGTCTTCTATGACGTTTTACATAATATCCCTTTGGAATGCCTTTGTACGGATGAGAGAAGCACTCACTCTATAGAAATGCTTGTTAGGATGAATATTAAAACACTAATCTATATCTATGGGGATATTTCCCAATAAAACTCTGTTCCTAAACTTGAACCTTGATTTGATACTCAAAATTAATTACTTTAATAATCATGAATAATTCAATACTCTTGATTTTAAAACCTAAAACTATATAAAATATTAAAACATGAACCATCTGTGTATTAGGCTGGGGTTGTTGGGTGTGGGTATAGGTTGGAAGCTGTGGTTGGTATTGAGGAATCTGTGGGGGTGGGTTGGGCACTCATTTTTCCAGTGACTCTGCTATCCACAATTAGAACAGTGTGTTCCACCAATGCTGAAGTTGCTACCTCTACAAAAGTTAGACCCTTTGACCAAATCCTCTACCTCTGCCTTTAAAACTTTTCTGATTCAATCTCCTATCACTTTCCAAATTTCTTTGTCTCACCTGCTTAGGCTCACAATCCTTGTGACTGATACAACATACCTTTTCCTTCTTTCTTTCTATCAAAACAACTTGCTGTTTCTTTCTCATGAATCTTCCCAAGAAATTCATTTGGGGTCAAAAAGGGTCAGTAACAGACCAACAAGGAGGAAGCATATTCCATATGCAGGTCGGGATTACCTAACTCACACCCCCTCTTTGTGTACCCCTCTTTGTGTACCACACAGATATAATATTAATAAGCTTTTAAGGGTTTAATGTATAGTTAAATTGTGTATATAAAGTAAGGTTGTCTAGGGGTATATACAATGACAATGAAAGCATAGCCTTCATGTAGAGCTTGCAATACTGACAGTCTGTATCATGAGCGTAATGCAGACATGCGGTTAGGTACTTTTCCATTGTTATAATATATTGAAAACACTAAGACTTTGCAAATTTTTAAAAACGCATAGTGCTTCCTGTACCTGGTGCTGTGAAAGGATGTAGTTGGGACATATTTCAAATTGAGTAGCAAAAGTCTAACCACAAAACTAAATGTTATACACTTATCAAGAAAACAGTTTAACCCGTTAGTGCGTACTTTGGATAGCCTCTTTGCATAATTTGGCTCCTAGTGAGATTATTATATTATTTATTAATCCTCTTCTGGATCTGCTAATTGCTTTCAAATTACCCATACAAATATAATACAGTAGTTTAGGAGATTAAGATTGTAAATTTCAGAAATTGTTTAATCTCTGTTAAAAATACCATTTTATTATTACCCCATAACCAATGAGGCATACTAGATAAATCTTACTTTGACACAAACAATGCAATACACTTTAAAAGCAGAGTTAACTCTGAGCTGGACAATACTCCCCTATTAGAACTCCATTATGAGGGAGAGACATCTTGTCCATTCAATCCTTTTTATCAGTAAAAGAATGACTTTCAGGATTAATCAGTTTTCAAATAGAAACATGGATCCACGATTTGAACAGCAGAAGTTTGCAGGGCCCCTTTCACGTGGGATGTAACAAGCGCTTTTCTTGCTCCAGTAGCGATAGCATACAATTGTTTCATTCTAGCTGGCTGGACAGTATTTCACCTTTTGTAAAAACACTAAATGCTTGCGTTAATGATATGCAAAAAACTCTGCTAGTTAAAATCCTACACAATGGATAATAAAATACATGAAACACATAACACACCAATTCATTTCAAACTATATAACTCATACTCAGCATCCAATGTAATTTTACATGTCATCTCACAAAACTGACGTAGTAGAAACACATAATGGATACCCAGCAGATATGCCAATACAGAAAACACATTCATGGGAACGCAACTACACACTCTGTGTCCCTCCTAGGAAACACGGGTAGACACAATATAAAAGCAGTCTTATACTTACACCTCCAAATTTCCATTCCCATACCTATATATAAGAAGCCTCGAAGATAGAACACAAAACGTTGCAAAAGAACAGAAAAGATTGTAAGAAACAGGAAGTCAACTAAGGCAACCGCAACAAATAGCTACATCAGACCACAACACAGAGCCTCTCTGAGCTGATAGAACTACTCCAACTCCTACTACTCCTGGCCAAACCGCTAGTATTCAACAGCTTATAAAACAGTTATTTGCTAGGTTATTTGACTGGCATTTTTATCAGTATCACTAGACTGAGAGAAACTGATTTAAATATAATTTAAAACAACACAGCAACATTTAAATCAATCCACTCTCCAGTTAAGCTGCACACTTCACACATTATCACAGTCACCATTTACACAGAATAAACAGTTAACAGCTGTACTCAGAACATATTATTGTAAGGTATACCAATTTTAGTTTGTATTAGATTTATTTTAGGGATTCTTATGTATACATGTTTTTTCTTAATTAACTTCATTACTTTAATCTACTATAGTATTGTATATAAAGAAAGGATCCATTTATATAGCGCGCTCATAACTCAAATATTTGTATGAAACTTCCATTAACTAATCTGAGATGATGCTGCATCAACTTAAATCTTATAGAAATTGAGCAAACATCTGGACCAGATTACACAGACATGGTTTCACCCGAATCTTTCAGAACTCTCAGAGACTTAAAAAAAATTATACTATGCCATGTTAAAAGGCATGGCAAACCTTAGACCGGTCAGTCTCCAAGAGCCTTAGTAACACAGGTAGAAACCTTTGTCCATGATCTCTGATCCAGGCTATATACCACAATTTAAAAGAACACATATAATGTGAGACATAAAAGACACAAAACATATGCAGTAGGTATTGCACTGGATCATTTAAAGCATCTGTAGCAATAAAAAGGTTAGCTTAGAGCACAAAATGAAGCATGTGTTGGACCGCTGAAAATGTAAATGTTGCTCTCTTATTTACAAACAAAAATCATATTTACAGTATGGATCCTTTGCAACAAACACACAGGGCAGGGAAGATGTGCTGATTGGTATTCTATACAATTAATCCCATATGGGGAATTAACTTTCAAATACTAATGATGTGACTTTTTGTCTCAGTTATAAAAATACTGAGCTCATCATGCAAACAATGCAACACATTTACACTATCCCACTCTCATAGAAAGTGTAGTGGGCTTATGGTATTAAAGTAACAATCATACCAGGCACACAGATCCCATGTGAAATAACTTACAATAAAACAGAGTAATAAACTATACTTCTATGCGACAGAAAGAATAAAGCAAAAGATTTAAGTAGGTCTATCAGGTACAACCTGTGAGTCAGTTCTTTTCTAATATACAGTACTGGTATCTTATATATATATATATATATATATATATATATATATATATATATATATATATATATATATATATATATATATATATATATATATATATATATATGTCACTCAGGACCTGAACTCATATTTCCCATATTGCTGACTCAGGGAGGACACACTACTAACTTACCAAAGTGTGTCCCCAATATAGACACTCACCCACAAAGAACACTTAAAGGACCACTCTAGGCACCCAGACCACTTCAGCTTAATGAAGTGGTCTGGGTGCCAGGTCCTTCTAGGGTTAACCCATTTTTTCATAATTATAGCAGTTTCAGAGAAACTGCTGTAATTATGAATGGGTTAAGCCTTCCCCCTAATCCTCTAGTGGCTGTCTCATTGACAGCCACTAGAGGCGCTTGCGTGCTTCTCACTGTGATTTTCACAGTGAGAGCACGCAGCGTCCATAGGAAAGCATTGTAAATGCTTTCCTATGAGACCGGCTGAATGCGCGCGCAGCTCTTGCCGCGCGTGCGCATTCAGCCGGCGGGGCGTAACGGAGGCGGAGAGGAGGAGGAGAGCTCTCCGCCCAGCGCTGGAAAAAGGTAAGTTTTTACCCCTTTCCCCTTCCAGAGCCGGGCGGGAGGGGGTCCCTGAGGGTGGGGGCACCCTCAGGGCACTATAGTGCCAGGAAAACGAGTATGTTTTCCTGGCACTATAGTGGTCCTTTAAGACAAACAAAGGTGACCAGGAGAAAGAGAAGTTTGGGGTATACTTATAGATCTATAAACCGTGCTCCTCAAAACACCTATAGTCTTAATAAACCGGAGACCTCTTATGGTCTCAAAACCTGTATCTTAGATACTAACCTGGGTTACCAAAACCCTATAATAAACCGGAGACCTATTTACAGTCTCAATATAACTAAAGTCCTTACACCTTTCCTATCTATTAGATACAGAACCAAAGGGAGTCATAGACAATCAGCGTCAATAAGACACAAAAAGGCTACTTAGCGCAAATGGTCCTGCTGTAATCTCACCTCTGACACCAAGCTGAAAGGGTTAATGCTGTTCTGGACTCAACTCCCCTCGATTCTCGATTCTCCGGTCACCACATCAATTGACGGGAGTTCTTGTTTAGCAAATTAAGACACAGACACGAAAGAGTGCTTAACAAGTTCTCAGTGAGTATATTTTCAGGGCTAGCATTTATACACTGTTTGTCACTCAAGCAGCGAGATTTATCGCATCCTTATAGTTAATAGTACATACTTCTCTGACATGAAAAAGATAAGCATTTGAATAAAGACGGGACAGGAACATCCTGAGGTCAAGCAAGGTCATACATCCTGTAGAAGGGAGGCCTCTCAGAGCATGTTACAGAATACATCTGCCAAGGTCAGCATAATTATTTCAAACATTATTTTAAAGAATATAAAGCAAAAAGAGTTTAACTATTTCATATCCTTACAGTCAGCACTAATGATTATAAACCTTATCTAAGCATAAAATACATATGAACAAGAAAAGTTAACTACTTCATATCCTTTCACCCGCTGCAAATAAGGACCCCGCGGGCCATGTGATCGCTCAACAGAGCGATCACATGGTCACAATAGGTGTCCAAGTGTCTGCCTGCAGTGGGACTGCCTGTGCTGACAGGCAGTCTCCCTGCTGCTGTAAAATATAATAAAAAATTGTTAATGTTCATAAAAAATATAATTAAATATGTATATATATTTATTTATATGATATATAGACATATATATATATATATATATATATATATAGTCTATATATCATACATATGTCATACTAAGTGTATTTTTATATTAATATATATATATATATTAATATAAAAATACACTTATAATTAAATTACACACGTATATAATAACGATATATATTGTGCATATATATATATATATTATTATAAAATAAAAATAAGTAAATTAAATGAAAAAAACGTAAAAATAGAATTAAAATATATATATATATATATATATATATATAAAGTTTTATTCTCACTGTATTTTGATATTAATATATATATTTATATCAAAATACACCTAGAATGAAATTATATATACATCTATGTATATATAAATAAATCAAAATAATACTATATATATATATATATATATATATATATATATATAAAGTTCAAGTAGAGATTGTAGCCGTATTAGTCCAGTGATGTAGAGCATGTTACAGAATACATCTGCCAAGGTCAGCATAATTATTTCAAACATTATTTTAAAGAATATAAAGCAAAAAGAGTTTAACTATTTCATATCCTTACAGTCAGCACTAATGATTATAAACCTTATCTAAGCATAAAATGTTAGTCCAATAAAAAAGGTATTACAAGATAAGAATTTTATCTGTTTTTTACATCTATATATATATAAATATATATATATATATAAATACAAAATTACATAAATAATTTCATTAATATACACATAGACTTCAAATATATAAATATGCATATATATTTAAATTATATGTGCATATTTTTGGAATATTTTTATATAATTAAGTAATTTAATTGATTGCAATTTGAGGGACCTGCCTGACAATCCAGGCCGAAAGTCCAGAGAATTTAATTTGCTATGACTGTATTTAACCCTGTAACTTTCTTTGACACACTAAAACCTGTACATGGGGGGTATTGTTTTACTTGGTAGACTCTGCTGAACACAAATATTGGTGTTTCAAAACAGTAAAACATATCACAGCGATGATAATGTCAGTAAAAGTGATTTTTTTTGTTTTTGCATTTTTCACACACAAACGGCACTTTCACTGAAGATGTTGTGATACGTTTTACTGTTTTGAAACCCTAATATTTGTGTTAAGAAAAGTCTTCTGAGTATAACATTACCCCCATGTACAGGTTTTATAGAGTTTTTGAAAGTTACAGGGTCAAATATTTTTACATAGAAAATTGCCAGGTTGGTTACATTGCCTTTGAGAGCGTATGGTAGCCCAGGAATGAGAATTACCCCCATGATGGCATACCATTTGCAAAAGAAGACAACCCAAGGTATTGCAAATTGTTCAGTTGAAAATGTTCAGTCTTTTTTAGTAGCCACTTAGTCACAAACACTGGCCAAAATTAGCGTTCAATTTAGTTTTTTGCAATTTTCACACACAAACAAATATAAATGCTAACTTTGGCCAGTGTTTGTGACTAAGTGGCTACCAAAAAGGATTGGACATACCCAATATTGAATACCCTGGGTTATCTACTTTAAAAAAAATATGTACATGTGAGGTGTGATTCAGAGATGTATGACAGATAAGAGTGTTACAATGTCACTATTGATAAATTTTAAAAATATATATTTTGAAACGGCAATTTCCTACTTGTACTTATAGCCCTATTACTTGCAAAAAAAAAGAAAAACCCATGTAAACACTGGGTGTTTTTAAACTCAGGACAAAATTGTGAAGCTATTTAGCAGTTTTTTCATTAGCTTTCATAGGTAAGTAAAAGATTGTAGCGGAGATACAATATTCCACAGATTATCTCCGCTTAAAATCCCAGTGAGGCTCAGGAACAAGTAATTATCAATCCACAGGCAAGGTTTCCAGCAGGTAAAATAATCCAACAGTATCCCAACAGCAATCCCAATAACTGGACGACACACAGCATCAGGAGCAGAACTGAAAACCTTTATTCCACAGTGGCCTTATATAGCATGCTCCCATGCAAGGGAGGGACTTTCATCAATTATTACAGTACCCAATCTGACAATAGTAACCTCCCACCTATCTCCTCCCCTCAGCCTGACTCATAATCCCCTTATACTGTACACAAATTCCCCCAGTTTCTGGATGTACCCCTAAACCTAGGGGTACCCCTTTAAATGGCACATCCCCTGGTAGCCCTGATCTGGGTGAGCAACATATCCAAAAATCACCCAGATCGGACCAGGGGTTCAGGAAATTTATGGAAGTACTAAAAAGACCGACCGCGCTGGAGAGAACAGCCAAATTGGGTTCCATGTGATGGGGACCTGCGGTCGGTCCCAGTATAAGGGAATAAATTACACAAAAGGCTAAGGCTACAGAGATCAGGTAGGGTTCTCATGAATCCCCTCGTTCGGTTGTTTCTGTCTACCGAACGAGTGGCCATTCGGTAGTTTGGAACCGAACGGACCGGGCTTGTGGAGGTCTCAGCGGTGTTCGCCTAGTCGAGTGTCCGATTTGAGTTCCAGACACTCGACTGCAAAACACCGCTGTTCGGGAGTTTTAAAATGGCCGCCACCACGTGTTCGTTTCCCGAATGGCGGCCACCCCGCGAACAAAGGACCTACTGCATAGCTTGTTAATTACCCGTTCGCAACATTGTTGCAACGGGTAATTGAAGGCACACTTCACACATGGGAGGTCTGATTGTTCGGTAGTTTAATTCCCTTAGTTTATTCGAATGATTCTACTGAACAAGCAGACGAATACACTTTATTTCAACACATACAAAACCAGCAGTTTACACGAATGCAGTTAAATACATGTAATTTTCAGGACAGCCCAGTGCCATCCGCTACAAAGATTTTTCACGTAAAAGTCAAAAAACATGTTTTGTATTTTTTTACATTTTTCACCATATTTTATTTTCTTTAAAGTAAATTCTATGACATGATACAAATAATGGTATGTAAAGAAGCCCCTTTTGTCCTGAAAAAAACAATATAAAATTTGTATTGCGAACCGTAAATGAGAGAGAGGAAAATTAGAGCTAAACACAAACACTTGTCTAATATAGCTTGGTGCTACTTCTAAGTGCTGTTTCTAAGTGTGTAGTTGGAGATATTCTGGAGAGTTTTACAGAAGCTTCAACTGTCTAAGAGTTGTGCTAAGAGCTTTCTTTTCTACTGTTACAGGTAAGATTCATCTGTAGGAAAAGGTTACTGATTGCCCAAGGTTTGAATTCCTGTTGGTAATTATAAGGCATTTGATTTGATTAAGCTAGTTACTTGCTGTTGATTGCTGGTTAATTAGCTATTGTTTGCAAATAAGCAGAGGCCTACCCAGGTGTTAAACATTCCTAGTGGGCGGTGATTTAAGGAGTTATATAAGGCTTGGTCTCATTAGCTTGTCTAATATAGCTTGGTGCTACTTCTAAGTGCTGTTTCTAAGTGTGTAGTTGGAGATATTCTGGAGAGTGTTGCTTCTAAGTGTGTAGTTGGAGATATTCTGGAGAGTGTTGCTTCTAAGTGTGTAGTTGGAGATATTCTGGAGATAACCTGGAGGTAATCTGAGGTATTCAGGAGGATAAAGAAAAAAGTTAAGATTTGTTAGATTTAAATT
Source organism: Pelobates cultripes (assembly GCA_933207985.1). Lineage (NCBI taxonomy): Eukaryota > Metazoa > Chordata > Amphibia > Anura > Pelobatidae > Pelobates > Pelobates cultripes. Next base: position 51,095,406 of record OW240923.1, read on the forward strand.
ATTCTCATAATTGAAATGGCAGACTTAGTTCAGTGTAACAATTGCTATGCATTTGTTTCACGTTCCACTTTTTTGAGGTTTGGTTGTTGTCTAATCTGTAGACAGTTCTCTATCTTGCAGCAGGAGATTGTATTCTTGAAGTCTGAGATTTGTAAATTATCTGGTGAAGAAACTCAGACTGGAACTGCTGCAAAGCCACTGCCGCAGAGACATGCTAGGAAAGGCAGATGGATTACTGTAGGATCTGGTAGACTTAGAGTTGTGGATAAAAGGCATTTTGCACAGTCTGTTGCTCTTCATAATTCATTTTCTGCACTTTCAGAGTGTAATGGTGTTGTGGAGAGAGGCACTGAGGCTAGTGGTGTTGTGGAGAGAGGCACTGAGGCTAGTGGTGTTGTGGAGAGAGGCACTGAGGCTAGTGGTGTGTGGAGAGAGGCACTGAGGCTAGTGGTGTTGTGGAGAGAGGCACTGAGGCTAGTGGTGTTGTGGAGAGAGGCACTGAGACTAGTGGTGTTGTGGAGAGGCACTGAGGCTAGTGGTGTTGTGGAGAGAGGCACTGAGGCTAGTGGTGTTGTGGAGACCGGCTTGGAGACTATGGTGAGGTCTAATAGAAAGCAGTTGTTGTTGGGGGATTCCATTATAAGAGGTGTGGAGATGGACAATGGTGGTCTTGTGAGGTGTCTTCCCGGAGCTACTGCTCACAGAGACAGGAGACATATCTGTAATATTGTTAAGCAAGCAAAGCAGGAAGGGGAATTGGATGTACTTGTCCATCTAGGGACAAATGACTTGGCTTGCAATGAGGTTTCAGGAGGTTAAGGGAAGTTTTTAGTGTTTTTGCCAATGATATACAGCAGGTTGCTTCCACACTGTCATTCTCTGAAGTTCTGCCTGTGCATAACACTCAGAGCGACAGGTGGATGCGTATTAGGGACTTTAATTTGTGGCTTGGTGAATGGTGTCGGGAGCAAGGATTTGGCTTTATTTCTCATGGTAGCTCTGTTTGGAATGGAAATAAGCTGTACAAAAAAGATGGTTTGCATCTTTCTCAAAAGGGAACAAATGTTCTCAGTGAGCAGTTCAGAGGTTTTGCTAGGATGTATTTAAACTAGGAGGGGGGGGCAAAAGGGTGATAAAACATCAATCCAATTGTCCCCCAAAACAAGGACAGAAGGTGCCTGTAGCAAGTGTGTTAAAAAATGATAAGCTTAGAGTCATGTCTACAAATGCTCGCAGTTTAGGGAATAAGATCCATGAACTTGTGGCAATAATGGCAACTGATAGTGTAGATTTAGTCGCTGTTACTGAGACATGGTACAATGAGAAAAATGACTGGGACATAGCAATACCAGGGTACTCTTTATATAGGAAAGATAGGGAAGGCAAGAAAGGGGGAGGGGTGGCCTTGTATGTGAAGGATAGCATAAAATCTAGCCTAATAAAAGTTAGTGAGGCAAACATAGAGTCCGCTTGGGCTACGTTAGAATTTGGTAATCACACAGTAACTCGTGTAGGTGTGATTTATAGGCCCCCAGGACAAATTGAAGAGTTAGATAATCTACTAGTTGAGGAAATAGCTAAAATGACAATGAAGGGGGAAGTTATCATCATGGGTGACTTTAATCTTCCTGATGTAAATTTGAAAACAAAATTAGCTACTTGTGCCAGGAGCACACATATTCTAAACTCCCTACTGGGATTGTCTCTAAAACAAGTTGTTGAGGAGCCAACTCGTAAAGAGGCCATACTAGATTTAGTGTTAACAAATGGAGATTTGGTATCAGATGTTACTGTAGGTGAAAGTTTAGGATCCAGTGATCATCAGTCAATGTGGTTTAATATAAGAACAGTGACTGAGTCACACCACACAAAAACAAAAGTTTTAGACTTTAGAAAAACAGACTTTTCTAAAATTAGAATATGTGTAGAGGAGTCATTATCAGACTGGAGCAATTTAAATGGAGTCCAAGAGAAATGGGATTATTTAAAAGTTGCACTATTGAAGGCAACAGAAAATTGCATTAGGCTTGTCAGTAAAAGCAAAAAATTCAAGAAACCACTGTGGTACTCCGCAGATGTGGCCAAAATAGTTAAAAACAAAAAGTTAGCATTTAGGAATTATAAAAAACCCAGAGTGAGGAAGACAAAATGATCTATAAGATTAGGCAGAAAGAGGCTAAGCAAGTTATAAGAGCTTCCAAATCACACACAGAAGAGAAAATAGCACAGTCAGTAAAAAAGGGGGATAAAACATTTTTTAGATACATAAATGAGAAAAGAAAAGTAAAACAAGGATTAGTTAGATTAAAAACAAAAGAAGGAAGGTATGTAGAAGAGGATAAAGGTCTAGCTGACTGCCTCAATGAATATTTTTGTTCTGTATTTACAGATGAAAATGAAGGAAAGGGACCTCAGTTGAGAAAAAGGATAAATGAGTCATTTATTACACGTGAGTTTACAGAGGAAGAGGTTCTATTTCAACTGTCAAAAGTAAAGACAAATAGGTCAATGGGACCTGATGGAATACACCCAAAGCTATTAAAAGAGCTTAGTGGTGTACTAGCAAAACCATTAACAGATTTATTTAACCAATGATTGTTAACAGGAGTAGTCCCAGAAGATTGGAAGTTAGCGAATGTTGTGCCCATTTACAAGAAAGGTAATAGGGAGGAGTCGGGCAACTATAGGCCAGTAAGCCTTACTTCAGTAGTGGGGAAAGTGATGGAAACCATGTTAAAGGATAGGATTGATGAACATCTAAAAACACATGGATTTCAAGATCAGAGACAACATGGGTTTACTTCAGGGAGATCATGCCAAACTAATCTTATTGATTTTTTTGATTGGGTAACTAAAATTATAGATCAGGGTGGTGCAGTAGACATTGCTTACCTAGATTTCAGTAAGGCTTTTGACACTGTTGCACATAGAAGGCTTATCAATAAACTGCAATCTTTAAGTTTGGATTCAAATATTGTTGAATGGGTAAGGCAGTGGCTGAGTGACAGGCAACAGAGGGTTGTAGTTAATGGAATATATTCGAAGCTTGGACTTGTCACCAGTACCTCAGGGATCTGTACTTGGACCCATTCTCTTTAATATTTTTATTAGTGATATTGCAGAAGGTCTTGATGGTAAGGTATGTCTTTTTGCTGATGATACTAAGATATTGTAACAGGGTTGATGTTCCAGGAGGGATAAGCCAAATGACAAATGATTTAGGTAAACTAGAAAAATGGTCAGAATTGTGGCAGCTGACATTTAATGTGGATAAGTGCAAGATAATGCATCTTGGACGTAAAAACCCAAGGGCAGAGTACAGAATATTTGATAGAGTCCTAACCTCAACATATGAGGAAAGGGATTTAGGGGTGATTATTTCTGATGACTTAAAGGTAGGCAGACAATGTAATAGAGCAGCAGGAAATGCTAGCAGAATGCTTGGTTGTATAGGGAGAGGTATTAGCAGTAGAAAGAGGGAAGTGCTCATGCCATTGTACAGAACACTGGTGAGACCTCACTTGGAGTATTGTACACAGTACTGGAGACCGTATCTTCAGAAGGATATTGATACCTTAGAGAGGGTTCAGAGAAGGGCTACTAAACTGGTTCATGGATTGCGGGATAAAACTTACCAGGAAAGGTTAAAGGATCTTAACATGTATAGCTTGGAGGAAAGACGAGACGGGGGGACATGATAGAAACATTTAAATATATAAAGGAATCAACACAGTAAAGGAGGAGACTATATTTAAAAGAAGAAAAACTACCACAACAAGAGGACATAGTCTTAAATTAGAGGGACAGAGGTTTAAAAATAATATCAGGAAGTATTACTTTACTGAGAGGGTAGTGGATGCATGGAATAGCCTTCCAGCTGAAGTGGTAGAGGTTAACACAGTAAAGCATGCGTGGGATAGGCATAAGGCTATCCTAACTATAAGATAAGACTAGCGACTAATGAAAGTATTTAGAAAATTGGGCAGACTAGATGGGCCGAATGGTTCTTATCTGCCGTCACATTCTATGTTTCTATGTTTCTAAACACCACAAAAGTGTTAAAACCGCTCTGGTCCTTAACGTACAACATGGCAAAACAGTCTGTTCCTGAAGGGGTTAAAAAAGAATGGAAAACCAATAACACAACTCATGGCTAAGTTGAGTTAAAAAAGACCCTTCAGTATGCAATTAACAATAAATATACTTATTTACTTTAAGTATGAAATATAAATATTAAGAATATTCATTTTTTTTTTGTATTATTTCTTGCTATTGAAATTTATATATTTTTTAATCAAAGTACAGCAAATGTGTGTGTATGTATCTGTATATATGTATACTCAAATCAACATTTATTAAATTCTACTTTGCATTGTGTAGTTTAGTCCTCGCATTATGGCTATATATCAATTTTGTTATTTAACACTGTTTCTGAAATAAGAAGTGGGGAAGGAAGATGTAGGAAAACATAAAAAAAAAAATATAATAACATAATTAAATGATTGTAAGTAATATCACTCATTTGCTAGCCTAAAATTTACAATATGAAGTCTTAATAAGTTTGAATGTGAAAGGACATAAAGAGAAACAGTAAAGGATGGATAAAAAGCTGATAAAGGGATAAATCAATATGGCTGTATAAACCTATACTGCTAATTACCAATACGATATGAATTAATTTAATTAAGTTGGAACCAGTGAAGTTTGCCAATAATCTATCCATGGCTTCCATATCATATTATACTTCCTTATATATCCTCCCATTCCCCAATACAATTTCTCCATAACCCCTGTATCGTCAGCCCTACTAATGCTCAGCAGATACACTTTTTTCCAAATAGTATGTATAAGTGCATTAGCTTCATTAACCATAAACCAAAAATGTTTTTGTTGGGTGCTTTCAAAGAAGCAATTTGGCAATTCAAATAAAATATGAGAAGGAGTAGAGTTGGTTTTAAGACGTAAAATTTGCTCTATAAGTGCTATAACCTGTTTCTAAAATGGCTGGGTATGTTGACAAAGCCACCAAATATGTTCTGAGGTACCTACTTCCAACCCACACACCCAACTGGAGTTTTCAGTGTTAGAAAATAACTTATTTAGTTGTACTGGAGTATGATACCACCTTGTGACTCATTTATAAAAGGTCTTCCTTTTGGACAAGCTAATCAATATTAAAGGACCACTATAGGCACCCAGACCACTTCAGCTTAATGAAGTGGTCTGGGTGCCAGGTCCACCTAGGATTAACCCTTTTTTCTGTAAACATAGCAGTTTCATAGAAACTGCTATGTTTACCTATGGGTTAATCCAGCTGTTTTCCTGGCACTATAGTGGTCCTTTAACATTGTATGTTTGAAAATGTGAGACCAATCAGGGTCTGTTATTTGTATCTGTGAAGTACTCTTATGTCTAAGGACCAGGCGGTCCAAAACATGTAGGAAGAATTTTTTTTTTTCCTGTAAAGGTATATTTAATATAATTATAATAAGTAACAGATGCTAGCAGAATGTCAATTTACTACAACGATTATACAATACAATACTACAAACATACATGTAACCAAGGATTAAACATGAACAAATTTACACAGGCTATAACACATGCTAGATGTTACAATGGATTTATATTACTTACAAAGGCCCAGCCCTTTGGCTGGGGTTAAGTCAGAGCTGGTACTACATCTTAGGTTCAGTCAGGAAAGGCAAAGAAACCAATCACTCCTACATTTGTTTTTTATTCCCAGTGTATTCCTGCAGTTGGCTGGCCTGTGAAGTCACTGCCAGAAGCACATGAGTAAGGGATCCTACACACTGCCCCCAGTGGTGCCTCTAAAGTATTAACCTCATTATGCTTTATTTTATGTCAGAAAATATTTGTTTAATATCATTACATATGCATAGCACAACCATGTTAAATGATTGCTATTGGGGATTCTCCACCTGTTTTTCCAACTCTTGTGCGGTTCCTCCCTGGTACAAGGGTATCCCTCACCATTAGCCTTAATAGCTGCCTATATACGTTTATATTAGGTCTGTGTAAAACAAACCAGTGTGTCTGTTATATATCACCATTTTACTATGTTTTGTTATATGCCTACCCGATTTACGTAGCAATACATTCCACATGACGGGACCTTTACCACACCCAGTTCCTCCCGCACACTTGTTGGGTATGATGAATCAAACTAGGAAATAGTCTTGAGCCAGCTGGTATCCTAGGATGCCCTGACTGCATTGGGATACAGGACCCAACAGGTGGTCTCTTTATATGACTCCCATGGTGATCATTAGGGTCAATTGGGCACTTTCCTCCTCATTTCCAATTAGAAACTGTACTAGACAGGGGTGTCACCTGTCCACTCTCCTGTTTTTTTTCTCTCCTGAGCCCTTTCTGGAGGTGGTCAAACAGGATGGGGTATTGTGGGGTTATCATTGGGTCGTTGTAAGTACCAGGTAACTGCTTACGCCAATAACATGCTCTTTGTTGAGAGACCACTGGTGGCTTTACCTAATCTTCTGGTCATATTCAAGGAATATGGTTTGATTTTCAAACTGAAAACAGGCGTCCTTAAACTGAACATGTAAAGTCTGAGGTACTCATTGTAATATCCCCACAGAGGCTGCAACACACCTGACGGGATTACTGTAGGGAAATTCATTTCCATTAGACATAATTGCTCAGACAATGAAATCTTTGATAGCAAAATAACACAATATAAACACTACTATGGTTAAATATCAAGTATAAGAATACTTAACTTAAAAATTACAATGCAGCCTCCCAAGATTGCTACACAGAGAAGACGACCTTTGTAATCTATAGACAACCAAAACACAAATATGCGGGATACGGCTGAAACAAATCTAGAAGGAACATAAAACATATAGATAGAGAAGTACAGTTAACACAATCAATTATGCGCTATACATGCACTCACGAGATTGTGTAGAATGTATCGCTCTGAGGGTGCCTCCCCCAATGTGGTGGGGGCTAGTGATCCCTTTCTTTGTTATGAAGTAGCCAGTGGTATTCAGGACTTGAAACAGGTGATGGTAGAAAAACGATTATTTTAAAGATAAAAAAGGTGAACAATCACAATCGATATAAAATAGAATATGAAAGAAAAACAGTATGGTCCTACGCGTTTCGTTCTGCGAGGAACTTCATCAGGAACCCCAATAATCAATAAAATCAGTGTACAAATTCACAACATGTAAAAAACATATCAGGATTATTACATTCTACACAATCTTATACAAAAAAAATGAAGGAACGGCCGCCCCGTAGCAAACCGGGCTGCTCACCTTCAATGCCACCCAAAAATAGGGCGTCTAAGAAAAATAAAAATAAATAAATTTTATTAAGAATAGTGACTTAACATCAAAAAATCTAAATCAGAAAAAACTTAGGAACTCGTACGTATAACAGTAGTTATGCCTATTAAACTGTAAGACTACAGTGGGGACAGCATGTATCAATCACTATTGCATGTAGCAATTTAAGCTCAAAAAAGAGTTAATGCTACAGATGATGCTTTGGATACATGTTAAAGATGGCAGGTTAAATAGACTTGTGTGAAAAAAGGTTGGAGGGGGCCTATAAGTGGAGAGAGAAACAGAATGGTTCCAAATGAACCCCAAGACTGAATAAATCAGTCTCACAATGTCTCCATATCATGTGAACGCCCCATCATAATTAACCAATCAACAAACTGTTAGAAAAGAGTTCACTAAAGGTTATACATCTGAAAAAAAAACAAAATACCTAAGGACTCATATGAATAGCAAAATGCTACCTATTGACTGCAGGGTTACAGTATATATAATATGTGTAAACACTATTTCAATAGCAATCAAAACTCAAAAAGAGTTGATGCTAAAAGTGATCTAAACAATATATATTATATTATGCCCTGCAGAAACTGTTAGAAAAGAGTTCACTAAAGGTTATACATCTGAAAAAAACCCAAAATACCTAAGGACTCATATGAATAGCAAAATGCTACCTATTGACTGCAGGGTTACAGTATATATAATATGTGTAAACACTATTCCAATAGCAATCAAAACTCAAAAAGAGTTGATGCTAAAAGTGATCTAAACAATATATATTATATTTTATATTATGCCCTGCAGAAAATCAGAGAGTGCAGAATAATACACTTGTATTGGAAATCGAAAGGATAGGGGAGATAATATGAACGGAGAGAGGAATATAAAGTCGGAATGGATATAAATGTAGAGTAGCTCCAGATAGAGTAGAAGCTAGATAGATAAACCTCACAGTAACTCCATATTAAGTAATCGCCCCAGCGTATTAAATAAATCAACCCCAAAGTCACTGCAACACTCTGTCAAAAAAGAGTACACTAAAGGTATAACAAAATTAAAAATAACATCAGAGAAAAAAGCCCGACGCGCGTTTCGGCGGGTAAACCGCCTTTCTCAAGAGCGAAATCAAGTATATCAAATTGGGTCCCCCTTTCCCCCGTTTAAATAACCCCTACTGACCTCCCATCAGGTGGTATCATCCAATCCCCTTGCTTAGCGGGATTGATTATTACGCATGTCCCGCCAAAGAGTCCGCGCATGCGCACCAAACTTAGAATAGATGGTCTCTTATGGCCATCAGTGCGCATGTCAAAATATCAGTGTAGGAACAGAACAGCGTACAAAGCGTCTGCGCACGCGCGCCAAACTCAAAGTGGGTGGTCTCTTGTGGTCGTCAGTGCGCATGTCAAAACTTCGGTACAAGGACAGAACAGCGCACAAAGTGAACAGTCCCGCCACATAGTACATGCATATCTGCGCATGCGTGCCAAGCTCGAGGTCAGTGGTCTCTTATGATCGTCAGTGCGCATAATTAAAAGAGAGATGTCCACATCTATACAGGAGTTTAGTAAGGATAGGGGGGAGGGAGAAAAATAAAATAAAAAAGACGAAAAAACTTAATCCTATTAATCATAGTAGAAGATAAAATAATATATATATATATTATAGACAAAAAAAGTGATAAGAGTAAAAACTTTCAAAACTTTCGGCAAGGCTGGTAATAATAGATATGGGAAAAAGGAGATGGGATATATATAACCCAATGGGTCATATGTTTATATAAAGGGGGCAAAAGAGAAGCCCTCGTTCAGACCCAAGGGTTGGAGTGTTTTGAGTTCATATATCCATCTAGATTCCCTCTGTCTCAGTATTTTGTCAAAATCCCCACGTCTAGGGGTCCTTTTTACCAATTCCAATCCACAGAATTTGAGATTATTAGGGTCCCCATGGTGAAATTCTTTAAGATGTCTGGATATAGGTGTCTCAAGACGATTCTTAGGGGATCTCACATGTTCCATGATTCTATCTTTAAATGCTCTAAAAGTTTTCCCCACATATTTTTGTCCACAATCTTTTTGTTCTACACAATCTTGTGAGTGCATCTATGTATAGCGCATAATTGATTGTGTTAACTGTACTTCACTATCTATATGTTTTATGTTCCAATGAAATCTTTGAGGTTCATGCCAGTAGACATAAGAAATGTCTTAGACAGGATATTGTCAATAGGGACTATAGTATAGCCAAAAATGAGTGTTTCTTTCTGCCTTTGGTTTAGTGCTGAATATGCAAAAGTCATTAAAATTTTACATAAACATCCCATTCTTAGGACTGATTGCTTTTGCAAACATATTTTTCCTAATACCATCAATGGTAGCTCACGCAGAACTCTAACCTTGGGTTCTCTTATCTCTCCCAGGTACTTGAATTTAATAACAAAAAATCCTCAAGGGATACATGGTTATATTGCATGTTGGGGTGTTCAAATGTGGAATAGATGCAAATGTTGTAATTTTGTTACCAAAGATTTTATGTTTTGTTTCCTCGATTGACAAGGTTTATGAGATCTCCCACTTTATCAATTGCAGTACAAGGCATGTGATTTATCTTATCACATGCCTCAAATTTTAATTTTCAACACGTGGGTCAGATCCAATGTGAACAGATTAGGGAACTGTTACAAAATGCCTTTTGTAATTTTTATTTTATGCGACAAATTGCCCTGCTTCCCTGTAATATGGAGAAGCCTCATTGCCAGCCTCCTACCTCATGACTATGGCCCTAGTGTGTATGGCCCCTGGGAGAGTTTGCCCTTTATAAACGTTATTTGGGCACATTGGATTGTAACACACTTTTTATACACCTTTAATTCCCTGAGAAAATGTGCCTCTTCCCCTCCCCCATTTTGTCCCATTGTTCTCCAGCAGGGCGTTGTCACAGGGACACTGCCAGACCAGTTTAAACTGGCTGCTTTGTCCCTCTTCAATCTCTCATCAGCCCTTGCTAAACTTTAACCCCATGGCGATTTTATTCTGTTCATGAGATCTGAGCGCTGTTCGGACATATTGAGCGCTCAGTTCAATAAAATAGGAATTAAGTATTTTTAGGTATTTTACTGTTGTTGTAAATGGAGATATGCCCTGTACTGGAGATAAGTAAGTTACCACACCTGTGCCCAAAATCATACATACATACGACTGCAGAAGGGGGGGCTGTTAAATACCTCAAGATAATAAAACAAGAAAAACAATAATAGTGCAGTACAATTTCACAAGTGCGAGTAACAGATACCATGCACTCTCTTTTTGCGAGCCATTCGATGAGACCTCTTTTTTAGACATTCCCACAGAGAAAATCACACGAATCGCTTAAACATTACAACTATCAAAAGCCGCAAACAAGACCTAGAGGAAGAAGATCAGGTAGAAGAGAACAAAAAAGGAAGAATAGAGAGATTTTAAATAAAGAAACCACAGAAACTCCTACCGGCATCTTCAATCTATCAGAGAAACCTCTTAACAGTCAAATTAATGTTTTAAAACAATGACTCAAATACGCTCCTACCAGAAAGTACGACCCTTTTTTGACATACATTGATATTAATAAATTTGTGAGGAATGCCACTTTAAAACGTTTCTATATGAGCAAAAATGACTCCAATAATACGAATACAGGCATAAGTGACAATCAGACCATCAACGTTTTTTTTTTTTTTTTTTTTTAAATAGATCTATCTACCTTTTATCCAGCCCACTGCAAATCAACGGCTTTGGAGATGTTTGAAAAAAAGGTATGCAAAGATTTTAAAAATATAAACAGTAAAACAGGAGATAGACCCAAAAATGGAAAGACAGGAAGGTAGAGAGAGTATATCGGGTTGCTAAATTTTAATGGGGGATAACCCCTATAATTGGATAACTACAAAAAAGAAAGAAAGAACACATACAAGAAGTGAAAGAATGTCTAGCAGCATTCACTTTAAGGATCTTATATATTTTCAGCAACCCTAATTTCTCGTCTCAGGAAATTAATAAAATATAACTTTTTATGGGGTATACTGACTAACATTAAATAGAGTCTGAATGCGTGAAATTGTAGAGATCTCTGTTTGATTTTATTAGAAAATAATATTATGGTAATCCCTTTTTCCACTATTAAGTCATCTATCTTGGCTCATCCCAGAGGAGGAGATCACCAGCTACCGGGCTGTGAAGGATGCGCTCCTAGCCAGGTATGCGGTGACCCCAGAAGCTTACAGACGGCGATTTAGAGAAACCAACAAGCAGGTTGGTGACTCTTATGTGGAATGGGCCTGCAGAGTGCATCGTACCGCAGCCCACTGGATGACCGGATGCCAAGCGGTAACTGGGGAGGAGGTGCTACAAGTGTTCTTGCTGGAGCACTGCTTTGATAGACTACCTGCTGGGGTCCGGGAATGGGTCAGGGATAGAAAACCCTCTACCCTACCCGAGGCTGCCCGTCAGACGAATATACGGATGCTCGCAAGTTGGATAGTACAGCTACCAAAATCCCTGCCAGACTGGAGTATCGACCAGCAGTACCTCCAGCTCCTTCAGCATACCAACCCCCAGTACACCGCACCCCAGCCATACCGCCAGCTAATAACTATGTGCAACCCTTCCGGTTCAATGCCAGGGACTATTCACAACCAATTCGGTGCTTTGGGTGCAAACAGTTGGGGCACAAGCGACCGGAATGCCCTCTGAACAGCGCCAATCAAGTCCAGTTGTGGAGGAGACCAGCCAGCGGGAATCAGCGGCCACCTCAACCTGCTGCTCACTGTATTGAGCAGGAGGAGTTCTGGAGCATTCTACACGAGGCCGACCCAGTGCAAGCAGCTCATCAGGATAATCGCCAGCAACACCGGCAAATCGTGAAGCTGAATGGCAGAGTGGTAAATGGGCTGAGAGACACAGGAGCCACCATGACACTGCTCCAAAAGAACTTAGTCTCAGAACACCAACACACTGGAGACACTGTGGCAGTGAGGGTAACAGGAGGCGCCGTGTTCTGCCTATCTGTTGCCCGGGAACATTTGGATTGGGGAGTGGGCGCTAGACACATGGATGTGGGGGTTATGAAAGACTTGCCCGCTGATGTTCTCCTTGGGAATGATTTGGCCCCTTTGGTTTCAGCCTATGCCCTGATGGGCCCTGCGGACGTTAACCCAGTGACTACTTGTGCCCAGACCCGTGCTGCTGGAACTGGCCCACCTGCTGATGAGACCCAGGTAAGACCCTCTTCCCCGACTGGTACCCTAGATCAGGTCCCCTTAGCCTGGGATTCCCCAGAGGAGTTTGGGAGGGAAACCCGGGCAGACCCGACTCTCCAGAAATACCGAGATAGAGCAGATGCTGGAGAAGAAGGAGTAGATATAAGTTGGTGGGGGACAGGTTATATAGGATCCCTAAGCCTTCCCAGAAGAGTGTTGCCCCTCCGCCGAATCGACAGTTAGTGGTACCTGCAAAGTACCGGCAGGAGATTCTGCGGATAGGGCATGATGTTCCATTAGCTGGATATCTAGGGTCCCGCCACACAGCCTATCGGATCTCTCAGAACTTCTTTTGGCCAAACTTTAACCAGGCTGTGCGGATGTATTGCAGTACGTGTGACACATGTCAACGGGTAGGAAAGCGGGGGGACCACTCTAAGGCTAGGCTATTATCGATGCCTATTATAGGGGAGCCCTTTGCCCGCATAGCTGTTGACATTGTGGGTCCACTGGCCAGGGCTAGTCCATCAGGTAAGAAATACATTCTTACCGTGGTAGACTATGCCACTCGTTATCCAGAGGCAGTAGCGCTGTCTAAAATAGAGGCAGAGACGGTTGCTGATGCCCTGGTTAGAATTTTTACTAGGGTCGGGTTTCCTTAAGGAGATCCTCTCTGACCAGGGAACCCAATTCACCGCTGTGCTCACCCAGCAGCTGTGGAAAGTGTGTGGTGTACTTCAGCCCCCAGTTAATTTCCCAGAGAGGATGGTGACCCATTCATCTGCGGGTACCTGGTGTAGGGCACACTGCCTCTCGAAGTCCGCCAGGAACCCATCAATCTCTCCCTCTGTTTCCACAAAATTTTTAAATGTAGCAAAGGGTACCTTTTTTCTAGCAAAATTATTATTGGGTACCTCTGCTGCTGCAGCTCCTCTTTCCCGGAGCGCCTGGTGTGCCATTACTGCTGCCTGCACACGCTCCACAATGTCTGCTGAGGGGTTGGGGCCAAAATGTGCCAGCCTTATTTGCACTGCCCGGTTAAATTGTATTTCCTCAGGTGTTAAATCCAAAATACTGGGCACATTAGTTCTCTCCATTCCCGGTGCTGCATCCATCTCCAGTAGTAAAGCAATAATTTCTCTCTTTTTCAAATTGCTTGCTGACCTTCCTCGGCGTTCCAATATATTCTTAAGGGTAGCACGCCTTAATTCCTCATACTGCATGTCTTGTAGCTGAACAACAGGGTAATGGGACAGCGCTAAAGAGTCAGTAGAAGCTAAAGAACAAATAGGGAAGCAGCAACCTATAAAAATGAGGTTCCCTCTCTATTCCACACATGAAAGGACAAACAAAAGAAAATATATAGGTCGCACTATATGGTAGTGGATATAGAAGTAAATATAAAATGGGATAAGACAAATGTATAAATAAACAGGGAAAATGATCCCAATACTAAAAAGTCTTTAATAAAACCTGTGATAGTACTGGAGTCTGGAAAAAGTCCAAAAGTCCAAAGGGTAGCTGGATCTTCTTAGGTTAACGGTGTATCAGTTCGATGGTGGATGTATGGACATGTAAGGAAAACAAAAAGACTCCAATAGTGCAGATTGTAATTCAGCAAATAGGTAGATAGGCAAATCTCATAGCAAATGGTCCACTCACCTATTTCTGAGCATAAACTTGCTCAAGTGGTAGTGGCATTCAGTGGCGTTGATCCTCCACTGGTAGGATATAGGTGACGAAAATATGAAAGACTCCTCGGTATGTGGAGAGATGAAGAAACAGTATAGTGCTCACTGAATGAGTGAAAAGGATAAAATAATAAGAGCAGTAAAATACTCACATGTATATGAGCAGGGTATACTGCTCACTTTGGTAGCGTAGGTGGTATTATCCCCACCTGGGATTCTTGAGCATATGCGTGTTCCGATATAGCAGGTACCAGGTTTCAAAAATAAAAAATGATATTATATAATAAAAAGATATATAAAAGCTCAATATAACTTTATTAATAATAACAGAGTGAATAAAATATAAATACAGCCAAAACGCGTTTCGCCTCACAGGGCTTTTTCAATTGGCAATAATTTGCCCCCATGGCAATCACTAAAATAATAAAATAGTTGTTGTGCATCTTAGGTCGGGCCCCTTCCTTAAAATGGGTTTCCTGTATGAAAACCATGGATGCCCAGATAAAGTGAAACTCACGAAGAGCAGTCAACCTCTTTTTGGGTTTGTTTAGTCCCCTAGCATTTATAGAGACAATCGTGAGGTTGGCTGGTGTGAGTGTCATGTTCAGTGAGTCGGAGTCTTCGGCTGTCGTGTGTCAGGGGGGGATAAGGGTTAAGTTCTGGGGTGGGGCAAAAGAGGGGTCGGGAAGGTCGGCCGCTTGAGCGGCGTTAGAGAATTAGCGTTGGGGCGGTAGCGGAGACCTATTCCAGCCCGTGGGCCCAGGGTCCTGCTTACCCTGGATTGACGCCTGTCCTGTGGGGGAGTAGAAGGAAGGCCGGGGCCTCCAGGTGGGTCATTGCCGCATGAGTAAGCAGTTCGTCCTGCGGTCTCTGCCTGTCCTGTAAGGTCAGTCAGTTGCCCGTGTCTCCCCTGTGCGGCTCTGATCCCATAGAAAATCTGTGGAGGGAGCTGAAGGTTCAAGTTGCCAAATGTCAGACTTGGAGAGGATCTGCAAAGAGGAGTGCGACAAAATCCCTCCTGAGATGTGTGCAAACCTGATGGCCAACTACAAGAAATGTCTGACCTCTCTGATTGCTAACAAGGGTTTTTTTCTACCAAGTGCTAAGTCAAAGGGGTCAAATACTTATTTCACTCACTGACATGCAAATCAATTTATAACTCTTTTGGCATGCATTTTTCTGGATTTGTTTTTGTTATTCTGTCTCTCACTGTTAAAATATACCTACCATTAAAATTATAGACTGATCATTTCTTTCTCAGTGGGCAAACGTTTAAAATCAGCAGAGAATCAAAAATGTTTTCCTTCACTGTAAAGATCTGCTTATATGCGGATGATAACTACGTGCTTTAATGAAGGAATGTGATACCTATACTAAGATATCAAATTCCAAGTTAAATGTGGAAAAGGTACTATTCAAAAAGGTTCATATGGAAGAATTAAATGTTTTAAGATCACAGTATTATTTTCAGTGGATTTCCAAAACCTAGGAATCACAATACCGGAGAATATTAAAAAAAAGTATCTTAAAGAATGGAGATCTCAACATATATTCTGCTGGGGTAAAGTAAATAAAATTAAATCCTATATTATCCCAAAATGGGCGTACTTATTCCATGTGATACCATTGAATATACATAAAAGCTGGCAGGACATGATACAAACATATTTCACAAATTTAATTTAGCAGTCTAAAAACCAAGAATAAGCTCTTGTATACTGGCCAAGAATCAGTGGCGTCTTTAGGATTCACTTTTAGGGGGGGCACATGGTGGGCTAGGGACAAAAGTAGGGGGGCACTGTGACGAGACCAATCTCGCCACTGTGCATTGGAGGAGCCTGGTTGCCCGCCTGCTGCCTTTAGACTATGGCCCCATGTTGAAACGCTTGATTTTCCCCTGCAAAGACACGAAAGCCGGGTTATTCGGTGCTTGCCCTGTTTGAGCGGTGATACCCCAGATAGCTATGCCATGGAGTCCATTCGTATAATGAAAGACTATGGGAAAGACTTTGGCTCCATGGCAATTGAACTGTATGTGTGTGGTCTGAGTGCCATTCAGTAATAATGTGTGCTCAGACCTAAGCTATCTGGTGATATGTTGCATGTCTGTATTTTATGTAATAAATGTGTTTTATTGTATTTTACTGTCTTTTTACTGCCATGTGCTTAATGGAGTTTTGCCTTTGTCCTTGGAGATAATTGGATTACTTCCCAATTATCTCCAAGATAGAAGACACTGTGAAACTGGTTTTGGGCAGAAAAGCCATGCTTCCTTTGGTCACAAAGGACTTCGATCTATCTTGTGGATGATTTTGACATATGTTTGTATGTGGAGTATACTGATTCTGAAAATGTAATTTATGTGAATGTGATGCATACTTTTAAAGTTATGAATAATGTGGAAAAACTGTATTTCTCTGTCTGTGATAATTATATTACCTATTGTGTAAGGTAATTGTATCACAGGCAGAGGGGAGGATTTTGTGTGGGAGTGTCTGAGTGTATTGTACGTGTTTATTGGTTGTTTTCCAAAACCCTCTGGGTGGTACTAATGTAAGAACAATAAACCCACAGCTGTCTGTTCCTGCTTGACCCTCAAAACGGATCCTTGTCTCGTTCTTGGGGGGATTTATTGTATGCTGTTCCAGTTTGACTGCTAGGAGTGTAATCCTATTCGTATGGTTTTTCCTATTCGGCTGTTTAAAGCATTCGTATGTTTGAGAGTATTCCTATGCTTCTCCGGTTCGGTGGATTGGTGTCTACAGTAACTGCCTGTGTCTCTGGAAGGGGAAGATCTACTAAACGGCTGTTAACCCCTTTTATACCTTTGGGTGCCGTTACAGGCACATTTAACCCCGCCCCTGCCACATGTTACGCCCTGCCCCCGAAACATTTTTTTTTTTTAATTATCCCTGGTGGAGGATTCATTATTTTTCACCAGGGATTATTAAAAAACAAAAACATTTCCCTTGATACAGTGTTATAGTTGCCAACATTTGAAAAAAAAAAATTCCAAGGACATTTTGCAGCACAGCTATCAATTACTGTCTGTGTATAATATCCCTGGACAGTCAGTGCTCGATGTATAATACAGGGTTGTGTGTATAATAAATTGGGACAGTCAGTGCTCCCTGTATAGTGCTGCACTCTGTATAATACAGGGCTGTGTGTATAATACCCCGGGACAATCAGTTCTCCCTGTATAGTGCTGCTCTCTGTATAATGCATGTCTGTTTGTGTATAATATCCTAAGACAGAGAGCAGCTCTATACAGGGAGCACTGACTGTCCCGGGATATTATACAGACACAGACCTGTATTATACAGAGAACAGCACTATTGAGATACTAGCAGCTCCCAGATGCATGTAACAGGGCAGCTCACACAGAAGATTCAGTGGTAAAGCGCACTCGCTGGCAGAGCCAAACTGAGAATCCAAAGCAGCCCTGTAAAAAAATTTATGCTATTCCTACAAGTCAATATATACAGGGAGTGCAGAATTATTAGGCAAATGAGTATTTTGACCACATCATCCTCTTTATGCATGTTGTCTTACTCCAAGCTGTATAGGCTCGAAAGCCTACTACCAATTAAACATATTAGGTGATGTGCATCTCTGTAATGAGAAGGGGTGTGGTCTAATGACATCAACACCCTATATCATGTGTGCATAATTATTAGGCAACTTCCTTTCCTTTGGCAAAATGGGTCAAAGAAGGACTTGACAGGCTCAGAAAAGTCAAAAATAGTGAGATATCTTGCAGAGGGATGCAGCACTCTTAGAATTGCAAAGCTTCTGAAGCGTGATCATCGAACAATCAAGCATTTCATTCAAAATAGTCAACAGGGTCGCAAGAAGCGTGTGGAAAAACCAAGGCGCAAAATAACTGCCCATGAACTGAGAAAAGTCAAGCGTGCAGCTGCCACGATGCCACTTGCCACCAGTTTAGCCATATTTCAGAGCTGCAACATCACTGGAGTGCCCAAAAGCACAAGGTGTGCAATACTCAGAGACATGGCCAAGGTAAGAAAGGCTGAAAGACGACCACCACTGAACAAAGCACACAAGCTGAAACGTCAAGACTGGGCCAAGAAGTATCTCAAGACTGATTTTTCTAAGGTTTTATGGACTGATGAAATGAGAGTGAGTCTTGATGGGCCAGATGGATGGGCCCGTGGCTGGATTGGTAAAGGGCAGAGAGCTCCAGTCCGACTCAGACGCCAGCAAGGTGGAGGTGGAGTACTGGTTTTGGGCTGGTATCATCAAAGATGAGCTTGTGGGGCCTTTTCGGGTTGAGGATGGAGTCAAGCTCAACTCCCAGTCCTACTGCCAGTTCCTGGAAGACACCTTCTTCAAGCAGTGGTACAGGAAGAAGTCTGCATCCTTCAAGAAAAAACATGATTTTCATGCAGGACAATGCTCCATCACACGCGTCCAAGTACTCCACAGCGTGGCTAGCAAGAAAGGGTATAAAAGAAGAAAATCTAATGACATGGCCTCCTTGTTCACCTGATCTGAACCCCATTGAGAACCTGTGGTCCATCATCAAATGTGAGATTTACAAGGAGGAAAACAGTACACCTCTCTGAACAGTGTCTGGGAGGCTGTGGTTGCTGCTGCACGCAATGTTGATGGTGAACAGATCAAAACACTGACAGAATCCATGGATGGCAGGCTTTTGAGTGTCCTTGCAAAGAAAGGTAGCTATATTGGTCACTGATTTGTTTTTGTTTTGTTTTTGAATGTCAGAAATGTATATTTGTGAATGTTGAGATGTTATATTGGTTTCACTGGTAATAATAAATAATTGAAATGGGTATATATTTGTTTTTGTTAAGTTGCCTAATAATTATGCACAGTAATAGTCACCTGCACACACAGATATCCCCCTAACATAGCTAAAACTAAAAACAAACTAAAAACTACTTCCAAAAATATTCAGCTTTGATATTAATGAGTTTTTTGGGTTCATTGAGAACATGGTTGTTGTTCAATAATAAAATTAATCCTCAAAAATACAACCTGCCTAATAATTCTGCACTCCCTGTATTGTACAGTAAGCACACAAGCTCCAAGCTGTCATGCGCAAATAAGCTTACAGACAAAACTCTCTGACTCACAAACAAGCTACAGACATACTCACTTGTATAAACACAAGGCTCACTGCAAAGAAATTCAGGGACACACACAAGCTCATTTAAGTCAAGCTCACTGACACACACATGCTCACTGACACACACAAGCAGTATCATTTTAACAGTGTTAAGGGCCCCTGGGCAAAGCAGTGCACTGGGGCCCTTCCTACTCCACTACATATGGACTCAGCAGTCTGCGTGTGTGTGTATGTGTATGGACTCAGCAGTCTGTGTGTGTGTATGTGTATGGACTCATCAGTCTGTGTGTGTGTGTGTGTGTATGGACTCAGCAGTCTGTGTGTGTGTACGAACTCAGCAGTCTGTGTGTGTGTGAACTCAGCAGTCTGTGTGTGTATGGACTCAGCAGTCTGCGTGTGTGTGTGTATGTGTATGGATTCAGCTGTCTGTGTGTGTGTATGTGTATGGACTCAGCAGTCTGTGTGTATGTGTATGGACTCATCAGTCTGTGTGTGTGTGTATGGACTCAGCAATCTGTGTGTGTGTACAAACTCAGCAGTCTGTGTGTGTGTGTATGAACTCAGCAGTCTGCGTGTGTGTGTGTATGGACTCAGCAGTCTGTGTGTGTGTGTATGTATGAGTCCATACACACACACACGCAGACTGCTGAGTTCATACACACACACACAGACTGTTGAGTTTGTACACACACACAGATTGCTGAGTCCATACACACACACACACACACACACACACACAGACTGATGAGTCCATACACATACACACAAAACAAATTTGGAATGTAGCGCTTATAAATAATAAATTAATCACCTTTGCAATTTTAGAGTAAAATGTCACTGGAAATCAGCAAGGAAAATTGTAAGCAGAGAGCTGTCGACTTAGCTCTAATTTTAATAGCTTCTGGGTCTATACAGGTGACCCCAAACCCTTCTCACAGTATGTTCCTGAGGTCTGTAAATGAATAAAAATACACCCAATAGTGCAATATCGTTTGTATGTCTTAGAAAAAATATATGTGATCTTTAAGTGGGTACTCACAAGTGTAGAGTCAAAATAATTGACTCAATTTCTAAGCGTTGTGCAAATTCGGGACTGCACTCCCCATACAATGAAACGATGTCGGGAACCAGGATCATTCGAAAATAAAAGCAATTATTTATTTAATACACTCATAAATAAAATAGCCACAATGTGCTTAAAAATACCGGGACGCGTTTCGCCACTACCGACGTGGCTTCTTCAAACCGGATTGTAACAAAGCAACAATAATCCTGGGACCCCTCTTCTTAGGTTTAAATATACAAAAAACGGCGGGCAAATTCCACAACACATTAACCGTCGCACATCGGTACCACCCACAGGTACGACGTGTGCGGTCCATGCCTCCCTTTCATGTTGATATCGGGAGTGAAGATGTTTATATTCATTCTTATCCTTTCCATTCATCTTCATTTTTCGATAGCTGGTATAAATATCTTGAAAGTTCGTTGTTGAATATAGAAATCGAATCCTTTAATATCCTCAAAAGTCCGTCCAACGAAAAATAATATTTTTCTCATATGTAGAAAGGAAGCGAAAAAATAATAAAAACAAAAAAACAACAAGGGACAGTATCAGTTTTCTTATTGTTACAAATATTTCAATATCTATCATCTGTAACATTTTATCAATTCTAATTCACAATGATACTGTAGTGAATACATAGTTAATCTCAGTTATTTCTCTACATTTTAACCTTTTGATCTTAATATAATCCACAATAATGAAAACCCCAAATAAAATTGTAGTGTTATTGCATATCCCCTTTCTTTTCCTTAAGAATACACTGTGGATAAATAAAATAATGATGGCTCTTCTTTATGCTCTATTCCTAGATATCCACAGTGATTTATCAATTATCTTCTAGACAGTGAAATAGTTAACTAATACGGAAAAAGATTAAAATATTATAAAATAATTATTGTAAAAAGTGCTATGATTATTATTGTTTAAACTCCAATAGGTTTTTTGGCAATATTAACAGGGTAGATTTCTTTACCACATACATATAAATTACCAAACGAAATAATTCACAATTCCTTGTATGTTTAATACATAAATCTTATATATCTATCTATTCTATACAATTACCACTAAAATCCATTACCAAATACTGAAACTTTTTTTTTTTTTTTAAATTTCATAAGAAATGGCACAGCTCAAAGTCCGCATTAAGACCATATGGAATTAACGTATTTAGTCTATAAATCCATTCCATCTCACGTTTGCCTAAATCTTTTATGAAGTCCCCTCCTCTCCAATTTCTATTTATTTTATTGATCCCCATAAACTGTAAGCCCTCTGGTTTTTGATCATGACATAATTTAAAGTGGCTCGAGACACTATGTTGCTCGAAACCCGTCTGGATTTTATATATGTGTTCTCTGATTCTAGTATGTAGTGGTCTTATTGTCCTCCCCACATATTTCAGTCCACATGGACAAATTAAAAGATATACCACATTTTTAGTATAGCATGTTATAAATTGCTTAATTTGGATTTTTTTATCCTTGTTCGAAGTTATATCTTTTATTATTCTTCGTTTGCATCCTGACTTTTTGCAGGCAGAGCACTGACCACAACCATAAAATCCCTTCTCATTATTAAATATAGTGGAGGTGTGATTTTGTTCTTTTAGAGAGCTCCGAACCAGGCTATTCCTCAAATTTTTTGCACCCCTATATATTATTCTAGGTTTCGCAGGGAGAATTTGTTTTAGTGCTGGGTCCTGTAATAGGATCGGCCAATATTTCTTAATAATTCGGTTTATTTGATAATTATTATTGTTGTAATTACAGATAAAGGGGATATCTTGTATATTGGCAATAGTTTTAGTTTTGTATACTAATAAGTCCTTCCTCTCCCTATTTCTAATTTCATTTCTTGATTTCTCTAGTTTTTCTGCATCATAGCCCTTCATGACAAAATCAGTTTTTATCCGTGATGATTGTTCCTCATAGACTTCCAAATCGCTGCAGTTTCGTCTAATTCTGAGGAATTGTCCCTTTGGGGCATTTTCCAACCACGAAGAGTAATGGCAGCTTATACTCTCTATAAAACTATTACAATCAACTTTTTTAAAATGATTCTTAGTTTTAATTTTTCCCCCTTCAATAAAAATATCGAGATCTAAAAAGGTTACTATTTCTTTACTCCAAGTGCTGCTTAGTCTGATGCCCCAATCATTGGTGTTTAAAAATTCTAAAAAAGAGACTAAATTGCTTTCTTCTCCCCTCCAGATCAAAAAAATGTCGTCAATATATCGGCCATAGAAGGCCAAGCTTTCCCCCCAGCCATGTCCCCCATAAACATAAGATTCTTCCCAAAAAGACATGAATAGGTTGGCATAGCTGGGGGCAAACTTGGTCCCCATGGCCGTCCCATTAGTTTGTAGGAAGAAGGTATCATTGTACCAAAAGAAATTATTATTTAAGATAAGTTTTATTCCTTCCACTATATATTCTACCTGTTCTTGTTTAAATTCTTTAGATTCCATTAAGAAATGTTTTGCTGCTCTACATCCATAAGAATGGGGGATGTTGCTGTAAAGGGCAGCTACATCACAAGTGACTAAAATACAGTCATTATCCCAAGGCATATCTTCCAAAACTTGTAAGACCGTGATCGTATCCTTAATATGTGATCTAGTTTTCATGACTAAAGGTTGCAATTGAACATCTATATACTGTGATAGTCTACTTGAAATGGAGTCTATACCTGCTATAATGGGTCTTCCTGGAGGTTTTTCCACATTTTTATGAACTTTGGGTAAAAAATAAAAAACTGGTATTTTGGGAAATTTCATATTTAAAAACTGGAATTCTTTTAAGCTTAAAATATTTTCATTAAGTCCTTTATTAAAAAAAGTTAAAAAAAGAGAATTAATACTATCACTTGGATTCATCCCTAATTGTTGGTAAGTATTAGAATCTTTTAAAATATTATTTGCTTCCGTATCATAAAACTGTTTAGACATAAGCACTATCCCCCCTCCCTTATCTGCCGGTTTAATAACTAAATTTTTGTCTGTTTGGAGATCTTTAAGTGCCTTTTTTTCCAATATTGTCAAGTTATCTCGAAACTTGTCTTTAGGGATAATTTTATTCATTTCTGTTGTGACCATAGTCTCAAATGTTATTATTTCGTCTGATAACATTTGTTTGGGGTAAAAAGAAGATTTATTTTTAAGGGAGGTGTGTTTAAACCCAGACTCATCTTCTAAATTTATATTTTGGTTAATTAGTTCCCTATTAAGCGGGTCTCCCAAAAAAAATTTTTTTAAACATAAGCTACGTTTAAAGCGGTTTAAATCTATATACATATCAAAATGATTTAACCCTATGCTAGGGGCAAATTTTAACCCTTTATTGAGTACTGATTTATGATGATTATCAAGAATTTTATCACTTAGATTAAAAATGCCTTTTATTAATTCTGTAGATTTAGGTCCCTTCTTTTTGATCTGTACTCGTTTTCCTCCCCTTGTTCCTCTATATCTGAGGCTCTCCTTTTCCTTGAATTTGTTGGAATATTTTGCTCTTGGTCTAACTTGTGTCTTTCCTTGATTTTGGATTGTCGAAAAACCTCTTCTTCCCTATAGTCTGACAGAGTTTCATATCTATTATAAGTGGGAATTCTTTCTTGGTTACTCTGGTATTGTCTATATGGTCTCTGTTCTCTATAGTTCTGAAAATCTTTCCTAGAATTTCTTCTCTCCCCTTCTGAATTTTTCCTTGTATTAGTATAATTATCCCTAGTGATGTTTAATTTTGGTCTCCACTTTTCTCTTGTTTCATTATGAAAAAACCTCCTAGGATAGTTGAATTTATAATGGTTCTCCCTATATATTCTATTACTTTGGTCTTCATTAATTTCCTCTAATTGATTATTATGCCTTAATCTCATAGGAGTAGCTTGTTTAGTCACTTGGTACTTTTGGGCATATTTGGAGAAAGATCTCACTTGTTTCTGTTCATAGTCCTGTACATCTCTGAGATATTTATTCTTTTTTACTCCTATAACTTCTACTTCAAGTTTATCTAAATTTCTTTCAATATGGGAGGTAATATTCTCAAATTGCTCCTCATTGGTAGAATTGAGTAAGATATCTTGACATTTATTGATCTCTTTATCTATCTCTTTTAAATTCTCTTTCCTTCTTTTGATAATTAGATGCATACTGGTAAAAGAAAAACCTTCTAACATTTCGTTCCATTCTTCCATAAAATTATCATTATCCCTATCAAAAGTAGGAGTTTTGAAATATCTCAACCCCCTTGGGGTGATTTTCTCCTGAATATATTTCTCTAAAGTAGCTATTTCCCATTTTATTTTTAATTCTTTTTCCAAAAGTTTTTCTAATTCATTACTAGTCTTAGTTTTGGTATTTAATGGTCTTGTACTATTTTTATTTGACCAATTTGCTAATTCTTGCTCCATACTGGCATAAATATTTTTTCTTTTATCAAAAAGTGACATGATATAAAAATTAGCTGCTGGGTTACCTTAGATTTAGACGGAAAAGGCTAAAGATAAAACAATTGATATGGACAGTGGAACCAGCGCTTATATATAGAAGTAAATATTAAATACAAATATAACTTATAGTATTAAATAGCTGCTAAACATTCATAGATTCCTATTAACTTAAACACACAAAACAAATTTGGAATGTAGCGCTTATAAATAATAAATTAATCACCTTTGCAATTTTAGAGTAAAATGTCACTGGAAATCAGCAAGGAAAATTGTAAGCAGAGAGCTGTCGACTTAGCTCTAATTTTAATAGCTTCTGGGTCTATACAGGTGACCCCAAACCCTTCTCACAGTATGTTCCTGAGGTCTGTAAATGAATAAAAATACACCCAATAGTGCAATATCGTTTGTATGTCTTAGAAAAAATATATGTGATCTTTAAGTGGGTACTCACAAGTGTAGAGTCAAAATAATTGACTCAATTTCTAAGCGTTGTGCAAATTCGGGACTGCACTCCCCATACAATGAAACGATGTCGGGAACCAGGATCATTCGAAAATAAAAGCAATTATTTATTTAATACACTCATAAATAAAATAGCCACAATGTGCTTAAAAATACCGGGACGCGTTTCGCCACTACCGACGTGGCTTCTTCAAACCGGATTGTAACAAAGCAACAATAATCCTGGGACCCCTCTTCTTAGGTTTAAATATACAAAAAACGGCGGGCAAATTCCACAACACATTAACCGTCGCACATCGGTACCACCCACAGGTACGACGTGTGCGGTCCATGCCTCCCTTTCATGTTGATATCGGGAGTGAAGATGTTTATATTCATTCTTATCCTTTCCATTCATCTTCATTTTTCGATAGCTGGTATAAATATCTTGAAAGTTCGTTGTTGAATATAGAAATCGAATCCTTTAATATCCTCAAAAGTCCGTCCAACGAAAAATAATATTTTTCTCATATGTAGAAAGGAAGCGAAAAAATAATAAAAACAAAAAAACAACAAGGGACAGTATCAGTTTTCTTATTGTTACAAATATTTCAATATCTATCATCTGTAACATTTTATCAATTCTAATTCACAATGATACTGTAGTGAATACATAGTTAATCTCAGTTATTTCTCTACATTTTAACCTTTTGATCTTAATATAATCCACAATAATGAAAACCCCAAATAAAATTGTAGTGTTATTGCATATCCCCTTTCTTTTCTTTTGAGATGGAATGGATTTATAGACTAAATACGTTAATTCCATATGGTCTTAATGCGGACTTTGAACTGTGCCATTTCTTATGAAATTTAAAAAAAAAAAAAAAGTTTCAGTATTTGGTAATGGATTTTAGTGGTAATTGTATAGAATAGATAGATATATAAGATTTATGTATTAAACATACAAGGAATTGTGAATTATTTCGTTTGGTAATTTATATGTATGTGGTAAAGAAATCTACCCTGTTAATATTGCCAAAAAACCTATTGGAGTTTAAACAATAATAATCATAGCACTTTTTACAATAATTATTTTATAATATTTTAATCTTTTTCCGTATTAGTTAACTATTTCACTGTCTAGAAGATAATTGATAAATCACTGTGGATATCTAGGAATAGAGCATAAAGAAGAGCCATCATTATTTTATTTATCCACAGTGTATTCTTAAGGAAAAGAAAGGGGATATGCAATAACACTACAATTTTATTTGGGGTTTTCATTATTGTGGATTATATTAAGATCAAAAGGTTAAAATGTAGAGAAATAACTGAGATTAACTATGTATTCACTACAGTATCATTGTGAATTAGAATTGATAAAATGTTACAGATGATAGATATTGAAATATTTGTAACAATAAGAAAACTGATACTGTCCCTTGTTGTTTTTTTGTTTTTATTATTTTTTCGCTTCCTTTCTACATATGAGAAAAATATTATTTTTCGTTGGACGGACTTTTGAGGATATTAAAGGATTCGATTTCTATATTCAACAACGAACTTTCAAGATATTTATACCAGCTATCGAAAAATGAAGATGAATGGAAAGGATAAGAATGAATATAAACATCTTCACTCCCGATATCAACATGAAAGGGAGGCATGGACCGCACACGTCGTACCTGTGGGTGGTAACGATGTGTGACGGTTAATGTGTTGTGGAATTTGCCCGCCGTTTTTTGTATATTTAAACCTAAGAAGAGGGGTCCCAGGATTATTGTTGCTTTGTTACAATCCGGTTTGAAGAAGCCACGTCGGTAGTGGCGAAACGCGTCCCGGTATTTTTAAGCACATTGTGGCTATTTTATTTATGAGTGTATTAAATAAATAATTGCTTTTATTTTCAAATGATCCTGGTTCCCGACATCGTTTCATTGTATGGGGAGTGCAGTCCCGAATTTGCACAACGCTTAGAAATTGAGTCAATTATTTTGACTCTACACTTGTGAGTACCCACTTAAAGATCACATATATTTTTTCTAAGACATACAAACGATATTGCACTATTGGGTGTATTTTTATTCATTTACAGACCTCAGGAACATACTGTGAGAAGGGTTTGGGGTCACCTGTATAGACCCAGAAGCTATTAAAATTAGAGCTAAGTCGACAGCTCTCTGCTTACAATTTTCCTTGCTGATTTCCAGTGACATTTTACTCTAAAATTGCAAAGGTGATTAATTTATTATTTATAAGCGCTACATTCCAAATTTGTTTTGTGTGTTTAAGTTAATAGGAATCTATGAATGTTTAGCAGCTATTTAATACTATAAGTTATATTTGTATTTAATATTTACTTCTATATATAAGCGCTGGTTCCACTGTCCATATCAATTGTTTTATCTTTAGCCTTTTCCGTCTAAATCTAAGGTAACCCAGCAGCTAATTTTTATATCATGTCACTTTTTGATAAAAGAAAAAATATTTATGCCAGTATGGAGCAAGAATTAGCAAATTGGTCAAATAAAAATAGTACAAGACCATTAAATACCAAAACTAAGACTAGTAATGAATTAGAAAAACTTTTGGAAAAAGAATTAAAAATAAAATGGGAAATAGCTACTTTAGAGAAATATATTCAGGAGAAAATCACCCCAAGGGGGTTGAGATATTTCAAAACTCCTACTTTTGATAGGGATAATGATAATTTTATGGAAGAATGGAACGAAATGTTAGAAGGTTTTTCTTTTACCAGTATGCATCTAATTATCAAAAGAAGGAAAGAGAATTTAAAAGAGATAGATAAAGAGATCAATAAATGTCAAGATATCTTACTCAATTCTACCAATGAGGAGCAATTTGAGAATATTACCTCCCATATTGAAAGAAATTTAGATAAACTTGAAGTAGAAGTTATAGGAGTAAAAAAGAATAAATATCTCAGAGATGTACAGGACTATGAACAGAAACAAGTGAGATCTTTCTCCAAATATGCCCAAAAGTACCAAGTGACTAAACAAGCTACTCCTATGAGATTAAGGCATAATAATCAATTAGAGGAAATTAATGAAGACCAAAGTAATAGAATATATAGGGAGAACCATTATAAATTCAACTATCCTAGGAGGTTTTTTCATAATGAAACAAGAGAAAAGTGGAGACCAAAATTAAACATCACTAGGGATAATTATACTAATACAAGGAAAAATTCAGAAGGGGAGAGAAGAAATTCTAGGAAAGATTTTCAGAACTATAGAGAACAGAGACCATATAGACAATACCAGAGTAACCAAGAAAGAATTCCCACTTATAATAGATATGAAACTCTGTCAGACTATAGGGAAGAAGAGGTTTTTCGACAATCCAAAATCAAGGAAAGACACAAGTTAGACCAAGAGCAAAATATTCCAACAAATTCAAGGAAAAGGAGAGCCTCAGATATAGAGGAACAAGGGGAGGAAAACGAGTACAGATCAAAAAGAAGGGACCTAAATCTACAGAATTAATAAAAGGCATTTTTAATCTAAGTGATAAAATTCTTGATAATCATCATAAATCAGTACTCAATAAAGGGTTAAAATTTGCCCCTAGCATAGGGTTAAATCATTTTGATATGTATATAGATTTAAACCGCTTTAAACGTAGCTTATGTTTAAAAAAATTTTTTTTGGGAGACCCGCTTAATAGGGAACTAATTAACCAAAATATAAATTTAGAAGATGAGTCTGGGTTTAAACACACCTCCCTTAAAAATAAATCTTCTTTTTACCCCAAACAAATGTTATCAGACGAAATAATAACATTTGAGACTATGGTCACAACAGAAATGAATAAAATTATCCCTAAAGACAAGTTTCGAGATAACTTGACAATATTGGAAAAAAAGGCACTTAAAGATCTCCAAACAGACAAAAATTTAGTTATTAAACCGGCAGATAAGGGAGGGGGGATAGTGCTTATGTCTAAACAGTTTTATGATACGGAAGCAAATAATATTTTAAAAGATTCTAATACTTACCAACAATTAGGGATGAATCCAAGTGATAGTATTAATTCTCTTTTTTTAACTTTTTTTAATAAAGGACTTAATGAAAATATTTTAAGCTTAAAAGAATTCCAGTTTTTAAATATGAAATTTCCCAAAATACCAGTTTTTTATTTTTTACCCAAAGTTCATAAAAATGTGGAAAAACCTCCAGGAAGACCCATTATAGCAGGTATAGACTCCATTTCAAGTAGACTATCACAGTATATAGATGTTCAATTGCAACCTTTAGTCATGAAAACTAGATCACATATTAAGGATACGATCACGGTCTTACAAGTTTTGGAAGATATGCCTTGGGATAATGACTGTATTTTAGTCACTTGTGATGTAGCTGCCCTTTACAGCAACATCCCCCATTCTTATGGATGTAGAGCAGCAAAACATTTCTTAATGGAATCTAAAGAATTTAAACAAGAACAGGTAGAATATATAGTGGAAGGAATAAAACTTATCTTAAATAATAATTTCTTTTGGTACAATGATACCTTCTTCCTACAAACTAATGGGACGGCCATGGGGACCAAGTTTGCCCCCAGCTATGCCAACCTATTCATGTCTTTTTGGGAAGAATCTTATGTTTATGGGGGACATGGCTGGGGGGAAAGCTTGGCCTTCTATGGCCGATATATTGACGACATTTTTTTGATCTGGAGGGGAGAAGAAAGCAATTTAGTCTCTTTTTTAGAATTTTTAAACACCAATGATTGGGGCATCAGACTAAGCAGCACTTGGAGTAAAGAAATAGTAACCTTTTTAGATCTCGATATTTTTATTGAAGGGGGAAAAATTAAAACTAAGAATCATTTTAAAAAAGTTGATTGTAATAGTTTTATAGAGAGTATAAGCTGCCATTACTCTTCGTGGTTGGAAAATGCCCCAAAGGGACAATTCCTCAGAATTAGACGAAACTGCAGCGATTTGGAAGTCTATGAGGAACAATCATCACGGATAAAAACTGATTTTGTCATGAAGGGCTATGATGCAGAAAAACTAGAGAAATCAAGAAATGAAATTAGAAATAGGGAGAGGAAGGACTTATTAGTATACAAAACTAAAACTATTGCCAATATACAAGATATCCCTTTTATCTGTAATTACAACAATAATAATCATCAAATAAACCGAATTATTAAGAAATATTGGCCGATCCTATTACAGGACCCAGCACTAAAACGAATTCTCCCTGCGAAACCTAGAATAATATATAGGGGTGCAAAAAATTTGAGGAATAGCCTGGTTCGGAGCTCTCTAAAAGAACAAAATCACACCTCCACTATATTTAATAATGAGAAGGGATTTTATGGTTGTGGTCAGTGCTCTGCCTGCAAAAAGTCAGGATGCAAACGAAGAATAATAAAAGATATAACTTCGAACAAGGATAAAAAAATCCAAATTAAGCAATTTATAACATGCTATACTAAAAATGTGGTATATCTTTTAATTTGTCCATGTGGACTGAAATATGTGGGGAGGACAATAAGACCACTACATACTAGAATCAGAGAACACATATATAAAATCCAGACGGGTTTCGAGCAACATAGTGTCTCGAGCCACTTTAAATTATGTCATGATCAAAAACCAGAGGGCTTACAGTTTATGGGGATCAATAAAATAAATAGAAATTGGAGAGGAGGGGACTTCATAAAAGATTTAGGCAAACGTGAGATGGAATGGATTTATAGACTAAATACGTTAATTCCATATGGTCTTAATGCGGACTTTGAGCTGTGCCATTTCTTATGAAATTTAAAAAAAAAAAAAAAGTTTCAGTATTTGGTAATGGATTTTAGTGGTAATTGTATAGAATAGATAGATATATAAGATTTATGTATTAAACATACAAGGAATTGTGAATTATTTCGTTTGGTAATTTATATGTATGTGGTAAAGAAATCTACCCTGTTAATATTGCCAAAAAACCTATTGGAGTTTAAACAATAATAATCATAGCACTTTTTACAATAATTATTTTATAATATTTTAATCTTTTTCCGTATTAGTTAACTATTTCACTGTCTAGAAGATAATTGATAAATCACTGTGGATATCTAGGAATAGAGCATAAAGAAGAGCCATCATTATTTTATTTATCCACAGTGTATTCTTAAGGAAAAGAAAGGGGATATGCAATAACACTACAATTTTATTTGGGGTTTTCATTATTGTGGATTATATTAAGATCAAAAGGTTAAAATGTAGAGAAATAACTGAGATTAACTATGTATTCACTACAGTATCATTGTGAATTAGAATTGATAAAATGTTACAGATGATAGATATTGAAATATTTGTAACAATAAGAAAACTGATACTGTCCCTTGTTGTTTTTTCGTTTTTATTTTTTCGCTTCCTTTCTACATATGAGAAAAATATTATTTTTCGTTGGACGGACTTTTGAGGATATTAAAGGATTCAATTTCTATATTCAACAACGAACTTTTAAGATATTTATACCAGCTATCGAAAAATGAAGATGAATGGAAAGGATAAGAATGAATATAAACATCTTCACTCCCGATATCAACATGAAAGGGAGGCATGGACCGCACACGTCGTACCTGTGGGTGGTAACGATGTGCGACGGTTAATGTGTTGTGGAATTTGCCCGCCGTTTTTTGTATATTTAAACCTAAGAAGAGGGGTCCCAGGATTATTGTTGCTTTGTTACAATCCGGTTTGAAGAAGCCACGTCGGTAGTGGCGAAACGCGTCCCGGTATTTTTAAGCACATTGTGGCTATTTTATTTATGAGTGTATTAAATAAATAATTGCTTTTATTTTCGAATGATCCTGGTTCCCGACATCGTTTCATTGTATGGGGAGTGCAGTCCCGAATTTGCACAACGCTTAGAAATTGAGTCAATTATTTTGACTCTACACTTGTGAGTACCCACTTAAAGATCACATATATTTTTTCTAAGACATACAAACGATATTGCACTATTGGGTGTATTTTTATTCATTTACAGACCTCAGGAACATACTGTGAGAAGGGTTTGGGGTCACCTGTATAGACCCAGAAGCTATTAAAATTAGAGCTAAGTCGACAGCTCTCTGCTTACAATTTTCCTTGCTGATTTCCAGTGACATTTTACTCTAAAATTGCAAAGGTGATTAATTTATTATTTATAAGCGCTACATTCCAAATTTGTTTTGTGTGTTTAAGTTAATAGGAATCTATGAATGTTTAGCAGCTATTTAATACTATAAGTTATATTTGTATTTAATATTTACTTCTATATATAAGCGCTGGTTCCACTGTCCATATCATACACATACACACACACAGACTGCTGAGTCCATACACACACACGCAGACTGCTGAGTCCATACACATACACACACAGACTGCTAAGTTCATACACACACACACATTCTGCTGAGTTCATACTCACACAGACTGCTGAGTTCATACACACACACACACATGCTTCCTCACAAGCAGAGAGACAAAAACACACACACACACCTGAGCATATCAAGCCTACCTGTCACTAGAGGCTGTTGCTGGGTGGTCAGACAACCATCTTCATGCCTTTCCAGCAGCAATGTCTGCTGCTTAACGGCAGGGGTGGGGCTTATGTGCAGTAGGCACGGCTTCATTTGGGGACGGGGCCTGTGACGGGGAAGCTGCTGAAAACACCCAGCACCATTCCAGCTCCTCTGTCCTGCATTTCCTCGGGCTGTAACACACTAACATTTGGGGGTGCCAAGGGTCGGACCAGCATGATGTGGGGGGCTATGGCCCCCTCCTAGCGATGCCACTGCCAAGAATGGTTGGAAGGCTGGTGTAGGATACCCATTGATTAGACAAACATACCTAGCCAACATGATCGTCTCCGACCGAGTATCTCCATCAATCAATGCTCCTAGTGCTTTCCGATGGCTCCAAGCACTCCACCAGACACCATAAGCACTGCAGACCCCACTTCCAGCGATGCAGCTGTGCCGGGGTCTCGCCATCCTCCACCGACCCTGGACCCAAAACAAGTATCAAGCTCCCAGTGGGCAGACCTCTCCAGAGAGTGTAGCAGGAACAAGCTCTTACAAGAGCTTATACTCAGGGGAGTATTGTGATTATAGCAATCCCCAAGAGTGTAGTTATCCCATCCCCCAAACATGAGCCAAGACTTAATGAAGGGGTAAAGCAGGTCTGTTTAATGCACGCACACAATTTATACAATTCCTCAGGCCACAGGCAAACCCCCTGGACCTGATGCACACAAAGAACACAAACCAATAAGAACACTGTAGCAATGACCGACACTCCCACATACAGCAAACAATCCCTCCCCTCTGCCTGTGATATAATTAATGCAGCTAATACAATAATCTAATTATCCACAGGCAGAATAACACACATTTTCCCCAAAGTCCAGAAAACAACCCAAAACATAAGAGACCCTTTTAAATATTACATTCTCTGATAGCCCTGATCTGAGTGAACAACATATCCAAAAATCACCCAGATCAGAGCAGGGATTCAAAAGCTCCATGGAAGTTGCTTTTTGACTGACCGCATGCATGATTTCATGCCCAAAACAGTTCCAGAGAATTTGACTGTGCGGCCGGTCTATTTTACAATGTTAAGTTCAGTTCAAATAGACGAATGGCAACTGTTCGTGCAAACAGTCAATGTTAAAATGCAGTTCGAACTGTCGAAGGGCATTCGGCCCAACGAAGTCCAGAGAAGGTAAAGTTTCAGTTGTGTTTGTGCCGTCACGTGTCCGATTTGAGTTCCATGAACTTGACGATAAAACACAGCTGAACTCGTTCGACTACTTCGGCACTTCGGCTATATCCAAAGTGCCACTTTGGACATGTAAAATTGTTGATATATAATTTAAATATAGAAGGAGACCCAGGGATATAGAGGATGCAGAGGAGGAGTTAGGCTACATCACCGGAAAAAGAGGAAGGATGTTAAATTGGAGATCAATTTATCGAAACATCAATTGACTCCAGCAGAGGGGAGTGTGCTTAATAGAGGTCTAAAGTTTGCTCCTGTTAGGAAGTTTAACTCATTCTCTGCATATATCGATATTCTTAAGTATTCCTGAACCTTAACACTTAAGAGGTTTTTTGAAGTGCACAAATGTCAGGGAAAGAATAGTGATTCACATCATACTGATTTAAAGTCAAAGTCAAATTTCTATCTGAGGACGTACAAATCTAGTGCTATTGATATATTTGAAAAAGCGATTGTTGAGGATTTCAGAAAGCTAGAACAGAATAGCATAGAATGGAAAGCCTTACAAGATTTAAGGCATAACAGAGAAATTGTAATAAAGCCAGAAGACAAGGGTGGGAGTATAGTTATACAAAATACAGAAGATTATGTAGCGGAATGCTTGAAACAATTAAGGGATACAAAGATGTATATCGAATTAAATGGTGACCCTACCGACGATATAAAGAAGTCTCTTATATCACTTTTGGACAAGGGAAAAGAAAGTGGGGTCCTTAATGATAATGAATACAAATTTTTACTGGTAGAATATCCTAGGATACCCACTTTCTATACCCTTCCCAAAGTGCACAAAGATGCAAGACACCCCTCTGGTAGACCTATTGTTTCGGGGATAGGGTCGGTATCTGCCAATCTCTTGAAATATGTAGATATATGGCTACAGAATATGGTCAGACTAATGCCCTCGTATGTAAGCGACACTACCGATGTTATTAGAAAGGTAAAAAATATTAAGTGGCAGGAGTCATACATCCTGGTGACGAGTGATGTGTCCTCACCATATACTTCCATTCCTCATTCTTTAGGATGTAAAGTAATATGACACATTAAGAGAATCTAAGAAATTTTCGGATGAACATGTCGATTTTTTAGATATTAGTATTAAATGGATTTTAAATAATAACTATTTATTATTTAATACTAAATTTTATCTGTCACAACAGGGTACAACGATGGGGACCAGGTTTGCTCCCAGTTATGCAAATTTATATATGGCAGGTTGGGAAATATATATTTATGCCAGCCAAGAATGGGAGACAAACCTGGTCTCCTACTGTAGGTACATAGATGATCTTTTTTTATATGGAAGGGTTCAGAAGTTGGCCTAAATAATTTTTTAAAATATTTAAATATTAATGAATGGGGAATATGCCTAACAAGTTATTTTAGTACCTCTAATATTAACTTTTTAGATTTGAATATTTATGTAGAGAATGAGGTTTTAAAAAACAAGAATTTTTTAAAGAAAGTAGACGCCAATAGCTATGTAATGTACAATAGTGTACATTACACAGCTTGGCTTAATAATATTCCAAAGGGACAATTTAGAAGAGTTCGAAGAAACTCTAGAGAGGTGGAAGTGTTAAAAAACCAAGCAGATATTTTAAAAAGAGAGTTTTTGGATAAGGAATATCCCATTGAACTCCTAGAAGAGGCATATGAGGAAACTTTTTTTAAAACCAGACCAAGAGGATTTAATTAGAGGCACTGAAAGAAATGGAAATGATAAAATGAATAAAATCCCTTGATTTTAATAGAGATTGCAATAAGATGAAATCCATAGTGAAAAAGCATTGAACTATGTAAACTTCTTCCAGGTAAGCCTTTTATAACTTTTAGAGGAGCGCCAAATTTTAAACAGATGTTGAGTTTTAACCCCTTAAGGACCGAGGACGGTTCAGGAC
This sequence comes from Pelobates cultripes, assembly GCA_933207985.1. NCBI lineage: Eukaryota > Metazoa > Chordata > Amphibia > Anura > Pelobatidae > Pelobates > Pelobates cultripes. The sequence goes on from OW240923.1 coordinate 51,131,446, forward strand.
CGTCATCGGCATTTTTGCGTTGCCGACCGATGACGGTCCTGAACCGTCCTAACGGTCAGAGCTACTTACCTGATCGCCGTCGTTCCCCCGGCGGCGATCACTGTGGCTCCGGTTGTGGGGAGACTGCCTGCAGCCCAGACAGTCTCCCCACGGCAGATTAGGACCCCTGTGGCCATGTGATCGCTTAACACAGCGATCACATGGTCACAATAGGTGTCCATGTGTCTGCCTGCAGGGGGACTGTCTGTGCTGACAGGCAGTCTCCCTGCAAGTGTAAAATAAAAAATAAAAATAAAGTTAGTGTTAATAAAAAATAAATAAATAATTATATATGTGTATATATGATATATAGACATATATTATATCTATATAATATATGTCTATATATCATATATATATAATGTCATACTAAGTGTATTTTTATATTAATATGTACTTATATTAATATAAAAATACACTTATAATTAAATTACACACGTATATATATAATATATATAATAACTATATATATTGTATATATATATTATTATAAAATATAAATAATAAGTAATTTAAATTAAATAAAACATTTTTTAAAATAATAATAAAAAATTTAAAAAAAATTATATAGCTATATGAAATTTTATTCTAACTGTATTTTAAAATTAATATATATATATGTATATCAAAATACACTTAGAATGAATTTGTATATATATCTATGTATATAAAAATAAATAAAAATAATAAGAAATATACATACGTCCATATACAAAATTACATAAATAATTATATAAATATACACGTAGACTTCAAATATATAAATATGCATATATATTTAAATTCTACGTGCGTATTTATGTAATATTTTTACATAATTCAGTAATTTTATTGATTGCAATTTGAGGGACCTGCCTGCCAACCCAGGCCAAAATTCCAGAGAATTTAATTTGCTAGCATTGTATTTTACCCTGTAACGTTCTACGACACCCTAAAACCTGTACATGGGGGGTACTGTTTTACTCGGGAGACTTCGCTGAACACAAATATTAGTGATTCAAAACAGTAAAACATATCACAGCGATGATATTGTCAGTGAAAGTGACTTTTTTTGCATTTTCACACACAAACAGCACTTTTTACTGATGATATAATTGTTATGATACGTTTTCCAGTTTTTAAACACTAATATTTGTGTTCAGCGATGTCTCCTGAGTAAAACAGTACCCCCCATGTACAGGTTTTATAGCATTTTTGAAAGTTACAAGGTCAAATATATGGGTCAAATATTTTTACATTGAAAATGGCCAGGTTGGTTACGTTGCCTTTGAGAGCGTATGGTAGCCCAGGAATGAGAATTACCCCCATGATGGCATACCATTTGCAAAAGAAGACAACCCAAGGTATTGCAAATGGGGTATGTCCAGTCTTTTTTAGTAACCACTTGGTCACAAACACTGGCCAAAATTAGCGTTCAATTTAGTTTTTTTACTTTTTTCACACACAAACAAATATGAATGCTTATTTTGGCCAGTGTTTTCGACTAAGTGGCTACTAAAAAAGACTGGACATACCCCATATTGAATACCCTGGGTTGTCTACTTTTAAAAAAATATGTACATGTGGGGTGTTATTCAGAGATTTATGACAGATAATAGTGTTACAATGTCACTATTGATAAATTTTTAAAATGTATGTTTTGAAACCGCAATATCCTACTTGTACCTATAGCCCTATAACATGCAAAAAAAAGCAAAAAAAAGCACGTAAACACTAGGTATTTTTAAACTCAGGACAAAATTTTGAATCTATTTAGCAGTTTTTTTCATTCGCTTTTGTAGATGAGTAAAAGATTTTTCAAGTAAAAGTCAAAAAACATGTATTTTTTCAATTTTTCATCATATTTTTTTATTTTTTTTAAATTAAAATACATGAGATTATATAAATAATGGTATGTAAAGAAAGCCCCTTTTGTCCTGAAAAAAACAATATATAATTTGTATGGGAACAGTAAATGAGAAAGCGGAAAATTACAGCCAAACACAAACACCACAAAAGTGTAAAAATATGCCTGGTCGCAAATGTACAACATCGCAAAAACAGTCCAGTCCTTAAGGGGTTAATCACCCTAAAAGAGAACCTAAAGAAACCTTTTTAAACGAAAAGAATGGCTTTTATTCATGTGGTTTATGTATGGGCTGCAAATGCAGTAAAAATAGGACCCTTAAAGGTATAAGTAAATTCAGGACAAAATATAAGGATGAAGAGCACACCATAAAAGATTTTTACATGTTTTAGTAAAAACGTAATTTAACTTTTAATCTGTCCTTGCGGCCTGCAATATGTAGGGCGCACTATTAGACCTTTGCATAAAAGAAAATACTAGCACGTAAATAATATTCCAAAGGGTTATGAAAACCATAGCGTATCAGCCCATTTAAAAAAAATACCATAGTCAGAATCCAGAAGGATTAACTTTTCTAGGGATTAAAATAGTCAATAAATCATGAAATGGGTTTATAAATTGTATACTCTGGAGCCAAGAGGACTCAACATAGAATTTGATCTTTTTAACTTTTTAAGTATTTTTAAGTATTTTTATGGTAATTATATTTTAATTTTTCTTCCTGAGCAGGTTATATATTTTTTTAATATGAGCTATTTTTTATAATGTTTAAGTTTATTTTATTATGTTTCTACATGCATCTGTGATGATCTCTAAATTATAGTTGTTATGGTCATTTGGGTTGTTTCTGTTACTTTTAGAGGAGGGGATCATGCTGGTCTTCAGTTTCTCCTACAATAATTTTAGGCTTCTCCTATATGAAATATTTTCAATATGTTTATAAATATTCATGAGATATCAGTGTTACAATTTTAAAAGGTTTTTATAATGGTATTTAAATAATGTTTTGTATCAATGAGGTCTTCTGTTCTATCTTTGTATTCTTATTTTGATTTTAATTTTTTTTCCAATGTTTATGAATAGTTCTATGGAGGTACAATTTTTATGTATATCTCTGTATATATTTTGAATGTAAGTTAGTGTGGTTATTTAATGTCCACTGTCATTTTAAAATATAAAGTGCTATATTATGACAGTGCTTAGTATTAATTTTAAGAATTTTGTGTGTTGGTATAACAATGTAATATGTATGGGTATATAGGGCAACCTGTAGAGGTAATAGATTAAACCATATGAATATCAGCATTAGCCAAAAATATCCTTAGTTTTTATATTTATTTTATGCTTATTATATGTTCTAAGAGCCAATAAGGAAATGACTGTCTAGCAAATCACGCCCTGATGGGTGGTATAAAAAGACTGCTATGACAGGAGTGAGTCAGATCTGAAGAAGCCGACCTCTCGTGAAACGCGTTATCTGATTGGCTACATGACGTCATCATGCATGACACTCCTCCCGGAAGTATCCTGTGGACTTTGCCGATCGTGAGGGTGCACGGACTGATTGTTTTAGCCGGCGGATGCACAAACTCACAAAAGGACAGTCTTCTACAGGGATCCGGAGCATGTAAATGGATGCTGTGTTTTTTTTTTTTTAATATTGTGGAAATAAACCGTTTTACCTTATTGGCTGCAATGGATCTTTCTGCTTTTGGAGCTGTCAAAAGTAGAGCAGGCTCATCTGCTCTCTGCTTGTGAGTGAACATTTTACATACACTCTGTATCATTTTTTTTAAAGCAATACTTCACTATATATGTTTTGTATTGTATTTCCCTTTTTTTATGTACTATTTTAAACCGAGGTTTACTTCAAGTATATGATTCTAGTAAGTGTACCATATTTGGTCTTTTAATTCACTAGATCACTTTACAATTTTGGCATTAAGCATTTTTTTTAATACTGCACTTATAAAGAGTGGTATAAGTGTTTGGATGTAGCACTTGCATTTTGCACTTTATGAGAAAGTGGTATAAATTGTCTGCACTACCTCACTTTATTGATACAGTGAGTAAAATTTGCACTTTATAAATATTTAGCACACTTATTTCTTTTTTTGCTTTTTTTTGGATATAATTTAAAGGGACTGAACCAGTGCCTTAATATCCAATATGCCCAAATAGTGCTTTTAAACTACAATACATCCCAGGGCCATAGTCTCAGGGCAAGAGGCTGGCAAGCAGGCCCCTCCAAGTACCAGTGGCAAGGTTACTTTTGCCACAATAGTACTGTGACAAAAGGCCTTTTGTCACTGTTTTTTCACGTGACAAACTACCCTAATATCTAGGCTTATGGAGAAGCCTGATTGCCAGCCTCCTTCCTCATGATTATGGCCCTAGGGGGTATGGCCCTTTAAGAACAGTCTGTGGGCACATTGTGTGCAGCCAAATCCATGGAACTGAAATCGGCTATATATTTGCACGAACACCACTGACCCTTACCTTCTCCTCCACTTCGACGCTTCGGCTGAAAACTAAGTCCCGTTCGGCTATTTGAACGCATAGCTACACTTGGCTATTTGCACGAACGGTGCCCTGTTCGTGCATTCGAATGGGACTTAGTTATTTTTCTGCATAAAATTGACCGACCGCACAGCCCAAATATATGGAACTGTTTTGGGCAGGAAAGTATGCTTCACAAAGGACTTCCGACTAACTTTTTAACCCCTGGAGGGAATTGCCTGAATTTTGAGTATGCTTGTATTTGAAGTATGCTGAGCAATAATATGTGCTTTTTATGGAGATTGTGTACAGTAATTATATCACAGGCAGAGGGGAGGATATTGTGGTAATGAATGGGAGTGTTTAACTGTATTATACATGTTTGATTAGCTTTTCTACAAAACCCTGTGGGTGGTAACATTGTGTAAAAATGTGTATATAAGAAACAATAAAACCACAGCTCTGTCTGTTCCTGTTTTGACCCTCAACATAGAGCCTCGTCTCATGATTGGGGAATATGGCTGTATCTACACTGGGGGATTGCTATACACTACATAGTCCCATAGCTATAATCACTAAGCTCTTTTAAGAGCTTGTTCCAGCTTCGCTCTCTGCAGAAAGAGAGGTTCGGTCTGCAGTGCTCATGGTGTCTGGAGAAGGGCTTTGAGCCCTCGAGAAGCACTAGGAACATCCATCAACGGAGGTACTCTTTTGGAGTACTAGGAGCTCTGTTTCAAGTACATATTTACAAACTCCAAACCGTAGAATCAAAACAGGAAGCCTGGTATAAATTGGAATCCGAAACAAAAGGTAAAAAAAAAATAGAAGCATTAATTTGGCAATCAGAAAAGTACTATAACCTTACTTGAAAAGAAGACACCCCAATGGTTTTACAACATATAATAAAGCAATGGAGACTGTAAAGGAGCTTCCTGTACCTCCGCCGACGGATGCTCCTAGTGCTCACTGAGGACTCCAAGTACTCCACCAGACACCATCAGCACCACAGTCCCCACGTCCAGCGTTACAGCTGGCTGGGAATTCACTGTCTACTACCCACCCTGGACCATTGCTCCAGGTTCCAGTGGGTGAACCTCTCTTCCTCCAGAGAGTCAAGCAGGAACAGCTCTTAAAAGAGCTAAGTGATTATAATCCCAGGGGAGTATAATTATATAGCAATCCCCTGGGCATATGCAGCATATTCTCCCACACATGAGACAGAGACTCTATGTTGAGGGTAAAACCAGAACTGAAGGTTTATTGTGGCACACTGACTTTTATACAGTTTTCCCAACAAGGTTACCACCCAGGTGGACCTTGTGGGGCACAGGGAAACCGGAACAAGAAGCCAATCAAAACAGTATTTTACATTCAGTCACTCCAAAACAGGGTACCACAAAACCGCAGCTTCAGGGTGGTTAATTGGGGGGACACTCCTCAGGTAGGGTGGTCAACCGTTTGACAGTTTGTTCGGTATTCTGAGAGGTGAACGGGGTTAATTGGCGGCACACGCCAGGGGCCGGGTGGTCGGCCATTCGGATGTACGAATGGCCTGCAACAGTTCTTCAGGAAAAAAGCAACAAAAGTAGCAACAAAATAACAGGGATGTAGCAGACAGAGGGGACTTTGTAACATGGACAAATCACACAGGCTCCCCAAGTCTCCCAGGGTACCGACAGGTGCACCCCGTGATATATCCCTTCGATTCCAGTCCCTCTGAGATAAACAAGCAGTGATGGATGCAATCAAGAACAAATGCCTGTTTCCATTCAAAGACTCCTAACTCGCCATACTGCAGGATCTCTGCAGGGCAACGTTGGAATGGAGACGCTCAGTCAGCCAGGTCACCAAGACCCTCTGAGAGGCAGGCGTCCAATACAGATGGTGCCCATCACGCACACTCGTGGCCTCCCACCTGCCAACTCACATCAGCTGCTGACTCTGACCCTTTCCTCCACAGCCTGGGGTTGGACAGACCCAAAAACAACACTTCCACCCCTCGACTCTCCTGGGACATACCCAATATAGTCCCCTTCGTACCTCGCGCTGAGGTCGATACAGACGGAGACACCACCAGTGGACAACCCCCTACAGACCTGATGGGATACAGGTACAATACAGGGATTCAACCAATCATATGTATCATTCAAACTAGTACCCACCCAGCTTGGAGATAATGAGTCCAACAGTTATGCAATCTAATTATCGCTAAGCGCCCAAAAGACCATGCTTTATGTTGTCCTTGAAAACAGCATAAAAATACATAACTTTAATATATTAATGGGAATATAGTTCATTCAACTATTCATTCAGTAGCTCAGGTCTGGGAGCATCAGATATACGAATTGCGCCCAGATCCCACGAACAGAACAGAGGGTTTCTGCCATATAAAGTCTTATTCGGTACTTTTGTCATGAACACCTGATGGCGGCCATGTTTTAAGGCTGGTCAATGGACAGCGGGACCTCGACCTAGAACTCATGGAGCAGGTGTCGGCTACATATTTACACGAATCCCCGCTCTCAGTATGGTTGTCCCGGCCTTTTGGGAAACGGAGACCGCCCGGAGTCTCCCAGGGTACCGACAGGTGCACCCCGTGATATATCCCTTCGATTCCAGTCCCTCTGAGATAAACAAGCAGTGATGGATGCAATCAAGAACAAATGCCTGTTTCCATTCAAAGACTCCTAACTCACCATACTGCAGGATCTCTGCAGGGCAACGTTGGAATGGAGACGCTCAGTCAGCCAGGTCACCAAGACCCTCTGAGAGGCAGGCGTCCAATACAGATGGTGCCCATCACGCACACTCGTGGCCTCCCACCTGCCAACTCACATCAGCTGCTGACTCTGACCCTTTCCTCCACAGCCTGGGGTTGGACAGACCCAAAAACAACACTTCCACCCCTCGACTCTCCTGGGACATACCCAATATAGTCCCCTTCGTACCTCGCGCTGAGGTCGATACAGACGGAGACACCACCAGTGGACTTGGGCTCAATTTTACCCCCTTATGGAGAAGTGTGCCGATGGACTGGCAATCAAATTTAGTTCAGCTATTATTTCAGTTTTCTTTATGCATGTTTGGCCAAGTTATATTGCTTTTATAATTTGCAGTTGCTTTTACCCATGGCAGTGCTCTGACGGCCGCGTGTCTCACGGGAGTTAGAGAGAGGGAAGAGCTGTAAAATACAGCTGCAGGGCCCCCCTGCAATACAGGGAGCCAGGGGCTCGCAGCTGCACATATATATAGCGATCATGGTTGTCACCCCCTGATGGCGGCCCTGCAGGCCAGAGGTAGGAAAAGTCCAAAATTAGTTTACCAATATGGATGCAAATGTACATGACGCCAATTTTTTTTTTTTTTGGTAATTACCCACACTCCCTCTATAAACTCTAACAAGCCAGGTCAGTTTTTTTCTTACCTCCACTTGAAAAAGCCTTTTAAGGTGTTGTGGTTTTTATCTGGATATTGTATTATGTATGAATAAAAGTATTTTTGTTACTTCCTGTGCCATTTTACTCTTTTTTACTCTACATTTAATTTTATTTTTAGTATTTTATTATTTCTATCCTGTACTGCCTGGCACCTGATTTTATTTCCAATGAACATCATTTCCAAGCAATATCCTCGGTGGGGATTATTCCACCCACGACCAATCCATAGAGCAGTTTGCCTGCTCTGGAACAAATGAATAAAATATTCGCTATTCATATTCCTGGTATTTTATACTGTGAGCACTATTTGTCGTTTCTTTTTATATTTTATGGTCCTCACCCATCTGAGAAGCTATAATCACGTATCCTTTAAAGTGGGGATTACACCACTGCACACTATCTATACTGGAGCTAGTTCTAGCTCCATAAATTGTGAGTAGGACTATATCTATTTTATATTTAATACTCTCCCTGCTAGTACATACTGCACCATCATCTCCTTTATTTTTCCATATACGGATCCACTGCTGATTACCTCTGACATCCCTATATAAGAATCCCTCTCAAACCTCGGATACCACCCCTGGCTTATGTACATTTGCATCCAAATTGGTATACTAATGTTACAATTGCCTCCGTTCTAGCAGGAGGTTGGATCGCTTAGAAGTCCAGGTTCCCAAAGTCAGAGGGTCGAACGGTGCTTCAATCAGTAGAGACCTGTAAGTGTAGAATATCCCACTAGCTATAATAAAGCTAGGATTCCCGGTTCCCTACAACACGAGTCGAGGCTGCGAGTTGAGGGTAAAACGAACTGGCTTTAATGGCACACAGGCATGGCAATTTATCCCAGGTCCAGGGACAACCCCCTACAGACCTGATGGGATACAGGTACAATACAGGGATTCAACCAATCATATGTATCATTCAAACTAGTACCCACCCAGCTTGGAGATAATGAGTCCAACAGTTATGCAATCTAATTATCGCTAAGCGCCCAAAAGACCATGCTTTATGTTGTCCTTGAAAACAGCATAAAAATACATAACTTTAATATATTAATGGGAATATAGTTCATTCAACTATTCATTCAGTAGCTCAGGTCTGGGAGCATCAGATATACGAATTGCGCCCAGATCCCACGAACAGAACAGAGGGTTTCTGCCATATAAAGTCTTATTCGGTACTTTTGTCATGAACACCTGATGGCGGCCATGTTTTAAGGCTGGTCAATGGACAGCGGGACCTCGACCTAGAACTCATGGAGCAGGTGTCGGCTACATATTTACACGAATCCCCGCTCTCAGTATGGTTGTCCCGGCCTTTTGGGAAACGGAGACCGCCCGGAAGGGGGTAATTAACCTGTGGTTAACCGCAAGATCAATATTCTGATTGAGGCCACATGCCAGAATGTAGATGGTCCTCATTCGTGAGTCTTTCGGTAGTTTTCCCTTTGGTGAAATGTATCCGAACGTGGATGCCCTGCAACCTTCAATCAGTTTGTGGTTAACCGCAGGCCGCAGCTCTTTCGGTGGTTAATTGGAGGCACACTCTGCTCATAGGGTGGTCGGTTATTCGGCACTTTCAGAGGTGACCGGTGTTAAGTGGCGGCACACGCCAAGGGCTGGGTGGTCAGTCATTTGTATATACGAATGTGTAGTTATAACGGTTCGTTGAGTGAGTTCGAACAGTCTGAATCCCGAACATAGTATGGGTTTTAACAAAAGGGGGTTACTTTAAAACAGTTTGGAGGGTTCTTGTAACAACTAATTTTGGACTTTTCCTACCTCTGGACTGTATAATCTGGACATTTCCATATATATAATAATATTTTCCCTATTTAAGTTGTTTTCCACCGTACCATAGGGAAAATTACTCTGTGGTGCTACCCCCTCTGTTGTTTTTACTCTGCTTAGAGTATGAATGATTGAATAAATATTTATCTAAAGTCAGTATAAATTAACAGAACTGAATAATAGATATATGACTGTTTTTGTTTTTACGTTTTAGTTTGTTTTTCTTATTTGTACATATTGCTCCTTTCTTTTTTGTTGGTGTTTTTGTAATATACTTTTTTGATATGATAAAAATCTAATAAATGTCAATTTAAACTAAAATAATTAAAACTCACTAAAATCCGAATGCATGTCCATGTCTCTTTTGAGGCTCTCTTTAACTGTTTATAGACCCAATGAATGATCTATGATTGTATACAGTGAGCTCACATCACATGTGACCCACATATATTCATCTTTCCACTCAATAGAATCAAGTTCCTGCATTAAGTGTTTCGTATGTCTGAGATAAAATAAAGATCACTGAGTGTACTTCTGTAAAAAATGGTCTATAAATTCAGACAAGTTAGAGAGTCAATCCCACTGATAATGGGCCTACAAGGTGTTTTTTTGTTTTTATGATATAGCTAAGGAGAAGGGAGGGTTTAGATTCACAGACTTCAGACATTGCAGCCTAAGGGGTTGATTTTGATTTAATGTTTTTAATTAAGTTTTATAGGATTTTTTTTTAATCTTTTTTTTTTTCTCCCTCCTTCTTGGCTTCTATCAAGGAGCCCCATAGAAACATAGATCATGTCATCTGATCAAGTGATCTACTTGAATTTTGCCAAGGTGTTTGATATGGTTACTCATAATATATGTTCACACTAAAATAAATTAGACAACATCAAAATTCTTGTTCTTGGGAAGAGCAATGGCCTAAAAATAGAGTACAGAGAGTTGTCATAAATGGTACATTTTCAAGCTGGACAAAAGTTGTAAGTGGTGTCCCTCAGGGTTCTGTTCTGGGACCCCTTCTATTTAACATGTTTAAAAATGATCTTGAAAAAAGCATTGAAAGTCATGTTTCAGTGTTTGCAGATGACACAAAACTCTGTAAAATAATACAAAATTAGCAAGATATTACTTTGCTGCAGATGGATTTAGATAGATTGGGGGACTGGGCACTCAAATGGCAGATGAAACTTAATGTGTTAAAAAGCAGTGTTATGCATTTAGGGGTAAAGAATGCACATGCAACTTGCACCCTAAATAGTAGTGAGTTAGGGATAACAACAAATGAGAAGGATTTGGGAATTATTAAAGATTATAAAGCTGGAATCAATATGCAATGTCAATCGGCAGTTGCTAAGGCCAGTAAGGTATTGTCATGTATAAATATGGATGTTAATTCTCGGTATGAAAATATAATTTAGCTTTTTTATAAATCACTGGTAAGACCATACCTTGCATGTGCTGTACACTTTTGGGTATCTGTTCTAAAGAAGGGTAATATGACCCTAGAAAAAGTGCAGAGCCGGCTACAAAATTGCTAACAAGAATGGAGCATTTTAGTTATGAAGAGAGGTTAACAAATTAAAATTTCTTTAATTTGGAAAAACGGAGCCTTAAAAGAGGCATGATAGCATTACACAATATACATTAGAAACATAGAAACATAGAATGTGACGGCAGATAAGAACCATTCGGCCCATCTAGTCTGCCCAATTTTCTAAATACTTTATTAGTTCCTAGCCTTATCTTATAGTTAGGACAGCCTTATACCTATCCCACGCATGCTTAAACTCCTTTACTGTGTTAACCTCTACCACTTCAGCTGGAAGGCTATTCCATGCATCCACTACCCTCTAAGTAAAGTAATACTTTCGGATATTATTTTTAACCCTTTACCCTTTTAATTTAAGACTATGTCCTCTTGTTGTGGTAGTTTTTCTTCTTTTAAATATGGTCTCCTCCTTTACTGTGTTGATTCCCTTTATGTATTTAAATGTTTCTATCATATCCCCCTGTCTCATCTTTCCTCCAAGCTATACATGTTAAGATCCTTTAACCTTTCCTGGTAAGTTTTATCCTGCAATCCATGTAGCCCTTCTCTGAATGCTCTCTAAAGTATCAATATCCTTCTGAAGATACGGTCTCCAGTACTGCGTACAATACTCCAAGTGAGGTCTCACTAGTGTTCTGTACAATGGCATGATCACTTCCCTCTTTCTACTGCTAATACCTCTCCCTATACAACCAAGCATTCTGCTAGCATTTACTGCTGCTTTATTACGTTGTCTGCCTACCTTTAAGTCATCAGAAATAATCACCCCTAAATCCCTTTCCTCAGATGTTGAGGTTAGGACTCTATCAAATATCCTGTACTTTGCACTTGGGTTTTTACGTCCAAGATGCATTATCTTGCACTTATCCACATTAAATGTCAGTTGCCACAACTCTGACCATTTTTCTAGTTTACCTAAATTATTTGCCATTTGGCTTATCCCTCCTGGAACATCAACCCTGTTACATATCTTAGTATCATCAGCAAAAAGACATACCTTACCATCAATATCACTAATAAAAAAATTAAAGAGAATGGGTCCAAGTACAGATCCCTGAGGTACCCCACTGGAGAGAAGCCCAAGCTTTGAATATACTCCATTGACTACAACCCTGTTTGCCTGTCACTCAGCTGCTGCCTTACTCATTCAAGAATATTGGAATCCAAACTTAAAGATTGCAATTAATTGATAAGGGATAATATTCAGGAATTCATTGGGAAGAACTTTGTTATTAGCAATAATATGAAACATAGGTCATGTCAAACTAACCTAATTGCATTCTACAAAGAAGTAAGTAGAAGTATAGATCAGGGTGTTGCAGTGGATGTGATCTACTTGTGTTTTGTCAAGGCATTTGATATGGTTCCTCACAATAGGTTAGTCTTCAAACTAAAAGAAATTGGTCTAGATGAATATTCTTGTTCTTGGGTAGAACATTGGCTTAAGGATTGAGTACAATGAGTTGTAATTAATGGTAAATTTTCAGGCTGGACAAAAGTGGTAAGTGGTGTCCCTCAGGGTTCTGTTTTGGGACCACTTCTATTTAACATATTTATAAATGATCTTGAAATAGACATTGAAAGCCATGTATCAGTGTTTGCAGATGACACAAAACTTTGTAAAGTAATAAAATGTGAGCAGGATATTGCTTTGCTGCAGAGGGATTTGGATAGATTGGGGGACTGGGCACTAAAATGGCAGATGAAATTTAACATAGAGAAATGCAAAGTTATGCACTTCGGGGTTAAGAATGCACAAGCAACGTACACACTAAATGGCAGTGCATTAGGGATAACCACACTCGAGAAGGATTTGGGAATTGTTATAGATAACAAAATAGGCAGCAATATGCAATGTCAATCTGCAGTTGCTAAGGCCAGTAAAGTTTTGTCATGTATAAATAGGGGCATAAATTCTCGGGATGAAAATATAATTTTGCCTCTTTATAAATCGCTGGTAAGACCACACCTTGAATATGCTGTGCAATTTTGGGTGCCTGTTCTAAAGAAAGATATCATGGCACTAGAAAAAGTCCAGAGACGAGCTACAAAATTGATAAAAGAAATGGAGCATTTTGGAAAAACAGCGCCTGAGAGGGGATATGATAACTTTATACAAATATATTCGGGGCCAGTACAAACCTTTATCTGGAAATCTATTCATAAACAGAGCTATACATAGGCTTCGAGGTCACACATTTAGGCTGGAAGAAAGGAGATTTCATCTAAGGCAAAGAAAAGGTTTTTTTACAGTAAGAGCAATAAGGATAGGGAATTCTCTGCCTGAGGAGGTGGTTTTGTCAGTCACTACAGAGGTTTAAACTGCAATTGGATAAATACTTACAAAAACATAACATACAGGGATATAATTTCTAATTAGTGGGATAATAGCTGCTTGATCCAAAGAGACATCTGACTGCTATTTTGGGGTCAAGAAGGAATTTTTTCCTAGTTTGTGGCAAAATTGGAAGCGTTTCAGACTAGGTTTTTTGCCTTCTTTTGGATCAACAGCAACAACATATGTGAGGAAGGCTGAACTTGATGGACTCAAGTCTCTTTTCAGCTATGTAACTATGTAACTATGTGCAACAGTGTCAAAAGCCTTAGTGAAATCTAGGTAAGCAATGTCTACTGCACCACCCTGATCTGTTATTTTAGTTACCCAATCAAAAAAAAAATCAGTACGATTAGTTTGGCATGATCTCCTTGAAGTAAACCCATGTTGTCTCTGATCTTGAAATCCATGTGTTTTTAGATGTTTAACAATCCTATCCTTTAACATGGTTTCCATTACTTTCCCCACTACTCAAGTAAGGCTTACTGGCCTATAGTTGCCCACGCCTCCCTACTACCTTTCTTATGAATGGGCACAACATTCACTAACTTCCAATCTTCTGGGACTACTCCTGTTAACAATGACTGGTTAAAGAAATCTGTTAATGGTTTTGATAGTACACCACTAAGCTCTTTTAATAACTTTGGGTGTATTCCATCGGGTCCCATTGACTTATTTGTCTTTACTTTTGACAGTTGAAATAGAACCTCTTCCTCTGAAAACTTACATGTAATAAATGACTAATTTGTCCTTTTTCCTAACGGAGGTCCCTTTTCTTCAATTTCATCTGTAAATACTGAATAAAAATATTAATTGAGGCAGTCAGCTAGCCCTTTATCCTCTTCTACATACATTCCTTCTTTTGTTTTTAATCTAACTAATCCTTGTTTTACTTTCCTTTTTTCATTTATGTATCTAAACAAAATGTTGCCCCCTTTTTTACTAACTGTGGTATTTTCTCTTCTGTGTGTGATTTGGAAGCTCTTATAGCTTGCTTAGCCTCTTTCTGCCTAATCTTATAGATCATTCTGTCTTCCTCACTGGGTTTTTTTATAATTACTAAATGCTAACTTTTAGTTTTTTACTATTTTGGCCACATCTGCAGAGTACCAAAGTGGTTTCTTGAATGTTTTGCTTTTACTTACAAGCCTAATGCAGTTTTCTATTGCCTAAAGCAGTACAACTTTTAAATAATCCCATTTCTCTTGGACTTCATTTAAATTGGTCCAGTCTGATAATGACTCCTTTACACATATTCTAATTTTACAAAAATCTGTTTTTTTTTCCAAAGTCTAAAACTTTTGTTTTTGTGTGGTGTGACTCAGTCACTGTTCTTATATTATTATTATTATTTTGTTATTTATATAGCGCCAACAAATTCCGTAGCGCTGTACAATGGGTATATTAAACCACACTGACTAATGATCACTGGATCCTAAACTTTCACATACAGTAATATCTGATACCAAATCTCCATTTGTTAACACTAAATCTAGTATGACCTCTTTACGAGTTGGCTCCTCAACGACTTGTTTTAGAGACAATCTGAGTATGGAGTTTAGCATATGTGTGCTCCTGGCACAAGCAGCAATTTTTATTTCCCAATCACATCAGGAAGATTAAAGTCACCCATGATGATAGCTAAAATGACAATGAAGGGGAAAGTTATTTCCTCAACTAGTAAATTATCTAGCTCTTCTATTTGTCCTGGGGGCCTATAATTCACACCTACACGAGTTACTGTGTGATTACCAAATTCTAACGTAACCCAAACGGACTCTATGTTTACCTCACTAACTTTTATTAGGCTAGATTTTATGCTATCTCTCACATACAGGGCCAATACAAACAATTGTCTAGAAATCTATTCATAAATAGGACTATACATAGGATAAGAGGTCACACATTTAGACTGGAAAAAAGGCAAAGGAAAGGGTTGTTTACAGTAAGAACAATAAGGATGTGGAATTATCTGCCTTGAGAGGTGGTTTTATCAGAGTCTATACAGATGTTTATACAGCAATTGGATAAATAGTTGCAAAAACATAATATATAGGGATATACATTTTATTTAGTGGGGTATGAGCTTATTGATCCAAGGAGATATGTAACTGTCATTCTGGAGTCAAGAAGGATTTTTTTTTCTAGTTTCTTGCAGAGTTGGAAGCTCTTCAGACTAGGTTTTTTGCATTCTTTTGGATCAGCAGCAAAAATTAAATGTGAGAAAGGCTGAACTTGATGGTGTCAGGATTACGGTTTGATCCAGCACGTAGAACTGTATAGCACGGATGACAAATAAGTAACGTATTACCGGTCCTTAGAATGGCCGGATTTAACGTACATAGAATAGTCAGAAATACTAGCCGATGTCAGGGAACACAGAAAGGGATGCAGCGATGAGGAAAACCAGGAGTCAGGATACCAGAATATAGAGAAGTCAATAAACAGAGCCAAAGTAAAATAACAGGTAGAAAACTAATAACAGGAACGCGCTCTGGGACAACCACAAGGGAAACCACGACAGGGCACTGAGCAGGATGAGAACTGGGCCTAAATACCCCTCCTTTAGTTCTGATAGTCTGTAACCGGGGTTCGGCACGTCCAAAATTCGTCACTTCGGTAAATCAGCAATTTGGCCCTTTGGCAGGCATAGGGTTAGGGGTAAGGTTAAGGCATAGGGTTATGGGTAGAGATAGGGTTAGGTACCCGGACTTCCACCACAACCACTTACACATCTGGGCTCCCAGTGCCAGGAATTAGCTTATTGGTCTAAATTCCTGTCATCATTAGGCACTTCCGATAGTTGGCACTTCGGCAATTTTGTTCGGCAGTTCCGAAATTCGGCAATTCGGCACTTCGGCTATTCAGTTCGGTTCAGCACTTCCGAAATTCGGCACTTCGGAAATTTGGCAATATTGCAATTTGGACATTCAAAAGCATCTGAATGTCCGAATTGCCGAAATTCGTCTGAATTTACATTCGGAACTAAACGAATTGCACATATCTGGTCAGAATCTCCCAGTTTCCCAGAGAGCCAGTTAAGCAATGTTCCCTCTCCAGCTGCTCTGTTTCTCACATTCACGAGTCCCACGGCCATCAGAGCGTTGCCACAGGTTACCATGGCAATGCTCCTCACAGCACGCAGGCGAGTCTCGCAAGAGTTAGACAGAGCTGGAGTGTGCTGGGCTCCCGTGTGCAGCGGCTGGCTCCCTCCACCATACCACCGGACCACCAGGGAATGCGATTTCCCCCCTCCCTGACAAGGTAAGAAGCAGGGAGGGGGGGATAAAATAAAAAATATGCAAACATAAATTGAAAAAAAAAATGCTTCCCCCTAACACACACACATCATCCAGCACACAGACACTACATTCATTATACATGCACTGCACTCACTACAAACACTACATACACTATACACACTCTGCACTTACTACAAACACACAACATTCACTATACACAATCTGCACTCATTACAAACACACTACATTCACTATATTTACTCTGCACTCACTACACATGCTGCATTCATTATACACACTCTGCACTCACTACAAACACATTACATTCATCATACACACTCTGCACTCACTACAAACACAGTACATTCACTATGCACACTCTGCACTCACTACAAACACACTTCATCTATTATACGCACTCTGCATTCAGTACAAACACTACATTCATTATATACACTCTGCACTCCCTACAAACACACTATATTCATTATACACACTCTACACTCACTGCAAACACACTACACATATTATACACAATCTGCATTCACTACAAACACACTACATTCATTATACACACTCTAAACTCACTACAAACACACTCATTATACACAATCTACATTCACTACAACCACTACAGTCATTATACACACTCTGCACTCACTACCAACACAGTACATTTATTATACACACTGCACTCACTACAAACACACTACATTCATTATACATACTCTGTATTCACTAAAAACAAACTACACTCATTATACACACCCTGCACTGCACTATATTTTTTTAGGGAGGGGGGGTGGAGATCTTGGGTGAGATCCCAAACTTTTTTTCCCCAGGACTTCACCAATGATTTTTACCATAACCTATGTAATGAGATTAGATTGTTTTGTTGCTTTTCCTCTACGTAAAACCAGCTAACATTCTTTTTATTCCTCTCTTGTGATTATCCTTTGTCTACAAAATGTTCAGAAGAAAATTGCCAATATATACTTAAAGAATATTGCAAAATGTGTAGGCAATAGACATATTGATTAATTCTACATTCTATCACAAACTATTTACTATGTAAGGTTTGTTAATCTGTCTTTGATTTTTTTTTCTTTATCAACAGGGTGGAATTTATGTGCTCACACTGCTGGACACATTTGCTGCTGGAACATCTATTTTATTTGCAGTCTTAATAGAGGCTATAGGAGTGTCATGGTTTTATGGTAAGGGAATGCATTTTTTTAATCAGAAGATAATTTGGTCTATCTTTGATTCTAATCTGTAGCATGTGAATATGTTCCAATGGTGATATGAAATAATCTTTTAAAGTCAAAAGAAAATGGTGTGCAAGGTGTGCAGTAACATGTAAGGATTTATTAATTCATTAAGGACAGAGGCAATTGTACACGTTCTGATCAAAACAAAATCAAAACAAAAGCTAGAATTTTACTAGATCTGTGAAAGTGGCACTATAAAAGCTTATTGTATTTGCTCTGGTTAATAGAATCATTCCCTTTACGTTTTTTTTTGCAGTAAAGACTGTCTTTTCAGAGAAAAGGCAGCCTTTACATTACTGGAAAAAAGGGAGCAGGTTTAGCATTAATTCATCAAAATGAAGGCAGCAAACCAAAAGAACAACAACAAAAAAAAAAGTCGCTGTGACACAAAAGTAAAGGAATGACAATAAAGTGCTACTGCAATAATATACAGTAGGTGTTTACTTAGGTGTAGGGATACCTCTACTGGCCTCTCCTGAGATGGGTATGTGGCAAAACCGACCTCGCCACGTGTCCTTGGAGGGGGCTGCTTGCCCGCCTCTTGCCTTTGGACTATGGCCCTGCAGGTTAAACTGTTTATTTTCCCTGCAGAAAGGCTTATTCGTGTGATCTGAGTGCCATTCCTCTAATAATGTGCAGTCAGATCCAAGCTATCTGGGGATATGTAGAAATGTGTGTTTTATGTACTAAATGTGTCAGTATGTAATTTTATGTCTTTTACTGTCTTTTTGTCTGCCATGTGGGTAATGGAGTTTGGCTCTGTCTTTGGAGATAATTAGATTCCTTCTCCAATTATCTCCAGGGCAGAAGGGAGGAAGCCAGGATGCATTGTGGGGATGTTTTACTTTTACTGTTTGAGCCAGGGGGAACAAAAGATACTTTTACTAACTTTTGAACCCCTGGTCTGATTCATGCCATTTTTTAATATGTTGTTCCCCTGAATGGATTGATTGTGAATATGTATTTTTATGCGAATGTGATGTATATTTTGGGAGTTATGAATGTTGTGTAAAAACTGTATTTTCCCTACCTATGATAATTGTATTTCCCTGTGTGTACAGATAATTAGTTTACAGGTAGAGGGGAGGGCTATGTGTGGGATGTAACTATTGTGTGATTGGTTAATGTACGTTACTGTGTGTGTCCCTCCCCTTCATGGGAGCACCTAATAAAAAGGGCTGCAAGCTAGCAGCCAGAGAGTTCTATTTTTACCCTCAACTTGAGTCCTGTCTCTTATTGGGGGAATCTGCTACAAGGGATTGCTATGCTAGGCATATTCCCTTGCTATAATCACTGAGCTCTTGTAAGAGCTTGTTCCTGCTTCGTTCTGAAGGGAGATAGCTGCAGCCTGCGGTGCTTATGGTGTCTGGTGGAGTGCTTGGAGTCCTCTGGAAGCGCTAGGAGCATCTTTCAACGGAGGTACCCAGTCGGGGTGCCAGGCGATCCGTTACAGGGTACTTGAGATGCTTCCTGAGGCAGGGCTGCACAGTGTGTATCACTGCCATTCAGTGCCCCTACCCTCTGCGTGGAGACACTGAACTTTCCTCATAGAGATGCATTGATTCAATGCATCTCTATGAGGAGATGCTGAGTGGCCAGGGCTGTGTTTTACTTGTGCAGTCTCTTCCCCTGATCTGCCTATTTGACAATAGTCAAGGCGAAAAGGAGAGTGGAATGGACCAACACCTTAGTCGCATCTGGTGTTAAGTAGGGTTGGATGTGCACAATGTTTTTGAGATGGAAGCGGCAGGATTTGGTGATAGACTGAATATGAGGCATGAAGGAAAGGTCAGAGTCAAAGAGAACACCTAGGCAGCGAGCTTGCATGGTGGAGCTGATGGTAGCACCGTTGACTTGGAGACAGATAGACACAGGAGTAACAACACTTGAGGGAGGAAAGACCAGAATTTCAGTTTTGGTGAAGTTGAGTTTAAGGACGTAGGCAGCCATCCAGTTAGAAATAGCAGAGAGGCAGTCAGAGACAATAGTCAAGAGGGATGGGGAAAGATCAGGAGAGGACAGATAGATTTGCGTGTCATCCACATAGAAATGATATTGGAAGCTAAAGGAGCTAATGAGTTTACCAAGGGAGGTAGTATAGATGGAGAACAGTAGGGGACTAAGTACTGAACCTTGGGGGACACTAACAGAGAGGAGTTGGGGAGATGAAGCAGAGCCAGAGAAAGAAACACTGAAAGAGCGCTGGGAGAGGTAGGAGGAGCACCAGGAGAGAGCAATATCATGTAGACCAATATTGCGGAGGATGAGAAGAAGCTGTTGATTATCAACAGTGTCAAAAGCCGCAGAAAGGTCAAGGAGAATTAGGATAGAGTAGTGACCATGAGATTTTGCAGCGAGTAGATCATTGGATACTTGGTCAGTGCCATTTCCACAAAGTGTTTAGCACAGAAACCAGACTGAAGCTGGTCTAGCAGAGAGTTGGACTCGAGGAAGTTTATCAATCTCACATACATAACTCTTTCAAGGCTCTTGGATGCAAAAGGCAGTAACGAGATAGGAAGGTAGTTGGATGAGGAGTTGGGGTCAAGGTTGGGCTTCTTTAGAATTGGGGTTATAGTTGCATGTTCGAAGAGCAATGGAAATATGCCAGAGGAGATAGAGAGAGATTGAGAATTTTAGTGAGAGGTAGAGAAAGAGAAGAAGACAGAGTATGGATGAGATGCGAGGGAATTGGATCTAGGGAGTAGGTGGTGAGGTGGGAGAACTGGAGCAGAGCAGAAACCTCTTCTGCTGTAGTGGGTGCAAATGAACATAGAACAACAGAGGGAGTGAGGTTAGGGGAAGTATTGTAAGGGGAAGAAGAAAGATTGTAGAGATCTTGTCAGTAAAGTGAGTTGTAAAGTCTGAGGTGGTCAAGTTAGTAGGTGGAGGAGGAACAATAGGGCAAAGAAAAGAGTTAAATGTGTGAAATAGTCGTTTGGGTTTGCAGGAGAGTGTGGTCATGAAGGTATTGAAGTAATTTACTTTTGCAGAGTAAAGAGCCAAGCTGTATGAGCACATCATAAATTTATAGTGGAGAAAGTCAGATGCATAATGAGACTTTCTCCAACAGCTTTCAGTAGTTCTGGAGCATTTTTGGAGGTATCGAGTCAGCTTGGTGTGCCAAAGTTGTTGTTGGGGGTGCTTGCTGCTTTTAAATGTAGGAGGTGCCATGATGTCTAGTTGAGAGGAGAGGGTGGAATTGTAGAAGGAGGTTGCAGAGCTAGGACAGGTGAGGTCTGAGATAGGTAAAAGGAGAGTTTGGAGATTAGTGGAGAAATGCTCTAGGTCAAGACATTGGAGGTTTCTGTGAGATTGATGTTCAGACGGTGGTGTCAATTGGGTCTTGGGTATGCTGATGCCAAAAGTTAGCAGATAGTGGTCAGATAGAGGAAAAGGAATATTGGAGAGATTAGAGAGATTGGTGAAGGCGAAATTAAGAGTGTTTCCCGCTGTATGAGTTGCTAAATTGGACTGTTACGTAAGGCCAAAGGAGGAGGTTACAGAGGGCAGACGAGAGGTATCAGTGCAGTTGGGGTTGTTGATTGGGATATTGAAATCCCCAAGTATAAGGGAAAGAGTGGCAGATGAGAGGAAGTGGGGAATCAAGGAAGAAAAGTGCTCAATGAATAGCCTAGGATGACTGGGGAGACGGGGGGGAGGCGGTAGATGATAGCAATTCTTAAAGGAGTGGGTTTAAGTAAGCTGACAGTGTGAACTTCAAAAGAAGAAAAGGTCAGGGGGGCAGGGGGAATTATGCTTTGTTGAAAGGTACATTGAGAGGAGAGAAGGATGCCTACACCACCTCCTTTATAGTTGAGTCTGGGAGTGTGAGAGAATTGTAGCCCACCAAAACATAAAGAGGCAGGAGTAGCGCTATCAGAGGGGGACAGCCAGGTCTCTGTAAGTGCAAGTAGTGTGAGTGAGTTTGAGATGAAAAAGTTGTGTATGGCTGTTTATTTTAAATTACTGCAGATGAAGCAGGTGTTCCAGAGTGCACACTGAATGTTGGTAAGTGAGGGTAAAGAGCAGGGTATTGTAATGAGGTTTCTGGTTTTCTTAGTGTGTTTAGAGAAGGTGAAGGGCCCTGGATTGGGAGAGCCATCACCAGCTGCTAGAAGAAGGAAGAGAGAAAGTGACAGGAGGTGTGAATGGGTTTTGTATACATGGGGTCTAGGATGAGATAGATTGTGGGTAGGAGTGAGAGGGTAGAAGAATGAGTGCAAGGCATGAGATGAGAGAAGGGGGAAGTATAGCAGAGAGGGGCATATGTAAAATTGGTTGGGGGGATGAGTGAAGTGGGTGTAAGATTTTTATACTGAGGGAGAAAGAGGAAATGAAGAGAGGAGAAGACAGATCATTGCTAAACTGGGAAAAAGTAAATTGGAAATAATTGGAATATCAAGAGCAGGTGAAGGTAGGGTAAATATTACGCTTTATGTGTTAAGAAAGTGCAGGAGTGTTCTAATAAGAGGCAGTGTGTACACCTGTTATTTTTACTTATCTAAAATTTGGGTGTGACAGACAATCTATAAATTTAATAATGAGCGTGGGGTGGAGTGAGGTGGGGAGGGAGGCTTACAGACTTTCTTACAGGTGAGGGCGGGTATCAGACTTTCTTACAGCAGTATAGGGGCTTGATAGTTTTGAAATCAGGCTGTTGAATAAAGATATGTGAGGGTCAGATAGGCCTTCAATATTGCAATAAAGCTGAGGGAGGGGGATATGTATCTAGGCACAAAGATGAAGGGATGGTTATTCAACTAAAAGCAAACATATCAATGAAAGAAGGGAGGGGTCAGAGGTCAGTCAAAAATCAGAGGGGAAATGGAGGAATACATATAGGTGCATAAAAAAATTACATACAGGGCTAGCAAAACTACACGTTAGCATGATAGACAAGATATAAAGGCAAGAAAATATACAATGCACACAGGATATATAAAATAAAATAAATGTACAGGGTGGTTAAATTAAATATAAATGATGCTGTGCAGTATAGAGTCTTAGTATGGTCTTCCAGAAGGCTACCTTTGCTTATTGCAGACGATCAGCTGATGGATCACTTACTTTATTACAGCAGTATTGAGGCTTGATAGTTTTGAAATCGGGCTTTGCTTATTGGAGATAGTGATGTCCCGAACGGTTCGCTGGCGAACATATGCGATGTTCGGTCCGCCCCCTATTATGCGATGTTCGGTCCGCCCCCTTTTAGTAAATTGTGCCCCTACTCGCAATACCGCGAGTAGGGGCATGTCTATTAAACAGTGAGCAGCCTGTGGCTGCTCACTGTTTAAAAAAAAAAAGGGTCCCCCCCCCCAGTGGGGGCCCTAAATACTAATAGGGGGGGGCCTATTGTCCTCCCCCCAGCCCCCACCCCTGAGAGGTGGGTGGGGGCCCTAAAAATACCAATAAGGGGGGACCTATTGTCCCCCCTGGCCCCCACCCCTGAGCGGTGGGTGGGGGCCCTAAAATGAACAATAAGGGGGGGGCCTATTGTCCCCCCCCCGGCCCCCACCCCTGAGCGGTTGGTGGGGGCCCTAAAATGAATAAGGGGGGGACCTATTGTCCCCCCCGCCCCCACCCCTGCGCGGCGGGTGGGGGCCATATTGATAATGAGGGGGGGGACCTAATGCCCCCCCCGGCCCCCACCCCTGTGCGGTGGGTGGGGGCCATATTGATAATGAAGGGGGGGACCTACTGCCCCCCCGGCCTCCACCCCTGGGTGGTGGGTGGGGGCCACAAAGATAATGAGGGGGGGACCTACTGTCCTCCACCCCGGCCCCCACCCCTGGGCGGTGGGTGGGGCCACAAAGATAATGACGGGGGGACCTACTGTCCTCTCCCCCCGGCCCCCACCCCTGGGCTGCGGGTGGGGGCCCTAAGTAAATTCCCCCCCAAAAAAGTTTTTCAAGCCATCCAATCACAGTGCTCTGTGTCATTTTACACAGCGTGGGAAAGTTCAATTTTCCCACGCTGTGTAAAATGACACAGAGCACTGTGATTGGATGGCTTTCAAGCCCCCCAAACTACTGTCCTCCCCCCCGGCCCCCACCCCTGGGCGGCGGGTGGGGACCCTAAGTAAATTCCCCCCCCCCCAAACTTTCAAGCCATCCAATCACAGTGCTCTGTGTCATTTTACACAGCGTGGGAAAGTTCTTTTGAATTTTCCCACACTGTGTAAAATGACAAAGAGCACTCTGATTGGCTTAAACCCACCAATCAGAGTGTTCTTAGCCTAATTGCAGGGCGTGGCAAGGCACCCTATTTTTTAGGGTGAGGGGGGTAGGTAGGGACTTTTTATTTGGGGGGGTGGGTGACTAGGGGCTTGGGGACCCCTAGTCACCTGGGGGGGGAATTTACTTAGAGCCCCCACCCGCAGCCCAGGGGTGGGGGCCAGGGGGGGAGGACAGTAGGTCCCCCCCCTCATTATCTTTGTGGCCCCCACCCGCCGCCCAGGGGTGGGGGCCGGGGGGGAGGACAGTAGGTCCCCCCCCTCATTATCTTTATGGCCCCCACCCGCCGCCCAGGGGTGGGGGCCGGGGGGGAGGACAGTAGTTTCCCCTCCTCATTATCTTTGTGGCCCCCACCTGCCGCCCAGGGGTGGGGGCCGGGGGGGAGGACAGTAGGTCCCCCCCCCTCATTATCTTTATGGCACCCACCTGCCGCCCAGGGGTGGGGGCCGGAGGGGGGGTGGACAGTAGGTCCCCCCCATTATCAATATGGCCCCCACCCGCCGCACAGGGGTGGGGGCCGGGGGGGGCAGTAGGTCCCCCCTCATTATCAATATGGCCCCCACCCGCCGCGCAGGGATGGGGGTGGGGGGGACAATGGGTCCCCCATTATTTTTCATTTTAGGGCCACCACCCACCGCTCAGGGGTGGGGGCCGGGGGGGACAATAGGTCCCCCCCTTATTTTTCATTTTAGGGCCCCCACCCACCGCTCAGGGGTGGGGGCCGGGGGGACACAATAGGTCCCCCCTTATTGTTATTAGGGCCACGGGGGGGATTGTTATTAGGGCCCCCACCCACCGCTCAGGCGTGGGGGCCAGGGGGGACAGTAGGTCCCCCCCTCATTATCTTTATGGCCCCCACCAGCCGCCCAGTAGGTCTCCTCCCCCCCCTTCAACCAGTAAGAGTCCCTGTGGGTTTTAAAATTCGCCTGCCCATTGAAGTCTATGGCGGTTCGTCGGGTTCGCGAACATTTGCGGAAGTTCGCGTTCGCCGTTCGCAAACCGAAAAATTCATGTTCGCGACATCACTTATTGCAGACGATCAGCTTATGGAGCACTGACTTTTTTACAGCAGTATTGGGGCTTGATAGTTTTGAAATCAGGCTTTGCTTATTGTAGATGGTCAGCTGATGGAGCACTGACTTCTGATGATGTTTGCAGATCAAGGGGAGAGCCAGCACCAGCAGACTGGAATAACATTAAGATTTTAGTATATTTATTGAGGCATGGGAGGGCAGGGTGGCTAGATGCTGTTTTTAACACTCTAAGGGCAGGAATACATTTGTGACATTATAGTGTTCCTTTAAACCACAATTCACCTCTCTTATCTTAAGTGCACTCACACTTGTTATATATAATTTTGTTCTGATGAAACCAGGCTTTCATTTCATATTAAATATTCATATATGAAACATAAATTAATATGAAAAGAATCTAAAAATGTGTGAGAAAGTAGGAAATTCTGTTAGTTCTGCATAGCAGTTTAAAGGAGCACTATATGGTCAGGAGCACAAACATGTATTCCTGACCCTCTAGGGTTAAAACCACCATCTAGCCACCCTGGTCACTGCTTCCTTTTTTTAATTTTTTTAAATGTCTGATTTTTATTGAAAGTTTTTCAGATCAATAAATGACAGTTAGGGATACAGAAAAGAAAAAGGGGGCGGGGTTAAAACAAGTTTTGAACGATTATGTATGGTACATGCGAAACAGTGAAACAGCATGGGAATCCATTGCAAATATCAGTATCAGTACAGTGCAGGTATTAGTTACAGAATGGAGGGCATGGCGACCACAAGTGAGTTAACAGTAATAAAGATTGCAATAATAATGGTTATAACAATAAAATGATTGTCACTGTTTCCTTTTGACCTGCCCACTGCCTGCTAACATCAACAGAAGTGGTAGCCTGATCCAATCACAATGCTTCCCCATAGGATTGGCTGAGACTGACAAAGAGGCAGATCAGGGGCAGAGCAAGCACAATTCAAACACAGTCCTGGATAATCCACATCTCCTCATAGAGATGAATTGAATTAATGAATCTCTATGAGGAAAGTTCAGTGTCTGCATGCAGAGGGAGGAGACACTGAATGATTGGATGCATTTTAGGCAGCCATGACCCAGGAAGGATCTCTAACAGCCATCTGAGGCGTGGCCAGTGAAGTTATCACTAGGTTGTAATGTAAACACTGCATTTTATCTGAAAAGACAGTGTTTACAGCAAAAAAACTGAAGGTAATGATTCTACTCACCAGAACAAATTCAATAGGCTGTAGTTGTTCTGGTGACTATAGTGTCCCTGTGAATGTCATCATACTGTTGGCTTTTACTGCAATAAAACACACATGTTTGTATGCAGCGATGTCTCACAAGTACAACAGTACCCCACATGTACAGGTTTTATGGGGATTTGGAAAGTTACAGGGTCAAATATAGCATGTTTCATTTTTCAGTTTATACACATTACATTTTGCAAGATTGGTTATGTTGCCTTTGGACCATAAAGCAGCAAAGGAATAAAAATGAACCCTATCATGGCATAGATCAGAAGTATAGATCAGGGTGTTACAGTGGATGTGATGTACTTGGGTTTTGCGAAGACATTTGAAACGGTTCCTCACAATAATCTTCGATCTAAAATAAATTGGTCTAGATGAATATTCTTGTTCTTGGATAGAACATTGGCTTAAGGATAGAATTGTCATTAATGGTAAATGTTCAAGCGTGGAAATGCCATATTGTGGTCTAACCTCTCCCTCTATTTTCTACCCAATACCTCACTTTTAGGGTTTTTATATATTTTTTTTTATAGAGTGTTCAAGAAGGTTTTTTTTAAATCCTATTTTGATGTATTACATTGATATTTTATTTTATATGATAAATCATTTTTAATTAAGCACTCATATTTTTTATTTTAAGTATCCAACACACACTTTATTTTATGACAAATTAATATTTTCTTCTAAGTGATGGTGTTTATCTGTCTCATGGTGTTTATCTGTGCATCTGACAAGCACTTCCGCTAAAGAAGCACGTCAGTGGAATGCAGACATGCGTTCGATAAAGAAGGAAGCAACAATTTGAACTGAGATGCAGATCGCGTCCCTCTGACTCACATGACCGGATGCCGGACGTAACGTGCGTTCCAATAGACAGAATGTGCATTTTACAGAATCTACTTCCAGGAATACAGATGCCGGCTATTTTTTAATTAACAATGTATATAAAACGCAAAACCTCTAATCTTACACTATTCACCAACTGAGGAAGCCAGTTTATGGCAAAACATGTTTTGGACTGAATACTTATTTGTTTTTATAGCTTATTGATCATTTGATCAGAGTTTATTTTATTTGATTTATTTTACCAATACATTTACTTTTTTCTCCATACCTGCAAGTTTTATGCCTTTCCCTATTGATGATCTTCTGGGTTACAAGTAGAGTTGAGCGGACACCAGCCGAACTTTGAAAAAAAGTCCGGGTTCGTGCTCAAACTTGACACCGAACCTGAACCCCATTGAAGTCAATGGGAACTCGAACTTTTGGGCACAAAAATACCTCTAAAAAAGTCCTGGAAAGGGCTAGAGGGCTGCAAAAGGAAGTAAAATGGGGGTAAGAGTAGGACAAGTGCCCTGCAAACAAATGTGGATAGGGAAATCACTTAAAATAACATAAAAATGGAATCTTTGATTTTAGCTTTGGAAGAACATAAATCAAAATCTAAAGCATGGCTGTCAGGAGGATCACCAGAATTATCCATTTGAGAGTGCAGGGTATTCTCTTTCATTGTTCAAACTGAGCTCAACTCCTGATGCATGGAGAAAAGGCCTTCACAAGCCTCTGCTATTGTGTACGTAGGTTATACTAAGTGACCCATAGGTTGAGGAGGCGAGGTGACTAGGGGTTTGGGAACCCCTAGTCACCTGGAGGGGGTTACATTTTTATTTAGTGCGCAGGGGTGGGGGCCGAGGGGAGGACAGTAGGTCCCCCCCTTCTTGATATTTAGTGCCCCCACCCACTGCTCAGGGTGCGGGCTGGGGGGAACAATAGGTCCCCCTTTAGTTTAAAAGCCCCCACTCGTGGTGGGCAGCGGGCAGCCATAGGCTGTTCGCGTCCGGGGTCCAAAAAACATATTATTCAGTTCGAACCCGAACTTTGCGGTTAGGGTTCGCTCAACTCTATTTGTATACTTTGTATTTAAAATTGTATATGGCGTAACATTCTTCTTCCACTGGGTAAGTTTATTAGTACTTAGACAATACATTTTACTTCCTTTTGCAGCCCTCTAGCACTTTCCAGGACTTTTTTAGAGCCAATTTAGTGCCCAAAAGTTCGTGTCAAGTTCCTGAACGCAAACTTTTTGCCAAAGTTCGGCCGAACCCGGCAAACTCGAACATTCAGGTTTCCGCTCAACTCTACTCACTCCTCTTTACCATTTTATTTCTATGTTGCTGGGTTTTTTTTCTCATCCCTCATCATTCTTTCATTCTGTTTCCCCCGCCTAATATCTTAAAATCTCCCTTAAAGTGGTACTGGTTTCTCCCCTCTGGCTGTGTCTGACAACATTGTGGCAATGCCTGCCACCTCCGCCAGCGCAGTTGGCTTACGCTAGGGCATTGTGTTTGAGCTCTGGAGGTCCACTCCCCACGCCAAGGACCGGAGGAGTTTGGATGCTTTGCCCTGGGGATGAAACTGGTGACTGGGACTTGCCAATTGCCCACTCACTCCTCTTTACCATTTTATTTCTATGTTACTGTTTTGTTTTTTTTTCATTATTCTTCCATTCTGTTTCCCCCCTCTTATACCTTAAATTCTCTTTTTTTTTTCCTCATGCCTCGTCATTCTTCAATTCTCTTTCCCCCCTAATAATTTAAAATCTCCATTAAATTGGTCCTGGTTTCTCCCCTCTGGCTGTGCCTGACAGCAGTGTGGCAACGCCTGCTACCTCCGCCAGTGCAGTCAGTAGGGCATTGTGTTTGAGCTCTGGGGGTCCACTCCCCATGCCAAAGGTACATGTGTGGTACACCCATCAGATTAAAGGTCCAGCTGATCAAGCATCATCAGAGGTGGTGCACCAATAGTCTATACCCCGAGGCCTGCTAGCGCGCATGCGCGCAGCTGATCTCGCGTCACTTCCAGTGACGTGGGGTCACCGGAAGTTTCCTAGGTATAGAAATCTGATATATATAGATTTCTGATTGAACAGCGGCATTTTTGCAACATGATAGCCTCCCATGATAGCTATGGGAAAGCATTGAATTGGCTGATATCGTCAAGATCGCAGCCAGGGAGGCAGAGTGTGGGCAGAGCCAGCTGTGATGGACCCACGCAACGCTGTTATAAGAATGAGTAATTACAGTTACATTGCTGACAGGGAGGCTAAACTGTGTGTTCACAGTCATAGTGACAGGAATACGTTTGTATTCCTGTGACTATAGCGTTTCTTTAACCTCTTAATGACACAACTTCTTTAAAGTTCGGCTCACGAAGGGCTGAGACAACCATCCTCTGAGCGGTGTTCGCGCAATTGTTCAGCCGCTACTCGCTCCATGGGTTTTAGGTCAAGGTCGTGCTCTCTATTCACCAACCTGAAAACATGACCACCATCTCGTGTTCGGGACAAAAAGGCATGAACTGACTTTGTATTGAAAAAACTGGCTACACCGTTCGTGAGATCTGAGCGCTATTCGCCTATCTGCTGCGCTCAGATCTGGGCTACATTACGAATGGTGGAATGCAAGATGTGTCTATTAAAATGTTATAGTTATATATTTTTATACTGTTTTATATGTTACAATAAAACGTGGGATTTTGGGCGCTTGGAGATAATTAAATTGTCATAACCGTTAGTCATTATCTCCAAGCTGGGCGGTAACCATTTCAAACGATACACTGTAATGCCATTGGTCAACTGTTTGTATTGTCCCTGTATCCCATCAGGTCCAGAGGGGGCTGTCCCTGGACCTGGGGTTTTTCATAAATAGCGATGCCTGTGTGCCATTAAGCTCAGTTCGTTTTGACCCTCAAATCGCAGCCTTGACACGTTTTGTGGGGACAAGGATATCCTAGCTGTACCATAGCTAGTGGGATTGCTTTATATTCACAGGATTCTTGTGGTATGCTGATCGGAATGGCGCTTCTTTCTCTCCACACTCGGGACCCAGGACATCCAAGCGGATGGAGGTAACTGCAATACCTCTCTCCACTATCCCCATACCTAGATCAGTTGAGGAGCTTGAGGAAGACACTTCTGGCAGGCTCAGGCTGTGCCAGTGCCTATGATGGCTGACAGGGTGGTTGGCTGGCTAAGCTCTAAAATGTCTTAATGGCTGGCCTATAGAATATCTGGATAGATTTTGCACTGAAGAATTGCCTTGAGTTGATACTTTTTTTTTTTTTGTTTACACTTTTGTCTGGCAGTATGTATAGGCCTATTTAATTGGCTACTTTCCCATCCACTTCTAAAATGATACTGTGTTGCCAGTTCCCACCTGTCAGTGAAGCATGATAACTCATGAGCCCAGGAGACTGAGCAAAAAGCAATGCATATACAATGCAATTTGTCATACAAATGTCTATAGTGATTGTTTGGGAGTTTACTAATAGTGCCAATACATTTTCATGCGATTGATAGCGTTCTGGCATTTGGCGGTTTGGGAGTTATTTCGGGAGGTTTAGGCAGAAAATCAGGGAAATAGAACATTGTTCAATGACATGTTGTGAGCAATGTATGGAATTTGAAACAAATGGTTTTACTTCGTTCACTTCAGACTATTAGGGAACTTATTTTTATGTTAAATTCATTTGGTTCAATTAAATCTCCCCGAATGAACAGATGGGTTTATTCGAAACATAAAAAAACTAACGAATTTGAAAACGAATATGTATGAATTTTCAGTTCTGACGAAACAAAAAAAGTTTTGGTACGAATGCATTCATACCAAACTAAAATTTCTGAAGTGCTCAAGTCTAATTAATAATATTACTCAATTAGGTAAAAAGATTACATACATGTACACGTATAATTTAACTATATATATATATATATATATATATATATATATATATTATAATATATAGTTATAAAGCTATTGAAAGGAAAAAGGAAAAAGTGGAAGCTTGATGATATTGGAACTTAGGCAGTGAAGGGGTTAACCCTAACTGAAATAATTCAAAAGAAAAAGGAGAGAACTACTGCCTTAGAATAGATAAGGTTAAAAGTTAACTTTTAATGGTATGATTAAAATAGAATAAAGAAACAAATAGATATGGAAACTCTCAATACACCAAAGGGGAGTGTAGAGAGATGAAAGATGCAGAAAAATAAGATGATTATAATCTCCAAATTGTTATAAATTAATCATTTGACATATAATCAACAGTTAAATAGTGTCTATCCAGATTCTCAACCACTACTTACGATTAATACCCATCGGGGGCTATTCAGGTATAACCGCATGGTTTTTGGCATTTCACCTGCACCAGCTGTCTGGCAGCGAACAATGGACAAGCTGTTAGCTGGAATTCCTGGGACACAGTGCCTGTTAGATGACATGCTGGTGACGGGTAAATCGGAGGAGGAACATAAACAGAATGTATTCAAAAGAAAAAGGAAAGAACTACTGCCTTAGAATAGATAAGGTTAAAAGTTAACTTTTAATGGTATGATTAAAATAGAATAAAGAAACAAATAGATATGGAAACTCTCAATACACCAAAGGGGAGTGTAGAGAGATGAAAGATGCAGAAAAATAAGATGATTATAATCTCCAAATTGTTATAAATTAATCATTTGACATATAATCAACAGTTAAATAGTGTCTAAAAATTGTTCTCAATTGATAATTTTAATTAGCTAAGTTGTTGCAAATTAATGCTTACTATTGATTTGTGCTGCAAACCAATGTATAAATACTTGTCTCTGAGAGGTAGAGAGGACCAACAATTGATTGAATTCCCAATAAGAGTTTTTATAAAACGATATTGCAAAAAACTAGCTGTGCCTTCATGGGCACCTACCTCTACAGGACCCCACTAAATAAGCTAACTGGCAAAAAAAATAAGTTAATCTGCAGGACACCCTAAAAGATACTGGGACTGTTCCTACGTGTTCTAAATGAGAAGATCACTTCTTGTTACTAGAAAATAAAGTTGCAGTTGCTAGTGTCTGAGTACTCATAATTGCTGTCTATATAGATATAAGTCTAGGACCATTCTCACGATGCCTTCGAGGGCACCTGCCGCTGCTAAAATCCTAAGTTAGCTATTAGTCGGAAGAAGGAAAGAGAAGCCCTGATAAGCATACATCAAACCCCAATCACCTATCATAGTGGAAATAATCGCTATACTAAACGGTTCAAATTGACCCCAATACGAAATGTATAGCGTTCGAAGTGAATTAAATTGTGGTGGTTTGAGAAAGGGGAGCAATCTCCCAGAGAAAACCCTGACGCGCGTTTCGCCGGTAAGGTGGCTTTTCAAGGGGAACTGAGTGGCTGTCAGCAAGGATTTTAAATACAGCGCGCCATAATTTGATTGGTGATTTCTAAATATGACGTAATGTATCGTGGCTGCCTACGTACGGCGGTCGAGAAGGAACATAACACCTCCCTCATCAAAAAGAGAGAGCCGAGAAGGATTCAATTAACTTGCCTATGTACGGCGGTCGAAAAGGAACATAACACCTCCCTCATCAAAAGAAGAGAGACGAGAGAGAATCAATTCAATGTTTTGCTACAATGCTTGTTGTTAAATACATAGTATCTAGAAATTATATACATATTAATGCAATTGATTTTCTCTACTGACAATAAAGTTTGTATCCAATATAAAATTTGTTTTAGAGATATAATGTTATGTCTTTGTTGCTAATTGTATCCTCATATGAATCAATATGGATGCTAGATAAACATCTTAAAGCCACTGATTGGATGACTATTTACAGAACGCTTTAAGCTAAATTCAAAGATATTTTTCCAGATGTTAATATTACAAATGTGTAAATAGAAAAAATTGTTTATTCATAATGACCAATTTTATCAATTATAGTACTAAATGCATCTAACTGATAAAGCATATGTGTAATATGTGTACAAAAATGTTAATGCGGCTAAATCTAATGAATTAATTAAATACTAGTAATATAATTTAAAGGTATATTCACAAAAATTAAATAGTGAAAAAAGTTTGATAACAACCAATTTTGTTTGTAATTGCACATAACTAAATGTATATAAATATTATTGCAGCTAGATCAAAAAAACGGATTAAATTTCTCTAGATATCGCTTAAAATCCTATCATGATTGTATAGGGAACACATTAGAGATATAGAGTGAAGAAGCTTTTCAGTAATGACGCTATGAATTCATTATAAGAATATACTGATGAGATTTTATTTCTTCGCTTGTTAGTAAAATCAGAATTACTTATGTATAAAAGAGGTATAATTGAACTCCTCATTAAGTCCCTGTGGAGTTAAAGTCTTGAATGAATAAATCCATTTGGATTCTTTTTGAAGTAATAGTTTGTTGAAATTCCCTTTTCTTGGATTGGAAAGTAGTTTCTCTATAACTTGAAATCTAAGATTATCAGCATTCCCCTGGTGGAAATTCGTAATGTGTCTTGCTACCGGTGTGGGGTTAATGCTATTTTTGATAGAATTTATGTGTTGGAGAATCCTCCGACGGAATGGTTGAATGGTCTTTCCTATATATTGTACACCACATTTGCATGTGATCAAATATATAACTCGAGTGGTGCTACAATTCACCAAAGCGTTGGTTGTAATCGTAATATGAGATTGTGTAGATGTCGTAGATTGAGAAGGAGTAATGAATCGACATGCCTTGCAATGGCCACATCTGTATGTTCCTTTTGTTCTTGTGAGCCAGTTAGATTCTGGCGCCTCAGGAGTCAGAAAACTGTGAACTAAAAGATCTTTTAGATTCTTAGATCTTCGGGCCGTAATTGCTGGATAGCTAGGTAGAGACTTTTGTAGAGTGGTATTATGTAGAAGAATGGGCCAATGCGTAGAGAAGGTTTTAGTCATGTGGCTCCAACCACTATCAAAGGTGGCAATACATCTCGGAGTTGGGATGTTTGGTTTGATACGTGTAGATTTTAGACTCACCACTCTATCTGTTGCACTGGCTCGTTGATATGCTCTTTTTAGGACTTTATTGGGGTAACCCAGAGCTTTGAAGCGTAGTTTTAAGGTTTGGCATTCCTGATAGTACGTAGAGTCTTGTGAACAGTTTCTCCTAGCTCTTAAATATTGGCCATATGGAATTGAGGCCTTCAATTTATAGGGTTGATGACTTTCCCAGTGGAGAAGACTGTTGGTTGATGTTAGTTTTCTAAAGAGTTCTGTTTGGATGGTACCATCCTCTATTAGTAGAATCTTAAGATCAAGGAACACCAATTCTCTCTCGTCAATGACGTGAGTGAGTGTTAAGTTGATTTGATTGTCGTTTAACCTTTTTACAAAGTCTTCAAAAGCTTGTACCGGACCGGTCCATAGCAGGAGCATATCATCAATATATCTATACCACTTCAAAATATATCCATGGTATATACTATATTGTAAATCTTTCTGAATTTTTTCCTCCCACCAGCCTAAGAACAAATTTGCATATGTGGGGGCACAAGTCGTACCCATAGCAGTTCCAGTAGTTTGTAAGTAGTACTTGCCATTGAATATAAGATAGTTATGAGTCAGAATGAACTCCAACAGCGAGATGATAAATGAGATTTGTGTTTCTTCATATGGTGATGATTCTAAAAAGAAGCGACAAGCTTCCAGACCTGCCTTATGCGGAATATTACTATACAGGGATACCACATCAAGACTTGCTAGTAAGGTGTATGGTGGCACCTGAAGTCCTTCTAGAATCAACAAAGTGGATTTGGTATCCTGTATGTACGATGGTAAATTGACCACATAGGGGTGTAAAAGTTTATCAACAAATTTACTGGCTCTTTCTGTCAAGCAGTTATTACCAGAAATGATTGGTCTCCCTGGAGGTGTCTTCATATTTTTGTGTATTTTAGGTAGACAATACAGAGTGGCTATTGTAGGATGTTTGTGAGGTAAAAGATATTTAAACTCATCTGAGTTGATTATTTTATGTTCCATTGCTTCCGTAAGAAGATTCTCAAATTCTTTTATGTACATATCAGTTGGATCCGAAGGAAGAACACTGTAATTATTTGTATCATTCAAATGCACCATGCACATGTCTATGTACATGTCTCTGTTCAAAAGAACAATATTACCACCCTTATCAGCCGGTTTTATGATAATATTGTCGAGCATTTTTAATTCTTTTAGAGCTTTACGTTCATTAAAGGATAAGTTATTCGTAGGTAAATGCTCATGAACATTTTTTTCCAGATCACTAGTGGTCATTTCCACAAACAAATCAACATGTGGAGTGTCCTTTAAATTGGGTGTGAACCAACTTTGAGGTCTTAATTCTGTTAGAGGTTTGTTAATATTTTGTTCTTCCAATAGATTAGTGAGTATTTTTGAAAATTCAAAATCTTCCAGGGATAGGCCCAACTCATTCGCTAGAAACAAGTCCCTTTTGGAATGCATTAAATTCAATGCTAACTTTCTACCAAAAAGGTTTATGTCTTTAGCCCAGTCGAATTTATTATGCCCTGGAGTGGGTACAAATGATAAACCCTTATTCAAAAGGGAAATGTGGCGTGGTTGGAGGGAGAAATTAGAAAGATTAATGACTTTGTTAGAATTTAGAATCTCTGGCCTCGTCCTTGTCTCTTGTAGGCCCAGCGATCCCTGTCCCTCAATCTCCCCCTTTGTTCGCGAGGGGGGTCCTGTCCTAAAAAAGTTTTTAAGACAGTGGAGTTGTTTATATCAGGAGTAATAGGAGCGTCCAAGAAAGCAACTGATTTTTCAGTGTTCTTTAATATGCTCCTTGTGGGTGAATAATTAGGGGCAGGGTCACTATTATGGATGTTCTTAGGATATTGTCTTTGTCTTGATCTTAATGAGCCCGTATCTGAATCAGACCATTCAGTGTCTGCAGAAGTAGATCCTCTTTGACCACTAAAATTTCTACGTGGTTTACGTTTTTTACGAAAAATATCTCCCTCTTTAAAATCATTAAAATCCCTTTGAAATTTTGAATGTTTCTTGATTTTAAGATTTTGTCTGAAATGCTCAATGTTTTTTTGTAACTTGATTTCCATAGGAGAAAAAAGATTATCAGTCTTAAACTTTTTTATTTCAACAATCTCATTTTGTAATTTTGTATTAGTCTCTTTTAAATGTATGGTTTCGAGTTTAACTAAAAACGTCATCAGCTTAGCGGAACAATCTAAGAGAATTGTATTCCATTCCCTTAGTTGTTCATCAGTTTGAATCTTATCAGGTACTGATATCTCAGGACGAAGACCTCTAGGAACCAGCTTTTGATCAATATACTGGTTCAAGCTAGTTAGTTCCCAAAAGCTTCTAATATGTTGTTCATATAGTTTTTGTATCCCAAAAAAAGCGTCATTTATATCAATATTATTATGATTACTCTTAATTAGAGGATCAGTTGAAAAAACATTTTGAATATCATCTGGATTGATAGTAAAGTCAGATAATTTATCCAGAATATCCGTCATTTGAACGAGCACGTAAATACTAGCTTCCGTAGGGAAGGGTATTAAAACCCAGTAATTAACTATTGAAAGGAAAAAGGAAAAAGTGGAAGCTTGATGATATTGGAACTTAGGCAGTGAAGGGGTTAACCCTAACTGAAATAATTCAAAAGAAAAAGGAGAGAACTACTGCCTTAGAATAGATAAGGTTAAAAGTTAACTTTTAATGGTATGATTAAAATAGAATAAAGAAACAAATAGATATGGAAACTCTCAATACACCAAAGGGGAGTGTAGAGAGATGAAAGATGCAGAAAAATAAGATGATTATAATCTCCAAATTGTTATAAATTAATCATTTGACATATAATCAACAGTTAAATAGTGTCTAAAAATTGTTCTCAATTGATAATTTTAATTAGGTAAGTTGTTGCAAATTAATGCTTACTATTGATTTGTGCTGCAAACCAATGTATAAATACTTGTCTCTGAGAGGTAGAGAGGACCAACAATTGATTGAATTCCCAATAAGAGTTTTTATAAAACGATATTGCAAAAAACTAGCTGTGCCTTCATGGGCACCTACCTCTACAGGACCCCACTAAATAAGCTAACTGGCAAAAGAAATAAGTTAATCTGCAGGACGCCCTAAAAGATACTGGGACTGTTCCTACATGTTCTAAATGAGAAGATCACTTCTTGTTACTAGATAGGTGATTGGGGTTTGATGTATGCGAAAACGCGCGTCAGGGTTTTCTCTGGGAGATTGCTCCCCTTTCTCAAACCACCACAATTTAATTCACTTCGAACGCTATACATTTCGTATTGGGGTCAATTTGAACCGTTTAGTATAGCGATTATTTCCACTATGATAGGTGATTGGGGTTTGATGTATGCTTATCTTTTGATGAGGGAGGTGTTATGTTCCTTTTCGACCGCCGTACAAAGGCAAGTTAATTGAATCCTTCTCGGCTCTCTCTTTTTGATGAGGGAGGTGTTATGTTCCTTCTCGACCGCCGTACGTAGGCAGCCACGATACATTACGTCATATTTAGAAATCACCAATCAAATTATGGCGCGCTGTATTTAAAATCCTTGCTGACAGCCACTCAGTTCCCCTTGAAAAGCCACCTTACCGGCGAAACGCGCGTCAGGGTTTTCTCTGGGAGATTGCTCCCCTTTCTCAAACCACTACAATTTAATTCACTTCGAACGCTATACATTTCGTATTGGGGTCAATTTGAACCGTTTAGTATAGCGATTATTTCCACTATGATAGGTGATTGGGGTTTGATGTATGCTTATCAGGGCTTCTCTTTCCTTCTTCCGACTAATATGCAATATCGTTTTATAAAAACTCTTATTGGGAATTCAATCAATTGTTGGTCCTCTCTACCTCTCAGAGACAAGTATTTATACATTGGTTTGCAGCACAAATCAATAGTAAGCATTAATTTGCAACAACTTAGCTAATTAAAATTATCAATTGAGAACAATTTTTAGACACTATTTAACTGTTGATTATATGTCAAATGATTAATTTATAACAATTTGGAGATTATAATCATCTTATTTTTCTGCATCTTTCATCTCTCTACACTCCCCTTTGGTGTATTGAGAGTTTCCATATCTATTTGTTTCTTTATTCTATTTTAATCATACCATTAAAAGTTAACTTTTAACCTTATCTATTCTAAGGCAGTAGTTCTCTCCTTTTTCTTTTGAATACATTCTGTTTATGTTCCTCCTCCGATTTACCCGTCACCAGCATGTCATCTAACAGGCACTGTGTCCCAGGAATTCCAGCTAACAGCTTGTCCATTGTTCGCTGCCAGACAGCTGGTGCAGGTGAAATGCCAAAAACCATGCGGTTATACCTGAATAGCCCCCGATGGGTATTAATCGTAAGTAGTGGTTGAGAATCTGGATAGACACTATTTAACTGTTGATTATATGTCAAATGATTAATTTATAACAATTTGGAGATTATAATCATCTTATTTTTCTGCATCTTTCATCTCTCTACACTCCCCTTTGGTGTATTGAGAGTTTCCATATCTATTTGTTTCTTTATTCTATTTTAATCATACCATTAAAAGTTAACTTTTAACCTTATCTAGTTATAAAGCTAGTGTCAGGATTACTGTAGATGCCCAACACGCAAAACCTCATCCACATACCCTGCAGTTTATCTTCCTTTACCAACATTCAGTGTGCACTCTGGAATGCCTGTTCCATCTGTATTAATATTAAATAAACAGCCATACACAACCTCGTCATCTCTAACTCACTCATGATATTGGCACTCACTTAGACCTGGCTGTCCCCCTCTGATACCGCTACTCCCGCTTCTTTATGTTTCAGCGGACTACAATTTTCCCACACTCCCAGACTCGACTGTAAAGGAGGCGGTGTGGGCATCCTTCTCTCCCCTCAATGTACCTTTCAACCTATCCTCCCTGCCCATTCCTTTACTTCCTTTGAAGTTCACACTGTCTGCCTTTTTAATCCCACTGTTTTAGGAATTGCTATCCTAGTCAATTCATTGAACACTTTTCTTACTGGCTACCCCACTTTCTCTCCTCTAGCACTCCCTCCATCATACTTGGGGATGTTTAACATCCCAATCAACAACCTCAACTGCCCTTGTGCCTCCCGTCTGCTCTCTGTAACCTTCTCCTTTGGCCTCACGCAGTTGTCTACTTTAGCAACTCATACAGCAGGAAACACTCTTGACCTCATCTTCACCAATCTCTGTACCACCTCTAATCTCTCTACTGTTCCATTTCCTTTGTCTGACCACCATCTGCTAACTTTGACATCAGCATACCCTGTTCCCAAATTTCACCATCCTCAACTCTCCAATCTCATAGAAGCCTCAAATGCCTTGATCTCCAGCATTTCTCCACCAAACTCTCCTTTTACCCATCTCAAATCTAACTTGCCCTAACTCTGCAACCTCACTCTACAACTCAACTCTCTCCTCTCAACTCAACATCATGGCACCTCCTACAATTAACCACAGCAAGCGCCCCCAATTACAACCCTGACACACCATGCTGACCCAGGGCCGGACTGGGGATACAAAGCAGCCCTAGAAAAAAAAATTGTGCCAGCCCCATAAGTCACTGCACCATATATTGTCGCATGTAATATATAAGGCTATGTCTTGCCAGGACAGATGATTGAGATATATATATATATATATATATATATATATATATATATAAATTTGCACTCCAGTAGTCTTATATTAGAGCTCGGTGCTAGTCAAGCAAAATGATATAAACAGGAAAGTAGAAAATAGCACTCCAAGGACTTCATAAGAGTATGGTGAAAAAAAAATAACTTAGCTTTTATTCAGCAACTGCCACAAAGTATCAACGTTTCAGTTCTATTACAGAACTTTTGTCAGCATATCTCTCTCTCTCTCTCTCTTTTTCTAATATAAAATATTGGTCCTTTCAGGGTAAAACATTTAATTATACAGTAAGCATACTCACATGCAGACACAGGCAATTTCACTGACATCTCAATGACACACACAAGCTCATTGATACACAGCCTCATAGACAAACAATCTTACTGATATACATCAGCTCATTGACATAAAAACACAAGCTCACTCACTAGCAGGCACACTCATGCAAGCAAGCTCACTCACTAGCAGACGCACACACACAGCTTAATGTAGTGGTACTGGTGTCTATAGCATGTCCCTACAGGCTTTTCAATGTAAACACTGATTTTTCAGAGAAAAGGCAGTGTTTACATTGCTTCGAAGTGACACTGCTAGTGACAGTCACTCAGACGGTCACTAGAGGTGCTTCCTGTGTTAGTGCACCTACATTCAGAGCCTCCACACTCTGTAGGTGCTGAACGTTCCCCATAGAGATACATTGATTCAATGCATCTCTATGAGGAGATGCTGATTGGAGTGGCGTTTTGCAGCCAATCCTATGGCAAAGCATTGGATTGGCTGAGATCATCAAGCTTGATGATCTCAGCTATAGAGGCAGGGCCAGTCGAGGGGAGACCAGCATGCTGCGTGGAAAAAAAAAAGTGAGCAAAAACACTATTTTTAAACACACATTTACACCATGACAGATACACACCCCATGACAGACAGACAGACACACACACACACCATACAGACAGACACACACACACACACCATACAGACAGACACACACACACACCATACAGACAGACACACACGCACACACCATACAGACACACACACACCAGACAGACACACACACCAGACAGACACACACACACACCATACAGACACACACACACACCATACAGACACACACACACAGACAGACACACACACACACCAGACAGACACACACAC
Source organism: Pelobates cultripes (assembly GCA_933207985.1). NCBI lineage: Eukaryota > Metazoa > Chordata > Amphibia > Anura > Pelobatidae > Pelobates > Pelobates cultripes. The sequence continues at coordinate 51,172,666 of OW240923.1, forward strand.
ACACACACACCAGACAGACACACACACACACACACCATACAGACAGACACACACACACCATACAGACAGACAGACACACACCATACAGACAGACACACAGACACACACCAGACAGACAGACACACACCAGACAGACAGACACCCACCATGACACAGACAGACACACACACACACCATATAGACAGACAGACACACACCATACAGACACACACACACACACACACACCATATATACAGACAGACACCATGACACAGACAGACAGACACACACCATACAGACAGACACACACACCCACACACACACAGACACCATGACACAGACAGACACACACACCATACAGACAGACAGACACACATATTACTAATACCTGCCAGGGGGCGCCGGACTCATTCAGCTACGCGTGAGGGCGGGAGAGCAGAGCCAGCGCAGCTCCCCCTGCGGCCGCCAGAACCCCTCAGAAGACCTCCCCAGTGGCCGCCAGCAGACCCAGCCCGAGGTGCCGACGGCCCACCGGGAAATTTCCCGGTATCCCGGTGGGCCTTTCTGGCCCTGTGCTGACCTGTTACCACCAAAAATGTTCCAGAACTGCTGAATGCTGCTGGAGAAACTCTCACTTTGCATCTGACTTCCTCTACTATAAATTTATGCTGTGCTCCTACAGGCTGGCTCTTTCCTCTTACTTTAACACCCTCATAAGTACACTGTCCCATCAACCTAAACACCTATTTCATACTTTTGATGCGCTTCTTCGCCCTTTTACTCCCACTCCTTCTACCCCCTTGTCTGCCCAAAATTTTGCATCTCACTTCACTGAGAAGATCTCTACAATCAGAGAAGATATCTCTAATTTGTCTCCTTCCCCTACCAATACATCACCCAACCCTACTCCCTCCACCATTCTACACCTACCTCTACCAGCACTCTTTCACTGTTTCTTTCTCTGACACTTCCTCTTCCCCCCCAACCATTCTCTGTTGGCGTCCCCCGAGGTTCTGTCCTTGGTTCCCTTCTGTTCTCTATCTTTACTGTCTCCCTTGGTAAACTCATCAGCTCCTTTGGCTTCCGTTATCATTTCTATGCAGATAACACACAAATCTACCTGTCCTCTGCTGATCTCTCTCCTCCCATCTTGACTCATGTCTCTGACTGCCTCTCTGCGATTTCCAACTAGATGGCTATTTACTCAACCTGTCCAAAAAAGAACTTCAGGTCTTTCCTCCCTCAAGTGTTGCTACTTCCGTGTCTGTCTCCCTCCAAGTCAACGACGCTACCATCACCTTTACCTTGCAGTCTCGCTGTCTGGGTTTTCTTTTTGACTCCAACCTCTCCTTCACCCCTCATGTCCAATCAATCGCTAAATCCTGTCGCTTCCATCTTAAAAACATAGCGCACATCTGCCCCTATTTAGCACCGGATGCGGCTAAGGTGCTGGTCCATGCCGTTGTTCTGTCTCGCCTTGACTACTGCAGTCAACTTCTCAGTGGTCTTACATGTTCCCAGCTGCAATCTATAATAAATGCGGCAGCGAGACTCATTTTCCTGTCCGCTCGCACCTCCCACGCATCCCCGCTCTGTCAGTCCCTGCATTGGCTTCCAGTTAGATATAGGAATTGGAGAAACTGGCCCTATAAGGGTCCTAAATATATATAGTGGTGAACAGATAAGGGGGTAACCCTAAAATAATTAATGAAAACAGAAGGAGAAAATAATCTGTTACAAAATAATATGAAAAAAAAGAATATAGACAAAATACTTTATTGATAAAACTAAAAACAATCACAGACACCTGCTCAATCACTGATCACTGCTATCTCAGTAATGGATAATCGAGGTAGCAAGTGTGATCGTGTGATATGCCTTAAGTAAGGGATATTAAGCGGAAAGGAATGGGAGTAGCATAAAATACAGTGAATGTACAAAAAAACGGGCAAAAAACCCAAAAAGAAAAAGAAAAACTTAATAATAATAACCAAAGAAAATATTAATGGCAGATAGCTGCACGGAATGTGCAGTCTAATGGCAACTGAAGCTACTGAACACTGTCATAATAAACAGTAATATATATACAAAGTAGCTAAAGTAAATGCCAAATAGATAAGCTGAGTAGCTACAAATCTAAAAAGAGAAGTTGCCAAATAAATGGCAACATAAAGGTAAACGTGCAGAGAACAGCACCTGAACCGTAGTTGCCATATACTACTATGATCAGCAAAATGGAAGATTGGACTCACTAGGGAGTTAAATAAATAAACCCCCAGGTGATAATAATAGGTTTCTGTGCAGTGCACGTGGAATATAAATGTTGGTAGCTACTTAACTGACATGCAAAAGTACACAAATATGCCAAGTAGTATAACAGCTAAAAATAACTAATGGGTTAATAACCCGCTGAAACCCAGAAAAAGTATAGATCCTCAATTAGCAATAGTTTATAATAGGGTATATAATGGCAGACAAAATCCTAATCTGTGCCTGCATGGGCACCTATCTGCATAGGGTAGAGAGGGCTAACTGACCATACTGCTAAATAAAGCCTGTCATTGTAATAAAGTATAGTAACAGAGATAGTCCTAATCTGTGCCTTCATGGGCACCTATCTGCATGAAGTACAAAAGACTAGCTAACTATACTTCTAAATGCAGGAATGATACTGAAAGTGAAACGATATACACAGAACGGCGTCCCTCTAACCCTGATCTGTGCCTTCATGGGCACCTAGCTGGTAAAGAAGCTAAACTGAATACTAAAAACTGGTTCCAATCCAGGAAGGTCCTCTGTGTATCAATCTTTGAAAATATAACTTCAATGCAAGGTAGCAAAGCAAAATCTGACACCGTGCCGACCAAATGTCAAGAGCCCCAACGCGCGTTTCGCCAAACACACAGGCTCCTCAGGGAGAACTGACTCCACGAACTGGGTAAGTTTAAATAACCCGCCTAGCATCCTTATTGGAGCAACCGCTAAGAAGTCATAAAATCACCCCCCAAACTACGATGGCTCGTCGGGTTCAGCTTTATGAGAGAAGCGTTTTATTAAAGGTCCTCAACCATGAAGAATAATATCACAGTCTAAGGTAAATGAACAGCTAGAATCAAGATATATTCTAATTCTAGTCAAGATGGTAAATATATTGTACCTCAGAACAATCTAAGTAACTAATATTAGCGATAATGAAATCACCCATTTAGACTATTTACACAAAAATTGTATTAACAATGGTGGTCCATGTTACTTCAAGGTGATAGTTGTGTAAAAAGAGTCTTTAATATTAAAGAAATATTATAGTGGTTGAAAAGTCCAATCAGACTAGAAGTAATTAAGAGAGGTAGTGAAAGTGAGTTTGTAGAAAATTTCCAATAAATCAATTAAATACCAAATATAATGAGAAGTATCAATACAATAACATTAATAACTTGAAGTGCTTGTAGTTAATGGATAAATGCCGTATAATTGAACTCTTCATTGAGTTCCAGAGGGGCCAAAGTCTTAAAGAGATAAATCCATTTGGATTCTTTTTGTAATAAGGTTCTACCTTATTAGTAAGTTACCTTATCTTGGATTAGGTAATAACCTTTCAATTGCTTGGAACCTTAAGTTTTCAACTTTGCCTTCGTAAAAATTGTTAATATGTCTAGCCACAGGAGTAGGAGTGATGACATTAGTAATGGAGTTAACATGTTGTAGAATTCTCCTCCGAAACTGCTGGAATGTTTTCCAATACATTGGGTGCCACAACTGCACGTTATTAAGTAGATAACACGTGTAGTGCTGCAATTTACCAGGGCATTCGTGGCTACACTAATTTTGGATTGTGTGGACTGAACAGTCTTAGAAGGAGTAATATACTGACATGCTTTGCAGTGACCACATCTGTAGGTTCCTTTCACATTTGTAAGCCAATTAGTAGGTGCAGATGATGATGTTAGATGGCTATGTACAAGGAGATCCTGTAGATTAGTAGGTCTACGTGCAGTGAGAGGTGGATGGTCAGGTAAAATGTTTTTAAGAAATGGATTGTGGAGTAAAATTGGCCAATTATTTTGTAGTATATGTGCCATCGTGTTCCAACCTTGGTCAAAGGTGGCAATACACCTAGGGAACCTAGCCTCCGATTTTGGCCTGGTTGTAATCAGACTTAGGTGTCTATCAATTCCACTAGCCCTTTGAAAAGCTTGTTTAAGGACACGATTGGGGTAGCCTAATTCTTTGAATCTAGACCTGAGAAGTTGACATTCTTTATAGTAAATATGGTCTTCGGAACAGTTTCTTCTCGCCCGTAGGTACTGGCTGAATGGAATAGATGTTTTTAGCCTGTAAGGGTGGTGACTGCCCCAATGAAGAAGACTGTTGGTAGAAGTAGATTTTCTAAATAACTCAGTTTGAATTGTGCCATCTGGTGTTAACATGATTTTTAAATCAAGGAACACGAGTTCGTGTTCATCAATGACATGCGTAAGTTGTAGATTAATATCATTGTCGTTTCAGATTTGGACGAAATCCTCGAACAACTTGACCGAACCTGTCCAGAGGAGCAACACATCGTCAATGTATCTGTGCCAGCTCAAAATATAGCCATGGAATTGGATAAATTTGGCTGATGTGACGATGTGTTGCTCCCACCATCCCAAAAATAGGTTGGCATATGTAGGTGCACACGTAGCTCCCATAGCGTTCCCAGAGATTTGTAAATAATACTGTCCATTAAAGGTGTAGTAATTATGGGTCAGTACAAAATGTAAAGCGGCTATGAAGAACTTTTTCTGGGTTCCAGCGGGCTATTAACCCATTAGTTATTTTTAGCTGTTATACTACTTGGCATATTTGTGTACTTTTGCATGTCAGTTAAGTAGCTACCAACATTTATATTCCACGTGCACTGCACAGAAACCTATTTTTATCACCTGGGGGTTTATTTATTTAACTCCCTAGTGAGTACAATCTGCCATTTCGCTGATCATAGTATTATATGGCAACTACGGTTAAGGTGCTGTTCTCTGCACGTTGACCTTTATGTTGCCATTTATTTGGCAACTTCTCTTTTTAGATTTGTAGCTACTCAGCTTATCTATTTGGCATTTACTTTAGCTACTTTGTATATATATTACTGTTTATTATGACAGTGTTCAGTAGCTTCAGTTGCCATTAGACTGCACATTCCGTGCATCTATCTGCCATTAATATTTTCTTTGGTTATTATTATTAAGTTTTTTCTTTTTTGGGGTTTTTTGCCCGTTTTTTTGTACATTCACTGTATTTTATGCTACTCCCATTCCTGTTTGCTTATATATCCCTTACTTAAGGCATATCACTCGATCACACTTGCTACCTCGATTATCCATTATTGAGATAGCAGTGATCAGTGATTGAGCAGGTGTCTGTGATTGTTTTTAGTTTTATCAATAAAGTATTTTGTCTATATTCTTTTTTTCACATTATTTTGTGACAGATTATTTTCTCCTTCTGTTTTCATCCAGTTAGATATA
>OW240923.1:51187186-51197991 GCA_933207985.1 Pelobates cultripes
CTCATTTAGTGGATATCCTGTTTCCTGAGTGTAAGGGTAACGGAAACTGTGACAGGTGGATAATTTGGAGCTGGTGATCAAACAGCTAGGTTGTCGGATTCCATATATTCAAGTCTGTTGTTTATAGTTTTTCTGGATGCTGCTACTGACAAAATTATGGCATTTAATTCTGCTAGACTGTGTTGGGCAGCTCCTTCATTACTGGGGTCTGGTCTTGGAGTGTCTGTTTGGGATTTTGTCAGCTGATACAGCACTGCTTTTCTTGCTGTGGCTGGATATGGATGTTGAATGCCTGCTACTGAGTGGCCAAACCAGGGGTAAGTAATTTAGCAGTGTGTCCTAATGAGGGCCAAATGCTTGGAATACAGGGTGGCTGAATGACGGCCAAATGCAAAATGCCAAACATTTGTAATGAAGCAGCCGAATGAGGGCAGAATTAGATTAACTTACAGTTTGTTGCAATGGTAAACGGGAATGTTGTGGCTGGAATGGTAGATTTATTGTATAGAGGGAGTAGAGGGTGGGGACATGCAAATTGCTAGACCAGAAATGGCACAGGGTAAGGTGAGTAGTCCCTTTAAAAAGGTAAATATTTTAAGGTTAAAGTGAGATTTCTGTGGGAAAAGCAAGTTTTCTGGCTTGACTGGTGTATGTATTTGTGTTTAGCAATGTATTAACTACCACTTACTTCAGGTGGAAGGGGTTTTCATCCATACTTTTTTGGTATGTACTTGACAAGCAACGCCAAGCCTCCATAGCAAGTCAGTAACCATGCTGATGAGTTGCATTAACAACGAAACGCCTGTCCATGAGTGGTTCACTGGCTTTGCTTCTTTTCCTGAGTTGTGTTTCAAAGCTGTTGTATACATACTCCAAGTAATCCATGTATAAAGTGGAATTATGAGGCAAAAATTGTGTTTTTTTGTTGAACTAATTTGCATACGCCTACCCAGAATCCCTTGCAGTAGTGAGAGCATGGTTAAAGTGAGATTTCTGTGGAAAAAGCAAGTTTGACTGGTGTGTGTATTTGTGTTTAGCAATGTATTAAAGGACCACTATAGGCACCCAGACAACTTCAGCTCAATGAAGTGGTCTGGGTGCCAGGTCTCTCTAGGATTAAAAGAGAATGGTATAGGCTATATACCAACAAGTGGACCGCTATTACAATATGAATAATGAAGGGGTACATTCACCCCTTCGATACAGTGACAATCTGGAAGTGTAAGCTTGAATATGCATACAAAAGGAAATAAAAGGAAAAATATATAGTGCAGATGGTTTTCAAATGAAGATGAGTGATAATAGAAAGTGACTTAAACCACTCACATGGACTGGAGCCTATGTGGTATTGCCTCCGTAAGTAAATCCTTTATGCTTTTTGGGCAGCAACACACCCCTTGTCCCGACCGATATTCCTCCAGGGATATAGAACGAGAAAGAGACAAACCAGCTGTGTAGTATTGTATGAAAACGTAAATATAGTATTGGTGGTAATGGTTGTGCTCACCTTTAACAGAGCCCTGGATTCCCAGCTCTTAGGTTGATTGACAGTGTGCTACTTTTGTTGGGATAGCACTCCCCAAACATGGTTCCTGATGGCTAGGAAGGACATTTTGGACTAATAAGTGTAAGATATTAAAAGTAATTTATTGGTAATAAATTAAAACAGAAATAGTACTTCATCTATAAAATAAAAAAGTCTAAATAAAAAAGTCTAAATAAAAAAGTCCAAATGTAAAGTCCTCAGTAGCTGTGTAGTAGCCTCAGGGATCCTCTGCTTTATAAATGTTCCAGAGTTCATATGGGTCCTCCCTTTTGGGGTCACATGATGTGTAATTGACCAATCATGAAGTCAAGTTCTTTCTCTTTATTATGTGTAATAGAGACACCTGTAGTGGAGCAGCCCCCATTTGATAATACTGTCAATCCTTAAGAAACTTAATTGAACAAAAATCATTGGTGATTCAGTGATGTCATATTGCTAGACATCCAATGGGGTCAGTGGTTGGCGGAAGTGACGACATGGATAGTGCCGTCCGCCACTTCTGCCCTCCACCGCCATCACAAGATAATATATGTGAGTAATGGTTGATAATCAGGCATGTTACTCCCTATTGAAGGAAGTGACGCGGCATAATGGGCCGCACGTCGCAGCCTCCTATATGTAATGTCCGGATTAATCCATGTGTACATGGGAAGGTCCTGGCGCCGGTCGGGGGAGTGGTTTCGCCGACGTCACACAGGAAACTGTGCGTCGGATTAACGATCCCTCCCGAATGGCGAAAAAAAGTGAATCCCTGTTTAGGGGAAATAAGCATGGGGGAAAGTGTTACTTGAGCCCACTAACAGTACCCTAGTGGTTACAACCTACATAAGTCTTCCCATCCGATCCGCGGTTAGCGGAAATGACGTCACCGGCGAGCCCGTTCGTCAAAAATGCACTCCGCATGAGTGGGCTGAAATTACTAGTGTAGAGTATAGTATCTGGGGAAATAAATTAGGAAGTTTGGTTGCTAATAGAAGAAGATTTAATAAGAGACCCATATAGGGTTATCCAATTGGGGTTATGAGATTAGCAATTTGGAGCCCACAAGGGATAGAAGGAGAAAGTAAAATGAAATAAAATATAAAAAGTTGGTTATAATATGACATATATATTAATTATAATAATACAAAAAAGGGTGCGCTGTGTCTTTAAGACAAAAAATAGTGCAATGTTCCTTTAAAAACACTCCAGTGCTTTAAAAAACACACAAACTCTATTTGATAATGTGTTGCTATTACACACTCTACAATAGTGCAAAAAAGTGCAAATGTGCAGATATCACTTTTATATCAGTGTATTAGTGAAAATTGGTAGTTTTCAAATGCCACTTTTATATCAGTGTATTGGTGAAAAATTGGTAGAAAAAACGGAGCACTTACAATACCCCGCTATATGTACCTTAGGTCTGGTTACTCCAGTTGTACATACATATGTATAAAAAATAAATAAGAGAACGTAGTGTAATACAGTATTACAAATTTTACAACATGACAGGAGGCTTCATATTTTGCATTAACTCTCTTTACTAACTCCACACAGCAGTAAAGAAAAGTGAGAAACATTAACCAATCAAAAATGCAGTAGGAGGTACAATATTCACAGTGATGAGGCTCCTCCCCCTCTTTCTTTACTGCTCCATCAGCAGACAGGTCAGAGTTTTGGCTCTTCCCTTTTATTTATTATATTTGCTATATTACATTTGTAGCTACTGTATTTCTATGTACTGTATATTTGTATTTACATAGGTAGTTACTGTACATCTTCTTATAGACGTTTTACTCCCTGGGACTTTATCCCTTGGTGAGGGGGGGTTTTCTCCTTTTTTTCCCTTCTCAGGGCTTTTCCCTTACCCCCCTTTTCGTTCCCACGCGGTCCGCCGGCTTTTCCCCGCCGTCGGACCGACCGTTTTCCTCCTAACTGAGGGTAACGCTCACCCTCCTCCACCCGTTCCCCACCTCGCGGCTTCACAGCCGCGCTGTTTCTACCGCACGGCGGGAAATTACTTCCCGTTTTTTCTCCGGCGGCCATCTTGGATCTCGCGTCTCGCGAGATCCACGGCCGCCATCTTAGGAGCATTGCGGTCTCCTCATTTCGGCAACCGATCACCTCAGTAACCGGACGCAATCAGGCAGGGGTCCCCAGGTCAGTCAGCCTTCCCATATAAGGTTAAAAACCTGTGCATTGGGGTGAGGCCCCATACTGATTATCATTACTGGCTCTCCAGTGTATTTATGTGCCATTTTGCTACATTCAGGGTGAGGCCCTATTATCTAATTACCGCTGCTATCAGGTGGATTTTGTGCCACCTATATATATACATGCATATATAACTGGGTGAGGCCCAGAAAAAACCCAATATCCCCTGCTGGGGGAAACTGGTGCTTTTGCTGCCAGATTTATCATTCTCACCCTGCCGGGGTGCATATTCCTATTTTATTGTTATTATATATATACACACTACCCTGCTGGGGTTGCCTGGGTACTGCAGGTACCTTTTCACTCACTGGGATTGACCCCTAGCCCAACGTTTACTGTGCTTTCTCTACTACAGCGGTCCTACTCCTATCATTATGGATACACCCCAAAACCCTGCGGATTTCCAAACCATGATCGCGGAAGCCATCTCCGCCTCTATGGAGAAAGCGTTATCCAGGGTTATGACGGCAACTGCCGATCAGACTAAAAAAGTCACAAAAGCCCAAGCCCATGACTATGATTCTGAGGCTTCAGAATCCCATACGCAGGCCGACTCACGGCCCAGCAAACGCCACTGGAAGGGCGAAAAAGGGACTGACAACCCGGGCAAAGGCAAGGCACCGGCCAAACGCCACAGGCCAGTCCCACCCACTCCCGCCCACTACTCCTCGGATGAGGGGGAAGAACACACACGCTCCATGGCCGTGTTGGACGAGTGGCAGGCCGCAGATTCTGATTCACAAGATAATGACTGGGGTTCGGACACAGGGTCCCATACGGGCCTCCTGCAGGGCACCTTTTTGGACGACACCCAACTGCCGGATGACCCCACACCGGTCCATGACGAAGGGGAAGCCATCCTGGACCCCACGGGCCAGCGTCTATTCGACCCTCGCAATATACGACACCCGCGTTCGGGGGACTGGACCCCCCCGGATCATCTCTCCAAATTTATGCATCGTTGGCTCCGCAAACCCCTGGACAAAACGGTGCGCAACCGACTTCGTTCTGAATGCCCTCGCCCTTCCCTTCCCGACCACGTGGCTCAGACTCCCGAATTCGACCAGGTCATGAACACATTCATGTCTCGGGGTGGCCGTGACCCCAGGAGAGGGGTAGAAAAAGGATTCCACGGAGTTCAGGACAATCTCCTAGACTCCATTGGCCCACTTTCCCGCATCATGTTTTTGGCTGACGATGCTTTTACAAGGGCTGACGAATTTGATGCCAGTATGGTTAAAGAGTGGGCACATGATATACGAGAATGGGCACAGAGGTGCTTCTGTTTCGTGGGCAACACCAATGTAGCCCTCTCCTCTGAGAGGCGTAAAGCAGCGCTGCTCCGTATTGACGGAAAGCTGGTGGAATTGGGCACCAAGGAGTTGGGACCGCTTGCACAGGGCAAATTGTTTGGGGAGGCCTTCCTCAAGGAGCTGAACAAGCATGTAAACATTTTCACCTCACTAAATAAGGCTCACACTTCCATGAAGCGAGTCTTCAGGGGCCACCCCAGTCGGGGTGTTTTTGGACGGGCTGGCCGCTACAGGGGCCGAGCAGCCAGCCGTTTTTGGCCTTCTGGCCCCCGCTCGCACAGACCCCAACCCTTCTACCCAGAAGTGGGTTTCAGACAGCCCTTCTCCTACACCCGAGGAGCCGACAGAGGCAGAGGACCTCGTAACCGTGGCAGAGCACGCTTCTCCACAGGTAAGCACCTTAGTGTCTCAATGTCCACTTACCCCATGTACTGCAGGTCGTATTGCTCTGTCTTTTCAGAACTGGACAGCCATCTCCACGGACGCATGGATCCTCCAGACGGTTCGGGGCTACGTCATAGATTTCGTGGAAACCCCGTTCCAGACCGCCCCTCCGCACCCCATTCACTGTTCCAAGAAAGATCGCCACTTAATCGATGGCGAACTACGGGAACTCAAGGAAAAAGGAGCGATAGAACCCGCTCACGACCAAAACGGTTTCTTCAGCAACATTTTCCTAGTGAAGAAAAAATCCGGAGAATTCCGGCCGGTTATAAACCTGAGGGGGCTCAATGCCTTTGTACTGTACAGACATTTCAAGATGGAAGGCATCCACCTTCTACGAGATCTGCTCCAGGACGGGGACTGGTTCACAAGACTGGACCTCAAGGACGCCTACCTCTCGGTACCCGTCCATGCTTCCTGCCGACAATTCCTCAGGTTCCGATGGCAAGGTCGCCCCTGGCAATTCACGTGCCTCCCCTTCGGCCTCAGCTCAGCACCGTGGTGTTTCACCAAACTACTGAAACCAGTAGTGTCTCGACTACGAAGTCAAGGAATTCGGTGCATTATCTACCTGGACGACCTGCTACTGTTCTCCTCAGACAGGTACAGTCTAACGCAACACACACGATATACCACCCGACTCCTCACATCCCTAGGTTTCGTGGTGAACTTCCAAAAATCAGAAGTATCCCCTACCCAGACTATACAATTTCTGGGTTTCGAAATAGACTCCAAGACCAGCACACTACGGCTCCCGACCTCAAAGATCGCAGCCATCAAGAAGGAGCTACGCAGAACCATTCGCTGCCACACCATTCCACTCCGCAACTTGGCTCGGATCGTGGGCTTACTATCCGCATCTATCCAAGCGATATTCCCGGCCCGCTCCACTACAGAGCGATGCAACGCTTGAAGGCTTCCTTTCTCCGCCAGAACCCTTCATACGACCAAACTGTTCCGGTGACGGAGGAAGTCAAGGACGAACTCGGATGGTGGTTGGACAGCATGGAAGCGTGGAATGGCCGTGCCATCTTCGGAAACACGCCCGATATAGTCCTGGAATCAGACGCCAGCCTCTGGGGATGGGGCGCCACCTGCCAAGGCAATTCAACAGGAGGCACTTGGACTTCCCAGGAACTCAACCTCCACATCAAATGCCTGGAACTCCTAGCGGGGTCGTTTGCAATCCGCAGCTTAGCGAAAGACCGGACGAATTGCTGCATCCTCCTCCGGATGGACAACGTCTCAGCGGTCCGTTACATCAACAGACTGGGAGGGGCCCGTTCCAGACTCCTTTCGGAGATCACGAAAGAAATATTCCAGTTTTGCCTACCCCGGAACATCTCCCTCATGGCAGAATATCTCCCGGGCAAGACGAACCTGACAGCGGACTGGTTTTCTCGCCATTGGCGGGACAGCAGCGACTGGAGACTGGATCCAATGATTTTTCAGCGCCTCTCGGACAGGAGGGGCCCCCTCCACCTAGACCTCTTCGCATCGCGCAACAACAGGCAGACGGACGAGTATTTCAGCTGGCTACCAGATCCGGAGAGCAAGGCAGTAGATGCTTTTCTCCAACCATGGCCGCTCAAGGGCGCTTATGCCTTTCCCCCATTCGCCATGGTGGCAAGGACGATACAATACCTGAAGACGCAACGCGGGTCTCTACTCCTCATCACCCCCCTATGGCAGGGCCAACCATGGTTCCCGGACCTCCTAGTATCATCCTACAGGGACCCTCTCCTCATACCGTCCTACCAGACACTCCTCACAGACCCGAGAGGGAACCTCCATCCTCTCATTCTGGAAGACCGCCTCACTCTAGTAGCTTGGACTCTTTCAGGGGTGCCTGGCAAACCGAGGACCTATCGCAGACGGCTCGAGACCTCTTATGGGATTCATGGGCACCAGGAACCAGACGATGCTACCTTGCAGCATGGAATTCCTGGGCCGCTTGGTGCAGTGAACGGAACTTTGATCCCTTTACGGCACCTGTAACAGCCATCCTGAACTTTCTCTCCCATCTGTACTCCATGGGACGGTCTTACCGATCCCTCAACGTTGTGCGCTCCGCGATTTCGGCGGCTCACGTCCCGACCCGGGGGATGCCCGTCGGGAAAGATCCTCTGGTATGCCGTCTTCTCAGGGGCATAAGACTCCAGAGGCCCCCCAAACCCAAATACACCCGGTTATGGGATGTGGAGGTCGTTCTCCAGTTCCTTAGGGACTGGCCAGATAACGACAGACTTTCACTCCGACAACTGTCGGCCAAACTAACACTTCTTCTGTGTTTGGTCTCGTTCCGCAGAGTTTCGGACGTGCGGGCTTTCGACATTGACGCCTTTTCGGTCTCCCCCGAGGGAGTTACCTTCCAAGTGTCACGTCGTACCAAATCGGACTCCTCGTCGGTTTTTTACCCCTTTTTCCCTACGGAACCGCTGCTCTGCGTGGTCTCCACTCTGCGTCGATACGTACAAATCACATCCCCACTTCGGGTCTCATCTTCGGGCCAACTATTGGTGTCTTACGTTAGACCTCACGTACCCGTCTCCACTACCACCCTCGCCAGATGGGTGCGATGGATCCTGTCTCTGGCAGGAGTGGAGGAGACCTTCGGCGCCCACTCCGTTCGCGGTGCGGCGGCCTCGTCGGCTTTCACCGCGGGCGCATCGCTGGCAGACATCCTACGAGCCGCGGATTGGTCACGCGAAGCGACCTTTCGGACCTTCTATTTCCGCCCGAACACGGGGGCAGCCGCGTCTCTCCTTCATCAGCGTTAAAAATGCAAAATATGAAGCCTCCTGTCATGTTGTAAAATTGAAGATTATGCTAGCGTTAGTGTACTTATAATCTTAATTTTAGTAATGACAGGAGGCGAGTATTTTCCCACCCACCACACCCGCGAGGGATACGTTCTCACGTGAGTATACCTACACTGTGGGCTTTCACCCCTCTACTATCTTCCTACTCACTCTGCAGGATATCATGTTTGTACCAGGTCTATTTATGTCCCTGTTATCTGTTACTGTCATTCTGCTATGAATGTCTCATTGTCAGTGGAATTTGTATCTGGTCTATTTTCATTACTGCAAACAGTTGCAAGATCAGTACCTAACCTTTTCCACGTTCTTTTTCAGCATAACTTCAGGATATTGCAGCTCACACTCAGGATGGACACGTTTGGACCATCTTCCGGCCTCTAGACCGGCTCAGTTGGAAAGTTCACCCGTTGGTGCATGTTACAAGACTTTGGATTTATCGAGGGAAATTTGTTTCTAAAGTCGCTTTCGAAAGAGGGGGAGGAGCCTCATCACTGTGAATATTGTACCTCCTACTGCATTTTTGATTGGTTAATGTTTCTCACTTTTCTTTACTGCTGTGTGGAGTTAGTAAAGAGAGTTAATGCAAAATACTCGCCTCCTGTCATTACTAAAATTAAGATTATAAGTACACTAACGCTAGCATAATCTTCAATTGTTTTGTTAGAACAATGTATAGTGTTAAACTCACAAGTGGAGAGCAGAGAAGTCTGCTCTAACTTTATCCGCTTCTTGTATAAAGCCAAAGGTCATAGGACGGCAGCAAGTTGAAAGAAACACTTTTTTATTTCCAATAAATCTTCACAGTATTAAAAATAGTCCCCCAAGTGGTATCACTTTGCTCACTCAGTCTCTCTTTGGAAGGCGTACTGCATACAGTTTCGCTGCCGGCTAGCACCGTACCGCAAATACTTCCTGGAGGCGGAGCCTAATGACGTAATGCAAACACTTACACACACACTGCTTTTCTTACATACACACAGAAACACAATGCATCACTAACACACACTCAATGCACACACTTACAGACACACACCTTGCATTCCTTATGCATACAAACACAGATTCACACAATGCATCCCTTACACACAACCAGAAACACACAATACATCCCTTATACACAAATACACACTGCTTCCACTACACACAAACACACTGCATCACCTGCACAAACTGGTATCCCTATACACTACATACCATAAGCACACATATTAGATCCTCTACAATAACACATAACACATCCCCTACACACTCCACTCCCTGTGAGCGAACTCATGGGTGGGTGGAACATATAAGTGGACTTATGAGTGGGCCTTGTGGGCATACTCACCGTCAGGCCCTGGGGCCCAGACCTTGAGCTGTGTAAGGGGCCCCCCAAAAAATGGAGCTGCTTCCAATTCTCCCAGAACATTGAATTTTGTGACCACAGTTGCAAACAGCCTCCAGAGATCCTGTTCTACACCAGACCAGTGGAGCCAAACTGCAGTCCATCATCATCCTCATTTGGTTGTAAGTAGTATATTATTGTATATTATAGTATTATATATTATCTAGTATATTATTAGTGACACTAATCTATAATTTACATTACATTAAAGGGACACTATAGTCCCCAGAACAACTGGAGCTTAATGAAGTGGTTCTGGTGTCTATAGCCGGTCCCTGCAGGCTTTTTAATGTAAACACACACTGTGGGCAGCACTGGCGTTAGTTCGTATGGCAGCTCATATAGGTGGGGCATAGTGATGTCACATGGGGGGCGGCAAATACAGCTGTTCCCCATGCAGCCACAGGTGCCACTGTGCTGGGAGATTGTGATTACTCTTCACTTCCTCCCAGCTTACAGAGCAGCACATGGGAGAGAGAGAGAGGAGGAGGCATGATTTAATCTTACAACAAATCCAGTAAGCAAATCTTTATAAATTTGGGTGGGATCAGCTCTGTTTCCACAGTTTATTGGTGTTTACTCTGATGTCTGTATTAATATTGAGGGATTTCTAAGTAGTAACATCAGTGTGTGTCAGCAGGGCCAGCCGTTGGGGTGTGCACGCTGTGCGGTCACGCAGGGTGCCATCACAACAGAGCCGCCCAGCGGACAACACAGCTCACAAGTTGGGGACACCAGCCTATTCAATTTAAATGATTCGCTGGTGGTCCACTGGTGCGCACCAGCAGTAGGTGCAGTCAGATTATAGCCTCTCCCTCGTGGTTCCGGCGCTCAGTTAGTGAGTCAGAGCACAGGCTCAGAGATTCTCAGCCTGCGCTCTGACAACATGAAAGTCAGAGCCGTGAAGGAGCGGGTATGGCAAAGAGCTACTGATTAGCATAACATCAATATCCGTTATAAAACCAGGAAAAGGTGGGCACCATTGCACTGATTTGGTGGTGCAATGGGCCACTTGACTGGTTTTGCCCCCCAGGCCTAAGGCTGCCAGCCCTCCCCTGGTTGCAGGAGAGGAGTCATGGGGTGTGGGGGGTAAAAACCTT
>OW240923.1:51208547-51259195 GCA_933207985.1 Pelobates cultripes
GCAAATGGGGAGTTTGGGGTTGTGCAAATGGACTGTTTGCGGTTGTTTGCGGTGCGTTAAACGGGGAGTTTGGTCTGTCACTGTGAAGCGGGCGTAACCCTTACACTACCTGATCGATACAACATCATACCTGATGTTTTAAAGCACGTTATTCCAAACAATTTAGGAATGTTAGGTGATTTATACCCTTTATGGATTAAAACCAGACTCTGCATCAACTATGTAATTTTCCATGGGAGTTTTGCCATGGATCCCCCTCCGGCATGCCACAGTCCAGGTGTTAGTCCCCTTGAAACAACTTTTCCATCATTATTGTGGCCAGAAAGAGTCCCTGTGGGTTTTAAAATTCGCCTGCCTATTGAAGTCTATGGCGGTTCACCCGTTCCCGAACATTTGCGGAAGTTTGCGTTCGCGGTTTGTGAACCGAAAATTTTATGTTCGCGACATCACTACTCAGGATATGGAATAAGTAGCAGCCAAAATGGGATAGTTGGAGTGGTTATTTTGCTGATAAGCTTCTGAATTTGGAGCTGATGGTCAACCACAACAAGCCCTCCAAAATTATACAGGATCTATGGCCATGTCGTAATGTAGCATGTAGAATTGTATCACACCTAGGACTAAAAGGTAACATCTTACCAGGCCTTAGAATGGCTGAACTTAACGTACTAAAGAATAGTCAGAATACTTGCCAGGGTCGGGGACACAGCATGGGATACAACGATAAGGGAAAGCCAAAAGTCAGGGATACCAGAATACAGGGAAGTCAAAACAAAGCCAAAATCAATAACCAGAAATAAACTCTCAGGAACACGCTCTCAGAAAACCACTAAGGGAAACCACAACAGGACAATGAGGAAATGGCAAAAGGAGTTTAAATAAGCCTCTCTCAGATCCGATTGGCCGTACCCAACCTTTGACCCCACAACGTGCATGCGCGTCCTTAATGTGACGTCAAACACACACCAATGTCGTCAATGCTGTGGGCAGACGTAGGGTTACAAATTAATGTGGATCTGCAGTGGTCGGCATCCACCAACATGCTGCATGAGTCAGACACATTGACGAATGGCCGATGAACAGCGCTACCACGTTTGTAAGCAAGGCAATTACTGCAGATGCCGCAAGGTGAGGATGAACATGTTACAAGGAGACCGTGGCAGTGAGCATGGGGGGTTAGGGTACGTGGGGGTACTGTTGTATTTGTGAGATATTGTTGAACACAAATATGTGTATTTTATTTCAGTAAAAGCTAACAGTATTATGACATTCATAGTTTAAATGTCATGCAGAACTAAGAAAATACATAATGTCTTCATTTCTCACTTTGTTAGATCGCATTTATATTTAATGATGTTTCATATGTAAATATTTGATATGACATGGAAGCCCTATTTCTCTTGAACAAAATTATATATAAATATGTATGAGTGCACTTAATATGACTGAGGCAAATTATGGTTAAACAGACATATAGGTTAAATTCCAGGTTTTGTTTTGATCAGAACTTGAACAATTGCTTCTTAACGGGTTAAATCACTTTTTTTGTTTTTTTGTTAATACAGCCGTAGCCACACCTCCCCTGGCTGTGACTGACACAGCCTGAATGAAAATGAAATTATTTCATTTTCAACCCGATTACTTTTTAAACATTTTTATCTCTTGCTCTGTAAATTTAACTTTTATCATGCACATGAGGCTATTGCAAGGTCTAGCAAGCTATTAACAGAGCAGGAGATAAATTATAATTATAAAATAAAAAGAATTTGCAATAAAGTAAGGGTAAACATTAGATGTTTAGGAAGAATGTATAAATCACATGCAGGGAGTTGTGCCTAGGGCTACATAAACTAAGTGATTTAACTCCTAAACGGAAGAGAATTGCGCAAATGACACTGCAGTGGCACGATCTATACACAAAACTGTTTCATTAAGCTAAAGTTGTTTTGATGACTATAGTGTCCCTTTAATAAAAAAAAAAGTGTAATGCAATAATTACAGAATGATGATTTCATTTTCTATTTGTCATCTTTTTCCCTTTGATGCAATTCTATCTTTTATCACCCTTCTTTTCATTAGTCTTCTATTTCCAGTTTATTTTATTCTGATTTTCCTGTACACCAGTGTTTGAAATTCTCTTTTACATACTACAACGTTAATGTTGGCTCTATAGTATTCCAGTGCACACTGCACATTACTAGGGCTCTAAGTGGCGGAACTAAAGTAGAGAGGCCCCTGGTGCAAGAATTTTTTTGGGCCCCTGAAGACACCTGCCCATTGGGCTGCCCTAAGTGCTCAGTTAACAGTATGGGCCACATCAGCGCACAGGCGCAGTAACAGTATGGGCCACCCACCTGTAGTTCTGCCCTGCTCCTTCCTTACTACAGGCAGACACCTTTTCATGGGAACAGACATCAAGAAAGCAGATGGCAGAAAGAAGGGGTAGGGCCCCTGACCTACCACTTACCTCTGTAAACTGCAGCAGCCCCATGTAGAGGGCCCATTGCCAACAGCAGCATAGGTCAGTGGTAGAACTCCTGCCCTGTGCTGGGCCACTGTACTGTTCTGGGCCTCGGTGCAGTTGCACCAGCTGCACCGGCAGAGTTCCACCACTGGCTATGAAATATACCTGTACACACTGCACATTAATGTGATCGCTCACAGCCATTGAGCTAAGCCATACAGTGCAGAGCTTCTGGCTCTCTGGCTGAGGTAGTAGAGGTGAGAGCAAACTCTGGCTAAGGGGCACCAAGACACTCCTGTCACCATAACTATATGATGCTGTAACCACCACAACAGCTGACGGTAGTGGCAGGAGAGCCCTGGCACCCCCACACATCCTCATTGTAAAGAGTCAAACACTTTTTTAATGAGAAGTAGCATGCTGACTTAAGAATTAAGAATAGGCAGATCGGGTTGATGTGAAGAGGATCTCTCTGAGCTGGAATACAGGCAAGCTTAAACGTGATAGTTACATTAATACAAACAGTATTTAGAGTTTCTTCTTATTATTAACATAATAAAACATTTTTTTAACTCTTCTTGAACCTCCCATTCAAATTCTATTATTTACAGTAGAAATGTGACCTTTTTCTAAGAATTTGTACGGATCCCTCAATATACTGTCCTTTTGTGATATAGTGTATACAAAATATAAATGACACATTAGATAAGCAGATGAATTATTGGTACACATATTGCTCATTATTAGTACCTCTTTATTTAATGAAAAAAAAAATATTTGTATATATTTTTTTGTATTTTACATAAAAAAACAAGGAAATTAATTAGCAATGACATCACTGATTACATCACACATGACCTCATCAGTACTATCATTAGTGACATCACATATAACTATAACAGGCTATAAAACAAATTATGGCCTGAACAGAAATCAAACTTTTCATCAATTGAAATCAAATATCTACCTTCAAAAGCGCATATATATAGATCAAAGCTACTAAAGGTTAGTTAATTGATATTACATAAAATATTAATGACTTGAAAATTATATTTTTGGTTAATTTTTAACATGTTCTGTCTGCATTATTTGCATCATAAAGCAAGTTACCATAAACCTAACACTTTGTATGCATCTCCTTAGGTGTGGACCGATTCAGTGACGACATATACAGGATGTTAGGTTTCAGACCTGGCCTCTACTGGAGACTATGCTGGAAGTTTGTCAGTCCTGCTTTCCTTCTGGTTAGTACTACAACATTATTGCAATCATTGTTCAAATTTTACAATAACATGAATAGTACTTATATTTTCTTTTTTGGAAGTTGTTAACATCCCGGAGTGCAAGAAGAGGTGGGAGTAATGCCTTGGAATGTCCTCAAATGGTATATGGAATGAGAGAAACTGACAATGGAGGATTATGTAGTGTTGTATGTTTCATATTTAGATGGTAGTGGAGTATGAGAAAAGAGATGCCCTCACAGAGATGACGTAGAGTAGAGATGCCCTCTACTTTGAAGTACTTAAGTGGCACAATCTCTGTTTAAGGTTATGTAGTGTATGAAGGTATGAAGCAGAAACAAAATAAACACTATATAATGTAGCATGTTAGGAATATATGGGCTAACATAGTAGATGAATATAATCTCACTCACATGTTGTGGAGCCATCTAATGGTTCCTTATAAACAACGTGGAGGATTATTAGTTGATACATGTATTTTCCATAATATATATATATATATATATGAACTACAATACAGAAAAAAAGTGAATATAAAGGTGTTTATAATAACAGTCCTCTAGTTAAATTTATAGGACGTGACAAAGTTTTTTGGAAATGAGCAGCACCGTTAATAGTGTAATAGTTCATAAAAACACACAATAAATACAAGAAATCTACATAGGTGCGCTATGTCTTTAAGACAAAAGTTATTTTAAAGTGCAGCAAGTGATTTAATGTGCAAAAGTGCAATTTGCATTATAGTACATAACATTTTATAACACATATATTGTGCACATATGTGCAAAACTGTGATAAGAATACAGTAACACTCACTCTAAAATTCATATGCTGGTTATCGCCATGTATCACAACATATATTAAAAAAAGGGAAAATTAAATACAAATAGTGTAAATCTATATAACCAAAAATAAAATATAATAGATAAAATGCACACTCACAAAAGTAGAGCAGATGAGCCTGCTCTAACTGTGACAGCTCCTCCTGGGGTAGAAATGACAGAGACAATCGATCCACTTCACAGATTTATTGCAAAAAAAAACATATAGCAGCTTCGTCCAGAATCCCCTGTTTAAGCAGTGCAACAGTTCAGGTTACAAAAGTATAAAAGCCGGTTTCTTTCTCTAAAGCATGGGTCGTCAACCTGGTCTCTACCGCCCACTAGTGGGCATTTCAGGATTCCAGGTGGCTGGTAGGGATTTCCTCATTTTGAGAGATTGGGTGGGCGGGAGGGCGAGTGCGAGCTGGCGGTACCCCTGCGGCCGAATACCGCCATCACCATTTGCGACCCCGGCCCACATGGCAAACCGCCAGGGCCGCCGTCCAAGGGGTCCATCGGGTGGCCCATGCTGTCAGGGCCACCCGATGGATGTGGATTGTAAGGGGGCTCGGTCAACGCTGGGCGCTTTAAACAGAGCCACCGGACACCCTGTGACTACATCACAGAGCTGGGAGGAAGTGACTGCACGTCACTCCTCCCAGCTAACACACAGAACGCGCGGGAGGAAGCAGAGGAAATCAGAGTGGGAACTCTGACTCCCATCCACCTAAGCCACCACTGGACCCCAGGGAAAGTCACCCTCCTGCACCTAAAAGGTAGGAAACAGGAGGGTGACTAAAATATTTTGTGTGTGTTTGTTTGTGTGTATGTGTCTTTGTATGTCTTATGGGTGTCTGTCTGTATGTATGTGTCTGTATGTGTATGTATGTGTGTCGTGTGTATGTGTCTTTGTATGTGTGTGTGTCTTGTGTCTGTCTGTATGTGTGTGTATCTTTGTATGTGTGTCTTTGTGTGTCTGTATGTGTGTGTGCATGTCTGTGTGCATGTCTGTGTGCCTGTCTGTATGTATGCCATGTGTGTGTCTGTATGTGTATGTGTGCCTGTCTGTGTGTCGGTATGTATGTGTGTGCCTGTCTGTTTGTATGTATGTGTCTTTGTATGTGTGTGTGTGTGTGTATGTGTGTCTTGTCTGTGTGTCTGTCTGTATGTATGTATGTGTGCCTGTCTGTTATATTGGTCTATAGTAAGTAATAGTAAGTGGGCTACCTAGCTCAGCCTTCCTACTGGGCATTGCTATAAGGAAGGTTAAAAAATAGGAAAAAGGAAAAAAAAGTGGGGAGGGGAATTGAGGAGGGAGAGGAGGGGAGCTGGCGCACGGATGAGAAATCATATTAGGTGCAAACAGAGAAGTCGTCTGAATATCACCAAAAGAGGAGACCTTCATTTGTTCCATACGAAAATCGAACCAGATATCAAATATTTATCTCGCATATGTTAATGTTTCTCATTAAACTTTATAAAGTTAAAAACATTATAAACATACATTAAGTAGAAATAAAAAGATAAATGTACATACATTTTTTTTTTTTAAAACACCCTCCTTTCTAAAAAATATTCTGCACTTGCACGAAAACTGGTGGGCAGTAAGGAAATTTTTCCATCAAGAAAGATGCATTAGTGGGCGGTAGTTAGAAAAAGGTTGACTACCACTGCTCTAAAGTAACCGAGTGTAATGCAATCAAAGACTTTCGGGGGGCGGAGTTACAAGTCTGCAGGCCTGCGATGCGTATGTTCGTGCATGGTCAAACATGATGACCCATTTGGACGACTTTGCAGCTTCTTCAGATATGCTCACTCTTGCCTGTCACAGTCTTTTATACACACCTATATGGGTGTGTTTACCTTCCCTCCGTCAATACAATCTCGTAATTGGGAAAGCATCTATATGGGAATAGTTGGATTCTCTCCAAAAGTGCAAATTCACTAATCACATCTTTATTAAACATATATACACATTGTGGCGAAACCAACCTCGCCACTGTGAACTGGAGAAGCCTGGTTGCTCGCCTGCTCCCTTTGGACTATGGCCCTGCAGGTTAAACCGTTTATTTCCCCTGCAGAAAGGCTTATTTGTGTGATCTGAGTGCCATTCATCTAATAATGTGCACTCAGATCCCAGCTATCTGGGGATATGTGAAATGTCTGTGTGTTATGTGTAAATGTGACTTTATGTATTTTAAAGTGTTTTGTGTCTTTTGCAACCATGTGCTTAATGGAGTCTTGTGTCTGTCCTGGGAGATAATTGAATTACTTATCTCCAGGATAGAAGACTCTGAAACTGGTTTGGGCCGGAAAGCCATGCTTCATTTAGTCACAAAGGACTTTCCCTTAACTTTTGAACCCCTGGTCTGATTCGTGCCATTTTTTAATATGTTGTTCCCCTGAATGGATTGATTATGAAAATGTATGTTTTATGTTTGTGACATGTATATTTTAGAAGTTATAAATATTGTGTAAAAACTGTATTCCTCTGCCGGTGATAATGAGATTACCCATTGTGTTCAGTAATCATATCACCTGCAGAGGGGAGGATTTTGTGTGGGAGTGTCTGGGTGTATTGTACGGATTGATTGGTTGTTTTGTAACGCCCTGTGGGCTGTACTATGTTTGTGGATTGGGAATAAAAGAGACTGTATGTGACAGTACAGGGAGTTCCTGTTTTAACCCTCAAAGTGAAGTGTCATCTCATTATTGGGGGAAGGATTTATTGTATGCTGTTCCAGTTTGACTGCTAGGAGAGTAAACCTATTCGTATGGTTCCTATTCAACTGTCTACAGCATTCATATGCTTGAGAGAAGGTATACGCTTCTCTGGTTCGGTGATTGTGGTGTCGGCTGCAGTGCTTGGAGTCCTCAGGAAGCGCTAGGAGCATCTTTTAACGGAGGTACCAAGTCGGGGTGCCAGGCGATCCGTTACACACATACATAGCATTTTAAAGACTAAAAGAATATGAAACATATTGTAAATGTATTTACTTGTCAAACATCCATATGGGAATCATTAAAACAGCATAAAAAATATGCATTTATTAATCACATCTTAATTGAACAATATACACATACATAGCAATGTAAAACCTAAAAAATTAAAATTAAAACATATTACATATAAAATGTATTGCTATATCAAACAGCTTACATATTTAGAAAAATATTGTAAAAATATATAAAAAATAAAAATAAAAATCTAATATTTTTATTTTTATTTTATTAAAAAACCTACTATAAGGAGAGAAAGAGAAACATTTAAATACTCCACAAACTTAAAAAGTCCAATATCAATAAAATACTTCATAAAGATCATAAAAATTGTAAAAAAAATAAATAAATCAAATTCTATATTTAATCCTTTTAGTTCTAAAGCTATATACCCATTTCATCTCTTCTTTACCAATATATATGATATGATTTCCCCCATGCCGTGATTTTTTAAACTATTTTAATTCCCAAGAATGTAAGACCTCTTGGGTCTTTGTTATTAAATTTTTTGAAATGTGCAGAGACACTATGTTGTTCATATAATCTCTCCAATATTCCTTTTCCTCTATCTGACCACCATCTGCTGACTTTTGACATTGGCATACCTAAGACCCAATTGACACCACCATCTGAACATCACTCTCACAGAAACCTCCAATGTCTTGACCTAGAGCATTTCTCCACTAATCTCCAAACTCTCCTTTTACCTATATCAAATCTCACCTGTCCTAGTTCTGCAACCTCCTTCAACAATTCCACCCTCTCCTCTCAACTAGACATCATGGCACCTTGTACATTTAAATGCAGCAGGTGCCCCCAACAACAACCCTGGCACACCAAGCTCACTCGATACCTCCAAAAATGCTCCAGAACTGCTGAACGCTGTTGGAGAAAGTCTCACTGTACATCTGACTTTCTCCACTATAAATTTATGCTGAGCTCATACAGCTTAGCTCTTTCCTCTGTAAAAGTTAATTACTTCAATACCCTCATAACCACACTCTCCTGCGAACCCAAACGACTATTTCACACATTTAACTCTCTTCTTGGCCTTGCTGTTCCTCCTCCACCTACTAACTTGACTGCCTCAGACTTTGCAACTCACTTCACTGACAAGATCTCTACAATCAGAGAAGAGATCTCTCATCCTTCTTCTTCCCCTTACAATACTTCCCCTAACTTCACACCCTCTGCTGTTCTAAGTTCATTCACATCCGCTGCATTGGAAGAGGGGTCTGCTCTGCTCCAGTCCTCCCGCCCCACCACCTGCTCCCTAGATCCAATTCCCTCGCATCTCATCCGTACTGTCTTCTTCTCTTTCTCCACCTCTCACTAAAATTCTCAATCTCTCTCTCTCCTCTGGTATATTTCTATAGCCCTTCAAACATGCAACTGTAACCACAATTCTAAAGAATTCCAATCTTGACCCTAACTCCCCATCCAACTATTGTCCTATCTCGCTATTGCCTTTTGCATCCAAGATCCTTGAAAGAGTTGTGTATGCGAGATTGACAGACTTCCTCGAGTCCAACTCTCTGCTAGACCCGCTTCAGTCTGGTTTCCGTGCTAAGCACTCTGTGGAAACGGCACTGACCAAAGTACCCAATGATCTACTCACTGCAAAATCTCGTGGTCACTACTCTATCCTAATTCTCCTTGACATGTCTGCAGCTTTTGACACTGTTGATCATCAACAGCTTCTTCTCATCCTCCGCAATATTGGTCTATAAAATATTGCTCTCTCCTGGTGCTCCTCCTACCTCTCCCAGCACTCTTTCAGTGTTTCTTTCTCTGGCTCTGCTTCTTCTCCCCAACTCCTCTCTGTTGGTGTCCCCCAAGGTTCAGTCCTTGGTCCCCTACTGCTCTCCATCTATACTGCCTCCTTTGGTAAACTCATTAGCTCCTTTGGCTTCCAATATCATTTCTAAGCAGATGACACGCAAATCTAACTGTCCTCTCCTGATCTCTCCCCATCCCTCTTGACTAGTGTTTCTGACTGCCTCTCTGCTATTTCTAACAGGATGGCTGCCCACTTCCTTAAACTAAACTTGACCAAAACTGAAATTCTGGTCTTTCCTCCCTCAAGTGTTGTTACTCCTGTGTCTGTCTCCCTCCAAGTCAACGATGCTACCGTCAGCTCCACCACGCAGGCTCGCTGCCTAGGTGTTCTCTTTGCCTCATGTTCAATCTATCGCCAAATCTTGCCATTTCCATTGCCATTTTAAAAATCTTGCATGCATCTGCCCCTACTTAACGCCAGATGCGACTAAGGTGTTGGTCCATTCCACTTCCTTTCTCGCCTTGACTACTGTAATTCGCTTTTCAGTGGTCTTACGCGCTCCCAACTTGCGCTGTTACAGTCCATAATGAATGCAGCAGCGAGGCTCATCTTCCTGTCCGCCAGCACCTCCCATGCCTCACCCTTCTGTCAGTTCCTACATTGGCTTCCTATAAAATATAGAGCTAAATTAAAAATTCTGGTTCTTGCTTTCAAATCGCTACACAATGCTGCTCCCACCTATCTATCCTCCCTTATACACAAGTATGTCCCGTCTAGGCCCTTACAATCTGATTAAGACTTACGGCTATCGTCTGTCCGTACTCCCACCTCTGATGCTCGCCTTCAAGATTTCTCTAGGGCTGCACCGTTCCTGTGGAACTCGCTTCCCTCCTCCATTAGATGCTCACCCAGTCTCCACTCCTTCAAAAAAAAATTAAAAATCCACTTCTTCATAAAAGCGTATCAATTAAACTGTAACTAGCTCCTGACTGATTCCTCTTCTGCAGCTGTCACTTGTCTAATACTATCCTTACCTTTTTGTGTCATTTTACCCCACTCCCTCTAGCATGTAAGCTCATTGAGCAGGGCCCTCAACCCCTCTGTTCCTTTGTGTCCAACTTGTCTGGTTACAACTACATGTCTGTTCGTCTACCCATTGTAAAGCTCTGCGGAATTTGATGGCGCTATATAAATAACATAATAATAATCTTTTGACAATATTATTCACATGTTCATATATTCTCTTATGTAGGGGACGAATTGTCCGTCCTACGTATTGAAGTCCACATGGACATATTCACAAATAAATAACATTTTTACTAAAACATGAGAACATTTTTTTAGAAAAGATTATTTGTCGCTAAATTTAGTTTTGAATTTATTTATACATTTGAGAGTAAAATTTTTACTGCAATCAGAAAAAGTATAAAATATAAGGTTAAGAAATAGACCAGGTGAAAAAGGGTGCTGCAATCACCTATGTGTGTCACTTTAAACACATACAAGTGAAGAGCTTAACAAATAAAATCTAAAAATTGGTGAGAGCACACTACATAAAATAACACATTACCCTTATTATACTCTTGGATCAATCACTATGTCAGTATATTGATCAATCCTGCAGATAAAATATGGAGACAGGAAAAAACACAAAATAGGGTAATTGAGTTAAACCTTTTGTATAACTCAGATTTAAAAAAAGGTCTCACTCACATAGTCATGAGCCACTTAACATAAGCTAGCTTAGACTACAGGTGTAAATGGTATCTGCACGTGGCTTCCAAACCCCCAACGCCTTTCTCTCTGTGGTCCTTTAGCTGGATTCAGATATTCCAGGATGCAGGAAATCGAATAAGCAAATTTATTGGACACATACAAAAAGCTGGGATAAAAACAATAAATGTACAAATATATCTTTGAAAGTCCACTGTGCAAATAAAATGACTTGACGCATTTCGGCCTGTGCCTTTTTCAAAAGTCCTTCCATCCTCCTTCTTTCTGATGGTTTAAATACACCTAGTTTTGGCGCCTTTTTCGATCCGATGTACCGTTTGAACTTCCGTTTCCGGCGCCAGGGCTGCATCCTTCGTCCTGGCACCCTTTTTGTGCAGTTTACGGTTTCCTATGCGTGACACTGTGATGTAGCTTCTGGTCCTTGTGTCATGACGTGTATCCGGCTGAGACGGAACACTCTCCTGTTCAGTCAAAATTGCCCATAACCAATATGGCTATTCTGTTCTTAAAGAGGGCAAAATGCATATACTCATACATTATAACAGTAGATGCTGTCTATTCGCATATACATACCAACATTGATACACACATTAATACATTAATCTAAACAATTATAAAGCTAAACTTAAAAACATTTAATAATTAACTCAGAATGATAACATATGAGAAGAGAGGTAGATTTGATGGAAAAAGAGGAGAAAAATATATATACACATTAGAATTCCATCTTGAATACAGATTTCTATAGATAACATAGCAGCATATTTAAGATAAATATGGTGGAGAATGTGTATTTTGAGATCAACCAGTTTATAGATTTAAAAAAATTGAAAAATTTATAAATATGAAAAGTTTCTTAAAAACCTTTTAAATATACATATATTTTTAAAAATACATATATTTTAATTTAAATGAAAAATTCAATCTAATTATAAAAAAGGGGGGATTCCTTATATATATGGGGTAATTTCAAAATCCACATTAAGTCCTTGTGGCATTAGGGTATCAATATCAAAAATGCATTTCATTTCATTTCTATTTAAGAGGCGCTCTTTATCTCCCCCTCTCCAGTGCACTTTTATTTGCTCTATTTCTATAAATATTAGGTCTTTTGGATCAGCATTACGGCATTCCAAAAAATGTTTCGATACACTATGATTAATATATTTACGATTTCTATTATAGATATGTTCCCTAATCCTAATCTTTAAACAACGTGAGGTCCTTCCTATGTATTGTAAGCCACATAGACAGATAAGCATATAAATGACATCTTTACTATTACAAGAGATAAAAGATGTAATGTTGTATTCTTTCTTGGTCACATTAGATGTAATTTTTTTTACTTTTGCATTTTTCTCTTTTCTTAGTTTACACCCTCTTCAGTCTCCATAATAAAAACCATTAGGTTGTTTTAAAAAAAAAAAAGTCATTTTTCTCACCTGTATCTAAAAAGCTTTTAGTTAAGATTTGTTTAAATTTTTTGCACCTCTAAAAATAACTCTTAGTTTTTCCTCAATAAAATTAGACAGATGATAAGTTGTACCTCTCTTCTCATATATGTTACCATTCTGAGTTAATTAATAAATGTTTTTAAGTTTAGCTTTATAATTGTTTAGATTAACATAGAAACATAGAATGTGACGGCAGATAAGAACCATTCGGCCCATCTAGTCTGCCCAATCCTCCAAACACTTTCACTAGTCCCTGGCCCTATCATATAGCTAGGATAGCCTTATACCTATCTCATGCATGCTTAAACTCCTTTACTGTGTTAACCTCTACCACTTCAGCTGGAAGGCTATTGCATGCATTCACTACCCTCTCAGTAAAGTAATACTTCCTGATATTATTTTTAAACCTTTGTCCCTCTAATTTAAGACTATGTCCACTTGTTGTGGTAGTTTTTCTTCTTTTAAATATAGTCTCCTCCTTTACTGTGTTGATTCCCTTTATGTATTTAAATGTTTCTATCATATCCCCCCTGTCTCGTCTCTCCTACCAGCTATACATGTTAAGATCCTTGAACCTTTCCTGGTAAGTTTTATCCCGCAATTCATGAACCAGTTTAGTAGCCCTTTTCTGAACCCTCTCTAAGGTATCAATATCCTTCTGAAGATACGGTCTCCAGTACTGTGTACAATACTCCAAGTGAGGTCTCACCAGTGTTCTGTACAATGGCATGAGCACTTCCCTCTTTTACTGCTAATACCTCTCCCTATACAACCAAGCATTCTGCTAGCATTTCCTGCTGCTCTATTACATTGTATGCCTACCTTTAAGTCATCAGAAATAATCACCCCTAAATCCCTTTCCTCATATGTTGAGGTTAGGACTCTATCAAATATTCTGTACTCTGCCCTTTGGATTTTTACGTCCAAGATGCATTATCTTGCACTTATCCACATTAAATGTCAGTTGCCACAATTCTGACCATTTTTCTAGTTTACCTAAATCATTTGCCATTTGGCTTATCCCTCCTGGAACATCAACCCTGTTACATATCTTAGTATCATCAGCAAAAAGACATACCTTACCATCAAGACCTTCTGCAATATCACTAATAAAAATATTAAAGAGAATGGGTCCAAGTACAGATCCCTGAGGTACCCCACTGGTGACAAGTCCAAGCTTCGAATATATTCCATTAACTACAACCCTCTGTTGCCTGTCACTCAGCCACTGCCTTACCCATTCAACAATATTGGAATCCAAACTTAAAGATTGCAGTTTATTGATAAGCCTTCTATGTGCAACAGTGTCAAAAGCCTTACTGAAATCTAGGTAAGCAATGTCTACTGCACCACCCTGATCTATAATTTTAGTTACCCAATCAAAAAAATCAATAAGATTAGTTTGGCATGATCTCCCTGAAGTAAACCCATGTTGTCTCTGATCTTGAAATCCATGTGTTTTTAGATGTTCATCAATCCTATCCTTTAACATGGTTTCCATCACTTTCCCCACTACTGAAGTAAGGCTTACTGGCCTATAGTTGCCCGACTCCTCCCTATTACCTTTCTTGTAAATGGGCACAACATTCGCTAACTTCCATTCTTCTGGGACTACTCCTGTTAACAATGATTGGTTAAATAAATCTGTTAATGGTTTTGCTAGTACACCACTAAGCTCTTTTAATAGCTTTGGGTGTATTCCATCAGGTCCCATTGACTTATTTGTCTTTACTTTTGACAGTTGAAATAGAACCTTTTCCTCTGTAAACTCACGTGTAATAAATACAGAACAAAAATATTCATTGAGGCAGTCAGCTAGACTTTTATCCTCTTCTACATACCTTCCTTCTTTTGTTTTTAATCTAACTAATCCTTGTTTTACTTTTCTTTTCTCATTTATGTATGTAAAAAAAAGTTTTGTCCCCCTTTTTTACTGACTGTGCTATTTTCTCTTCTGTGTGTGATTTGGAAGCTCTTATAACTTGCTTAGCCTCTTTCTGCCTAATCTTATAGACCATTTTGTCTTCCTCACTCTGTTTTTTTTATAATTACTAAATGCTAACTTTTTGTTTTTAACTATTTTGGCCACATCTGCGGAGTACCTCAGTGGTTTCTTGAATTTTTTGCTTTTACTGACAAGCCTAATGCAATTTTCTGTTGCCTTCAATAGTGCAACTTTTAAATAATGCCATTTCTCTTGGACTCAATTTAAATTGCTCCAGTCTGATAATGACTCCTCTACATTAATGTAGTAATGTGTGTATCAATGTACAATGTCGGTATATATATATGCGAATAGACAGCATCTACTGTTATAATGTATGAGTATATA
This sequence comes from Pelobates cultripes, assembly GCA_933207985.1. Taxonomy (NCBI): domain Eukaryota; kingdom Metazoa; phylum Chordata; class Amphibia; order Anura; family Pelobatidae; genus Pelobates; species Pelobates cultripes. Next base: position 51,223,374 of record OW240923.1, read on the forward strand.
CGCAAGGACCGGAAGCTACGTTACAGCGTCATGCATCGGAAATTGCATGAAAAGGGGGCCAGGACACAACTTGCTTGGCCTCTTTCTGCCTAATCTTATAGACCATTTTGTCTTCCTCACTCTGTTTTTTTTTATAATTACTAAATGCCAACTTTTTGTTTTTAACTATTTTGGCCACATCTGCGGAGTACCTCAGTGGTTTCTTGAATTTTTTGCTTTTACTGACAAGCCTAATGCAATTTTCTGTTGCCTTCAATAGTGCAACTTTTAAATAATGCCATTTCTCTTGGACTCAATTTAAATTGCTCCAGTCTGATAATGACTCCTCTACATTAATGTAGTAATGTGTGTATCAATGTACAATGTCGGTATATATATATGCGAATAGACAGCATCTACTGTTATAATGTATGAGTATATACGCAAGGACCGGAAGCTACGTTACAGCGTCATGCATTGGAAATTGCATGAAAAGGGGGCCAGGACACAACTTGCTTGGCCTCTTTCTGCCTAATCTTATAGACCATTTTGTCTTCCTCACTCTGTTTTTTTTATAATTACTAAATGCTAACTTTTTGTTTTTAACTATTTTGGCCACATCTGCGGAGTACCTCAGTGGTTTCTTGAATTTTTTGCTTTTACTGACAAGCCTAATGCAATTTTCTGTTGCCTTCAATAGTGCAACTTTTAAATAATCCCATTTCTCTTGGACTCGATTTAAATTGCTCCAGTCTGATAATGACTCCTCTACATTAATGTAGTAATGTGTGTATCAATGTACAATGTTGTTATATATATGCGAATAGACAGCATCTACTGTTATAATGTATGAGTATATACGCAAGGACCGGAAGCTACGTTACAGCGTCATGCATCGGAAACTGCATGAAAAGGGGGCCAGGACAAAGGATGCAGCCCTGGCACCAGAAGCGGAAGTTGAAACGGTACATCGGATCGAAAAAGGCGCCAAAACTAGGTGTATTTAAACCATCCGAAAGAAGGAGGATGGAAGGACTTTTGAAAAAGGCTCAGGCCGAAACGCGTCAAATCATTTTATTTGCACAGTGGACTTTCAAAGATATATTTGCACATTTATTGTTTTTATCCCAGCTTTTTGTATGTGTGTCCAATAAATTTGCTTATTTTATTTCCTGCATCCTGGAATATCTGAATCCAGCTAAAGGACCACGGAGAGAAAGGAGTTGGGGGTTTGGAAGCCACATGCAGATACCATTTACACGTGCAGTCTGAGCCAGCTTATGTTAAGTGACTCATGACCATGCGAGTGAGACCTTTTTTTTTAATTTGAGTTATACAAAGGTTTAACTCTATTACTCTATTTTGTGTTTTTTCCTGTCTCCATGTTTTATCTGCAGGATTGATCAATATACTGACATAGTGATTGATCCAAGAGTACAATAAGGGTAATCTGTTATTTTATGTAGTGTGCTCTCACCATTTTTTAGATTTTATTTGTTATACATTTTTACTGCATTTGCACCCTGCACATTTATTACACAAATAAAAGCCTTTCTTGTCATCTAAAAATGTTCTTAGGGATTTCTTTTTTCGGGTGATTAAAAGTTAAGATAAGCTTAAAATTTGGTGCTCCTCTAAAAGTGATGAAGGTTTTTTTGGGAATGATTTTTGAAAGCTCGTTATCAGATCATTTTTTTCAGAACATGCCAATGTTTATTTACTATTGACTTAATTTTCTTAAAATCTTGATTAAAATCAAAAACCAGAGGTAGTGACTTTTCTTTTTTTTTGTAAATATATTTTTTATTTGTCAATTGTTACAGTGTACATAGACTTAGACATGAGAGTCGAAACCGGAGACTGGCAGGTCTCTATTATATACCTTACATGCTGTATATTTGTCAAGCTTTCCTTTGATTGTGTGGGCACGCAGGCTCCATTAATTTTGTTTTTGTTTTTGGCTTGCAGGCCTCTTTTACACCTCAGTTATGTTCCTCAGCCTATGGTAGGCATGTGGGTTAGTTGGGTGTTACTATGTTGCTCTGGGTTGCCAGAGTTATTGGTCTGTGTGACCTGGGTCATCCTCTTAGTGCAATGCTGCATTTTGTGTGTCTTACCAGCGCTCATTACTATGGGTGTGTCCTGTCTGTCTTCCTGCTTTTCACCCCCCTGTCGCATAAACGTTCCCTGTTCAATCTACGATGTGCAGTCATTGCACCCTTGTATTCGGCTTTGTGTGTGCGTTCTTGCGTGTCCATTAGTCTCTCTTCTATGTAAGGGGTGGAATATCCCCTGGTGGTTTTCTCCTTGTGTCGCTTCTAAGAGTCTCCGTCTCCCCGTCCCAGTCTCCTTGTGATCTATGTGCCTGTTTGTTAGTGGTTTCTGCCTGCTTGTGTTGATATTGGTATTTGTGGGTCTGGTGTTGTGCTTCGTTGTGTGTATGTGGTCCTATCTTGTGGTAATGTGTCTGTTCTTTCAATTTTCCATGTTGTGTATTTTGATTATTGTTACTGCTTTTCCGGTTCCCTCTGTCGATTGTGTGTTGTTGTGTGTGTGTTCTCGCGTGTCTGTGGGTGTTTGTTGCTTTGCTATGCTTCTGTTGTTTAGTGTGCGTGTTTGGTTTGTGTCCCCTTGTCTGGGGTTCATGCCCTTGTGCTCTTCTCCCATTCTGTATTTGTGTCTTGTGTGGTAGCCTCCTGTATTTTCCTCGTTTATGTTATGAATATGTGGTTATTTTCTCCCTTTGAGGATCTGGGGGGAGTGTACTGGTGGGTCAGGGCGGGGGGGACAGGGAGCTGGTGGGTGAGGATCTGTGCAGGTTAGGGGGTATGTCTGTCGCCCTCCCGACTCGCCAGGGCCCCCCCATCTCTTTTCTTACCCCTCTCAGCCACGTCTCTTTGTTATGTGTCATGGCTTAAGCGATGTATAGTAACCATGGCGTCCAGAGTTCCGTGTGTTTATCTTCTCTTCCCAGCAATTCCGCTATTTTGGTTTCTGCTGTTCTTATGTCTTCTACCTTGTGCTTCTATTGTTCTATTGTGGGTGTATGTTCCTTTTTCAGTATAGTGGGATTAGGGATTTAGCCGCATTTAGCAGGTGTCTCAGGATTGACCTTTTGTAGGAGGGTATGGGTCTTTCTGTATGATGTATAAGGGCAGCCCCTATCGTCAACCTTGGGGGGTCGTCTAGTATGTGTCTGATTTCTCATTCAATGCTCCCCCAACACGGTTTTATTTTGTTGCATTCCCACTAGATGTGTTTCATGGATCCAGGACCTTCTCTGCATCTCCAACAGATGTTCGGTATTGTCTGAGTGTAGCGGCTAATCAGGGATATATGATCCCAATGTGTGAGTAGCTTATAGTTTACTCCCTGTTAGTGGGAGCTAGCAGAGCTTTTGTGTTGTAGTATTAGGATTTTCTTCCACTGGTTGTCCAAGAAGGGCTCCTCCGTCCAGTCCTCCCATTGCTTTTGTATAAGTTGTTACTAGGTCGATGCCCCGTCAGTATGCTTTGATATATTGTGGAGACTTTCCCTTCAGCCTCTGGTGTCTGCGTGCACAGTTTCTCATACTACATTAGGTCCCTGTGTATTTTGGCTCTGTGTGGTAGGTTGTGGTAGTAGTGTTTCAGTTGGGTGTAATGAAATTGGTTCATCAGCGTATGTGGTCTTCCCTCCATTATTTCTTGCAATGGTTTCACTCCCGCATTGCTGAGAACTGTGTATACGGGTATGTATCCATCGTGGTTATCTATCAGCCAAGCAGTCGGTGGAAGGCTGTCACCCAGGTTAGGGTTGTATGTTATGGGTAGCAGTGGGCTGAGTTTAGGCGAGATCTGTTGCTCTTTCCTCAGCGTAGTCCAGTGTTTCAGGGTGTACGTGAGAGGGGATTCCTCCCCTAGTATCATCTGTGCATCTTTTTCTCTGTGCCATATCAGTGTGTGTAGTCTTTTATCGGCAGTGTCTCTCCAGAGTGTAACCCATCATTTGTGTGGCATGTCTGTATGAAGTTCCTTAAGTCTCTGCAATACCGTTGCCTGGTGGTATCTTCTGATATCAGGTAGTGCTAATTCTCCCCATCTTCTCGGGAGGAAAAGTTTGTTGTAACCTATACGCACTCTCTCTCCTCTCCATACGTATTGTATGAGTTTTGAGTTTCGTAAAAAATGTTTGTGGTATTGTCTGTGGGGCTGTGTGGAATAAGTAGAGTAGCCTGGGTAAGACATTCATCTGCGATCCTCCCCAGCCAGGATATGTAGTTCCATCTTTTGAGGTCTCCTATGATGTTCGTCAGGAGGGGCATGTGGTTGTGGGCGTAGATGTATTTTGCTGCATGTGTGATCCACAGTCCAAGATATCTCATACGGTCTGGGCACCAGTGGAAAGGGAATTGGCCCCTCAGCTGTGTGCATTCTTCTTCGGGTACTGTGATGTTGAGAATTTCTCATTTAGTTATGTTCAGTTTGAGTCCGGACAGGCGGCCATATTTTTTTAATTATGTCATTAGCTGTGAGGTGGAGGCCAGTGGATTCTCGAGGAAGAGCAGCATGTCATCCGTGTATGCGGTGACTTTGTGCTCGTGTGCTTTGTATCGCAGTCCCGTTATCCTCTCGTTTTTCCAGATGCGGTCCAGTAGTGGCTCCAAGGTGAGGGCAAACACTAGAGGTGACAGCGGGCAGCCCTGTCTTGTGCCGTTGTTAATGTTGAAGCTGTCGGTAAGAGCCCCATTCACTCTAACTCTGGCGGTTGGTTGTAAAGTGCGGTGCATGCCCTCTCCTATTCCTGCCGCGCGTAGTGTCTCTGTCATGAATTTTCAATCTACTCTATCCAAATCTTTTTCAGCGTCTGTTGAAAGCAGTAGTAGCTTCGTCCCCGTTTTTTATTTGCTTGATGTTGTATTGCGGATAGTCGTAGGGTGCAATCCATGGCCTCGCATCCTGGTATGAAGCCTGTCTGGTCAGGGTGTACCAGTCTTGCCATGTGGGTCTGTAGTCTCTTCGCCAGGACCTTTGAAAACACTTTAACGTCTGTATTGATGAGTGAGATTGGGCGATAGTTTCCAACATGTTCAGTGTTCTTGCTCTGCTTAAGAATCACAGCTATAGTCAATGTCAGGGTCTCGTAAGCTATTTAGAGCCTTAGTGTGGTATGAGGATGTGGCTGAATTTCTTAATGTATTCCATGGGGAAGCCGTCTGGTCCTGGTGCTTTACCTGTTTTTGCTTCTTTTATCCCCTGCCTAATTTCTTCTTCCGTGATAGGTGTGTCAAGTTCTTCTGCTTCTGTCGGTGTGAGGGTATTTGGTTGGAAGTTTCTCAGATATTCTATCGTGTCTCTCTGCCTTGTGGCTAGTGGCAGATCTTCTTCTTCATCTTTTGTATTGTACAGTTTTCTGTAAAACAGTTTGAATTTGTCTTTCCTCAGGAATTGCATTGTCTTGTGTGGTTCTCAAAGTGTGTACTTGTGCCCTGCCCTGTGTGCCTCTCAGCATCTGTGAGAGTAATTTGCCTCCCTTGTTGGCGTGCATATAGAAGAACGCGCGTGATCGTTGTATGGTTAGCGCGTGTCTGCATTCGAGGAGCTCTGTCAGCTGCCTCTGGTCGCTAATAGGTTTCTGTAGGTCTGGTCATGTTGGTCACACTTGTGTGCTATTTCTAAATTGGAGATCTTCCGCGTGAGCTCCGTGAGTTGCTGACTGTTTTCCTTTTTCCGTTGAGTAGCCATGCGTATAAGGTGGCCTCTTATAACACTTTTATGCTCTTCCCATACCGTCATATTTGATATTTCTTCAATGTTATTTTACGCAAAGTATTGCTTTATGTGTTCTGCGATTTGCGCCCTCTTCACCGTATCCATCAATAGGGAATCGTTTAGCCTCCACGTGGTTCTTGTTGGTCTTAACAAGGGTGATGCCATGGTCACTTGTGCTGCGCTGTGGTCCGACCATGGCATGGTGTGGATGTCTGTTCTCTATATATACATGAGCCCATCTTGCTGCACAAAGATATAATCAATTCTGGAGTACCTGTTGTGCAGTGTGGAGTAGAAAAGGTTGTAGTCTCTACCCTCTGGGTGGAATGCCCTCCACGTATCTACCAACCTCATGTCTCTGAGGGCTTTGTGTATTGTCCTTATTGCTGAGGCTGGTACACTGCTGTGCCTTGTGGAGGTGTCCGCTCGTGGGTTCAAGGGGACGTTAAGATCTCCTCCCGTTATGAGGGTGCTTTCTGTGAATCGGGACAGTTTCATCAGTGTTCTTCTGAGAAAGCTGGCTTGGCCATTGTTGGGTGTGTATACATTTTTTGCACTATCTCAACTTTAATGAAGAGGAACCTGCCTCCTGTGTCTATCAACTTGTCTGTGAGTGTGAATTGCAAGTGTGATGCCAGGAGGATCGCTGTTCCTGTTTGAGTTGGGTTGGGTGGTTGGGTGGTTGCCATAGTAATTTAGTGGGTATGTTTTATTTTTGAGTAATTTGTTTGTTTCTGGTCTATGGTACGTTTCTTGTAGAAGGGCTACCGACACATGTTGTTGTTTGAGGCTGCGCAGAAGGTGTGACCTTTTCTCTGGGACATTAAGTTACCTGCAATTCTGTGAGCGGATCACAAGGGGTGACGGTGTATACGCCATTTGTGATTTCCCAGTGTTTCCATGCAGGTCAGTATCACTGTGTCTGCTTCCAGAATGACAAGGGTGTTGCACTTCCCTGCTAGTGGGTAGGCCCGGGCGCGCTGGGTTAGTAGGGGTGTTAGTGGGGGGTTCAGGAAAGGTGTGATGGGTTCAAGGGCAATATGGTGTGGTGTGTGTCAGTGGTGTTTCCTAGCGTTGTGTGAGGTTGTTTGACCTCCTGGTTTGTCAGAGGGTTGAGCAGGTCCGCTCTCCACTACCTCAGGTGAGTTGGGTGTGGTATGTCGGGTGTTGTGTAGGTTTATGTTACCCCACTGTGGGGTGGCTCCGTGTAACTAGGTCTATTTTCCCAGCTAGGCGTTGGCAGTGGGTCTCCCAATTGATAGTCTACATAAAATCCTTGGGTAATAGTCAGGATTTAATTTTTATTTTAAAAATTAGATGTTTGGTTCTTTATTCTGTTATTCTGTTAGCAGCATGTGTTAGACGTCGTCTCCCTTTGTGTCTGTCGGTTGTCCTGTATATGGTGATTATCAGCAGTCAACTTCTTTAGTAGAGCATGTTCTGTGGGGTGAGGGGTGAGGGTTAGCTATATGCCAAAGGTCATTGGGTATCTCTAATGGTGTTGCGTGGATTTGGGGCGCTATATGGAGTCCCTGGTGTCAAATGAGTATTACCCCAATGTCGTTTGTCTCTACTTCCAGGCTATTCAAATGTCTCCCTTAGATCCTTTTGGTGTGTTTGGCTATCAGCTCTGCTGGGGCCTTTCTTGTTTTGTGTACCATAGTTTGTTATGGCAATTGTACTGGACATCATCATACCTATTGCATCCTGCTTATGGACTGTCTTGTATACATTACCACCTCCCCGCCTTTCCTCCCATTCTCTGCCAGAGTGCAGTACTTAAAATGTGGGTTTTTTGTTGTTTTTTTTTCTTCTCCCAGACTCTTCCTCCCCTCCCTCCCCCCACCCCACGTTCTAGGGCCCTTGTACCCCCCCTCCCTCTGCCCATTGGTGTCAGCATAATAACCATACAAGATTTCCCCATCCCATATCCCTTTTCCCCCCATAACTCCTTTATAGATGTTGTCTGGCGTTCTTGGGTCACAGTGTTCTCTCTTCTCTTTTTCCCCTCTTAGTGTTTCCTGCTGGGTGTCCAGCATATAGCCCCCCACTCCCTTCATATTTCCTTTTTTTTTTCCCCTCTCCAATTAACAGTCATTCCTGGGTGCTTCCTAGGGGTTTGAGTTGCGGCAGTCTCTCCTGGTGGTTTGTTAGTCCCAGAGTCTTAGGCATTGAAGTGATACAGTGGTGTGTATGCCGCCTTTAGTCCGGGCGGTATTAGGCTTTATTTGAGGTGTTGCCTTCTATGGGTAGTTGGGGTGGGGTATGCGTCATGGGGACGTGTCATTTGCATTGCATAAGTCTAGGTATAAGTTGTACTTATCTGTAGGTCCTTATGGTCTCTTGTCCATCAATTGTCATCTGCGGGATATTCCCACTGCTGCGCTGCGTTATGGCCACCATCTCCCATTATGGGGCCTGTTGCTCTCCAGGCTGTGCATGATGTTGCACTGGGTGTTGGTACCTGCGGGCTTGGCGTCCGTGTGGTGAGTCCTCTCTGCGGCGTCTTGGTGCTCTTGTTGCTGGTTGGTTGTTCCTCTGTTCCAGCGGGCCCAGGACCCAGTACGCTACCTCCGCTTGTGGCAAGCCCATGTTTCGTAGGAAGTGCGGCACTTCGTCAAAGCCAGCGCAGGGATTTCCATTTATTGTGTTTGGCTATTAGGCAGAAGGGGAAGCCCCATTTGTAGGGTATGTTGGGGCTCCTCAACAACTGCATCACCGGTCTCAGGGCTTTTCATGCCTCCAATGTGAGTGGTGACAGGTCGTGAAACAGGGCTACTTCTGAGCCTCCTAACCGCCACGTTTGTTTAGTTCTGGCTTTGTCCATGATGAGCTCTTTCACCCGATATTCGTGGAGGCAGCAGATATCATCTCTGCGTGGGCTGTCTGCAATTCGGAGCCTCAGGGCCCTGTGTGCACGGTCAAAGTCAAACAGTTGCGGTGCGTCTGGGCCCGGGATTTCCCTGATTAGGGTTGATAGAACTGCTGTCACATCCTCTTCGCCTGGAGCCTCAGGTAAGTTGCGGATTCTTATGTTAGCTCTGCGCCCTCTATTATTCCTCAGTTACAAAAGCATTGTGCCCTGTCTGGTAACTGCTGCGTTAGTAGCGTCTATCCTGCTTACATTTGCTTGGTGTGTGGCTTCAAGGCCTTGTATGCGGCCATCTTGTGCTGTAATATCCCGCTGTAGTGTGGCTACCTCTGATCTGATCACCTCGTGGAGGTTGGCTGACAACACTTGGAGGTCTGATTTTGTGACCATCACTTCCATGAGGGCTCTGATGTCGGCCCTTATGTCTGACAATGAGGGTCCCTGTGCATCAGATGTCCGTGGTGTTGTGGTCTATTCGTCAGCAATTCGTCTTGCACGAGGTTGTCTGGCTGGGGTTCTGAGGTAGCCATCCAGCGTTCCCGTTTGCTGCGTTTGTTGTGATCTTCTCTCTTCTGGGTGAGAGTCAGATCATTTGGTGCGTCCCATCAGGCAAGCTTCTCTGAATGTGCGCTAATTAAATCTAATCAGGACGGAGCCATCTCCGTCGGCGTCCAGGCAACCAATTACTTTTCTTTATTTACTTAAATAACAGTTATAGATTTAGATTCGCCTAGTAATTTTGTTGAATCTAAATGTATTACCTCATCATATGTTTTGTCTAGAATATCTTTTCTGGGTAAATTTAACCATCAACACCTTGGCTTGTTCTTCAAACTTTTTTTTATCCGTACAGTTCCTCTAATTCTTTGGAACTGCTCCTTAGAGATATTATCCAGCCAATGTGTATAATGGCCACTACTATAGAGGACATAATCATTAGTGTCTACTTTTTTAAGTTTTTTTTTGTTTTGATCATACTATTTTCTATATAAATTTACAAATCTAAAAAAATAATAGTAGACTTACTGAAATCACTAGTTAAAGTAGTACCTCAATTGTTTGTATTTAATCTTTCTAAAAACAATTTAAGATCTTCCTCTGAGCCTTTCCATATCAAAATTAGAGCATCTATATATCTGTGATATGTGACCAGGTTTACCCCCCATTCTGGGCTGTCATATATAAAAATATTTTCCCAGCCTGACATGAACAAGTTAGCATAACTAGGGGCAAACCTGGTCCCCATAGGACTCCCTTGGCATTATAAATTAAAAAATAGAATTAAATATATTATTAAAAATAATTATTATTTAAAATCCAATTAATACTCAATTAAAAATTCTGTATGTAATTTAAAGAATTTTCCTGACTTAAACAGTTTTTCACCACTTCACATCCTCGATTATGAGGGATAGATGTTTATAATGAGGTTACATCACTCGTGACTCGTGAATTTTCTCTCTCTCCTTACAGTAGGTTTTTTATAAAATAAAAATATATATATTTTTTTATATTTGATATTTTTCTAAATATGTAAGCTGTTTGATATAGGAATACATTTTATATGTAATATGTTTTAATTTTTATTTTTTAGGGTTTACATTGCTATGTATGTGTATATTGTTCAATTAAGATGTGATTAATAAATGTAAATTTTTTAATGAGATTTTAATGATTGCCATATGGATGTTTGACAAAGAAATAAATTTACAATATGTTTCGTATTCTTTTAGGCATTAAATTGCTATGTATGTGTTTAATAAAGATGTGATTAGTGAATTTGCACTTTTGGAGAGACTCCAACTATTCCCATATGGACGCTTTCCCAATTACAAGATTGTGTGTATAAAAGACTGTGACAGGCAAGAGTGAGCATATCTGAAGAAGTCGTGAATACGGCCAAACCCGTCATCACGCTCGACCATGCACGAACGTATGCATGTACGCATCGCACACCTGCAGACTTGTAACCCTGCCCCCCGGAAGTCTTTGATTGCGGTACACTAGGCTTCTTTAGAGAAAGAAGCCGGCTTTTATACTTTTGTAACCTGAACTGTTGCACTGCTCAAAGGGGGGATTCTGGACGAAGCTGATACGGTATTTTGTGCAATAAATCTGTGAAATGGATCGATTGTCTCTGTCATTTTCTACCCCTGGAGGAGCTGTCACAGTTAGAGCAGGCTCATCTGCTCTACTTTTGTGAGTGTGCATTTTATCTATTATATTTTATTTTTGGTTATATAGATTTACACTATTTGTATTTTATTTTGCCTTTTTTTATATATGTTGTGATACATGGAGATGACCAGCATATGAATTTTAGAGTGAGTGTTTTGTGTATTATCACAGTTTTGCACATATGTGCACAATATATGTATTATGAAATGTTAAAAAAAATATATAGTTAAATGGTAAAAACAAAGAATAATGTAAACACTAAAGCATTTCACCACAAAACAGGGCTTTTCAATATTTTCACTGTTTCTTAGGTTCATTTGTTACCCCTCCCCTTTCTATTTGATATAAGGACTATATCCTCTATTTATTTTTGGTCCTTAACATATGTGGAAATCAGAATCTGCATTTCCCAATAAAACTGCACTAATAAAAGGATGCTCTTATTATGCGGTTCCTTGAAAGTCGTCTGAGTGCGGAATTTGTATGCCGCTTGGGAATGTTTGGATTTGAGGAACATTATTACTGTTACCAGGGACTTGGAAAGTTCAGTCTTCATCAAATGAGTAATTTGATTTGTTTTTTGTTGTTTTTTGTTGCCACATGACATAGCAGCATATGTATATATATATATTTTATTATGTTAACCTTCTTCCATTTAATCATGGTCCAATTCTGAAGTTCTTTCAGTGGGTACACAGCTCCATACACAGCAAACTGTGATGCACTGTGTATTCTGACAACTTTATATCGTGGCCAGCATTAAGTTTTTTAGAAGTTTGAGCTACTGGAGCTCTTCTGTGTGATCAGTCCAGATGTGCTAGCCTTTGCTCCCCGCGTTGTGATGTTATTTATGGGGTGATACATATTCCCAGATTAATAATTTAAAGCTGAGAATTACCCACTATTTTTGATTCTAATAGATCCTGGAGTACGTTTTATTAGAGGATTTTTATTTCACACATTAATCACAAACTAATTAAAAAATTTTTTTTTTATTGTGACAATAATATGTAACATGCATGACAATAATCAGTGAGTTAATAGTTATAACATATGTATACAATATAGCAGTGGTTTAACACAGCTTACAAAGAGTAAATAGTAAGTTATATTATCAGGAAGATGAGCCTCGCCGTTGCATTCATTATGGACTGTAACGGCGCAAGTTGGGAGCACGTAAGACCACGGAGAAGCTAATTACAGTAGTCAAGGCGAGAAAGGAAGTGGAATGGACCAACACCTTAGTCGCATCTGGCGTTAAGTAGGGGCGGATGCACGCAATGTTTTTGAGATGGAAGTGACAGGATTTGGCGATAGATTGAACATGAGGCTTGAAGGAGAGGTCGGAGTCAAAGAGAACACCTAGGCAGCGAGCCTGCGTGGTGGAGCTGATGGTAGCACCATTGACTTGGAGGGAGACAGACACAGGAGTAACAACACTTGAGGGAGGAAAGACCAGAAATCAGTTTTGGTCAAGTTTAGTTTAAGGAAGTGGGCAGCCATCCAGTTAGAAACAGGAGAGAGGCTGTCAGAGACACTAGTCAAGAGGCACGGGGAGAGAGCAGGAGAGGACAGGTAGATTTGCGTGTCATCTGCTTTGAAATGATATTGGAAGCCAAAGGAGCTAATGAGTTTACCAAGGGAGGCAGTATAGATGGAGAACAGTAGGGGACCAAGGATTGAACCTTGGGGGACACCAACAGAGAGGAGTTGGGGAGAAGAAGCAGAACCAGAGAAAGAAACACTGAATGAGTGCTGGGAGAGGTAGGAGGAGCACCAGGAGAGAGCAACATCTTGTAGACCGATATTGCGGAGGATGAGAAGAAGCTGTTGATGATCAACAGTGTCAAAAGCCACAGACAGGTCATGGAGAATTAGGATAAAGTAGTGACCACAAGATTTTGCAGCGAGTAGATCATATATTGACATGTATGCAGTTTTCAACAAGATTAACGACAGGACACTTCACTTTGAAATCAGCTTGCTAAACATTCCTTACCACAGAAGACAGCATCTCACAACAACATAGCTTAAAGCAATAAAAACTGACAGTCAAATCACACTGAATAAACTAATTCACTGCTGGGTACAATTCTCATAGGCAAGATATCCTTTTATATTGCAATTTTACAAATACAATATTTCTCATACTAGATCATTTGACCATTCAAATGTCCATCCAATAAGAATAATTCTAACTAGATTTTACTTTTGCAGAATTTTAACTTTCCTAATTAAGATTTACTATTTCTAAATTACGTAAACTAATATATCTGGATAATTGCCTTGTATTCTATTTTTAAAGTTAAAAGTGATATAGAGGTCATTGGTCCACCTGCAGGAAGGGAGTTACGAATTCTATTTATTAATAAATCATCACTCCTTAATTTTGGAATCACCAGCTTTTACCCAAGTATATTCTGCCTTTTAGTAAAATAAATTAATGTAAATTAATTTAGTAAAAGTAGTATAATTACCAGCTCTTGATAGAATTTTTTTTTTCCAGGCTTGGAGATGTATCCCAAAATGGTGAATGCAGGTATGAGTATAGAGAATTGTGTGAAAATAGAAAAGTTTTCAGAGTTCTGAATTTTAAAGAATTTCAAAGTTAAGTGTTAGTTAGAAAATATACAAATAATTATGTCTGTCCAGCTTTGGCTCCCAATGTCAGATCTTAGATGTTAGTACTCAGATGTTAGGTGTGAGTCCATCATCAGAGAGTCCTTGATTTTTAAAGGAGAAGTTCTCTATATTTCACAAGTTGATGGGCATGTCTTCCCTACAGACTATCATCTAGGTCATTTGGTCAGTAGGTGGCACAATTACATCACTGAAATTTTTTGTCAGGGGGTCCATTTACTATTTTCTCTAGAATTTCGTAATGCGTTTGACATCATCTTGATTATCTTTTGTATAACCATTCGTCAAAAAGCTGTCAATCTTCAAAGGCTTTTCTTTGTTTTTTTACCAGGCAGAATGTCTTTTGTGCCATTAAATTAGTTTCTGACACATTCTAAGCTCTTCTTCACCTCTCTATACAATAGAACTTTGTAAGATTCTGTTAGTTTTTAAAAAGTAAAATTAATTACTTAGTGTTATCTGTCATTGGTAATCCTGTGTCTGGTTTTCTTGTGTGAAACTGTGTGTAGCACATGGTAATGTTACACATGTGATTTATACATGTCTATTAAACATATTCCACTATTGTTCGTAAATTATATGACATGACATTTCTTCATTGATATTATATCCATGAATATTCTATATTATTAACTTAGTTTTATTTATATATATATTTGTCTCTGGGTTGTTGCGTTCATCCACCCTTGCTGCAGACATCACGTCTTATCTCTGCCATTGTTTACATTAGTCACATTCCTTAGCTCAAGCTTGAGTGACTAGAGTACAGAGAGAAAAAAATGTGTCTGTCTTTTTTGTATTCTGTTACAAAATGGAGTCACTTCTGTTCTGATGGTGACTTACAGTATACACTTTTAATTTCTGTCTTAACACAACATGTCTGCCAGTATAAATATACTGACAACGTGCATCTCTGAGACATGCATGCACGTGACCCTGGTTCCAATACAAATTGTCCTTTCTTGCACCAATTTTGGTAGGCACTAACCACTGCATGCGGAGAGCACCTCACAAGACTCGTCAAAGCCCCTCAGATCTTTATGTTTGCCTATTTGTTCCTGCTTTCAACACATGAAATTCAAAAACTGACTGTTCTATATCCCATCCCCTTGACAAGTTGCCATTGTATCAATATAATCAACATTATTAACCTATTATTAACCACCTGTCAATGATTTCAATGTTGTGGCTGATCAGTGTATTGTCACTGCGGGCATATCTGTAGATATTTAGGGGTACCATTTATGATGCACCCTAAAATATCTGGCATTGTCTATTGTGCCATATCCAAACAGGGAAGTACTTATAATGCATTGAAATCTAATTCTTTATTTTTTGGTGCATATGCTTGCCTTGGTAGAGTGTTATAATAACATAAAAAATAATACAAAAAGTATAGATGATCCTAGAATTTTTATACCAGCTTTATTAATGCTCACTATGTCATTTACACAGTGCTAATGAAGCCGGGGGGTTGTATTTATTTGGCCTTATAGCCAATTATTCTGAGCGTGAGGAATGGCTCTGACAATGCATGAAATAAACTATAAAAACAGGGAACAAGATGGAAAAACAAGTTTAGTATGGTCAAATTAGGTGGAAATGACCCGTCACATTAGGGAATGAATGTGGTAACAGCTGCATATTAGTCTGGTGTGGACTGTCGTGGGACAAATGTTGCCACATTCACTGGATCCAACCGGTGGGCTACAGTAGTAGCTTCTCAGAGTACGGTATGTGTCAGTCCTGTGGAAGTCCCAGTGTGGCTAGCATGGCTTTTAACACTGTGAGATCATCCATCGTATGCTGGGTATCCCATTTGAGGACTATTAGCTTGCGAAACATTCTGCATAAAAGGTGAGTGACATGTTGTTTAAGGTATATGGCGCGTGCTCCCTATAACACCATATCACATTTGGGTGATAACCCAACACGCAGTATGTAAGCCCACAGAAAACACAACTACGTATTACCGAACCTTAGAATGGTCAGGTTTAATGTAGGTAGAAAAGAGTAGTCAAAGCATTGCCAAACATCAGGATACAAGAAATCGGCAGAGCAATAAAACAATAGCCTGGTCAGGATACCAGAAATCAGGAGGCCAAAAAACAAGTTGAGTCAGGGAACCAGAAAACAGGAAAGTCAAAAGCCAAGCCGAGTAAGTACACATAAATAACAATAAATACGCAAGGAGAATCAAATAACACTAAGGGGAACACAAGAAACCACAATGGGGCAAAGAACAAAGCAAAAGGTGCCCCTTTTACAAGGGTGCATCTTTTGCTTTAAGTCTACGCCCCCAAAACGTTCTGGGACGGTATTGATGATGCAGGACCGCGTCATTGACATCATGACATTGGCGGATATGCACCACGTCATAAAAGGGCGTGACTCCAGCTTCCGGTGTGGGACATGCCAAACTTGTTGAAGAGGAGTCTGCCCTGGATCCTGCACCATGTGGGTGCGATGGAATAAGGTAAGAGATTGTGACACACCATCTCTGCAGCTTTATCTTTGCCATTCTGAAAGTGAACCACCAAGTCCCGTGAAACTGTATCTGGAGGCCTTAGATTTTGAATATGGAACCAACCATCCAGCCGATAGCCTGCTTGGGAGGGTTAATAATGCTACCAGGAAGCACTTTAGCAGGTGTTGAAGTTCCTCCAGGGTGCACCGTATTTTCATGTTGTTCTTGCTCTGCATGTCCTCCAATGCTGCAAATCGCCAGTCGTACAAGTCATGCTTCCACTGAAGCCCTTGTATCACCTGTTGCACAGGGGGAAGTTGTTGAGCATGATAGCTGGAGGTAGTCTCCAAAACTCCCAACTGGCCTGTCAGGCCTGGTAGATCTGTACGCAGTGTTGCTACGTCGGTCAGGATGTTTTTTTTGTTTTTTTTTGTTAGATCCTCCAGGCGTTTTTATCACTGTCAGAGGTACTGGTGCTGGGGTCGGCCTTGTAGGCAAAACTGCCTCTTTCTCCCCCAGTGCCAGGTCATCAGAGAATTCAGAGTAGGCCTTAGGATAGACGGCCATCTTGAGCCGGTTTGTGCCTGACGCGTGAGGTCTCCGATATAAACACCCATCTAAGGCTTATCCGATTTTTGTTTTTTGGTCATATGACCCAGATTGCCTCATAAGCCCTAATCTTGTGCCACTAGCCACCCAAATCAGGTTTTGATGCCCAAAAGATGGGGGGGGAAATAAAACAATGGCTCATAGCAATGCATTAGTGTGACCTTTCAATAGTTCTTGTTGAATTACTGTGTTCCAGCTAACAAAATACAGTTAGGAGAGCATGTAGGATAGTGGCTACCCTGGGTGATTGAGCCTCTTCATTTCAAAATTTATTATTATACTCTTGCATTTCTATGTTTCGTCCTGCTACAAAGTAGTAAGTACTTTTTAGACTGGACCAGTCCAGCTTCTCATTTACTTTTGTGCCATTATAGGAATACTGCTTTGTCCCTTACTGTGGAACTCTGCCTTCATTCATCTCCTGTATAATATATATCCATCAGCTTAATTTATTCCTTGTTGCAGGTTACTTGCTACATTAAATTGTTATATATGTATGTCGCTTTAAGGAGATTTCATCTGCGACTTGTTTTTTTCAGTTTGTTTTAGTTCACCCATGCAAGGCAAGTTATAGATGGTCAAAGCCAAAAAGTAATGATGGTCAAGGCACTCAAGTAAATCCAATGAGCAGATTTATTGAAGCAGATGAAAAGCAATGTTTTGGCTCCCAACAGGGCCTTTGTCAAGCTTGACAAGGCCCTGTTGTGGGGCAAAACATTGCTTTTCACCTGCAACACAGCAGGGTTTGACAAAGGCCCTGTTGTGGGCTGAGACATTTATTTTCATCTGCTTCAATAAATCTTCTTACTAGCTTTACCTTGAGTGCCTGGACAATCATTACTTTTTCTGCAAATTACATTGTAAAGATTGGCCAGCCTCAAGCCCGGTCGCTCCCTGGGATCCATGCAGTGGCGTAGCTAGAGATTATGCCACCCGGAACGGACTCTGCGTTTGTCACCCCTCTCAATGCACAATTAAAAAAGTCAAGATGATGTACAGGGAAATAAATTAAAACACTTTCATTCTTGAAATAAAACTTTAAATCCAACATTCTACAATATTATATATTTTTGTTTCAATTTGACCATTTTTTAATTAAGTAACCCAATACTTCACGTTGCACAACAATCTGGAACTCTTGTCTAACTATGTTGACTCTAGTCAACCAATCAGGTAACTGTTGAATATATTTTACATATATTTTACATAGAATGACCATTGTTATCTGTAAAATATCTCATATACACTAACCATTCAGAAGATAGCACTACACAACAGCGGATGACTATGGCTATTTCATTAAGTATAGTAGTGTCTGCCAGGGCCGTACTGGCCCACCGGGATACCGGGAAATTTCCCGGTGGGCCGTCGGCACCTGGGGCCGGGCAGACACCTGGGTCTGCTGTCGGCCGCTGGGGAGGTCTTCTGGGGGCTTCTGGCGGCCGCTGGGGGACTTGTCCTGTCGGCCGCTGGGGGAGCTGCGCTGGCTCTGCTCCCCAGCGCGCAGCTGAATGAGACCGGTGCCGGAATGGGGTGTGTGTGTGTGTGTCTGTCCGTCATGGGGTGTGTGTGTGTGTGTCTGTCTGTGTCATGGTGTGTGTGTCTGTCTGTGTCATGGTCTGTTATGGTGTGTGTGTCTGTGTGTCTGTCATGGGGTGTGTATCTGTCATGGTATATGTGTGTTTCTGTGTCTGTCATGGTGTAAATGTGTGTTTAAAAATAGTGTTTTTGCTCACCTTTTTTTTTCCCCACACAGCGTGCTGGTCTCCCCTCGACTTGCCCTGCCTCTTTAGCTGAGATCATCAAGCTTGATGATCTCAGCCAATCCAATGCTTTGCCATAGGATTGGCTGCAAAACGCCACTCAGCATGTCCTCATAGAGATGCATTAAATCAATGTATCTCTATGGGGAACTTTCAGCACCTACAGCGTGTGGAGGCACTGACCGTCTGAGTGACTGTCACTAGCGGTGTCACTTTGAAGCAATGTAAACACTGCCTTTTCTCTGAAAAGTCAGTGTTTATGTTGAAAAGCCTGTAGGGTCCTGCTATAGACACCAGTACCACCACATTAAGCTGTGTGTGTGCGTCTGCTAGTGAGTGAGCTTGCTTGCATGCGTGTGCCTGCTAGTGAGTGAGCTTGTGTTTTTATGTCAATGAGCTGATGTATATCAGTAAGATTGTTTGTCTATGAGGCTGTGTATCAATGAGCTTGTGTGTGTGTCATTGAGATGTCAGTGAAATTGCCTGTGTCTGCATGTGAGTATGCTTACTGTATAATTAAAAAGCAATATATATATTACATATTACACGCGACAATATATGGCGCAGTGACTTATGGGCTGGCACAATTTTTTTTTCCAGGGCTGCTTTGTATCCCCAGTCCGGCCCTGGTGTCTGCATGTTATTTAGGACACCACAAACAGACTAATTGCCAATATTCTCCTCTGATTATCTCAGTTGTTAGTAAAATGTTAGCTAAGATGAAGCCTGCAAGTCTCACTTAATATTACCTATGCTAGCGTGGCTTAGTTGCCATTACACATATAGAACATCTGCAACATGCAGTGTACCTAAATAATGGTCTTACTTAATCGACATCTTCTTTTAGTCTTGCATGTTTGTTACGTTTCCAAGTTGTTTGACAATGAACCTAGTACCCTCCACCCACGTTTCTTATTTTTCATCTATTTAGATGATATGTGCCAGAAGAAGGGAGAAGAGAAACAATTAACTGAAATAATCTATACAGGGAGTGCAGAATTATTAGGCAAATGAGTATTTTGACCACATCATCCTCTTTATGCATGTTGTCTTACTCCAAGCTGTATAGGCTCGAAAGCCTACTACCAATTAAGCATATTAGGTGATGTGCATCTCTGTAATGAGAAGGGGTGTGGTCTAATGACATCAACACCCTATATCAGGTGTGCATAATTATTAGGCAACTTCCTTTCCTTTGGCAAAATGGGTCAAAAGAAGGACTTGACAGGCTCAGAAAAGTCAAAAATAGTGAGATATCTTGCAGAGGGATGCAGCACTCTTAAAATTGCAAAGCTTCTGAAGCGTGATCATCGAACAATCAAGCGTTTCATTCAAAATAGTCAACAGGGTCGCAAGAAGCGTGTGGAAAAACCAAGGCGCAAAATAACTGCCCATGAACTGAGAAAAGTCAAGCGTGCAGCTGCCACGATGCCACTTGCCACCAGTTTGGCCATATTTCAGAGCTGCAACATCACTGGAGTGCCCAAAAGCACAAGGTGTGCAATACTCAGAGACATGGCCAAGGTAAGAAAGGCTGAAAGACGACCACCACTGAACAAGACACACAAGCTGAAACGTCAAGACTGGGCCAAGAAATATCTCAAGACTGATTTTTCTAAGGTTTTATGGACTTGATGGGCCAGATGGATGGGCCCGTGGCTGGATTGGTAAAGGGCAGAGAGCTCCAGTCCGACTCAGACGCCAGCAAGGTGGAGGTGGAGTACTGGTTTGGGCTGGTATCATCAAAGATGAGCTTGTGGGGCCTTTTCGGGTTGAGGATGGAGTCAAGCTCAACTCCAGTCCTACTGCCAGTTCCTGGAAGACACCTTCTTCAAGCAGTGGTACAGGAAGAAGTCTGCATCCTTCAAGAAAAACATGATTTTCATGCAGGACAATGCTCCATCACACGCGTCCAAGTACTCCACAGCGTGGCTGGCAAGAAAGGGTATAAAAGAAGAAAATCTAATGACATGGCCTCCTTGTTCACCTGATCTGAACCCCATTGAGAACCTGTGGTCCATCATCAAATGTGAGATTTACAAGGAGGGAAAACAGTACACCTCTCTGAACAGTGTCTGGGAGGCTGTGGTTGCTGCTGCACGCAATGTTGATGGTGAACAGATCAAAACACTGACAGAATCCATGGATGGCAGGCTTTTGAGTGTCCTTGCAAAGAAAGGTGGCTATATTGGTCACTGATTTGTTTTTGTTTTGTTTTTGAATGTCAGAAATGTATATTTGTGAATGTTGAGATGTTATATTGGTTTCACTGGTAATAATAAATAATTGAAATGGGTATATATTTGTTTTTTGTTAAGTTGCCTAATAATTATGCACAGTAATAGTCACCTGCACACACAGATATCCCCCTAACATAGCTATAACTAAAAACAAACTAAAAACTACTTCCAAAAATATTCAGCTTTGATATTAATGAGTTTTTTGGGTTCATTGAGAACATGGTTGTTGTTCAATAATAAAATTAATCCTCAAAAATACAACTTGCCTAATAATTCTGCACTCCCTGTATATGAAATAATATATGAAACTATAAAATAACTATATACAAAGTTGGTATGTTCCAGAAAATGTAAGACATCACCCTGACATGAGATGACTATGAATCCGTGTTTACGGAGCCAAGATAGCAAGTGCGATGCGACTGCTGACCATCACATTATATCCTTATGTTAAAGTGAGAAAATACTATGGTGTTCCCTTGTTGATCTTACAATGTTATTGATCTTGCTTTTCTGAGCAAAATCGTCAATGAAATTGTCGGTTTATTTCATCACTCAGTTGCTGTTCTATAGACCATATGGCAAGATTTATTCAAGTGCCTGGACAATCATTACTCATTGTAGATCTTAGGTAATTCTTAATCTATTTTAATTTTGAAAGACTACTCTCACAACTAGCAACATTTGCACCTCACAGCAATTGTGAGTAAATTTCACAGCTGTAATACAATATTTGGAACTAAGTTCTTGAGACTGTATTTTAGAATAAGTCAAAAAGAAAAATAGTAAAGAAGATAAAATACATCCAAATCACACCAAAGTGGTAATTATATAGACATACAACCTCAATTAATTGAAAGGGATATTTGGAAAGACCTATAATCTCCAAAGAGAAAATATATATAGTGTAATACTATAAGTACAAAGAAATATGGGGGAGGGGTGGTAGCGAACTCACTAGAATGCTGGAAAATATGGCATATTTCCCTTGTGTAGGGTAGCAATAAAAGGTGCTGGAGTTCTTCCTGGATATGTTGTCTTGTTTACTCTGATAAACAAAGAAAGAATATATAGTGCAGATTGTATAAAACTTATACATTTATTGATATAAATGTGCACTTACAAGAATTCAGAATGGTTAGCAGCATATCTCCACAAATAGTGGTATCAAGATGTAGCAGCTAGGTATTTAAAAGAAAGTTCCCAAAATCCAGAAAGTGCCATAAACAGTGCAGAATTCAAATAGAAGTAAAAACAATATACTAAAATTGTACACATTTCGTCCAGCTGGACTTCTTCAGAGATGTGTACACCTCGATGTTGGCCCTCTTCTTATATGTCCCCTGTACTCCGTTTCCATTATCGGCATCTGAGATGTAGTGTGTCTCATGCTGGAATGCATGGGATTTCCGGGTTGTAATGCTGATACATCATATACGGTGATGTGCGTCTCAGGTTGGAATGCATGGGAGTTTCAGGCAGTTTTGCCATTCCATCAGATCTGACAAGGTCTGCCCCCTTCTGGGAGCTTGGGTAATATAGTTCTGATATGATAGAGGGGTCACAAGAGGACCATATCTGTATATGCATACAGAATATTCTCTTAATACAAAGAAAAACTGTACACAAGTGTTATAAGAGGGAAGAGCACAAAACAAAGAAAATAATAATCAAATGTCACAGTGGTATTGGAGTGCTACATAGGAAATAATGAATCAAATCCAAATGCTTTATTAATCTAGGAAAATTTTATATATATATATATATATATATATTAGGGAATGACCGATTATCGGTTTTGCCGATATTATTGGCCGATATTCAGATTTTTTTGTAAGTATCGGTATCGGCCAATAAGTCCAGTAGGTACCCCAAAATACAACATACCCACTGATAGCCCTTATCTGGGTGAACAGCATATCCAAAAATCACCCAGATCAGATGAGGGATTCAGGAATTTTCTGGAAGTCATAGTTTTGACCCACCGTGCACATGGTGCCATGCCCAAAACAGTTCCAGAGAATTAGGTCTCTGTCTGAAGTACAAAAGTACTTTCATCACAATATATATTGTAAGAATTAATGAATAAAATCCCAAAAATGAGAATGCTGCAAAAATTTTTAAACAAAATGTGAAATATATATAAAAGTATAAATGTATTCAAGAAAAATTATCTGAATAGCAAAAATAAATGGAAATGAATATACTATACAGGAAAAAAGTATAAATCTTTGTTGTAATGTTATCTTTACAAAAAAAGGAAAAAGGAAGCAATACTCTAAATAAATTCCTCAGGACAGGGAAAGATTATGAATATCTGAAACTTAAAAAAAAGGAATTAAAAAAATGCATATTATCTTATTGATAACCATAGGCTAGATATACATAAGGACAACAAAAAAACAAAAAAGAGAAGGAAGCAAAAGAAAAAGGACAGAAGGACCCAAGGAAGGCATATACTAGATAAGACCTGTGAGATCTATGTCCTGATTAAGTCCTAATTTGAGAGTGTTTAAATTAAAAATCCATTGAGCTTCTTTAATTTAGATTTAACTCTATATTGCCTCCATTTCATTCCACTTTATCAATCCCTATAGCCAAAAAGGTGTCCCATTTCAAAAGCGGACAGTTAACACAATGTTGAGGTACGCTGTGGTCTAGTATTTTTGTTCTAATGTTAAAAATGTTTTCCAAACGCTGAACATGTAATTTCTGAATGGTTCTGCCTATGTATTGAGCAACACAACCACAATGCAATAGATATATTAAATGTGCTGTGGTGCATTGAATTACTTTCTTTATGTAATAAGTTTGATTAGTGTAAGTACCTGTAAAAGATTTTACATGTCTATTTTGATATTTGCATGTGGAACATCTACCACAGCAAAAAAAAAAACTGTAGTAATTCTTTGGTAAAAATGTGTGGATCAATAAATGAGATTTGTATCAATAAATGTATACATTTTATCAGGGCTGGTGCAAGGATTTCTGACGCCCTAGGCAAAGATCCATTTTGCCGCCCCCTCATGACACTCACTCACTGACAGACACATACTGGCAGTCACACACACACTCACTGACAGACACACAGACACACACACTCACTGACAGACATACACAACCACTCACTGACAGACATACACAACCACTCACTGACACACATACTCACTCACAGAAACTCACTGACACACATATACTCACTCACTGATAGACAGACACACAAACACACACTCACTAACAGACAGACATCACTCACTCACTGACAGACATACACTCACTGACATACACACACACACACACGCATGCACGCACTCAGTGACAGACAAAAAAGGAAAAAGGAAGCAATACACAAAAAAAACACACTGACATTCACTCACGGACATACACACACACACTCACTGACAGACATTCACTGACACACACACACTCACTGACAGACACATACACTCATTGACAGACACACACACATACACGCACTCACTCACTGACAGACAAAAAAGGAAGCAATACACAAAAAACACTCATGGACAGACACACACACACTGACAGACATTCACTGACACACAGACACACACACACTCACTGACAGACACACACACTCACTGACAGACACACACACTCACTGACATACTTATATACACTTACTGACAGACACACATTCACTCACTCACTGACAGACACACACACTCGCTGACAGTCAAACACTCAAACACTCACCTCCCTGGGGTCCAGTGTGGGGCAGCTCCTCACTCCTTCCGCCCACTGTTTAGTAAGCTGGGGCAGAATGACAGGGCATCACAGAGGGCATGCAAGGGAAGAGTGAAAGGCTGCAAGAACAGCCTCCCTCATGGCCTGGCTTCTCTTTCTCTCTTCTCTGGACGGTCACTGGCATTTGTTGGCAGAGCAGACACCTGCCATTAAGGTAAGCAGGTGCCTGCTCTGCCTTACCTATACAGCTTCAGGGGCGCCCTGAGGTGGCCAGATGGCTCCTCTAGGCACCCCCACCTTCGGGCGCCTTGAGGATCAGCCCGGTGCTCCCTGTCTGGGGCCGCAGAGCTGCTCACCCAGCGCTGCGGCCCCAGACAGGGACAGGCAGCCCTCCAGGAAACATCCGGTGGGTGCTCCCAGAATGTTGGCGCCCTAGGTGAATGCTTAGTTCACCGAACGATTGCACAGCCCTGAGTTTTATACAAGCGGCACTGTATATTCTCTCTTTGTTTATCTGAGTAAACACAAACAAATATCCAGTAAGAACCTTTTATTGCTATCCTATACAAGAGAGATATGCCTTATTTTCCATCCTTCTAGTGAGTTCGCTACCACCACTCCCCCATATTTATGTGTACTTATGGTATTACACTATATATATTTTCTATTTGCAGATTATATGTATTTTCTGTGTACCGTATCCCCTATACGCCGGCTGAGTATATCTGTTATAAAGCTCCCGAGTCCCAATCGCAGTAGTGATTTTAGCCCAAGTTCCACAAACATCAGCCTAAAGTTGATGAAGTGTAAAACTAATCTGTTTAATCCAGGCTCAATGGCCCAGGCTCAATATACAATACAGAGACACAGTAAACACGCCCATGACACTTCCATAAATACACCCACAAAATGTCCCCAAAATTCAATGTCACCGTGACTCAGCAACAAATGACAAAATATGAAAAATCACACAAAATCACATATTTCCCATCTAGGAAACATCATATTTTATACATCCCCGGATAGCCTGGATCTGAGCGCCCAACATATCCAAAAAGCGCTCCGATCCGAAAAACACAGCCGAAACTTCACCGGGGTAAAGTTCTGATCGACCGGCCCAAAACCATATGGTTCATACTGTCAGCGATCAAAACATCAATCAGTTCTTATTTTCAGGGGAATCCAAATTGTATCAAGCGCTTGGGGAAGCAATACTTGTGATAGTTGTGAATCAAAGAATGCTTCCACCTTTAATTGGGAGAGCTTAGCTTTTATACGTTTTGAAACATATTAAAACATATGCTTGCTTGTAAGCAAAATAACACAGATGTCCTGTGTTTAAACAGAAAAAGGAAAGGAATGTAAGAATAGATACATTTCTTAAAGACACAAGATAAGAAGTTGCACAAAGAGGGGGCAAGAAATGCTCCGGTGGTCACAAGAAACAAAACTTAAAGAGATTAATGTTCATTTATACATAAAGCATATCATGAGTCCAAGTTTAGCCAATTTTAATATAGGCTAGCCTTTTTATGGCACCTACAAGCTTGAGACTTGGAATCAAGGTGCATTCATTCACAATCCCCTATTTTGATCCAAAGGTCACCCAGTTGTCTCAGGTATATCCACATGTGCTAGCCACACCTGTGGGACTTTCCATTATTTCTTCACCGCGGCTCCCTTAGACTGGGTAAAGCAAGAACCAGTTGAGGAGATTTCTCTTCATCAGTTAAGTGCAGTGAGTTGCAGAGGTCGAGGTAACTGGCATATAGGTTAAGGTATGACCAACAATAGATTTGGGTTTACAGAGTTAGTAGGCAAGCAAATAACTTAAAAGTGAGAAAAATGTCCATAATGAGACACACAACTAATATCAAAAAGTTTCTTAATTTGCAAATTTAACCATGTTCCTAGCCCAAATGTCCAATCCCAATCCCCAAAGAATCCAGTATCCTGTTTGATATCCTGTACTAAGTCATGTAAATCTTGTATATGTTTATGAATCATAGTGCCATGATCGGAGAGGTTAAAACAACACATACCCTTAATAGCTTCACATCCTAAATCTTGTTTCATTAATAGATCGTCAATAGCAGCCCTATTTTCGAGAATTGCTTTATTTGCCAGGGTGTTCATGAGGAGTTCATCTTGGGCCTGGGAAATGGCATTTAAACCCTTTGCAAGGGAACAGGCTACAGTGTTAATTGATCTTGCATTAGAGGTTGCTAGGCCTGTGACCCCACTCAGCATACAAGACAATAAGCAGTGCTGCTGCAAGACATGGAGTTAGTAACATTTCTACAATGGGTAATATTGTGCATGGGGGGGGGGCAAAAGTCATATGATGGGGCTTGGTTAGTGCTAATAGTCACACTCATAGGTAAAATACCAACATATTTCTGCAAAGGTAACATTTAACGTGTAGAGGGTTATTGCCCCCCCCCCCCCATTAACCCGACATACGTTAAATGTTACCTCTGCAGAAATATGTTGGTATACACCCAGCTCCCTTCAGCAGTGTATGGGCATATGAGTACAGTTCCCACTCTGGGGTCGGGGCAAAACCCCTAAGTTTAAGGGGTTATGACTGATAGTTGTCAGGGGTCTGTCTCTGGGACCTGGGAATTCTAAACCAGAGGGTACTGGGGGTATTGGGTTGAGGCAAAAAGAGGTTAGTTTGAATTCCTTTGCTATCTGTATCCATATATTATTCTGTCAGGGTTTTTTTCCCCGTGCTTGGTTCACCCCACCCAATAATACATATAATGAAAAAGGATAAGAGCACTTTCATGTTGGTGGACCAGTTGGAGTGACTTGTTTACAGTGACTGGTGTGTATCCACGTGATCTTTCCTTCAAATTTCCTGAGGTGTTAATAACACCTGGAAGGGGCCATCAAATCTTGGATCAAGTCCTTTCCTCACATATCTTTTTATCAATACCCAATCTCCCGGTTGCAGTTTATGGGTGGCAGAACTGGAGTCCGGATCTGAAAGAGAATCAAACACTTGTTTAAGCACCTGCCCTAACCTGCTATGGAGGGCCTGGACATAGGAGGGTCTGGGGGAAGTAGAGGCCTGTCTTAGGCGCACAGCAAAATAAAATCTCAAAGGGGGACTGTGACGAATTGCCCTTCGCCACTGGCTTTTGGAGGGGCCTGATTGCCAGCCTCTTGCCCCAAGACTATGGGCCCTGCAAAAAGACATGCTAAAAAGTGACTTCCATATGAAAATGTGCCTTTCCCCTCCCCCTTTTTCCTTTCCCATTGTTTCTCCAGCAGGGCGTTGTCCCAGGGACACTGCCAGACCAGTTGAAACGGGTTGCTTTGTCCCTATCCATCTCCCATCAGCCCTTGCTATTGTCTGACCACATCCTTCCTTGTACTATAGTGCACTTTTAACATTGGACTGGCTGCACAGCCTAAATCTGTGGAACTATTTTGGGCATGAAACCTTTGAACCTCTGCTCTGATTTTGTTCACCCAGATCAGGATGATGTAGGGGATACGTAGTGTTTTGCGGTGTTTTCTGTGTTTAGGGTAAAAATATGTGTTTTCTGCCTGTGGTAATTGAGTTAGTCCATTGTCTTTGTTAATTGTATCACAGGGAGAGGGGAGGGTTTGTGTATAGTATCTGTGAGTCTCTAACTGTACAATACTGTTTTTGACTGGCTTTTGTGACTTTGTGTCCTGTGCTCCATAAGAGCCACGTGGGTGGTAACCTTGTGGGGAAAACTGTATATAAGAAATGCCTTTGTGCTCATTAAACCAGTTCTACTTGACCCTCAACTCGCAGCCTTCACTCATGTTTGGAGGGGACAGCTATAATCACTACAGGGATTGCTATGCTCTTTATACTCCCTTAGCTTCACTGAGCTCTTGTAAGAACTTGTTCCTGCTTCACTCTCTAGGGAAAGAGAGGTTCAAAAAACAAAGAGTAGAGTCAGCGCTAATCGGAAAGGCAGCAGTCCCAAACAAGGACTCCCTCAAATGTCCTTAGAATAGATAAGCAAAAGCAAATAGATAGGGAATGGGTCTGCGCCAATATACAAAATAAATAACAATAACAAGTCCAGTAGAGTAAAATATTGAATCTTATATGTAGTCTACGAAGTTGTAGGATTCTACTTGTTACGGTATCCCAAAAATGTGGAGGAAGGTGGTGAGTGATGAGAAAGATGATCTTACTTACAGCTGACAGAGCTTAATCCAGCTCTGGTGTGAATGGTTTGCAGCGGTATTATCCCCGCTTACAAGATATACGGCGAGTATCCTTTTCTATGTGGTGACAAACAGCCAAGTGGGAGATAAAAATGGAAATAATGGTGCAGTATATTCCACAGGTGAAATTAAGGATGTTAAAATATAATAGATACACTCACATTCGGTAGAGCTTCTACTAGCTCTAGTGTTGTAGGCGTACAGCGGTATAATCCCCGCTTGTAGGATATAAGATGAGTGTTCTTGATGGTAGTATCAGGAGCTCGGAGAGAAGATAAAACAGCGATAGTGCTCTCAATAAAATATTGTTGATGTACAAAATAATAAAATATACTCACAGTGTATAGGGCAGGCTAACTGCTCTATCATAAAGGCGTAGGTGGTGTAAATAAAAGGAAAAAGTATATAAAAATATATATAATATAAAATATATATAAAAGGCCAGGTAGTAATCAAAAGATAATGTTATAAACGTAAAAAGTGACCAAAATCTATTTATTAACAGTATATAAAAACAGTACAATATCCAAAAGCGTTTCACCATATAAGGCTTTATCAATGGACTTGTTAATGGACTTGTTATTGTTATTTATTTTGTATATTGGCGCAGACCCATTCCCTATCTATTTGCTTTTGGAAAGAGAGGTTCACCCACTGGAACCTGGAGCCTTATCATGGGTCCAGGGTGGGTAGGAGACGGCGAGACCCCCACCAAGCTGCGGCAGTTCGTGGGATCTGCAGTGCTTATGGTGTCTGGTGCGGTGCTGATGGTCCTTGGTGAGTGCTAGGAGCATCCTTCTAGGAGCTAACCTGGGGCAACCGTAACAAGGACAAGCTTGTTCTGGTCTGGGGGGTGAATCTCATAGAGAAGAGTGCTAGGGGGATGCACTTCCCTGTCCCTTGCATGGCCTTTGCAATTTTGTTTTTTTTAAATGCCATTCACCCTTTCTACTTTCCCACTACTCTGGGGGTGGTAGGGGGTGTGGAAAGTCTGACTGACCCCTGGTGCTTTCATGATTTCTTTATTATTATTTCCCTTATATCACAAGGTAATATAGAGACACAAGGGGTGTAATATAGAGACACAAGGGGTGTAATGCAGGAGACACAGAGGAGGGGGGTAATATAGAGACACGGGGTAATATAGAGACACAAGGGGTAATATAGAGAAACAGAGGGGGGTAAATATAGAGACACAGAGGGGGGGGTAATATAGAGACACAGAGGGAGGGTAATATAGAGACACAGAGGGAGGTAATATAGAGACACAAGGGGTAATACATAGAGACACAAGGGGGGGTGTAATATAGAGACACAAGGGGGTGTAATATAGAGACACAGAGGGGGTAATATAGAGACACAGATGGGGGGTAATATAGAGACACAGAGGGGGGTATAGAGACACGGGGGTAATATAGGAGACACAGAGGGGGGGTAATATAGAGACACAGAGGGGAGTAAATATAGAGACACGGGGTGTAATATAGAGACACAAGGGGGGTAATATAGAGACAAAAGGGGAGGGGGAAAAATAAAACAGAGATAGGGAAGAAAGAGACAGTGGGAGAATAGAAAGAGGCAGGGGGGAGGGAGAGTGAGACACAAGGGGAGAAAGAGGGGGATAGAGAGATGTTAGAGAGGGAGAGAGAGACAGGAAGAAGGGGGAAAAAGAGACAGGGGAAGAGAGAGATACACAAGGGGAGGGGGGAAAGAGGCAGAGGGGGAAGAGAGTGACTGGACACAGAGGAGCAGTGAGGGGGAGAAAGAAACATATATATATATATATATATGACTGGTGGATCCAGGGGGGGCAACGGGCAATTGCCCTTTCCCCCCCAGATGCTCTCCCCTGCTGGCCAATGCAAGGCTGGCACTGTCCAAGCACCATGTGCCTTTTCGGACCGGAGGGGAGATCAGAGATCTCCCTCCCTGTTCTGGAGGCACCATGCAGGCAGCCGGCAGGGGAGGGAGGAAGAGAGGACCCGGGAGCTCAGCCTGCAGCTCCTCCGGGTCCTTCTTGCGCGAGTACAGAGCGTTGCCGCGGTTACAGTGGCAACGCTCCAGCTCTCGCGAGAGTGAACTCTAGCGCTGGAGCTACGGGCTAGAGTTCACTCTCACCACTGCGACCTCTAGCCCCATACACACACCTAGACCCCCCCATACACACATTGCCCCACACACACACACACACACAGGCACCCAAACACACATTGCCCCACATACCCTACACACTGAACCTTTCACACAAACTGCACCCCTCACACATTGCACCACTGCTTCTATACCCTACTACAGCCCCATATCCCAGCAGACCTCAGGTAAGTTGTCAAACGGTTTGACTACTTACTCTGGGAGCGGTCCCGGCACTCCTGGCACCAAACCACTACACAGAGCAGTAGTGGTTATTGTGCATGGATTATTTCTTTAAATCTATAAGTGCCCCTCCCGAGATCAGGCTCTGGATCCGCCACTGGTGTGTATGTGTGTGTGTGTGTGTGTGTGTATATATATATTAATGTGTCTATTAGTTATATATATATATAATTATGCCTTTTATATTTACACATATATTAATGTACATATATATATATATATATATATATATATGTAATACACAGAGAAATGTAATTGATATATACCATATGTAATGAGCAGATATTGGCCCAGTCTTGTTGCTAGGTGCATACTCCAACACAATAACATATTTAAAGTGAAGAGCGCACCCACAGGACTTCAAAATAAACAAGATACCGTCATTTTTTACAGTTGTGCCCTACATACATTCACCATTTCAGTCCCATCACCAAGCTTTTCTTAATATGTCAAGGTAGTTGGACTGAAACATTGGTTATATGCAAAGGCACGTCTGCTTAAAATAAATCTGCACTCTTTTTTTTTTAAGCCTATATGTGCTTTTTTTCACGTTGGAGTAATAATTTTTAATCTTAAATTATCTTTTCTAACGCTGTATTTGCACACTATGCTGGCGCGACGCATTATGGGGCTGGTAAATAATTTTTTTCCAGGGCTGCTTTTAATTCCCAGTCCGGCCCTGCCTCAGGCCAGCCTGAAAAGAGATCAGGCAGGCTCAACAATACATTGTAGTCAACAGTCTTTTCTAAAAGGACAGCCTGTAGAAAGGTATTAACTGTAGAAGGATGAAGTTGGATTGCTGCTTGCTTGCCAGCTTTGTCTGCTTTGTGGTTTGTGGTTTCCTCTTGTAATTTCATCTGTGATCTTCACGTGAGCTGCCACCTTGATTATGACTACTTGAGTGGTTAGCAGGATCAGGGGCGGCTGGGCCGGGGGCAGGGAGGCAATTGCTCCCCAGGCCGCCCTAAATCCTTTTAAGACCGGCCACTGCAGGGCCGGTCCTAATGCTGCAGACACCTGAGCGCTCTGTTAAGAGCCTCTGGCGGCTGCAGCACAGCTTATCCCCTCCCCTTCCCTGTAGCATGGCCGAGCTCCTCTCCGGTCCGTGGTGCCCGGCCGGAGTGATAGGAAGGTGCACACTCAGTGTGCACTTCCTGTCAGTCTGGCCGGGTACAGGAAACAGAAACTCCTGTTACGCGCAGAGTTTCTGTTTCCTGTAACCAGCCGGACTGACAGGAAGTGCACACTTCCTATCACCCAGGCACCGCGGACCAAGAGGAGCTCGGCCATGCTACAGGGAAGGAGGGGGGAGAAGAGGAGAGAAAGAAAAGGAGGGGAGAAAGAAAAAGGAGGGGGGAGAAAGAAAAAGGAGGGGGGAAGAAGGAGAAGGGAGGAAGAAGAAGAAGGGGGGAGTATGAAGAACAAGGGGGGGTGAGAAGAGACCACTAGGGGAGGGTGGGGGAGAGAAGAGACCACTGAGGGGCAGGGGAGAGCTCTAAGGGACAGAAGGGACAGCTCTATAGGACAGGGGGCAAGACATGGAGCTCTTTCACACTGCGCACACACACACACAATGCATCCCTACACACACAGAAACACAACATGCTTCCCTTACACACAGAGAAACACACAATGCATCCATTACACACACACAATGCAACCCTTACACACAAAGACAATGCATCCTTTGCACACATACACAGAAACACACAATGCAAACCCTTACACACACATGCAATTACACACACTGCTTTTCTTACATACACACAAACACAATGCATCTCTTACACTCAATGCACATACATACAGACACACACCTTGCATCCCTTTTGCATACAAACACAGATTCACACAATGCATCTCTTACACACAACCAGAAACACACAATACATCCCTTATACACAAATACATACTGCTTCCACTACACACAAACACACTGCATCACCTACACAAACTGGTATCCCTATACACTACATACCATAATCACACATATTAGATCCTCTACAATAACACATAACACATCCCCTACACACTCCACTCCCTATGAGCGAACTCATGGGTGGGTGGAATATATAAGTTGACTTATGAGTGGGCCTTATGGGCATACTCACCGTCAGGCCCTTGGGCCCAGACCTTGAGCTGTGTAAGGGGCCCCCAAAAAATGGAGCTGCTGCCAATTCTCCCAGAACATTGAATTTTGTGACGACAGTTGCAAGCAGCCTCCAGAGATCCTGTTCTACACCAGACCAGTGGAGCCAAACTGCAGCCCATCATCATCCTCATCTGGTCGTAAGTAGGCAATCTAGTATATTATTAGTGACACTAATCTATAATTTACCTCACATTAAAGGGACACTATAGCTTAATGAAGTGGTTCTGGTGTCTATAGCCGGTCCCTGCAAGCTTTTTAATGTAAACACACACTGTGTGCAGCACTGGCGTTAGTTCATATGGCAGATCATATGGGTGGGGCATTGTGATGTCACATGGGGGGGCGGCAAATTTTTCTTTTGTCTAGGGCGGCAAAAATCCTTGCACCGGCTCTGATCCTGGGCAGGTGCACCAGTCTACTGGTGACCCACAGGAGGGGAGTGCACAAAGGCATAGCGAGAGTCTGTGTAAATATTAGCTGTCTTACCAGAGGCTAGTTTGCACGCTTCAGTGAGTGCCTTCGGCTCAGCCTCCTGTGCAGAGCAGTGAGGAGCGAGTGGTTTAGCTTTAATTAACTCATGTGCAGAGACTACAGCATATCCAGTGTGGAAAGTACCCTTCTCATCAGCATATCTGGAACCATCTACAAAAAAATAAAAGTCTGAATTAGACAATGGAGAATCAATTACATGCGAAAAACCTGCTGTCTCTTGTGCCATTAATGCTGCACAATCATGAGGTACCTGGGTTTCAAGTAACTCAGCTGGTGACAGAGAACTCACAAAAAGATCAGTACTATAACCACTAGTACCACTACCACTCCCCTTTTTTAAAACCAGGGGAAGCAAAGTAGATGGATTTAACACCATGCACTGTTTCAAAGTGACATTAGTGGCATGAGGAGAGCACACTGCATTCTGATATGCCTTGCAGTATGTATGTGTTTGGGTTTGACTTGTGATAGAACGCTGTTAATGTCATGCGGAATGTAAATGGTGACATGATTGTCTAAGATAATGTCAGTGGCTTTGTCCAGCAGTAACAGCAGCTACTGCCCTCATGCAGGAAGGGGCACCTCTAGCAACAGGGTCCAACCTGGTGGAGTAATAGGTCTCTGTTTCCCGTGGTCCTGTGTAAGGATGGCTGTGGCATACCCTGTCTGTTCTGTGCAAAATAGGTAAAGGGTTTTCTGTAGTCGAGGAGACCCAGCGCTGGGGCTGAAGTGACAAGCAATTTAAGAGTGTAAAAAGCTTCCTCTGCTTCAGGAGTTAAATGAAAGGGTTCATGGGTGAGGCAATCATACAAGGGCTGCATGTAGATTGCTGCAGAGTGAAGCCAAGGATAACAATACGAAACCAGACCCGGGAATGTATGTAGCTGGGCTTGGCTGCAGGGGGGGTTAATTTGTTCAACAACTTTTCCTGTCGTTTGTGAGATGTTTTTCAGCATGAGAGATACAGTGTCCTAAAAATAGTGGGAACACATGCCTGCAGCTTTGGTAGCTTTGCACCCTGCTTGCGTTAGAAATTTTAGTAAAGACAGGGTGTGCTTTGTACAAGATTTTAGATCTGGGCAACATAACAGCAAATCATCAACATATTGTATTGTTTGTTTAACAATACAACATCATCTGCCCTTGGCCAACATTCTAGAATTTGGGCTATTGCCATGCTGTACATAGTTGGTGAATGTTGTGCTCCCTGTGGCAAGTTCATCCATGTGTACTGTTTGTGTTTGTGTTTGTGTGTAAATGCAAAAAGGAACTATCTGGGTGCAGGGGAACTGAAAAGAATGCATTTGCCAAGTCAATGACCGTAAATACCTTAGAAGAAGGTGTGTGACGAAGTGCACTTCGCCACTTGGTCCTGGAGAGGCCTGCTTGCCAGCCTCCTGCCCTGCGACTATGGCCCCTGGGAGATTGTACCCGTTTAAACCAGCATTTGGCCTTATGGACTTTTATTATACGGTGCTGGTCCCTTTAAAAAGTGTAAGGACATATTGAAACTTTTTGGACACTTTTTCTTCCCCTTTGAATCCCTGGAAAGGTGTGGCTCATCCCCTCCCCCAGCTCCATTGTTCTCCAGCAGGGCATTGTCCCAGGGACACTGCCAGACCAGAGGGAACTGGTTTGGGCAGGAAAAGCCATGCTTGCAAGTGATAACAAATGACTTCAGCCTAACTTTTAAACCCCTGAACCTATTCAAGTAAATTTTGGATATGTTTGTCCCCAAGTTATACTGGTTAAAATAATATGTTTTATGTATGTACGATGTAAACTCACAAAGTTATAAAATGTATAAAAAGTGTAACTTTTCAGCTTGGAGATAATTGAGTAGATACAGTAATTGACTCAATTATCTCCTAAGCAGAGGGGAGGAATATGATGGGTGTGTTTCTATTGTCCCATTGTGTCTTATTGGCTGCTGTACTTGCATTGTATGTGTTGTAATCAGGGCCGGCGCCACCTGTAAGGCGACCTCCTCATGCTGCACCGCCTGAGCGCTTTAGCAAGCCCCAGGCGGCGCGGAATTGCTGTGTGGAGGGCGGCCAGGTTTGTGACCGGCAGGAGGGAGGCGCAGAGCGCTCCCTCCTGCCGGTCTCTCAATGTAGCGTGGCCGGGCGGCGCGGAACGCGGAACAGGAACCTCTGTTTCCTGTACCCGGCCGCCGGCGGAATGACAGGAAGTGCTCACTGAGTGAGCACTTCCCTTCAGTCCGCCGGCGGCCGGGAACAGGAAACAGAGGTTCCTGTCCCGCGTTCCGCGCCGCCCAGCCACGCTACATAGGCAGGAGGGGGTAAGGACCGTTAGGGGAGTGGGGAGGGAGTAAGGACCGTTAGGGGTGGGGGGAGTGGGGAGGGAGCAAGGACCATTAG
>OW240923.1:51268936-51279214 GCA_933207985.1 Pelobates cultripes
GGGAAGGGGAAATCAATAATTGACAGGAGGGGAGAGCACTATGAAATTTTTAAAAAAAAATAAAGAGCTGTTCCCCTCTCAGTCCCTATCCTACCCCACAAACCCTCTCTTTTACACTACACACAAACACAATGCATTCCCCCCCCCACACACACAGAAACATACAATGCATTCCTACTCACACACAGACACACCTGAAACACACAATGCATCCCTTACGTTCACACAAACACTCATTCTCTTACACACAGAAACAAAATGCATCTCTTACACAATCAATGCACCCCTTACAGACACACACTGCATTCAATTACATACACAGAAACACACCTTGCACCCCTAACACACAGAAACATACAATGCATTCCTTACACGCAAACACACACTGCATCCCCTATAAACACACTACATCCCTTATACAAATTGGTATCCCTATACACTACATTCTATAAGAACACACACACATTGCATCCTCTACAATAACACATAAACATCCCTTACACACATACACTACACTTCCTGTGAGAGAACTCATGGGTGGGCCATGTAGGTATTTATGGGTGGGCATTGTAGGCATACTCATGGTCATGCCCTGGGGGCCCAGACCTTGAGCTGTGTAAGGGGCCCTAAAAAATGGAGCTGCTTCCTGTTTGTTAATTGTTGTGAGCACTGTTAAAAACAGTCTCCAGAGAGCCTCTTCTACACCAGACCTGTGGAGCCAGACTGAGCCCATCATCAGCCTCTTGTCCTTATCTGGTGGTAAGTAGGCAATCCAATATATTATTAGTGGCACTAATCTCTAATTTACCTCACATTAAATGGATACTATAGTCACCAGAAGCACTACAGCATAATGTAGTGGTTCTGGTGTATATAGCCTGTGCCTGTAGGCTTTTTAATGTAAACACACTGTCTTTTCAGATAAAAGACACTTTGTGAAGACTGGCGTTGGCCCATATGGGCGGGGCATTGTGATGTTACATGGTGGGCAGGACATGGGGGGGGGGGTGGCAAATTTTTATTTGCCTAGGGCGGCAAAAATCCTTGCACCGGCCCTGTCCGCAGTGTGCCAGTGTCCGCAGTGTCTCAGTGTTTCCTAGTCTCCCAAAGTCCCCTAGTCTCCTAGTGTCCCAATGTCCCCTAGTGTCACCATGTCTCCTAGTGACACCTAGTATAAAAAAAATCTCAGGCACTCACTGTGATAGATTTAAAGGACCACTATAGTGCCAGGAAAACATACTTGTTTTCCTGGCACTGTAGTGCCCTGAGGGTGCCCCCACCCTCAGGGTCCCCCTCCCGCCCGGCTCTGGAAGGGGAAAGGGTTAAAACTTACCTTTTTCCAGCGCTGGGCGGAGAGCACTCCTCCTCTGATCCTCCTCTTCTCCTCCCCGTTGGCTGAATGCGCACGCGCGGCAAGAGCTGCGCGCGCATTCAGCCGGTCACATAGGAAAGCATTCATAATGCTTTTCTATGGACGCTTGCGTGCTCTCACTGTGAAAATCACAGTGAGAAGCACGCAAGCGCCTCTAGTGGCTGTCAATGAGACAGCCACTAGAGGAATAGGGGGAAGGCTTAACCCATTCATAAACATAGCAGTTTCTCAGAAACTGCTATGTTTATGAAAAAATGGGTTAACCCTAGCTGGACCTGGCACCCAGACCACTTCATTAAGCTGAAGTGGTCTGGGTGCCTAGAGTGGTCCTTTAAGTCTAGTGAGCAATCAGAGAGAAGCTGTTATATGTCTACTCCTGTCTCTATTCTGCCTGTGAATACCTAATGAGTTAATAACTACTCAATCATTTCTAGTTCACAGAGAGATTTTTCACTTATTTTTTAATTCTTCAAGTTTATTCAAGACAGGCATTAGATATGAGCAGTAGATAGGGGCTGCAATCTGAAACAAGTTACCAACCCCATACAACTGAGGGTTAAAGCAACTGTAGCTAATTAGTATCCTCTTTATGCTCTCTCCGTTTTGCAACAATATTGCAACACTGTGCTAATACAGAAGCCCTAACCTGACAGCTATCTGACTCAGTTTCTTCACTCAAACTGTCTCCTATATTGAATTGCATTAACCAAAATTAGGAGAAGAGAGATTGCAACAATTTGTAATTACAAACAACCTTCTACTAGTTCTGTATTATGATATTGTAGAATCAATGACATCAGCCATCTGCTCCCTGTATTCTAGACACCTACTCAGTGTGATATAAGAAAATCCAACGCCTGATAAAGACCTCACTCAAT
This sequence comes from Pelobates cultripes, assembly GCA_933207985.1. NCBI lineage: Eukaryota > Metazoa > Chordata > Amphibia > Anura > Pelobatidae > Pelobates > Pelobates cultripes. Next base: position 51,271,187 of record OW240923.1, read on the forward strand.
AAAGTCAGAGATTAGGACAATTGGACGACTTTATATTCTTTATCTATTTCTGCATATATCATCTATTTTCTGAGTAGGTAGAGGTATAGCAAGTTGGCTTTGCTATCTGACCATTAAAATAAGTGGTGTGCAGCGTTCTATCAAAGAGCATACATTTCCTCATCTTGTGTTCCTTTCCAGCTAACACCGACATTCAGAGTCTTTTAGCTCTGGAAATAGATAGTTATTTTTAAGCGGTGATAGATTTAAGCAGGTTTATTGGACACCGCAACGTTTCAACCTGTAACCAGGTCTTTATCAAGTCTCCAGTGTGCCTTATGTATCACAGTGTCCCCTGTGTATCAGAGTGTCTCAGTGCCCCATGTCTCCCAGTATCCCTGGTGTGTTTCAGTGTCCTCAGTGTCCCCTAGTCTCCCAGTGTCCCCATGTCTCACAGCGCCCCCAAGTGTCTCAGTGTCCCCTAGTATAAAAGAAAAAAATCTCAGGCACTCACTGTGATAGATTTATGTGGGTTTATTGGACACCGCAACATTTTGACCTGTACCCAGGTCTTTATCAAGTCTCCAGTGTCCCCTATATATCAGTGTCCCCTATGTATCACAGTGTCTCAGTGCCCCATGTCTCCCAGTATCCTCTCATGTCTCAAAGTTACCCAGTGTCCCCATGTCTCCCAGTTTCCCCAAGAGTCTCAGTGTCCCCAGGTCTCTCAGTGTCCCAATGTCTCTCAATGTCCCCTAGTGTCCTAGTGACATAGGGACACTGGGAGACATGGGGACACAGACACTAAGGGACTGGGAGACATGGGGACACAGACATGCCCCCTTTTTGTGTATGTTTGCCTCTTTCGGCAGTTCTGGTTATGTGATTTGTGTCAGTGGCCCACCCTTTTGCCCTGTCCATAGGCTTCCTGCTTTACTGGACACTGCTGTTAGGGGGTATGGGTTTACTTGAAAGATGAAAGCGTAGGTATGTGTTTTCTCATAGCATCCTATGAGTTTCCCTCCAGCACCATCTCCATCAGATACATGACGCTTAGGAGGTAGGACTGATTTAGTATTTTTGGTCAAAAAAATGTGTAACTAGGCCCATCATAATTGTCAGTACCAGGCCCACTGGGCTCTTAATCTGGCCCTGGGGGGGGGGCAGTAGGTCCCCCCCCATTCTCATTATGGCCCCCACCCGCCGCCCAGGGGTGGGGGCCGGGGGGGGGGCAGTAGGTCTCCCCCCCCTTATTTTATTTTAGGGCCCCCACCCGTGGTTTAGGGGTGGGGGCCAATAGTTTTTTTTACAGTGAGCAGCCACGGGCTGCTCACTGTTTACCAGACATGCCCCTACTCGCAGTATAGCGAGTAGGGGCATATTACTTACTAATACTTAGTAATTTTTACTTGGTATTAGTAAAGTTGGCTGAAAGACCAATTTAGGTCTTTCAGCCTTTTAGTAGATAGCTCCCTGATACCGTGGGAATTAGGGAATTATCTACTAAGCGGCTGCAAAATGCAGCCACAGCAATGAATAGGATCAGAGTTTCATTCATTAGAATGAAATTCCGATCCGAATAAAGTGCCGAATTGCGTTCTAAAAGAAACGAACAGACTGTTCTCATTCAGTTAGAACGCAATTCGGCAGTTTTGTGGAAAGTGACAGGAAGCATTGTGGGAACACAGAGGGAAGCTAAGGATCATGGGAAAATTGCTCTGACCAGCGGAAATGAAGCACACTTTGCTCCTCCGCTGGTCAGAGCTGGTCAAGCGGAGGAATCCTCCATAAGGCAAAGAGTCCCTACTTTGTCTTATGATTTTAAAGAAAACTAAAGAAGATAGGAAGAAAAGAATAACAGATCCTGAGAGAGGGGGAGAAGAGGAAGAGATTGAGGAAAGGTAAGTTCGGCATGACAGTGCCGCTTTAATCTGGCTACATGGCCTGCTTTTATACAATTTATACACAGTCAAACACGCCTATAACATTCCCACACAAAACAGGATAATCCCTCAACCTGGACCTGAGAGGAGACTAGTTACAAGCAAACATTTAACATACTCCTCCCCTGTGCCTGAGAGATAATTACCTGAGCACATCAACATATAATTGAATTATCTATCAGAAACAGAAACAAACAATATCAACCCATACATTCAAAGCACTGAACAATTCTAGCCCCTCTTATATCTCCTCAATGATCCATAGGAATGCCCCTCCTCGTTCCCTCCGCTCTGCCCGTGACCACCTCCTGACCGCTGCTCGCACCCGTACAGCCAACTCGCGCTGTACAGAGATCCATCAACAGAGTACCACATAAGATTAACTATGCTGCATTTAAAACCTTTACTGACAGAGAGATGGATATTGACACCTACAAGATTTTGAGAGACAATGTGCTTTGGAAGGCCTGGACAAAGTTAACTGGGCGGCCATCCGGAGCAGCAAGTTATCTGGTAGAGCAGCTGAAGCCTACAGGGCAGTACTCGACTTGGACATCCACAATCATAAGCAGGTCAAAGAGTGTCAGGATTACAGAATGATCCAGTACATAGAATTGTGTAACATAGAGGACTGATAGATAATGTATACTGGACCTTAGAATGGCCAGACTAACATACCAAAGAATAGAACAACACAAATTAGGTGTGGCAAACAAATGGCGCTTTGTGATATAAAGTAGAATTATTTGGTTTAGCTGCTATATGCACTCAGTGGATACTCCAAAAACCCACTATAGTAAATAAACACCAAAAAGAAATGAATACTTAAATAGTGAGTTGGTATATAACATACCAAAGAATAGTCAGGAATAGCTGAGGTCAAGGGACACAGAAAGAGACACAACGATAAGGAAAAGCCAGGGGTCAGGGATGCCAGAAAACAGGGAAGTAAAAATCAATATCAAAGTCAAATAACCAGAATCAATAACGCGCTCTCGGACAACCACAAGGGAAACCACGACAGGGCACTGAGCAAGAGGAGAACTGGGCCTAAATACCCCTCCTTTAGATCTGATAGGCTGTAACCGGCCTTTGACCCCAGAGGCAGTTACCAGGTTCCTATTTGCATGATTGCTGCTCAGCACAAACCCTCCTGTGGATTGATTGCTCATCAGCACAACTTTTCCTGTCAGGACAGTAAATCCCATTAATCACATTTTTAAGTCCGGAATAGGTGACATTACCCCCCACCTGAAGAACGCCCACTGGGCGGGCAGGACCAGGCTTGAGAGGAAACATGGCATGAAAATAGCGAATCTTGCGGCCAGCATGTATATCAGATGACGGAACCCAAGAACGATCGGCTGGTCCATAACCTTTCCAATCCACCAAGTACTGTAAAGTGCCCCGAGAAAACCTGGAATCAATTATGGAGGAGACCTCATACTCTTCCTGTCCAGAAACAACTAAGGGAGGAGGAGGGACACAGTATATTTATTGCAAATAAGAGGTTTGAGTAAGGACACATGAAAGGTATTAGCAATTTTCAAGGAGGGAGGAAGGGTCAGAGAGTAAGCAACAGGATTGAGCCTACGAAGGACATGAAAAGATCCTAGGAGCAAATTTCATGCTAGGGACTTTGAGCCTGATAACCAAACCCTCTCACCCACTTGGTAAACAGGGTTGGCACCTTGACGTGTATCAGAATAGTGCCTGGAACGGTCAGCAGCGGTACCCAGAGCAGATTTAACTTTAACCCAGGTATCACGGATGGAAGCCAGGCGGTCATCCAAAGCAGAAATAGCCGTATCAGGAAAAACAGCCGGTAGGAGAGTAGGATGCCGGCCATTATTAACAAAAAATGGACTATGCCCAGAGGAGTCATGGTCAGCATTGTTCCTAGCAAACTCGGCCCATGGTAGTAATTCAGACCAATTATCTTGAGTGCTATAAACAAAACAGGGCAAATATAATTCCAAGGACAGGTTAGCCCACTCAGCTGTACCATTGGTCTGGGGGTGGTAAGAGGAGGAAAAAGACAATTAAATCCCTAATTGTTTATTGAAGACCCTTAAAATCCGGGACACAAACGAGAACCTCTATCAGATACTATATTGTGAGGAATGCCATGCAGATGGACAATTTCTCGTATAAAGATTAGCACCAGGTCTTGAGATGATGGCAATTTCTTGATAGGAATAAAATGAGCCATTTTAGAAAAACCGTCCACAACCAGGAGAATAGTGGTATAACCATTTGAACTAGGAAGTTCAACAATGAAGTCCATGGACAAGTGGGACCATGGGACCTCATTAATAGGAAGAGGTTGTAACAAGCCACAAGGGAGTTTATGAGGCACTTTGGAAACCGCACAAACAAAACAGGCCTGCACATACTCCTTAACATCCTTCATCATGATAGCAGAAGTGGATTTATTATTACCTGGGTGACCAGCAGACACATTGTAGTGAAACACCTTCACGATATTAACCCTTTCCCCCAATGGAATGAACAGTTTGTCCAGAGGTTTACTGCAGGGCGCCTGAGACTGAGCCAAGCAGTGGAGAGGACAATGAAAGGACAGTGGACGCAATGATACATTCAGGGTGAATGATATGGGACGTTTCTTGCTCTAGTATAGTCTCAGTATCAAACTGCTTGGACAAGGCGAGAAATAAATACTTAGCTTGTCTAGAAGATAATCGCTTGGTATCTCCTATGTAAGCCAGGTTTTTGTGATCAGTAATGATCAAAAGGGGGTCCTTGGACCCCTCTAAAAGATGTCACCACTCCTTGAGAGCTAGAATAATGGCCAACAATTCTCTATTGCCAATATCGTAACTGCGCTAAGCAGGAGACAACTTTCTAGAAAAGTAACCACAAGGATGTAACGGAGTTTCCTGGCTCCCTCTCTGGGAGAGAACTGCCCCTACCCCTGTTTCTGAAAGGCTTACTGGTGTCAGGATGTATCAATATGTCGGCGGAGGCAAACCGCTGTTTGAGAGTTTCAAAGGCTTCAATAGCCTTCTTAGACCATATCGTACTCCTTAGACCATATCGTACTACCAGCCTTGCGTGTCATATTGGTGATGGAGGCTATTACTGAAAAAAATCCCTTTAAAAATCTTCTGTAATAATTGGCGAAACCAATGCACCTTTGAATGGCTTTCAACCGAGTGGGTAAAGGCCACTGTAGAATAGATCCATCTGAAACCCCGAGGCAGAAATATTATATGCTAAAAACTGTACTTCAGACTGGTCAAAGATACATTTTTCCAATTTACAATAAAGTTGTTTTTTTAGCAAGCTAAAATAGGGAAGGGGGGATAAGGACTGCGCTAAAAACTAAAACACAGTAATAAATAGCAGTAAAAACCAGACCAAAAACCAGACCAAATGGTCACAATGAAATGGTATCAGCAAAATAGGTCTATAACAAAGTCTCTATAAAATAGATAAAAAGAGTCCTTTGAAGTGGTAAAAAATATATAAATGAAACGTCTCACTGATATAGCTGGATGGGATATGTGTACAGTCCTCAGGAGTAGATCCGTCCGGGTTGTAAAATAATGTGGAGACAAAATTGGAAACACGACAAACTGCCAATGGTGAAGTACTGCGGATCCAAGGATAAAATAGATAAAAAGAAAAGAGGATAATACACTCACATTTGGAGGAGCTTGGACCAGCTCTAGGATGAAGGGCAATTAGCGGTATAATCCCCGCTACAGGATATACTGGAAGGGTGCGTCTGTCAATCCAACCTTGGTACTCCAAAATATAGAAAAACAGCGATAGTGCTCTCAATTGGAAAAGTATATAGGAATAAATAAAATAAAATATACTTACAAATATAGAGCAGAAAATACTGCTCTATTAATACAGCGCTGGTGGAATAATCCCCACCTAGGATTTCTTGACTCAGGATAGAAATAAAAAATGCCAGGAACAGTAAATAAAAAGTGCATATAAAGTACAATAAAGAAAGGATTGGTCCTATAAAAAAAGGTAACCAAAACAACTTTTATTGTTTAAAATATACAATATAAAACCATTAACGCATTTCACCTTTAAGGCTTTATCAAAATGGTAATATAGCACTGTACCTGGCAAGAAACAGTATTTATAAGAATATGTGATAGTTAAAAATGGCGCCAAAAAAACGAATGAACCAATTACAAACACATTATTAAAACATGAAAATGGTAGTGGATTCAGCGCTTAGTGTCTCAACGGAACAGTGTGGAATATGAGTACAGGCAGCAACCTAAAGTAAAGACGTTCCCTCACAGTACGTCAAAGAAATGGAAAATCTAAAAGGGATATTAGGTTGCGCCAAAAAGTAAATATAGCAGGATAAAAAATAATATAACAATCAATAAAAACTAAAATCTATTCATATAAAACAAATAAAATGCGTATGGATAGTGTGGTAAGTACTTACAAATAGCAGTATATACAAAGAGAAATAGATAAACAGTCCTAAAGTAAACAGAGAATGGTCACATCCGCTTGAGGGAAGGAAACAGTCCTGATGGGATTGGAGAAGTGAGTGGGACGTCTTGTTCCAGGTGCCAATATGCAAAAGAAAACAAGAAAGAAACTCCAATGGTCTAGATAGTCTCTTCCGCTTCTTTATGAAAATGCAAAGTGAAAAGGTATCACACTCACCTATGATAGAGCTAACACTAGCTCGGGTTTGCTTCGCATTCAGTGGTACTGGTCCCCCACTGGTGGGATGTAGACGTATATACGTGGCAGAGATCCTCGGAAAAGAAGAGGATAACACAGGATAGTGCTCACTGTATAAATGTGGTATTTAGATAAGAATAAAGTGTATGTAAAATACTCACATTTGGGTGAGCAGAAAAAGCTGCTCACTTGTATGGCATAGGTGGTATCATCCCCACCTAGGATTCTTGAACGTGAGGTAATAGTATAAAGTAATAGTAACCAAGTCCAAAAAATAATCAGTAAAATATAAGAAATAAAAAATAAACGAAAATATATTTTCAAGGATAAAAGGTTGAATATGGGCCAATAATCCTTTATTGATAAAATATAAAATAGCCAAAACGCGTTTTGCCACACAGGGCTATTTTTTTTTATTTTTTATTTATTTACCCCTCCATAGTTTTTTATTTGTTTATTTACCCCCCCACACACACATTTATACACAGCACTCTCACACTCTGCACTCTCACACACAGCACTCTCACACTCTGCACTCTCACACACATCATACACAGCACTCTCACACACATCACATTCTGCACTCTCACACACATCACACACAGCACTCTCACACTCTGCACTCTCACACACATCACACACAGCACTCTCACACACATCACACACAGCACTCTCACACACATCACACACAGCACTCTCACACTCTGCACTCTCACACACATCATACACAGCACTCTCACACACATCACACTCTGCACTCTCACACACATCATACACAGCACTCTCACACTCATCACACTCTGCACTCTCACACACATCATACACAGCACTCTCACACACATCATACACAGCACTCTCACACTCATTACACTCTGCACTCTCACACACATCACACTCTGCACTCTCACACACATCACACTCAGCACTCTCACACACAATAAACACAGCACTCTCGCACTCTCACACACATACACAGCACTATCACACACAACACTCTCACACACAGCACTCAGCACTCTCACACATCACTCTCAAACACATAACACTCAGCACTCACACTCAGCACTCACAACACTCTCACACACATCATACACAGCACCCACACACACAGCACCCTCACACAAATCAATCACATACAGCACCCACACATACAGCACCCTCACACAGCACCCACACCTCACACACAGGATCCATCACACACATACTGCACCCCTCACATACACACACAACCCGATACACTGCATCACACACATACACAATACTTCCATATTTATATAATATCATACACAGCACTCTCACACATCACACTCTGCACTCTCACACACATCATACACAGTACTCTCACACACATCATACACAGCACTCTCACACACATCACACTCTGCACTCTCACACACATCACACTCTGCACTCT
>OW240923.1:51279314-51366331 GCA_933207985.1 Pelobates cultripes
TTGTTGTAAGGCACTGCCAATAATCATAATATAGATAATTTAGGGTCACACTAGAATAACCCTTTAATCTCAGAGAACAGACAGCGGTGTAATAACCGCAGGTATTGCCGCTGAGGGCGTTGATAATGGTTTCTGGAGTTTAGAAGGAGGACAGTACAACCACTCTGATAATGGATGCATAGGTGCTGGACCACTGATGGTCTACACACCACCGGGGGAATGTTCATATTTCAGGATACATCCACGGAAGCAAGAAGGCAGCGGCACATATCCAAGGTGAAACTAGGCAGAGTGGGTGCTGTGGGGAGAAAAATAACCCAGATCATATCAGATATATCGTATATTCTCATAATATGGCTAGCACAAATAGTCTACCTTCTAGCTGTGCATAAAAATAGTAATATTACATGAACCGTGGGTCACTGCCAGCAACTGCTACTACTCTGATACAGACACCCTAATGGAGGTCAGTCAGTGCCCCTGTGCCAGCTGAGGGAGGGGCATTATAGTAGTGTTCACCTCCATACATTTCATATTTAATATGCAAGAGACACTCTGGGCCACAAAAAATCTGGGAAAATAGCATTGAAGGGGCATTATTGTCACCAGAACAACAGCTTATTGTATTTGTTCTGGTGAGTATAATCAGCCCCTTCAGGCTTTTTGTAGTAAACACTGTATTTTCATATAAAATGCAGTGTTTATATAACAGCCTAGGGATACCTCCACTGGACTCTCCTCAGATGGCTATTAGAGGTGCTTCCTGGGGTAGTGCTGCACACAGTGCAGTACTGACATTCAGTTTCTCCACCCTCTGCATGCAGACACTGAACTTTCCTCATAAAGATCCATTGATTGACCAGGGATGTTTTTGACTTGTGCTTGCATTGCCCCTTATCTGCCTCCTTGACTCAGCCAATCATATGGTAAAAGTATTGTAATTGGATATGAGCAACAATTCTGATAATGTCAGCCAAGAAGGCAGATAGGGGGCAGTGCCAGCAGCAGCAGACTGGAATAAAGGTAAGATTATAACATATTTGGTGGGCAAAGCAGGAGGGGGGGTGGGTCAATAATGGTGGTTTTAACACTATAGGGTCAGGAATACATATTTGTTCCTTTAAATTTTCAAAGGTCTGTAGAAACAGTAACTTGAGGCAATCAGACGTAATGACCGTGGGTAACTAGGGGTAATAGGAGGGGGTAACCAGAGGTAATGAGAAGGGGTAACAAGAGGTAATGAAAGGGGGTAATTTACTATTTATAGAGGAATAATCCAGTGGTAACGAGAGGTGGTAACTAGAGATGTTGCGAACTGTCCGCCGAACTGTTCGCAAACTGTCCGCCGGCGAACAATAGCGTGTTCGCGTTGGGCGAACATATCCGATTTCCGGTCCGCCCCCTATACTTCATCATTGAGTAAACTTTGACCCGGAACCTCACAGCCAGCAGACACATTCCACCCAATCAGCAGCAGACCCTCCCTCCCTCCGGGTTAAAGTTTACTCAATGATGACGTATAGGGGGCGGACCGGAAATCGGATATGTTTGCCCAACGCGAACACGCTATTGTTCGCCGGTGGACAGTTCGCGAACAGTTCGCGACATCTCTAGTGGTAACCTGAGGTAACAAGAAACAGGAGGCAAGGAGAGGTTATTAAAGGTAACCAGCATTATCCCGGTGAAATAGCACTATTGCATGGTGGGAATGGCATTTGTCTTTATTAAAAAACTGTTTAACAGTAGAGATGTCGCGAACTGCTCGCCGAACTGTTTGAGAACTGTCCGCCGGCGAACAATAGCGCGTTGGGCGAACATATACGATTTCCTGTCCGCCCCCTATTCGTTATCATTGAGTAAACTTTGACCCCGGAACCTCACAGTCAGCAGACACATTCCAGCCAATCAGCAGCAGACCCTCCCTCCCAGGAAGTGTCTGCTGACTGTGAGGTTCCGGGTCAAAGTTTACTCAATGATGACGAATAGGGGGCGGACCGGAAATCGTATATGTTCGCCCAAGGCGAACACGCTATTGTTCGCCGGAGGACAGTTTGCGAACAGTTCGGCGAGCAGTTCGCGACATCTCTATTTAACAATATTATTTTTAAAAAGAAGCTCCTGGATCCCTTGTGGACAATGCCTTATCCGGAAACAGAGTATTAGCAATGACGATCACTTACCAAACTCATTGAACAGACTGGCTAAAAGCTTTTGAAGCTGAGTATTGGTGAGTCTGCCATCCTGTGGGTGAGTAAATGTAAGTTAGTGAGAGTAAGGTTAAATAAGTGAGGGAGTAAATGTGAGTGAGGTTAAATAAGTGAGGGAATGAAAGTGTGTTAGTGACAGTAAGGTTAAATAAGTGACCAAGTAAACATGAGTGTGTGAGAGTAAGGTTAAATCAGTGAGGGAATGAATGTGTGTTAGTGAGAGTAAGGTTAAATAAGTGAGCGCGTAAATGTGAGTTAGTGAGAGTAAGGTTAAATAAGTGAGGGAATAAACATGAGTTAGTGAGAGTAAGGTTAGGACCGCAAATATGAGCCGTCCTATGCACTTAACCAATCGCCGTTGTTCCCCTGCCGGTGTTGCTCCTGGTCTGGGGCTGCCTGACAGCCCAGAGAGTCCCCCCTCAGCAAATTAGGCCCCCGCGGGCCATGTGATCGCTCTAAAAGACCACACGCTCTGAGACACCCAAAAGTACCACCAAAATATATGGAACCCTCTCCCCAGATAGCCCTGATCTGAGTGACTATTGTAACGGATCGCCTGGCACCCCGACTGGGTACCTCCGTTGAAAGATGCTCCTAGCGCTTCCTGAGGACTCCAAGCACTGCAGCCGACACCACAATCACCGAACCAGAGAAGCGTATACCTTCTCTCAAGCATATGAATGCTGTAGACAGTTGAATAGGAACCATACGAATAGTTTTACTCTCCTAGCAGTCAAACTGGAACAGCATACAATAAATCCTTCCCCCAATAATGAGACGACACTTCACTTTGAGGGTTAAGCAGGAACTCAGGTGCTGGCACACCCAGCCTGGTTTTTATTACAGTCTTGCAAATACAGGACCGCCCACAGGGAGGTATAAAACAACCAATCACATCACAGTTACATCCCACATATTCCCTCCCCTTATCCTGAGAGGAAACTCAATTACATACAGTTAAAACATACTTTCTACCCAACTTTCATAACTCTAAAACCATACATTACATTCACATAAAATTACATATGCACAATCAATCCATTCAGGGGAACAACATATTCAAAAATGGCACAAATCAGACAAGGGGTTTAAAAGTTAGTAAAAAGTCCTTTGTGACTAAATGAAGCATGGCTTTCTGGCCCAAACCAGTTTCAGAGTCTTCTATCCTGGAGATAAGTAATTCAATTATCTCCCAGGACGGACACAAGACTCCATTAAGCACATGGTTGCAAAAAGACACAAAACACTTTAAAATACATAAAGTCACATTTTACACATAACACACAGACATTTCACATATCCCCAGATAGCTGGGATCTGAGTGCACATTATTAGATGAATGGCACTCAGATCACACAAATACGCCTTTCTGCAGGGGAAATAAACAGTTTAACCTGCAGGGCCATAGTCCAAAGGGAGCAGGCGAGCAACCAGGCTTCTCCAGTTCACAGTGGCGAGGTTGGTTTCGCCACACTTCTCCCCTTTACCAACTAGACTAACAGGGTATCTGACCTCATGCCGGTCAGTGCCCTGGTTAGTCCAGCAACCCACCCACAAAACAGAAACAGCAGTACAGCCCACCCACAATAACTGGTTACTACACCTGGGTAGAGGAAAACTTTGTCCATGTCCAGGTGCCTCACCACGACTGTGTGGGCAACTGTTAGGCTGCCTTGGTGGGTTGCTGAGTGGGCAGAGACCAGCGGTACTCTGCCCTGATGCCAGTGCTACCACGGAAGTAGCCTGGTGGGAGCCTGGTTGTGGGAGGGAGAGACCGACTGTCTCCCCTCTGGATACACCGCTCTGTGGCTGGGGAACAGGACCGACTGTCCCTACCCCTTGTGCTGTAAGTGCAGAGACTACAGTCCCATCTGCACTGTTGGGGGATGTAACATCTCCCCTTGCTGGGTTAGGCTGCCGCTGGAGAGAGGGTGTAACAAGCTCCTCTCTCTGAACTGTAAACTGCCGCTGGGGAGAGGGGGTATCAGGCTCCTCTCCCTGACACTCTCTCTGCTGGTGGAGAGGGGGACCAGCTGTCTCCCTTTCATTATTTTGTCCTGTGGTTGGGGTGCGAGACTGACGGTCTCTGCTCCCTGCAGGACACTCTGCCGCTGGGGAGGAAGGACGGCACCTTCAGCTCCCTGAGGTACACACTGCCGCTGGGGAGGAAGGACTGCACCTTCAGCTCCCTGGGGTACACACTGCCGCTGGGGAGGAAGGACTGCACCTTCAGCTCCCTGGGGTACACACTGCCGCTGGGGAGGAAGGACGGCACCTTCAGCTCCCTGGGGCACACACTGCCGCTGGGGAGGAAGGACGACACCTTCAGCTCCCTGTAGCTCACACTGCCGCTGGGGAGGAAGGACTGCACCTTCTGCTCCCTGGGATGCCACTGCAGCTGGGGAGGAGGAAGGGCGGCACCTTCAGCTCCCTGGGGTACACACACTGCTGCTGGGGAGGAAGGGTACCTTCAGCTCCCTGGGGTACAGCTGGGGAGGGAGGGACTGCACCTTCGCTCCTGGGATACACACTGCCGCTGGGAGGAAGGACTGCCTTCAGCTCCCTGGGATACACACTGCGCTGGGGAGGACTGCCTTCAGCTCCTGGGATTCACACTGCCGCTGGAGATCTGGGCCGACGCCCAGCAGCATCCCTGTAGAGACCCGGTTGAGAAACCGCCGTCCCATCTCCACCTGTATCTGTGGGTCTTCCACCCAGGACCAGTCTGTGAGGTCCCTCAACATTTCTTGATGGGACCACCTGCTTCGCACCTAGCAGCTCCGGCTGCTGGGGATCTGGGCCGGTCCCATCTCCACCTGCCTGTTGTGGTTCCTGCACAGGACCAGTCTATGAGGACCCTAAGCCGGGGATTTTCCTGCGGCCGCCTCAGGGGGAGACGGCTAGCCTCCTCGGATGCAGCCTCTACTCGGCTGCTGTAACACTCCTTCCGCTGAGCATACTCTCTCTCTCTTTCGCCAGCCGGAATTCTCGGGCCAGCCTTGTGTTTTGCTCGGCCGTGACCTGGTTCCAGATCACCCGGCGTACCTCCATGGGTAAATCATCCCCATACTGGGCCACTCGCTGCCTCACCTCGGCCATCCAATCGTCGCCAGAGCCTTCCATACTTGTCTGCTCCAAGTCGCTGGATACTCACTCCCAGGGTGGCTGCGTGTGCTAGGTGCCCTCAATTTGTAAATCAAAGCGAACTGTGTCTCTAGGCTGCTTTACCTGCACTGGGGCGCCATCCACAGCTTGCCACCAATGTAACGGATCACCTGGCACCCCGAATGGGTACCTCCGTTAAAGGATGCTCCTAGCGCTTCCTGAGGACTCCAAGCACTGCAGCAGACACCACAACCACCGAACGGAGAAGCATATGAATCCTCTCAAGCATATGAATGCTGTAGACAGTTGAATAGGAACCATACGAATAGGTTTACTCTCCTAGCAGTCAAACTGGAACAGCATACAATAAATCCTTCCCCCAATAATGAGACGACACTTCACTTTGGGGGTTAAAACAGGAACTCAGGTGCTGGCACACCCAGCCTGGTTTTTATTACAGTCTTGCAAATACAGGACCGCCCACAGGGAGGTATAAAACAACCAATCACATCACAGTTACATCCCACATATTTCCTCCCCTTATCCTGAGAGGAAACTCAATTACACATACAGTTAAAACATACTTTCTACCCAACTTTCATAACTCTAAAACCATACATCACATTCACATAAAAATTACATATCCACAATCAATCCATTCAGGGAACAACATATTCAAAATGGCACAAATCAGACAAGGGGTTCAAAGTTAGTAAAAGTCCTTTGGCGACTAAATGGCTTGTAGCTTTCTGGCCCAAACCAGTTTCCGAGTCTTCTATCATAGGAAGGCCATTTAATTATCTCCCAGGGATGAGGCACAAGACTTTCCATTAAGCACATGGTTGCAAAAGACATAAAACACTTTAAAATACATAAAGTCACATTTACACATAACACACAGACATTTCACATATCCCCAGATAGCTGGGATCTGAGTGCACATTATTAGATGAATGGCACTCAGATCCCACAAATAAGCCTTTCTGCAGGGGAAATAAACGGTTTAACCTGCAGGGCCATAGTCCAAAGGGAGCAGGCGAGCAACCAGGCTTCTCCAGTTCACAGTGGCGAGGTTGGTTTCGCCACAGTTGGCTTTTACAGCCTGCTAATTAGGTGCAGCTGACCCTAATTGGAAAAGGGCTGCAGGTGGATCAGTGCTGCTTAATCCAGGCAAGGGGTCAGGAAGCAGAAAAATGCAAACACACACACTGAAGCCACTGGTGGATGTCATGGCAGAGAACTTGACTGGAATGCTGAAGCAGTGAGTTCAAACCCAACCATATTTCTTAAAGGGGCAGTCAGGCCTTGCAGTCTGCAGGGCTCGTGCTGTGATGCCAACGGTTGCTGTTCGTCTATTTGAACTATATTTTACATTGGAAATAGAGACTTCCACAAACTTGAACCCATGGTGATTTTATTCAGTTCGTGGAATCTGAGCGCTCTTTGGCTATATGTGGGGATTCAGTTCTGTAGAATATTAGTTATGTGTTTTGTTGCACTTGTAACTTATATGATATTTTCTGTACCTGGAGATAATTGATCCCCGATCACTTCAAACGCTCATTTTGGCCGCGGATGTACATAATATCTTGCGTTAATGACAGTTTTTTGGCTGACGTATCCTGTACATCCGCGGTCACTAAGGGGTTAAAGGCATTTACAATGGAGAATGCACTTTAGGATATATAATTATAGATTAAATCTAAATTATTAGATAATTAAAATTAGATTATTACTAGTGCTTGAGAGATTACACAGAACAGAATTATATATTAACACATATAATGATATATAGGAGGAAAAAGAAAAAAAAAGTTAAGGGGATAAAGACATTTTTCTTTTCTACTCCTCTAACCTCTCTTTATAATCTTTATAATCTGATAGATTTAATAACACTCTCTGAGAGAACCTAAAGCAATAAGTATGTGATGAAAGTGGACTAAAAGTAAAGGTACCACTCTACAGAAAATATAAAATAATTAAAAGAGGAGTGGGAAAAAATGAATGACATCTAAAGATAAATGTTTTGGAAGATAAGTAGGAATATAACAGGGAAGTAATCTATTAGTTGGTAATATATATATTTTTTTTCTAAAAAAAATAAGTTAAATGGGTTATAGATATAAAAGGTTTAAAAATATTTTCTTTTTAAAAAAAAGGAGCGTCAATTGCAGAGGTTCGGAATTGAACCATTATTTTTGTCCATGAAATTACTGTCCCTTGCCACGCCAGGATGTAGTTGATAAGGTAGAAGGGCAACAAGAAGCTAGTACGCTTCTTATTAGATGTTGTGTTTATGTTTTTATGGTTGTATGGCTCGATTCCCTCTTGCGCCGAGCACCTTACTGTGGGTTGGAGGTGGATGCTTGATGTGAGAGAGATCCCAAAGGGTCTATTATAAATGTTTTATGTATGGTTGTTATTGTAATTGTACCTATCCCATAGGTAAAAGCACGGTTGTGTAATCAATAAATATAATTTGGCTCTGCCCAGACATGACTTGATTTATGTCTATTAATGTTCAAGGGTTGAATTTGCCATACAAGCAAACCTCATTGGTTAGGCTTATTAAAAAAGAAAGGATCCATATATGTTTTTTGCAAGAGACACATTGGTTGTTACAGAATAAGATGCCATTGTTGGAAGGGTATTTTTCACATATTTTTACTTCATCTTCCGAAGAAAATAAATAAATAAATGAGTTGCAATATTGATATATAAAAAAAATATATATATATAGAAATGATATACCAGGTTATAGATAAAGAGACTAGATATTTATGTATGATTTGTATAGAATAGAAGGCTAACTTTACACTCTAATTAATGTATATGCTCCTCGTATAAAACCAGTTCTTTAAAAAAAAAAAAAAATGATAGAAAATACTGAGAAAATTGCTAGGGGCTTCATTATAATAGGAGGAGATTTTAACTCAATTATAGATGTCAACTTAGACAAAAGTATACCACGGCAAAAATAAATACATATACGTTTCAGTAAAACAGCTCATTCCTTAGAAGATTTAATTAAAAAAAAAAAAATCTATGATGTCTGGAGAGTTATGAATCCACAAGCAAGGGACTACACACACTTTTCCCAAGTTCATAATTCATGTGCAAGAATCGACATTGTATTAAGTAACCACTTCATAATATTAAGAAAAGCTTTATTAAAAAGATAATTTGGTCAGACCATAATGCTCTAATATGGGCTTTAAAAAGGGGAGAAGAACACTCTAAACAAAGAGAATGGAGATTGAATGAAAAACTACTAGCAAACAAAGAGAATAAAGCTAATCTTTGGAAAATAATCAACATATTTTTTAAAGAAAATTACCAGATTTTACTAATTACATGACGTAAAGTCATGATTTTATAAAGGACACGGAGGCGAATATTATGCTTATCTCTTTCTTTATTATACCTCAGCAGCAAAGAGAAGGTATAAACATTCATAGAAAAAAAGTTTTAACAGGTTCTCCAAGGGTTAACCCAACATCATACCCTTAACCAATAGGAACAGTCCCTCTATCTATAACTATTCATGTGACCTTTCCTCTTCCTCTTTCTTTGGTCATGCCGAAGCTGTATCATTATAACTTGAGGAGACACTGGAAACACTTCATCCGTTGTGTCGAACTTTCCCATATCCCGAACTTGTAAGAACTTGTCTGTGTAAACTGCGGTGACAACTGGTCATCCCGGGTGTCGCGTATTGCGAATTAAACTGTAAGGGGATAGAGAAAAATATGGTAAAATGTGGTCTGAGGAACTGTTTGCCACAACATTAGTGATGAGATCTTAGTGTATGCCTGATGTATTACAGATTCACTAGTACAGTTTTCTTAAATAAAAAACGAATTAAATCGAGACGAAATAAGACACCACAATGACCCTTGTTTTATTGTTTATTGGGTGGGCATGTCACTCTACTTTCGTTGATATATGTCTGAGATACTTACCAGGTGGGCCAATATTCGCCTCCGTGTCCTTTATAAAATCATGACTTTACGTCATGTAATTAGTAAAATCTGGTAATTTTATTAAAGGACACGGAGGCTCATATTATGCTAGTTCAAAGCTGTGCAATGACTCTTGATGCTACGTGGTCTGTAGGGTGAAAGTAATATTCCTTAAATGTGGATTCATGAGACCAATCTGCCGTTCGTAACAAATCTTCCAGTCTGCATCCCAAGTTGAATACTTTAGATGCCATAGCTCCTCTAGTGGAGTGTGCCCCATATACTGAAGTATCAATGTTCGCAGAAGCCATTATCCACTTCACCCATCGGGCTATCGTTATGGAAGATACTGGCTGGTGTGGCGAATTGACGGCCAGAAATAGTTCGTGGTGTCCCGAGTTTCGAAATGCCTGTGTCCGTATTTCGTATTCCTTGAGGCAGGCAATCGGGCACAGTTTTTGGTTGTGCGGGAATGCCGGATATGACACTGATGTTGTCGCTGATTTTGTACGTCTGGATATGTTGAAAGTTACTCCCGTTGGAGTGAACGTGCGTGCGTCGACGTCCAATGCCCGGACATCCGAGACTCTTTTGCAGGATATTAGGCATAAGAGCATGGCCAGTTTCGCTGAAAGTTGTTTCAATGTGAGGTCCGAGTTCTGTGGCCATAGTTCCAAAAAATTTAAGACCACATTCACGTCCCATACCGTACTATATCGGGGTCGCGGTGGTCTTGCCAATCGAATACCGCGTAAAAGCTTGCATACCAGCAGATGCTTGCCTGCTGGAAATCCTTGGAAACCATTGTGTCCCGCCGAGATCGCTGACCTGTATACATTGATGGTCCGATATGCAAGTCCTTGGTCGTATAGGTGTGTAATGAAACACAACAGTTGGTTTACAGGGGCACATACGGGATCCACGTGTTGTTCCATGCACCAACTACTCCAGATGTTCCAAGCTTTAGAGTAGGATCGTCGTGTTCCCGGAGCCCAGGCGCCCGCCAGGAGTTCGAGAGTTGTTTGCGGAACGTTTGGCACGACCCAGGGACCCCGGAAAGGAGCCACGCTAACAACCTGAGTTGTCCCTGCGCCATCAGAGGGTGTGGATTCCCATCTGGGTCTGAGAGGAGATGTGGATCCTCGGGCAGCATTCTGGGAAGATCTATGGACCTCTCCATGAGTAAAGGGAACCAAGGTTGTGCAGTCCAGAATGGAGCTATGAGGACTAGGGACGTCCGTGTGCGGTCGAGGTGCACCAGCGTTCGTGCCAGTAGGGCGAACGGTGGGAACGCGTATAGTCGTTTGTTCGGCCATGGTTGTAGGAATGCGTCCGTAGCTAACGCGTCTGGGTCCGGTCTCCAGCTGAAGAATTCCGGGAGTTGCGTATTCAACCGAGACGCAAACAGGTCTATATACATCGGACCCCACAAAGCGTGCAATCGTAGGAACGCCTTTCGGTTCAGGCGCCAATTGCTGGTATCCTGCAGATGTCTGGAGTTCCAATCTGCCACGGTGTTCGAAAGTCCCGGGATGTATTCGGCTCGTACTGTGATGCTGCGTTCTAAGCAAAACTGCCAAAATTCTGTGGCTAAGTCTGCTAAAATTTTGGACTTGGTGCCGCCGAGGCGGTTGATGTACTGGACAGCTGAGACATTGTCCATTCTCAGGATGATGGAACAATGTGTTGCGGGACCCAGGAGGCTCTTCAGTGCAAACGAACCTGCCATTAATTCCAGGCAGTTGATATGTAGTGTCCTTTCTGCTTGGGACCATTTTCCGCCCGTGGAGGTATGTCCACAGCGCGCTCCCCAGCCCCGTGTGCTGGCATCTGATTCTATTACGCAATCTGGGTTGTTGCCGAAGATTGCTCTGCCGTTCCACGTGCTGCAGCCACCACCTGAGCTCCTCCTTGGCTGTGTGGTCGAGTGGCACAGAGTCTGAGTAGGAGTGTCCTGAGCGCAGTTGTGCGGCTTTTAGTCGCTGTAGGGCCCTGTAGTGTAGAGGCCCTGGGAAGATCGCTTGTATGGAAGCGGAAAGGAGTCCAATTATCCTGGCTAGTTGTCTGACCGTAAGTGTTGGTCGAGCCAATGTTCTGCGGATCTCCTTCTTGATGATTTTCATCTTTGTGGATGGCAGGCTTAGGGTCCCTAAGACCGACCCTATTTCGAACCCTAGGAATTCTAAGGACTGGGAGGGGGTTAGTACCGACTTCTCCCAATTGATTAGGAATCCTAGGTTCCGTAGTAAAGTTACTGTCCAATGTAAATGTTGTTGTAGCAGTAGGGTGTCTTGGGCCATGATCAGCATATCGTCCAGATATATGATCATGCGGACGCCCCTGCTGCGCAGCAGCGCAACCACTGGCTTCAGCAGTTTTGTAAAGCACCATGGCGCTGACGATAGGCCAAACGGAAGGCACTGAAACCTCCAGGTCTGGGAGTCCCAGCTGAATTGTAGGAGATGCTGACACTCCTTTGCAATGGGGATGGTGAGATATGCATCTTGGAGGTCTAATTTGACCATCCAATCCCCCAGCCTGAGAAGGTCTCGCAGGCAATGAATCCCTTCCATTTTGAAGTGGTGATATCGAACAAAAGTATTGAGGGGGCGGAGATTGATCACCGGTCTTACCCCACCGCCTTTCTTGGGGACCAGGAACAGATTGCTCATGAAACCTGGGGAGTGGGGTGCGACCTGATAGATCGCACCTTTCTCCGCCAGTGCTATGATTTCTTTCGACACCAGTTCCCTGTCCTGAGGGGCGAATACCATCCGCCGTGGCATTGTGGTTTGGATTGGGTGTGAGACGAACTCTATGTGGTACCCCGCTACTGTGTCGAGAATCCAGGCATCGGACGTGAGTCTGTGCCATGCCCCGATAAATTTGGAAAGTCTGCCCCCTACGTGCGAGGTATGAGAGAGGGGAAAAGGAAAAACACTTACCATAAGGTCGTCGGCCGTATGTGGCGCCCCTGTGACCTCTGGGTTGCCATGATCTGCCCCTGACCGGGAAGAAAGGTGCTGGGGTTCTGGTCTCCGCCTGTGGGACTCTTGGTGTCGTGGGGCCCCGGTAGCCCCGGTGGGAGCTCCGTGATGGGCGGCTGGACAGGCGGCCCCTGTACCTGCCAGCCCCTCCAAAAACCTTCGGGGAGAACACCCGTTTTAGATTTGTTTGTGCCTTATCCAGGGCTGTGAATGTGCTCACGTAGGTGCCCAGCTCCTTTACAAAATTGTCTCCAAAAAGGAGGCCTTTTGCCTGGGGTCCAGGCTCGGTTATGGCCATGTTGACCAGCTTGGGGTCTATTTTCATGAGAATTGCCTTTCGCCTCTCAGTACTAAGTGCGGCATTTGAGTTGCCGATGAGGCAGATAGAGCGTTGTGCCCATTCTCGGATCACTAAGGGGTCTAGTGGTGCGCCACCTGAGATTGTCTCTTCGACCAAGTCGAAGATCTTTGCGCTAGGGCCCAAGGAGTCGAGCACTTTATCCTGGCAGTGGCGCAAGGAGTAGTCCAGCCCTTTCTTGGCTTTCCAGCCAGCCTTACCCAGGAACTGGGCAATCTTGGGGTCCACCTCTGGCGTGGCGCACGCCATATCAGGGACCGTCGGGCGTGGGCACTCTGCCCTTAACTTATTCCTGGTTGTTTTATCCAGGGGCTTCCTTATTCTGGCCGCAATATATTGGGCCACATGGTCAGCTGGGAACCAGTCAGTGGACCTGGGGTGCTGCAGGTCGTCAGGGTTGAATAGGGGCTCGCCCTGGGGGTCTAGGATGATGGAATCATCCGTGGGCGCTTTTCCCTTAGCTGGTATGACTGCCAGGTTGCGCTCAGGGGAAGAGTTCCCTGATTCCAACGAGTCGATTTCCTCGGACTCACTCATTACCTCCTCTATGTCCGAACCAGAGTCGGATGTCTCTGTCTGGGCTTTTGCCCATTTCCACGTCCTCACCGCTTTTGCCCGGTGGGTGGCTCTTTTGCGTGGGGGCCCCACGTCCTCAGTAGTGACAGGGCGTATCCTGTCCGTCGTGCTGTTTTTGGAGGTGTGTTTGCCCATATGGTGGGTCTTCTGCGTAGCCTTACGGCCGCTGGGGGGCACAGGTTTGTCAGGCTGGGCCATGGGGCGGGGGCCGCTGGGATGGCTGCTAGACGCCAGTAGGGCATTACTAATGGATTGTGTCAGGGTCTCAGACATCGCCCCCATAGCCGTGACTATAGCTTGGGTGACCGACTTGGTCATGGTTGCATCCAGGAGTGAGTGAAACTCCTCCGAGTTTAACTGATCCATGGATGCCACGTCTTCTCGCAGTGGCGAGCATGGACGTGGTATTTGTGGCACGTGAGGAATGGTGTCCTTACAGGTATCATTGGGGGTGGCAACCCCGTGGTCCCTAGGATGGTGCATGACAGGAAGGTGTAGTAAAAGGCACCTGGGGTGTGGGGGCAGTGACACCTAAATGGCTGAATTACCAAGTGACACAAGAAATTTGTAACAGGCTGGCACCAATGTGTGAGGGAAAGAATGCCCCAGTGACACTGTGCAGGGGCTAACAGGAAAACCAACTGTGGGCAGTGGGCTAGAGAAACTGTGCAGGTGAGAGGATGCAGGCACAAACAAAAAGGCTGTCAGCTTACCAAGTGCTCCCCCCGGAATGGCCGCCAGGGAGCACTGGTAAGCTGTCAGCCAATGCAGCTGGCCAATGAGAGAACGCCCGCCCTCTGGAACAGGGCGGGCGCGGAGAAAAAGCGCGGCAAAGACCGGCCGGCTAACTGCAATGGCCGCAGTGCCGAGCGGCCGCTATTGCGCATGCGCGAGCGGGCTCTGGATTCAGAGCGCTCGCGACGCGAAACGGCCGCCGCGGCTACAGAGGAACGAAGAACGGGTAATAAACTACCCGGTAAGGTGTGGGAGGGGGTAACCGCCGCAGGGGGGGGGGGAGAGGGAAACCCCAATGAACAAAACGTCTATCTGCCTAAGGCAGACAGGCGCCGGCTCTCAGAGCCGGCTAAGTAACCCACACAAACATTAAGACATCAAAATTAAAGATACAGAAACAAAACAAGTACAGTATAAAATCAAAATGGTGCTCTGAGGAGAGCTAAAATTAGATGGTACTTAGCTGAGGCAGCAGCAAAGAAAGAGGAAGAGGAAAGGTCACATGAATAGTTATAGATAGAGGGACTGTTCCTATTGGTTAAGGGTATGATGTTGGGTTAACCCTTGGAGAACCTGTTAAAACTTTTTTTCTATGAATGTTTATACCTTCTCTTTGCTGCTGAGGTATAATAAAGAAAGAGATAAGCATAATATGAGCCTCCGTGTCCTTTAATAAAATTGTAGATTATGCTAACACAGTGTACCTATAATCTTAATTTTATTAAGGACAGGAGCAGGGTACTTTACATAATCTCTCTGTACTAAAACTCCAGCAGCACATATTTAACAATAAAGTTTAGTGGAAAAAAAAATTGCAACAGGGTATAAAAGGCCCCTCCCCCTGTATCACTTCCTCTTTCTTTGATGCGATATAACCATAAACACATCCTGTAAATACAATAAACAACAATAACAATGAATTTTCAGACTGTAAACAATCTGAATCCTGAATGGATGATTGTCGTAGAGTGTGAAGACGATCCCATGTATTGATCCATGAAGAAGAATCAAACTGAAAAGAAACAAAAGACATGAAAGGGACTTGGAAATGAACTGTTCATCATTATTATTGCTATTTATATAGCGCCAGCTTATTCCGTAGCGCTTCACAAAAAGAGGGTAATTTACTAAATGAGACAATAGCATTTTTGTAACAGGAATAATAGATAGTTGAGGATAAATACATTAATATATATAGTCAAATTGTATGTAATAAATAATTATAACAGATAAAATTCTCAATCTCAAGATGTGTGATATAAAATAAACCACATAATAATGAAATAAACACAGCCCCCTGAATTCAAATCTTTATTGAA
Source organism: Pelobates cultripes (assembly GCA_933207985.1). Taxonomy (NCBI): domain Eukaryota; kingdom Metazoa; phylum Chordata; class Amphibia; order Anura; family Pelobatidae; genus Pelobates; species Pelobates cultripes. The sequence continues at coordinate 51,294,564 of OW240923.1, forward strand.
GTACAAACCAATTAATTAAATAAACAGGGAGGGGAAAAAAGGGTGGCAAAATACTCACCTCCTGTCCTTAATAAAATTAAGATTATAGGTACACTTCGTTAGCATAATCTACAATTGTATAACATGACAGGAGGCTTCGCATTTTACATTTTTAAAGCTGTGGATGAAGAGCAAAAGAAGCATGAGAAACCTGACGGAATAAAACTATCTCTAGTCCAGTCCGCGGATCGTAATATGTCGGTAGATGAAGCACCTGCCGGAAAAACCTTCGATGTGGTTGCGCCCTGAACAGAGTGAGCGCCAAAACAAGAGTCCACACCCGTTAGGGATATCCGCCAGCAAAAGAAATAAGAGGTCCCGACTTGGGTGTCCATAGAGGAGCGGTAAGCTCCACCTATCCTAGTAAAGTGACTACCATGCAGAAGCGGGAAACAGTCTGAAAATATATGAGACGGAGGAAGTTTCATCTTAGTCCGACGTGAGATAGAAAATACATTCCTTCCAGAAATAAGGAAATAAACATCTACGCCAAACGCTCGAACATCCACAATATGTCGAAAGAAAAGGACTAAAAATAAAATGTAAATATCGCCGATAGTTGACGCAAAGACAATTTCGTATTGACTGGCCATACACAATGAAAATGTAACACTAGATCCATGTCCCACATACGCGAGTATTTGGGAGCGTGTGGTCTAGACAGACGAATCCCCCTAGAAGGTGACAGACCAGAGGGTTCTGATCCATAAGAGTCCCCTGTAGGGGGCATGAGCCACCAAGATAGCTAAATGTGTAACATTGATAGGGCGATACGACTATCCCGATGAAAAGGGATGGGATAAGAAATTTAGCATGGCAGTAACAGGTGCCATAAAATGATCAAGGTCCCTCTCCATACATCAATTACTCCATCCGGTCCATGTGGAGTTGTGGCTCCCTCTATTGCCTGGGGCCCCAGGCCACTAGGTTCAAGTGTCTTTGGAGGACCAATGGATGCAATTCCCCTTGGGTGTTCGTCAATAGACGTGATACGAATTATAGCAGGGGTGATCCTGAGATAGTTCCAGTAAATCAGGACACCATGCTTGACTCTGCCAGCAGGGAGTGATGAATAACAGAGTGAGCTTGTGGATCCACAAGTGATGAAGGACTCTCACCAATCTGGAGGATAGAGGAAGAGCATAGGCTCCTTGGAAGTCCAGTTCTGAAGTAAAGCGTCCACTGCCTCGTGCTCCGGATCCGGAAGCCAGCTGAAACAGCTCTGTAATTGCCTGTTGGACCGGGATGCAAATTGTTCAACTGGAGCAGACCGCGCAGAGTCCACAGTGTGTGGAATAGTGAGACATTCAGTCTCCATCCATTTGCGTCCCTCCAGAGTCGAGAAACCCAGTCCGCCCATAGGTTGTCAAATCCTGGTAAGCTTACTGCACGTAGAGTGGTGTTGCGAGGCAGTCTGAATCAATATATGTCCATTGTTGCCGCTGTGAGATCCCGGGATCATGCTCTGCCCAAGCAGTTTATGTATCGAACCACCAATATGTAGCCATTCCACGCCTGCATTTGAAGTAATCACTAATGGAGTTCACGACCCTTCCTTTGGGAGTTACTGGTATCCAATGGCCATAAGCGTGACCCGTCCACAGATAATGGGCTTACAGTCAGTGCATAGTTTTGTAGTGTAGTAGACCTGGAAAATCACCTGGATGGATGAGGACAGGAGTCCCACCACACGAGCCCGGATTCGGAAAGGGATGGAGTCCTTGCACAAAGTACACCCGATTTCTCAGCGAATGGCTTTGATTTTATTGTGTTAGGTAAAAGGATACATTTGGTCAACTCTATCTCGAATCCCAGGAATTGTATCACCTGAGGACCCTTGTGATCATTGATGATCACACAGTAATTTATACAAGTTTTCAGGCCAGAGGACAAACCCCCTGGACCTGATGGTACACTGGACAATGCAATGCCCCAACCAATAACAGTAAAGTATATATATAGATAGACCACCCAGGTGCAGCAAAAGTTAAAAATAAAAATAAAGGTTATTACTTCCCTTATATATTAGGTAGTAACACAGGATTGCTCTAAATCCTCAAATACAAATACTAAATATAAGATACACCTAAAAGGACAGAGGTAAAAAGAAATTCATAGGGCAACACCATACAATAAAGTAATGGCCCCTTAATAATAATATTGCACTCACAAGATATAGGAATTTTTCAAGCCCATCACTGTCTCTTTAAATGTTCAGTTGCAGAAATTCCAGGGATACATGTCAAAAGAAAAACTGGACATAGTGCAGCAAAGTTTAAAATGTACAATGACACACTTTAATTGTAATCACTTACAAGAAGTAGGCAATAAGAATGCTCATCAATCAAACATTAAATCTTCTTATTCCCAGATGATGCAAGGTAGAAGATAAATCACATAAAAAGCTCAACGCGTTTCGTTTACTAAACTGTAAACTTCCTCAGGAACAAATCAATAAAAATAAATCAACACAACATCAAAATGCAGCACAAGCTTTTAAATGTCCCCCTCTTCTCTTCTCTGCACGTTCCGCCTATCAGATGCATTGAAATCAGCTGTTCTTCATTCTTCATTATTCAATGCCCATAAAAGGACTACCATTTCTCTTCGTGGAACGCACATGCGTTCCACGTCTCGGCGGCTCCGAATGACGTCATCCACCTCAACGTAGAACGCATATGCGTTCCAATTCATCCGTTCGGCAAAACGGGAGCAATATAGAAATCAAAACACAACGATGTTAAGTACACCAATGGAGCATATTAAGTACACCAATAGAACATATTACGATCACCAAATAGAACCAATAGACATCAATAAATACACTTGTGTGAATACACCTGTATAGACATAAATGAATATCTTAAAGGGAGTGATTCTGGAGCATACAAACTATAAAGGATAATAATATAAAACTAGATCAATGGAAATAAATATATTATATACATACAATATATATATATATATATATATATATATATATAAACAAAAATATATATAAAAAATACATAAAAAACTAAAATAATAAAAAGAGTTACTATCCATATTAAAATAAAACAATATAGAAAAAATAAATAAAAATAAAAATGGAAATGGAAATAAAAATAAAATAAAAATAAAAATATAAATTCATATAAAAATAATACTGAAAATTAAAAAATTACACAACATGTGAGGAACAGCATGAGACACATCCCTGGATTTTGAATTCCTCTTTGGTTACAAAGCTGGAAAATGAATAAGTATGGAGCAGTTGTCCCCTACAGGCTTTACACATTCCACAAGTGTGGAACCCCTTCGTGGTATTGGTTCGGGCATGGATGTCCCTCTGGAAGAGGCTCGGAGTAAGAAAACTGGAGAAATTTCTCCCTTTTCTATATATAATCTTAGGATGTTCAGGCAATTGTGGACCTATATACTCATCATGTTTGAGTATATTCCAGTGTCTTCTAAATATTCTGTTAATAGCAAAAGTTTTAGAATTATATTGAGTATTGTATGAAAATTCAAACGATTTATCATCATTGCTGGTGGACCTAACTTTATTCATTAATAAATCTCCTCTTTTCATCTCTCCAATTCTCTTCACCTCTATGTCTAAAATCTCTCTTTTATATCCTTTTTTTATAAATTTAGTTGTTAGTTTCTCAGCTTGTTCTACATAGGTATTAAAATTGGAGCAATTACGTATGAGTCGGGTGTATTGACTTTTCAGGACTCCTGATTTAGGGTGATGACCGCTCTTAGATTCAATGAAGCTATTAGTGTTTAAAGTAAGTTTTGGTTAAGATCCGAGAGTCTTCAATAAAAATGGTCAAATCAAGGAAATCTATGGAAACAGAACTGTACACTGGAGTAAAAACCAGGGAGAGGGCATTGTCGTTGATATACCGGAAGAAGTCAAGTAGGTGTTCTTCATACCCCTTCCATATAACAAATATGTCGTCTATGTAACGACGCCAGAGCACCAGGTTTGCCCCATATGGGTTATTGGCCCAAATGGTCTGTCGTTCCCAAAAGTCCATAAAGATGTTGGCATAACTAGGTGCAAACCTGGTGCCCATGGCAGTTCCCTTGATTTGCAGGAAGTACTCATCATTGAACATAAAAAAGTTATGAGTAAGTATAAATTCTATGGCTTCAAGTAGAAACTCTACAAAAGTGCTATTAAGGGTCATATCTCTATCAAGGTTATCTTTCACAGCCTGTATACCCAATTGGTGGTCTATGACTGTATATAGTGAACCTACATCAAAGGATGCCCATATATAGTTATCCTGCCAAAATGGACGAAAAAATCGCAGAAACAAAAAATAGTAAATATAAAAGAGATAAAAAAGTTAAAGAAAATTGTTCTTTCTCCATTAAAAATGTAAATAAAAATCGAGAATTTAGAGATAGGCGCAGTGTTCAAACTGATTTTATTGATTATAGACAGAGAAGATCCAATTTTAATTTTAATCACAATTCTTTTCCATTAAGAAAGAATAATGATCAAGTTAGATCTTTAAGAACTTACGAACAGAATAGTTCAGCCCCTAGTGCTTCATCCAAAAGAAAATTGTCCACTCATAATTCGGTTAGGTCCAATAGACCTTTATCTCCCGTGTGTCTACAAATAGAGATTTTTTAGAGAGGGAGCCAGACCAAAGGGTGAAGAAAAAGGAGACCACCCAGTACTTTTCACCCAGAGCCCCCAGAGTAGACCTTACCAATCGCTTCACCCCTTTGAGAGAGCGGAATTCCCTAACCAAGAAAAGGAGGTTAAGTCTAGAAGGAGAGGGTCCTCAGCTAATTTAGATAAGGGAGAGGAAGCAATGGGCATTTTCAATATATCAAATGCAATTTTGAGTAGAGAAGAGTGTTCTATCTTACAGAAGGGTTTAAAATACACCCCTAATGTCCCTCCTGATTCTTTTAAGATGTATATTGATATGCAAAAATTAATTAGAAAATTAAGTCTTAAAAGATTTTTTATTAAAAAACAACGGGAAGAACCTTTGAAACAGGAACAAACAAGTAAACTTGATAAGGATCCCCTTAACAAATTTAAGCCCCGTTTAACTTTTTGTCCATATGACAAAGGAGGACAAATAGAGGCCTTTAATAGAATGGTGATGGCAGAACTTGAAATCTTGACGAATAAAAAAGAATACTGCAATAATATGTCCAAACAGGAGATGCAGACTCTTAATGCTCTTTAGAAGAGGAATGACATTGTCATCAAAAGCGCTGATAAGGGGGGGGGGCATTGTCGTAATGACCGTGGAATTTTATTTGGAAGAATCCTATAGGTTGTTGGAGATACCAATACATACACCAAACTCATGATGAACCCTAATGTAGTCTTCAAACAACAGTTAAAATCTCTATTAGAAAAAGCGGTTGATAAAGAGGTGATAGATACTGGGATTTACCAGTTTCTTTATCAGGAGAATCCTAGAATTCCAACCTTTTACTTTTGCCCAAAGTTCACAAATGTAAAATAAATCCACCGGGTAGACCGATCATTAGTGGGATTAACTCACTTACTTCCAATTTGTCTCAGTTCATCGATCACTCTCTACAAACATATGAGCAATCAGCCTTATCCTACTTGAAAGATACAAAACATCTTTTACAGGAATTGGATTCGATTGAATGGCAGGATAACTATATATGGGCATCCTTAGATGTAGGTTCACTATATACAGTCATAGACCACCAATTGGGTATACAGGCTGTGATAGATAACCTTGATAGAGATATGACCCTTAATAGCACTTTTGTAGAGTTTCTACTTGAAGCCATAGAATTTATACTTACTCATAACTTTTTTATGTTCAGTGATGAGTACTTCCTGCAAATCAAGGGAATTGCCATGGGCACCAGGTTTGCACCTAGTTATGCCAACATCTTTATGGACTTTTGGGAACGCCAGTCCATTTGGGCCAATAACCCATATGGGGCAAACCTGGTGCTCTGGCGTCGTTACATAGACAACATCCTTGTTATATGGAAGGGGTCTGAAGAACACCTACTTGACTTCTTCCGGTATATCAACGACAATGCCCTCTCCCTGGTTTTTACTCCAGTGTACAGTTCTGTTTCCATAGATTTCCTTGATTTGACCATTTTTATTGAAGACTCTCGGATCTTAACCAAAACTTACTTTAAACCTACTGACACTAATAGCTTCATTGAATCTAAGAGCGGTCATCACCCTAAATGGTTATCAGGAGTCCCGAAAAGTCAATACACCCGACTCCAATTTTAATACCTATGTAGAACAAGCTGAGAAACTAACAACTAAATTTATAAAAAAAGGGATATAAAAGAGAGATTTTAGACATAGAGGTGAAGAGAATTGGAGAGATGAAAAGAGGAGATTTATTAATGAATAAAGTTAGGTCCACCAGCAATGATGATAAATCGTTTGAATTTTCATTCAGTACCCAATATAATTCTAAAACTTTTGCTATTAACAGAATATTTAGAAGACACTGGAATATACTCAAACATGATGAGTACATAGGTCCACAATTGCCTGAACATCCTAAGATTATATATAGAAAAGGGAGAAATTTCTCCAGTTTTCTTACTCCGAGCCTCTTCCAGAGGGACATACATGCCCGAACCAATACCACAAAGGGGTTCCACACTTGTGGAATGTGCAAAGCCTGTAGGGGACAACCGCTCCATACTTATTCCTTTTCCAGCTTTGTAACCAAAGAGGAATTCAAAATCCAGGGACTTGTCTCATGCTGTTCCTCACATGTTGTATACCTACTCACGTGTGGATGTGGTGCACAGTATGTTGGGAGGACAGTAAGAAAAGCTAAGACATGATTCCTGGAGCATAAGAATAACATCATTAAAGGAGTACTCCATCACTCCGTTCCGGTTCACTGCAATAAGTGCTCACTCTTTAATCAACATCATTTTTCATGGGTGGTGATTGAACAAATATCACTGGGTGTGAGAGGAGGAGACATTGTGATGAGATTAAGACAGAGGGAAGGATTCTGGATCCACAAACTAAAAACCCTTCAACCGTTAGGGTTGAATGTGGATTTTGATTTCATTTGTTTTCTTGAATTTTCTAAAATTTTTAGTATTTTTCAAGTTTCAGTATTATTTATATTTTATTTTCATTTTTATTTTATTTTTACTTTTATTTTGACTTATATTTACTTTCATTTTTATTTGTATTTTTATTTTCATTTTTATTTATTTATTTTTCTATTCTATATTGTTCTATTTTTCATATGGATATTCATTTTTATTCTTTTCATTATTTTCGTTTTATGTATATTTTTTATATATATATATATATTTTATATATATTTTTTATGCATATAATATATCTATTTCCATTGATCTAGTTTTATATTATTATCCTTTATAGTTTGTATGCTCCAGAATCACTCCCTTTAAGATATTCATTTATGTCTATACAGGTGTATCCACACAAGTGTATTTATTGATGTCTATTGGTTCTATTTGGTGATCGAAATATGTTCTATTGGTGTACTTAATATGCTCCATTGGTGTACTTAATATTGTTGTGTTTTGATTTTCATATTGCTCCCATTTTGCCGAACGGATGAATTGGAACGCATATGCGTTACACATCGAGGTGGATGACGTCATTCGGAGCCGCCGAGAGGTGGAGCGCATGTGCGTTCCACGAAGAGAAACAGAAGTCCTTTTATGGGTATTGAATAATGAAGAATGAAGAACAGCTGATTTCAATGCATCTGATAGGCGGAACGTGCAGAGAACAGAAGAGGGGGACATTTAAAAGCCGTTCTTGGACATTTGAAAGTTTGTGCTGCATTTTTGATGTTGTTTTGATTTATTTTTATTGATTTGCTCCTGAGGAAGTTTACAGTTTAGTAAACAAAACGCGTTGAGCTTTTTATGTGATTTATCTTCTACCTTGCATCATCTGGGAATAAGAAGATTTAATGTTTGATGAGCATTCTTATTGCCTACTTCTTGTAAGTGTTTATAATTAAAGTGTGTCATTGTACATTTTAAACTTTGCTGCACTATGTCCAGTTTTTCTTTTGACATGTATCCCTGGAATTTCTGCAACTGAACATTTAAAGAGACACTGATGGGCTTGAAAAATTCCTATATCTTGTGAGTGCAATATTATTATCAAGGGGCCATTACTTTATTGTATGGTGTTGCCCTATGAATTTCTTTTTACCTCTGTCCTTTTTGGTGTATCTTATATTTAGTATATTCAGGTAGTCAGCTGACCTCATTTTTGGGCACATAATGTTGCTGAACCTAGACCTGACCAACTGCAGCAACCCCAGATCATAACACTGCCCCCACAGGCTTGTACAGTAGGCACTAGGCATGATGGGTGCATCACTTCATATGCCTCTCTTCTTACCCTGATGCACCCATCACTTTGGAACAGGGTAAATTTGGACTCATCAGACCACATGACCTTCTTCCATTGCTCCAGAGTCCAATATTTATGCCCCCTAACAAATTGAAGCCTTTTTTTCAATTAGCCTCACTGATTAGTGGTTTTCTTAAGGCTACACAGCTGTTCAGTCCCAAACCCTTGAGTTCCCTTCGCATTGTGCGTGTGAAAATGCTCTTACTTTCCCTATTAAACATAGCCATCAGTTCTACTGTTGTTTTTGTACGATTTGATTTCGCCAAGTGATCGCCGATCACGACCAATCAGGATTTTTTTCCGACCACATTTCTTCCTCGAAGACAATTGTTCCCCACTATCCTACCAGTTTTTAATAACGCGTTGGACAGTTCTTAACCCAATTTTAGTGGTTAGATGTTTTCTCTGCTTGTTGCATGCCAATGATTTTACCCTTCTCAAACAGACTAACATCTTTTCCACAACCACAGGATGTGTCTTTCGACATGGTTGTTTAACCCCTTCAGACCGGAGGGCGTACTATTACGCCCTATTTTAGGTGGCTCTAAACGCCGCCGGTCGTAATAGTATGCCCTCCGTGTTTTTTTTTACTTACCCGTGGGATCGCCGGCGATCGCGGTTGGGGGGACTCCCTGGGAGCCCCCCGCGTCACATCTGACCTCCTGCAGCCCCACCGGCCATGTGAGAGTGAGGTCCTTGCGAGGACCTCACAATCACATGGCCGGGTTACCTGCCTGCTGCATTGCCAGCAGGGGGACTGCCTGTAATGACAGGTAGTACCCCTGCTGGCTGGAAATCAAATAAAATAATGTTAATAAAGTGTAAAAAAAAAATTAATTATATACTTAGATATAATTATATAATTATGATCTAAATATATATATATATACACATATACATACACACACATACACTGTCTAGGTGTATTTTACTATTAATATATATATAATTATATATATTAATATCAAATTACACGTAGACTGATACTGATTAAATATATATATTATTATTGTTATATATATATTTATATATAATATAAAAAAGTAAATACTTTTTAAAACTAAATTAAAAAAATAATTAAAAATAAATAATTAAAATATATAGATGTGTGTTATTTCATTCTAACTGTATTGTGATATTAATATATATATATATTTATATCAAAATACACGTAGAAAGAAATACATATATCTATATACATAAATATATACGTATATATCACTATATATATCTATATATAAATACAATTTTTTTTTAAATTATATATATATATATATATATATATATATATATATATATATATATATATATATATATATATATATATAGTGATATATACGTATATATTTTATATATAGATATGTATTTCTTTCTACGTGTATTTTGCGATATAAATATATATATATATTAACTATCACAACTCGACAAATAGCTCTTTACAATATTTAACTGGTATTTTATTGAACGCAAAAAGCTCCAACCTACTCCTAATAACGCCATATAACAACAACAACCTGCTGTTAATCACATCATCCCGTGTATTTAATATTAACTACTATATAATTATATATAATAATATCAAAACCCACAGGCGATACCTTCAGTAAATATATATATTATTGTGGTATATATATATTTATATATATCTCAAAAAAAGTAAATACTTTTAAAACTAGAGTAAAAAAAATAGTAAAAATAAATAATTAAAATATATAGATGTAGCCATTTATTTCATTTCTAACTGTATTGTGATATTATATATATATATATTTTACCCATCAAAATACACGTAGAAAAATACATATATCTATACTACATAAATATATACGTATATATCACTATATATATCTATATATAAATACAATTTTTTTTTAAATTATATATATATATATATATATATATATACGTATATATATATATACATATATTAATTCTACATATATATTTATGTAATATTTTTACATAATTAGGTATCTTAATTAATTACAATTAGCGGGACCTGCCTGACAACCCAATGCCGAAAATAAAGGGAATTTAATTTGCTAGCACTATATTTAACCCTATAACTTTCCAAGACACCATAAAACCTGTACATAGGGGGTACTGTTCTACTCGGGAGACATCACTGAACACAAATATTAGTGTTTCAAAACAGTAAAATGTATTACAACAATATCACCAGTAAAGTGATGTTTTTTGCATTTTTCATGCACAAACAGCACTTACACGGACGATATTATTGCTGTGATACTTTTTACTGTTTTGAAACACACATATTTGTGTTCAGCGAAGTGTCCCGAGTACAACAGTACCCCTCATGTACAGGTTTTATGGTGTTTTCTTTTTTTAATATTTATTTTATTTATCGATGTTTTCCTTTCCTTTTATACATAGTCAAATAGACAGTTATTATATTGATTTTGTAAATATCAATATTACTTCCTTAGTATTACTACAATGATATATAGTTATTTAATCTTCTGAAACATTATAGCATTAACATTACTTATTGTTCACAGCAACAAAACATCCAAAAAAACAAAAACAAAAAAACACATTTATATGAGACTCGGTGAGGGGTGGGTGTCAGACAACTCGTTATGATATATTATGTAGGGAATTTGGAGGTCCAGGGTATCCAAAGCTCTTTCAGCCCCTTAGTTAGAGATTCCATCTTATATTGAAACCTTATTTGCTCCATTATTTCTTGCCAAAGTGGTGGGTTAGGAGATTTCCATGCTCTAGCGATATTAATTTTTATTGCCCAAAAATATATGCGTCATAATGTATTTTTGTTGTTTATCATTTGTTTTATAGTCCATATTGAACAGAAACATTTCAGGGCTAATTGCTACCTCCTTAAAGATAGTTTTCATTAAGTCTAACATTTGAGTTTTGATGTTATTCAGGCCCGAACAGGCCCACCATATATGTAGCATAGTGCCCTCTTCTCTTTTACATCTCCAACATTCCTTTGAATAGGATGGAGATATTTTATGAAGTCTAACCGGGACCATATACCACCTATAGATAATCTTCAAGTGCGTTTCAAGTAAGGATATATTATGTATACTTTGTTTTACTAACATTGTAGCATTTGTCCATTCCTTAAGTGGGAGGGATTTCCCCATATCCCTCTCCCACTTACCAAATGGAGACACATCAACAACATTATCTAATGTATCAAACAGTTTATTAAATCTAGAGATTCCTCCTTTTTTTTGACTGCATATAATATAGGGTTCAAGATAGTGATCTTTAATCAATATTTTAGTTAAGAGGAAATTCTTGATCCTTAGGTATTGGAATATTTCCCTAGGTGAAAATTTGTATTTTAGTTGTAATTGTGTATATGTCACCAGTTTAGATCCTTCATATAGATTTCCAATTTTTTTAATGCCAAGATGAATCCAAGTTTTAATATTTATATCTGACATAGCATATTGAAGTATATCTATAGGTGTATTAAGCAATATTTTTCCTTTAAGTTTCAGCTTAATATTCAAATATTTTGCAAAATCCACCATATCTCCTATAATTTTATTAGGAAACTTTTCCATATCCAGACCCCCCAGGTTCAGAAGTCCTAGCCAACCTAAGATATTTAACTTTTGCCCTGGTACTGATTTCTGTTCAATTTTAATCCAAGATTTAGATATATCTTGGTCCAAATTTAACCATGTCATAAGTTGGGAAGCCCTATTTGCCTCATACATCTTAATCACATCGGGAAATGCTATTCCCCCTTTCCGGTAACTTCTACATAGGATTTCCGTCGCTATTCTGGGTGGTTTATCACACCATATATAGCTAGAAAATAAATTTTGAAAACGCTTCAGGGTGCCCCGTTCGATATTATATGGAATCATCCTAAAAAAGTATATAAGTTTTGGCATTAAGTACGATTTGGTAATGTTAACTCTTCCTATCCAAGATGGTTCTAATCTCTTCATTTTATGTATCTGGGATTGTAGATCCCTATATAGATCATCAAAATTTATCCGAATTGTCTTTAAGGTATTAAATGTTATCTTTATACCTAGATATTCAATTTTATCTTTTACACATTCTATATGAAAATAGGAATGCAAAGTTTCCAACTGTACCTTAGTCAATAGATATGGAAGGACTTGAGATTTATTAATATTAACCTTATAGTTAGAGAATTTGCTGTATGTAGAGATATCTTCTAGCAACGGTGGAATTGATAGTAAGGGGTCAACAAGGGTAAGCAGGACATCATCTGCAAACAGAGATATCTTAATATGTTCCTCTTGAAAATCTATTCCTTTTATCTTATCATTCTGTCTTATCATCATAGCCAGTGGTTCAATTGTAAGGATATATAGGAGTGGAGCTAGCGGGCAACCCTGCCTAGTACCATTCCTAATATCAAAAGGATCAGAATCAAAATATGGGCTGCTAATTCTTGCCGAGGAATTCCTATATAAAGACAAGGTTTTATTTCTAAATGCTCCCTCCAGTCCGAAATGGCCCATGACAGAGTCCAAGAATCTCCAATTGACTCTGTCAAAGGCCTTCTCGGCATCCAGGGCGATGATAACAGCTTCCCCCTGTTGACCGCTCACTCTATTTATAATATTAAAAATCCTCCTAGTATTATCGGAGGTACTTCTTCCTTTCACAAATCCTGATTGATCCCAATTAATCAAATCTCCCATTACTTCTTTTAGACGATTGGCCAAAATAGCCGAGAATATTTTAATATCAACATTTATAAGTGATATTGGTCTATAATTAGCAATTATTAAATTATCCTTATCTGGCTTTGGAATCGGAATAATTGTTGCTAACATCATCTCTTTTGGGAATGGCGCATCACTAGATATTGACGAGAACATCTCTAAAAGAATTGGAGTTAATGTTTTCATATATGTTTTATAAAAAATAGCAGAGAATCCGTCTGGGCCAGGGGCCTTATTTGGTTTTAATTTCTCTATCGCTTCTTCAATTTCCAATTCTCTAAAAGGGGCATTAATATATTCTAGTTTCTCTAGACTTAACCTAGGAAGTCCAAGTTCCTTAAGAAATCTATCGATTTCTTCATTGCTTGCCTTAACCTCCTCTAAATTATATAGTGAGCTATAGAATGTTGCAAAGGCCTCTGCTATATCTTTAGGTAGATTTACAACCTTTCCTCCTTTAGTCATCAGTTTTTTTATAGATTTATCTCTATGTTGATTCTTTATTTTGTTAGAGAGATCCCTATTAATTTTATTATTATTATGATACCATCTTTGTTTAAGAAAGGATAGATTTTTGCCTATCTCCACATATATTTTATCCCTAATAACTAGCTTTATATTATTAATTTCATTTGTTAGTTCCCTGTTTATTGATATTTTATTTAGCCGTTCCAGTTTCGCTAATTTAATCCTCAGGACATGTAGTGATTCACCTTTCTTCCATTTATTTTCGGAACCAAACTTTATTAGTAATCCTCTTATATAGCTTTTTAAGGTGCACCATACAATTGATGTTGCAACCTCTCCATTATAGTTAATTTCTAAGAAATTTTCTAATTCTCTTTTTATTTGGTCCTTGATATATTCATCTTTCAAAAGGCTTTCATTAAGCCTCCACTTAGTCCTTGGAATACTTCCTTCTTTCAACTTAATTCTCAAGGAAACTGGAGCATGATCCGAAATCACTATAGAACCAATTGTGGATTTTATAATATTAATTAAGACACTTTCTTTCACAAAAAACATATCAATACGAGAATAGGTTTGGTGTACATGCGAAAAAAATGTGTAATCTCTTTCCGGAGGATTCAAGGTTCGCCAGCAGTCAAACATGGAATTTTTGGCTAAAAAATCGGATAAACCTGATGATCCTATATTACAGGTACTATCATTCCCAGAATATTTATGACTTCTATCTTTAGTTAAATTAACAACGCTATTAAAATCTCCTCCCATTATAATATTACCACAGGCAACTTCATCTACAATATCCATAATTTGGTCTAGGAGGGCTGATGGATTATAGTTCGGGGCATATATATTTACAAAGGTAAATGTGAGACCATTGATTTTTATAATTAAAACCTGATATCTACCATTTTTATCAGTTATTGAATGAATAACTTCAAGACTAAATCGATTGGAAATAATGATAGCCGTTCCCCTTTTTTTCTTGTTACCTTCTAAATTTGCCACATAAACTGTAGGGAATTTTTTATATTTCCATAGTCTATCAGGAGTATCAATCCAATGAGTCTCCTGGATAAAAGCTACATCTATTGAGTTTTCAATTAAAAATTTGTATACAGCTCCCCTTTTTTGAGGTGAGTTCATACCCTGGACATTCCAAGTAATTATTTTAAGGGACATCCCTGATCCAAGAGTCCCCCTCCCATCCCAAACCGAGTCTCAAAAATAAATAAATAAATAAATAAAGGTTGTGAACAAATAAACCATTAAGGGGGGAGTTCCTCCCGCCTCTAATAATCCAAGAGAAAATCATTCCCATGTAACTCTTGGACTAGCCTGACTTAATGTGCAGGAAAATATGGTTCCATAGAAGAATATAGGAGACATTAAGCCATAGACATATTTTAAGCTTTAGCCAGCATTTTCTCACCCCCAAGACGTTTGCTAGTTCTTATCAATACAACATTTATATATAGGCTATGATTACTTTTCCTTTTCACTCTAACTCCTTCCTCTCCATCCCTAGCCTTTTCTATGTATATACATATATCAATATGAACTAAACAGATTTAAAAATAAAATTATTAGTTCTAGTTATTGATCTTATGATAATAAACATTTAGGCATATGATCATGGGTATCAGATCACTCTATTATCATATCAATGATCCATGCCCATTATTATTGACCAGTCAAAGTAAGATACCTTAATATATAATAAAAAAATGTACATATATATATACACAGGACATCCAATTACTAGCTTGTACAACTTCAACCTCTTCCCCCTTCTCCTCCCCGCTTCCCTCTCCTCCTCTCCCCTCCCCTTCCCCCCTCCCTTTACCTTCCCTTGTGCAATTAGTGTTATTGTTTATTAATAAAGTGATCCTATTTTGAGAGGGTTATTCTTAACCCCAATTTTCATAAGTGTGTAAATTATTTCGTTAATTTCCTTATATATTACCTATCTTAGTGACTTTTCTTTGTACATTAAGTGTTGTCAATTATTGTTATAGTGATCAAATATTAGAGAGGTAATTGTTAACCCCAATTCACATAGGTAGATTAGTTATTTCACTCATATCATTATATCCATTACATTATAAATATTGGTATATATCTCTAATGTTTAGGATTTATAGTATAATTAATTTTAGTGTTTCGTTATAAAATTTAGTTACTTATCAAATATTAAGTCCTTATATTATAAAAATATCCCTCTAATAATACCTAATACCTAATAATTCTTCATCCCTCCCTTCCATCTCACCTCTGTCCTCCTTTACGAAAGAAAAGAGGGGAGAGAAGGGGAGAGAAAAAAAGAAAAGAAAAGAAAAAAAAAAGGGGGGGGGAGAGGGAGAGGGAAGGGAACGGGGGATAGGAGGAAGTCAACATTAAACTCTATTGTTCTATATTAACTTCCATGTCGATATAAACTGTTGTGCTTCTTCTACATTCTTTATGGAGAATTGTTGATCTTGATAGTATACTTGGAGAGCCGTTGGAAAGTTCCATTTATATTTGATCCCATGAGTTCTTAAGATGGCAGTCTGAGTAGCAAATTTCTTCCTTGATTGACGAGTCATCATAGATAAATCCGAATATAATTTTATATCCTTGAGTCCGGGATCATCAAATCCTTTATTCTGCATAGCTTGCATAATCCTATTCTTCACCTGGTTATTGGAAAAACATACAATTGTATCTCTGGGTACATTAGAGGACAGATGTTTTGGTTTAGTTAATCTATGGAATCTCTCAAATGGTAGATCTCCTAAAGGGCAGTCAGGAGTGAGTTTTTGGAAGAGGGTTTTTAAATATTGTTCCAATTGATCAAATTTAATATTTTCTGAAATCCCTCTTACTTTGATGTTATTCCTCCTTGAACGGTCTTCTAAATCACCCATTTTTATTTCTATGGTTGAAATTTTCCCCTCCAGATAGTTACATTTCCTCGTCAGTTCCTCATTGTTAATTTGTAATTGCCTGAGAGTGTCCGCTTGTATTTGGAGATTTAAAGATAAGTTTGCAATCTCTTCTTTTAATATTCTGGAATTATCTTCTGCGTCTTGTTTCAATTTAGTATATAGATTTTCCAATGCATCGTTCAATATTTGTAAAGTTACCTCCTGTGGGGGTATTTGGATTTGTTCTTGAGCTAAAGATATAGATTCCCTTCGTTCTCCATGAGAAGATCTACTCAAGGCATTTCTTTCTTGAAGTTTAGGTGAATAGAAAATATTAGCACCTTTAGGCTTATCTATAGCTGTATTACTATTTTTCTCCTTTTCTTTTTCTTTTTTGGGAGGCATACTGTTTTATAATCTGTAGATGTTAATTAGATCAAAACTATATATCAGCGTTTAGTTGAAATATGAATTTTCTTTAATTGGTTGATATTTAGATGTCACAAGTTGAAGTACAGATTTACCATTGACTAGCTGATATATAAATGTCACATATCCAAAAAAAAAACAAAAAAACTGAATTTGGCATTCTATTATTTATGCACAGATTTCCACCAAAAAAAAAAAAAAAAAGAAGTCCTTTATCTCTAATGATCTTCAGTGGTTTTCTAGAAGCAGTCGTTATGGGTGTCACATATCAATTGCCAATTATAGATTTCATATATACATAATATTGGTTACACTGGCCTTCTCCAGCTTTCTAGCTTGGCACAATGCTATTAACTCGGTCTCAGTTTCTATTCCTATTATAGCAATGATCCAGCAGTTTATTTATTTATTTGTTTAAGCACAGATTATCGCCATTCGTTTTATCTTCACCATTCATCCAAGAACGGTCGTTAAGGATGCCATTTTACTAGTTACCCCAGGCCAGTCTTCCATCCTTCCAGCTTTATTTTTATATCGTCAAGTTTAGTCTTCTAATTTGGGTTGACAATTAGCAATCATTTATTAACTGAATATCAATTCCAGATTTAGCAATATTTAGCAATAACCCAGCAATAATCCAGCAGGTCATTTATTTTAAACGCCAAACAGTTTAATCTTCTGACTTGGCTTAACATTTAGCAATTATTTATTGACTCAGTACCAATTCCTAATTTAGCAATATTTAGCAAAATTGCAGCAATGTTCCAACAAGTCATTTGTTTAAACGCCAAACCATTCTCATTTTCCGATTATCCTTAAATTCCATGCATATATATAGTATTAGCAGCCACCCATTGCCACCAATTGCATCAGCTACATTAAATGCATTAATTGCATCACGCCCAATTTTAGGATCTGGAACTTAGAAATCTGGCTTTTAAAAAAAAAAAATCAATTCTCAATTCAGAGACTAAGTTTGTAAAAAAAAACAAACATTTCAGTGGGTGAATTTGTTGAAAAGCAATAAAGAAGATATAGGAGAGATTGTTCTGTCATTATCTTCCTGCCAGAGCCGTCATAATCTTTATATTAATCATATATCAGCTTAGTATCTTTAGCCTAAACAGTTTGTCTAGCATCAAATTTGGCAAGAAGTTCAGCAGGACTTTGGAAGGAAGGAGTAGCCCCTTTAGTTTACCAGTCGTCTGGAGGTGATCAATATGCTAGCTACCGCAGCCATACGAGCGTCTCGTCATTCCTCCCTGGAACCACATGGAACGCGTGCGTGCGTGCATGCGTACGTGCGTGCATGCGTGCGTGCAGGTCACGTCATCACGTCCCCTCCTGTGTCTTCCAAAAAACAGATTCTAACACTGGAACTTTTTTATTTTATTGTAGAGGTTTTTTTTTTTAGAGTTGTGCATTGGATGATTGTAAATTATTAATCTGCAATGCCATTTGTTTTTCCATATGTCTGACAGCTTCATAATAATTGCCAAAGGACAAATATCAATTTTAAAACCTTCAGTAGGTTTTAAGGCATTAAAGCAATTTGCTTGCTCAAAAAAAAAACCTCAAATAGTTTCCTTCTTTTTATTTCCAAGCATTGGTGAGAATAACTAACAAAAAAGAGAAAAGGAGTTGAACAGTACCTAACATTTCAAATGTGCTAACAGAGTGATGTATAACACTACCCCCACCTCTACCTTGAACACTGCAGCCCCACTGCAAACATGCACCTCGAGGAGGGCATGCCCCCAACCGTGGCATACTAAATCAACACACTACCTGCAAAAATGCTCCCTTTGTGCTGAACGCTCCTGGAGGAAGTCTCGCACACAGTCAGACTTTCTCCATTATAGATTCATATTGTTCTTACAGCGCAGCCCTTAACCTCGCCAAACAGTCATACTTTTCCTCTCTCATTAGTTCATGCTTCCGCAATCCCAGGCGTCTTGACACCTTTAATTCTCTTCTTCGCCCTGCTATGGCCACCTCCCAAACTAACCTTTTAGCCGATAGCTTTGCATGTTACTTTACCGACAAGATTGAACAGCTAAGGAAAGAATTCTCCCCACCTTGCCATTCTCTTTCTCAACTAAACGGAGATCATGCCTTTCCTACCCTTCAGACTTTCTCCCTGGCTACTGAACAAGAGGTGGCTGTGCTTCTCCTTTCCTCTCGCCCCACCACTTGCCTGCTCAATCCTATCCCATCTCACCTTATCAGATCTCTCTCCCCTTGTCTTGCGCCTTTCTTAACACACATCTTTAACTGCTCTCTCTCTCTTGGCATTGTCCCTGCTGACCTTAATCATGCCATTTTAGTACCTATCCTGAAAAAAACATCTCTTGACCTGTCCTCCCCCTCTAACGTCCCATATCCCTGCTCCCTTTCTCCTCAAAGCTTCTGGAAAGACTTGTCTTTACCCATATGTCTCACTTCCTCAATTCCAACTCTCTCCTTGACCCTCTTCAATCTGGCTTCCACCTTCTCCACTCTACTGAGACTGCCCTTATCAAAGTTACTAATGACCTAATTGCAGCTAAATCCCAGGCCACTGCTCCATACTAATTCTTCTTGACCTTTCTGCTGCCTTTGACACCGTTGATCATGCTCTCCTTCTTCAAACTCTTAAATCACTTGGTCTCTGTGACTCTGTCCTCTCGTGGTTTTCCTCCTATTTCTCACAACACTCATTCAGCATCTCCTTTTCTAATGATACCTCCTCCCCTCGTTCTGTCTCGGTTGAAGTCCCCAAAGGCTCTGTCCTTGGTCCCCTTCTATTTTCTCTGTATGCTGCCTCTTTCGGCAAACGTATTACCTCTTTTGGATTCCACTATCACCTGTACGCTGATGGCACCCAGATATATCTCTCCTCCCCGGACCTCTCCCCTGCTGTCCTGCAACGTATCACTGACTGGACGTCCTCCCGCTTTCTGAAACTCATAGAAACATAGAATGTGATGGCAGATAAGAACCATTCGGCCCATCTATTCTGCCCAATTTTCTAAATACTTTCATTAGTCCCTAGTCTTTTCTTATAGTTAGGATAGCCTTATGCCTATCCCACGCATGCTTAAACTCCTTTACTGTGTTAACCTCTACCACTTCAGCTGGAAGGCTATTCCATGCATCCACTACCCTCTCAGTAAAGTAATACTTCCTGATATTATTTTTAAACCTTTGTCCCTCTAATTTAAGACTATGTCCTCTTGTTGTGGTAGTTTTTCTTCTTTTAAATATAGTCTCCTCCTTTACTGTGTTGATTCCCTTTATATATTTAAATGTTTCTATCATATCCCCCCTGTCTCGTCTTTCCTCCAAGCTATACATGTTAAGATCCTTTAACCTTTCCTGGTAAGTTTTATCCCGCAATCCATGAACCAGTTTAGTAGCCCTTCTCTGAACCCTCTCTAAGGTATCAATATCCTTCTGAAGATACGGTCTCCAGTACTGTGTACAATACTCCAAGTGAGGTCTCACCAGTGTTCTGTACAATGGCATGAGCACTTCCCTCTTTCTACTGCTAATACCTCTCCCTATACAACCAAGCATTCTGCTAGCATTTCCTGCTGCTCTATTACATTGTCTGCCTACCTTTAAGTCATCAGAAATAATCACCCCTAAATCCCTTTCCTCATATGTTGAGGTTAGGACTCTATCAAATATTTTGTACTCTGCCCTTGGGTTTTTACGTCCAAGATGCATTATCTTGCACTTATCCACATTAAATGTCAGTTGCCACAATTCTGACCATTTTTCTAGTTTACCTAAATCATTTG
The DNA here is from genome assembly GCA_933207985.1 of Pelobates cultripes. Taxonomy (NCBI): domain Eukaryota; kingdom Metazoa; phylum Chordata; class Amphibia; order Anura; family Pelobatidae; genus Pelobates; species Pelobates cultripes. The sequence continues at coordinate 51,315,301 of OW240923.1, forward strand.
TCATTTGGCTTATCCCTCCTGGAACATCAACCCTGTTACATATCTTAGTATCATCAGCAAAAAGACATACCTTACCATCAAGACCTTCTGCAATATCACTAATAAAAATATTAAAGAGAATGGGTCCAAGTACAGATCCCTGAGGTACCCCACTGGTGACAAGTCCAAGCTTTGAATATATGCCATTAACTACAACCCTCTGTTGCCTGTCACTCAGCCACTGCCTTACCCATTCAACAATATTTGAATCCAAACTTAACCCCTTAAGGACACATGACATGTGTGACATGTCATGATTCCCTTTTATTCCAGAAGTTTGGTCCTTAAGGGGTTAAAGATTGCAGTTTATTGATAAGCCTTCTATGTGCAACAGTGTCAAAAGCCTTACTGAATTCTAGGTAAGCAATGTCTACTGCACCACCCTGATCTATAATTTTAGTTACCCAATCAAAAAAATCAATAAGATTAGTTTGGCATGATCTCCCTGAAGTAAACCCATGTTGTCTCTGATCTTGAAATCCATGTGGTTTTAGATGTTCATCAATCCTATCCTTTAACATGGTTTCCATCACTTTCCCCACTACTGAAGTAAGGCTTCACTTTCCCCACTACTGAAGTAACTCAATCTCTCTAAAACTGAGCCTCTTGTCTTTTCTCCTCCTCTTTCGCTCTCCCTTCAAAGTAGTGGTATCCACATAAGTCCATCCTTGCAAGCGCACTGTCTTGGCATCATACTTGATTCTGGCCTCACCTTTGAGCCTCACATCCAGTATGTTGCCAAATCCTGTAGATTCCATCTTAAAAACATAGCCTGCATCCGTCCCCCTTTTATGCAAGATGCTACCAAGGAGCTTGTCCATGCCCTAGTAATTTACCGCATGGATTATTATAACCCTCTCCTAATTTGTGTTCCTAAAAGCCGTATTGCCCCACTACAGTCGGTAATGAATGCTGCTGCCAGACTGATTTTCCTCTCTAGTCGGTCCTCTCATACCTTACCCCTCTGTCAGTCCTTACATTGGCTTCCTGTATTCTATAGGAGTCAATTTAAAGTGCTAACCCATACCTTTAAAGCACTGAACAATTCTAGCCCCTCTTATATTTCTTCACAGATCCATAGGTATGACCCTTCTCGGTCTCTCCGCTCTGCCCGTGACCTTCTGTCAGCTGCTCGCACCAGTACGGCCAATTCACGCTTGCATACAGCTCCCTTCCTATAGAATAGCCTGTCTACCACCATCAGACTCTCCCCTTGTCTTCAATTGTTTAAGAAGTGCCTTAAAACCCATCTCTTTAGGAAAGCTTATGGCCTCCCAGAGTAACTTCTACCTTACATACCTGTCTCTTGCTCTCTCTCCTAAATGGCAGCACTCTACTCTCTCCTCCAGCTCTGCTTCACTCCCACCTTATTTAATTGCTATTTCCTGTCCTAATGTGTTTTATACCCCACCTCCTATAGACTGTAAGCTCGTTTGAGCAGGGTCCTCTTCAACCTATTGTTCCTGTAAGTTTTCTTGTAATTGTTCTATTTATAGTTAAATCCCCCCTCTCATAATATTGTAAAGCGCTACGGAATCCGTTGACGCTATATAAATGGCAATAATAATAATGTAGTATACCAATTAATTGAGTTTTATAACATACACTTGGTTGTCGCGGCATGAGACTGCTCAAGCAGTCTTTTACGAGTTACACAACATTAAATGCAAAAGGTCTCTAATGATATACATTATTGTAGGTAGTGCGTGCAATGGAACATATTCTTTAATGTAGCAATTAACAGTTAGAGATTTTGTGGCGAAACTTGTGTGCGACGGAATGAGTTGGAAACAGTGGAAGATGTTCAGATCTGTGGAGCTGGCCCACCCAGTCGTTGTCATGCTGTACAAGAAGGATTTCTCTCAAATCTGACCAGGGGAGCCAAGTCAGGTTAACCGGTAACAAACAGGTTTGCAAGAAGATCATGACAGATTCCATAGCTTAACGCACTTCGAAAAAACCTAGTTTTGGGAATACAGAGTCCTACACTGCCAGCATTGTGTGTAAAATTGGTGTGTGTATGGCTATATTGCCACATATATTATGCAAAGCTGTCTGTAAAAACATGTAGCTGTGAATATAATTGAAATGCACAAATTCTTCCTTCTGGTCAGATGGAATTGATTCTTTTTCTACATGCTCCTATATTTTAATACAGGGAGTCACATAAGTTCTTGTAAAGTAGTGTTGGAGATTAATTTGTCTGTGTGTTTACTTACTGTATAGACATAGTTAAAGGCGCAGATTTGTTCTGGGATTTCTGAATGCATAATGCAATAATGTTAGATATGGTATGTTTTATTTTATTTTCTTGTTTTTAATGTCTCACTAAGCATGAGCAAGCTGCTCTGAAACAGGACCAGGCATATCTAGTTGTTAAGACATTTTGCCAAACATATTCAAAATTAGAAGACGAATTGCCTTCCCTACTGTAAATAATAGAAAAAAAACAAAAAGAGAAGTAATTATGCAGCATGTACCCAAACTTTGGGGTTAAACCATTGGGAAATGGCTTAAACCCTCAATGTAAGACCAAGCCTTGGCACTCCTGTCCCATAACAGCTTCAATGGGGGTTTGAGTGTTCTTTGAACACCTATGACAGATAGTTGGCTTTTCTTCACCCCCTGTGAGGCCGTTACCTAAATCTAAACCATTACTACTGCAGTTCCCTCGGAATCTTTAGTTAGAATCAATTAATTATTAGTTAGAATCAATTAATATATATTTTTTTAATTTAAATCTTTTATCAAATTTTGATACCCCTCTTTATTGATTTTTGATTTTCTAAAAAGAAAAAATAATATTCATTGAAAAAAAATAAATCCAGTGTGACAAAAACATATTTCTGTTGTAACAAGAATATGTATAGTATATAATACATAATATAACAGTAACTGGAATATATTTAAATTAATATATAAATTATGATTGTATATCATGAGAATGTAATGTAAAAAGAACCCAGTAGGAAGCGGATAATCATTTTCTTTACAGTATAAATATGAAGTTAAAATAAAGCAATTCTTTTTTAGTAAAATTAATTATTTGTTTTTAAATTCCATCTATATAATCTTTCTTTCTATACACTTTCAGATTCAGTCATAATTTATATCAAATAGTGGTTTTAATGCATGCACGCTGTCTCTTTTGTCTAGTAATGTGAAACATAATTTCAGAAAAAAAGCAATGTTTGCATTTTTCCAAAAATATGCGACCCATCCCTATAAGAAGCATTGGTCTGGAGAGTTGTCCTCTGTGCTTCTCTTTGAGAAGCATTTGATTGGACAATGCCGTGCACTAACAAGGAATTATGTACTGGGCAAAAAGGGTTCTGCTGTAGACTTCTGTGGGTAATGAAAGGTACTTTTGTAGTAGTTCAGACATATTTGTGCAAATATTAATAAATGCATTTTTTTGGCCCTGATTATTTTTATTTTTTTAACCTCTTTTTATTATATTTTTCTTTAGTATAAAATGACAAACAACATCAATACATACAAAATATAAATAAAAACAATAGACTAAACATGACACAAACAATTGTACAGAAAAAGGCAAACAGAGATACATCTGTTGATCAATTTACATCCATCTAGTTACCATCCTAATGAACCTGTGTTACCCTCCTGCGCAAATGCAACCTCCACCCATTTCTGTCAACGAGAGTACCCGTATTCAATTTCTTTCCATCTCTGATCCTATTTGGATATGATACGCAATTCTTTTTCCCAATTATCCCACAAACCAGAAGTCTTGTTTGGACATTTAGAGTAATTTTTTTCCATTCTTATTTGGTATAATAATTGTGAACATAGTTGGTTAATCGTAAAAACAAATTCTCCTTTCCAGTTTCTTGCTATCACTATCTTTGCAGCCAACAAACAATGAGTTATCAAAAATTGATCTGTCTTCCTTAAATTGGGCCAATAAATATGCAATAACGTTATTTCTAGAGTTATTGATAATTTAACATCGCATAATGTTTTGAACCCACTGCCATACGACTGACACTTTTTTACATGTCCACCACATATGTACATAGCTACCCTTCTCTTCTCTACAGTTCCAACATTCCTCACTTGTTCCTGGAGAAAATTTCGATAGTCTTGTTGGAGTTATATACCATAAATTAATCAATATAAAATGGGTTTCTATCAACGTAAGGGAATGAACATAATTATTAATTTTATAGGAAGAAGATACCCATTCCTTTTCATCTATTTCTATCCTTAAATCTTTATTCCATTTTCTTATGGCTGTAGATGTTTCTGTGATCTTATTTTTTCTGTCAGTTTAACACATCAAGAGAAAAGCTGTTTTACTTTGTTCTCCTGTAATATTGTTTTTATTATTTTGTACAGATTTCCTTCTGATACCAATATAACTTTATCCATAAAATGTTTAACCCTGGTATAAGTGAAAATATAATTGTCTGTCAAATGAAATTCTTCTACAATCATATTGAAAGGTTTTATTATCTCAAACTAAATCTTTAATTACATTTATATGTTTGGCTTTCCATGATTTTAGAGAGATATTCTTCATTATTATTTCTAATGAGTTCAAACTTTGGAAGTCAAAGATTTTCTTTTTTCAGATCAATTTTCTTGTATAATTTTATAATTTAAATTCAGAATATAGTAGTTGGATAGATTAATTTTCTTTATATTCCATATTAGATCTACTGGGTCCTTCAACTGACTGACTTCCATTTCTATATTAAACAATGCTTTTGTTTTATTTTGACATGTCATTACATGCATAATTATGCCAGCCTCATAATATGTTATATTTGTATATCGTAGTCCCCCATTTTTAGTTCCTCTAAAAATCAATCAGTTTTTAATCCTGTTTTTTTTTTTCCTTTCCACACAAAATTAGAGAAGGCAGTTCTTATCATTGTTGACCAAGGCATCAGAATAGCTAAAGGGAGCATCCTAAACAAATATATCCATTTCGGACGAACACATGATTTCAAAATATTTATTCTTCCTCCCCAGTATATTTCTAGTTTTCTCCATTCTTTTAAGTTTTTGTTAGTTTCCTTTAAGAGATCTATAAAGTTTATTTGCATAATACTATTTATATTCTTATAGATTTTAATTCCCAAATATATAAATGTTTTTGCATGCATAAAACCATAATTTTCTTGATAAGTAGCTATGTCCTTTTTAGATATATTAACCCCTTAAGGACACAACTTCTGGAATAAAAGGGAATCATGACAGAATATTTCCGTCATGTGTCCTTAAGGGGTTAATAAATAATACGTTTGATTTTGTTTTATTTAGTTTATAGTTTGAAACTGTACTATATAATTTTATTTCTGATATAACATTTGGTAGAGAAATTGAGGGATTTGTTAGATAAAAAATGGTGGTATCAGCATAGAGTGACAGCTTTAATTCATTTTTTTTGTTTTGTTTGATAACCTCTTACCTCTCTGCTCTGTCTAATTCTATTGGCCAGTACTTCTATAGTTAATATGTAGAGGATGGGGGATAGCGGGCATCTCTGTCTGGTGCCATTTTTCAAATATGTTGGGTCCGTTAAACTTGCCCCAATCCTCATTATCTCTTAGTTTCTTTAGCTTAATACAGTGGCCTCTAATTACAGCTTTATCGTCCTATACCTGTCCATTTTTTTTTTCTTGGAAATAAAACTTTGTCCTTTCGTCTAAATGGTCTTTATAATTTTTATTTGGTAGTAAAGTATCACCAAGTCTCCATGTTGTATTATGGTTATTTTCTATGATTGGTTTTATTTAACTCTAGAGTTACACTGTTATGATCTGACCATATAACTGGTTTGATTTCTATTTTATGCGTTCTTTCTGTCAACTTTAATTCTCCTAAAAAGAAATCTATTCTAGAGTGTGAATCATGAGGCCAGGAATAGAATGTAAATTCTCTAAGCGAAGGATTGTTTGCTCTCCATATATTGTATAGACCTTCTCTTTTCAGTAAATTATTAAAAATTTTGGCATTTCTTTGGACATGTTTGTCCAAAGAGATCTTCCTATTATAGAGTTAACCCATTATAGAATCATGTATACAATTAAAATCTCTAGCAATAATCTTAAAATTTACACCCACTTTATCTACTCTGTTTAACACTTGTCTGAAGAGACTCATAGGATTATTGTTGGGTAAATAGACGTTTACTAAAGTAAACACTTCTTCATTGATTGTACATATAACTATAATAAAGCTACCATCTGGATCTATCTATATATTTAATATGAATTTTTATAGAATTAGAAAAGAAGATGGCTACTCCACTTTTTTTGCCTTCAGTTCTAGATGCACATATTTTTAATGGAAAATATTTACTATACCATCTAATTTCATCTTTCTGACACCAATGAGTCTCCTGGACAAATGCAATTTGAATTTCTTCTTTTTTTAGATAATCTTGAAAAGCCTGTCTCCTTTGTGGGACATAGGCCTTGTATATTTATAGTGATCAATTTTACCATTATTATTGACTTTGTTATTACATTATTATTAAGACTTTGTGTTGTTTGTTTGTTTTCTGTATGATTTATTAATTTATCTTTTCTTATATATGCCATTCTATCTAGTTTTAATTTTTTTCATGTTCATGAATCTCTATTTTCTTTATTCTATAGGATTCCAAGTGTAAACCTATTGGCTGCACATATTTCTGTTCTCACTGCTACCACCTAGGCATGTGCATAGGGAAAATTTTCGGTTCAGTTCGGTTCGGCATTCTGAAATTGGGGACTTCCGCACTTCGGCAACTTCGGCATTTTGGAATTTCGGGACTTCTCTTGCAGCCGCTTAGTAGATAACTCCCTAATTCCCACGGTAATAGGGAGTTATCTAACAAAAGGCTGAAAGACCTAAATTGGTCTTTCAGCCAAATTTACTAATACTAAGTAAAAAATTGTCTATTAGACAGTGATGCGCGGGTGGGGGCTTTTAAACTAAAGGGGGGGGACCTAATGTCCTCCCTCCTGGCCCCCACGCCTGAGCTGCGGGTGGGGGCCCTAAATACTAATAAGGGGGGACCTAATGTCCTCCTCCTGGCCCCCACCCCTGAGCAGTGGGTGGGGCCCCTAAATACTAATAAGGGGGGGACGACCTAATGTCCTCCCCCCTGCCCCAACCCCTGAGCGGTGGGTGGGGGCCCTAAATACTAATAAGGGGGGGACCTAATGTCCTCCCTCCTGGCCCCCACCCCTGAGCGGTGGGTGGGAGCCCTAAATACTAATAAAGGGGGCACCTAATGTCCTGAGTGGTGGGTGGGGTCCCTAAATTAGAATAAGGATGGGGAGCTAATGTCCTCCCTCTGGCCCCCACCCCTGAGCGGTGGGTGGGGGCCCTAAATACTAATAAGGGGGGACCTAATGTCCTCCTGCCTGGCCCCCACCCCTGAGCGGCGGGTGGGGGCCCTAAATAAAAAAGTTACCCCCCCTCCCAGGTGACTAAGGGTCCCCAAACCCCTAGTCACCCCCCCAAAAAAATAATTAATCCCTACCTACCCTCCTCACCCTAAAAATAATGAGGGGGGGATCTTTAACTAAGTACCTGTAAGAAAAATAAAACTTACCATTTGATGTTTTCTTTCTTCAAAATCTTCTTTTTTCAGCCCCAAAAAAGGCCAAATAAAAAATCCATAATAACCGAGATTAGGTCCCCCCTCCCCTTATTTTACTGTAGTGCCCTCTCCCGCCATTCAGGGGTGGGGGCCGAGGGGGGGCAATAGGTCCCCTCTTCAGGTTAGAAGCCCCCACTCACGCGGCACGAGTGGGGGCTCGGAAGAAGGGGACCTTTTTTTTTTTTTTAAGTGAGCAGCCTACGGCTGTTTAATGGACATGCCCCTACTCGCGGTATAGCGAGTAGGGGCATAATTTACTAATACTAAGTAATTTTTACTTAGTATTAGTAAATTTGGCTGAAAGACCAATGTAGGTCTTTCAGCCTTTTAGTAGATAGCTCCATAATACAGTGGGAATTAGGAAGTTATCTACTTATTCATTCCTCTCATTACAGTGACTGGCTAAGTAACTTACAATTTATATGAATGTATGTTACTTGATTGTTGTAAGTGTTGCAAATGCTTACAGCTGAATCCTGGCTATGTTTTTATACGTTTTATTTAAAATTGTATACAGTGTAACATTCTTCATTCTAAGTATATTAGTTCTTAGGCAATACTGTGCTTCGGCACTTCGGAAATTCGGTAATTTCGGAACTTCGGGACTTCGACCATTCGGCAATTCATCTATTCGGGCATTCAGAATAAATGTCCGAATTGCCCAAAATGTTTGACTGCCCGCTCCTCTTGGTATCATGTTTTACTGGCCTACCACTCCTAGCTTTTTGCTGTACTGTCCCCTCTCTTCATTTCTTCATTTACTATCCCCTCACCTCCTGGCTTTATGCTTTAATATCCCCTCTCCTACTGGATTTATACATTACTTCTCTTACTAGGATAATGCTTTACTCTCCCCCTCCTTCTGGCTCTTTGATTACTATCTTTCTTCCACCTGACTTCATGTTTTACTAACATCCTCCTTTTGGCTTCAAGCTTTGCTATCCATCTTCTCATGGCTTCATGCGTTACTATCCATCTTCTCATGTCTTCATGTGTTACTATCCATCTTCTCATGGCTTCATGCGTTACTATTCATCTTCTCATGGCTTCGTGCGTTACTATCCATCTTCTCATGGCTTCATGTGTTACTATCCATCTTCTCATGGCTTCATGCGTTACTATCCATCTTCTCATGGCTGCAAGCTTTACTATCCCTCTCCTCCTGGCTTCATGCGTTACTACCCAACTTCTCATGGATTCATACTCTGTAATCTTTGATTGCTCCAGTCTGCACACACCTAATGATTGCCAAAACATTTTAACATTTTCAAGATTTTTGTCAACACTTCAGCCATTATGTGAAACTCACGGTTCTTCCATCAACAATATCCATACAGCTCTACTGGAGAGAATAGATGAGTAAACTGTCAGTAGTGGCACCCACATCTTCAATTACTTTACATTCTCCCTATACTGATGCAAAACAATCTCTCATCTTTGTAGTTTTTTTTCTACCCTTGAGTATCTGCAGCCTGCTCTTAACTTTTGCTAAATTACATTACTATACCTAGGGAATGTACCTGTCACAGAATTAAAACTAGAACCCTCGTCCCATTACAATACCCAGTGCATGTTCCTGGTCACAGAATCAAATCTGGAACCCCCTCCTCATTACAATACACGATGCATGTTCCTGTCACAGAATCAAATCTGGGGACCCGTACTCATTACAATACCCAGAGCATGTTCCTGTTACAGAATCAAATCTGGGGACCCCTTCCCGATTACAATACCTAGGGAACGTTCCTGTTACAGAATCAAATCTGGAACCCCCTCCTCATTACAATACCCAGAGCATGTTCCCATCACAGAATCAAATCTGGGGACCCCCTCCTCATTACAATACCCAGTCAATTACTGCAATAATCACAATTGCAGAGTTAAACTGATGACAGAGGCACTGCACCCAGACCAATTCAATGAGCTAAGTGTCCCTTTAAGGGTGTACTTGCTTTCACGATGTTGACCAAAGGGATCCAAATATTTTATATGCTGACCTATTTCTAATTATGTAATATCATAAAAATGATTAATTTTTAGTTTTATTTCTGCCTATATCTACATCCTATTTTATATTGTAGGGGTGAAAATGAGTTCTAGTGACAGTGTTTTCATTGGGATTTTATTTGAATCCTCTCATGACAAAGTGCTTAACAAAACCCTATTCTTGTTAAAGCTAGAATTACTGAGATTCTGAAAAACTAATTATTGCAAAAATACGGGGCAGCATAATTCTCTGCAGCTGCTTATATTTCTTATCAGTACGAACATATTATTTCACTCTATTTACTATTGTAAATATGGATTATTGTTTGTCACTGTGTTCTGTTTGTCCAAATTGCTGTTTTGCATTATGATTCATTTGCATTGTTGTTATTGTTATATTTTTTTTTCATTAACTTATCATTATGTTACAAGTAGACAATTGTTCAATGTTGGAACAAAAGGCACATTACAAACGTTAAACTCTTTGCTGATGGGTCAAGCCAGATTCAACTTTTCTGCTGCAGTTATTTGACTAAGAAAGAAAAAAATGAGTTCTTGCAATTCAAGCAATTAACTCCCTGGAAATGTTCCTGTTGATAGAACTTTTTAATTTTTGTTGCCGGCGGCTGGCTCTTTGGGAGAATGAATGTATCACTTATTACTAATATTCTGTAGAAATGGATCTGATCAGCATATGTCATGAAACTTGCAGCAATATATGATCACGCCAAGATGAAGTGTGCTTGGATTTCAGATTTTGGATCCCATTTTCAAGAAACCGCATGCACAGCAGTGTTGTGTATACAGCTAGTCCTCACTTTACTACCTACCTGTTTTATGCCAGTTTGCACTTACAACCCGTTCTCTAGCGTGGGATTTCAAGGGATTCCCCATATTATAGAGCTGGTCTATGTTCGGGGAATTTTCCCCGAACATAGATTAGAGGGATTCCCTGCTCTGGTGCGTATGTCTACGTTCGGGTTAATTTCCCCGAACATAAAAAATGCACCAGAGCAAACAATCCATTTAATGAAACGTTAACCCAAACATATTGTTTGAGGGATTACCTGCTCTGCTGTGCTTGTCTATGTTCGGGGAAACTTCCCCGAACATAGACCTGCACTGATGCGCATGCTCTAAAACGCATCCCCACTCATCAACCAATTCGTTTTACGTATCTGTACATGATACACACACAGGTACACACACATTAGTTACTGGGACTCTTTAAGAGGCTACTGCTGCAGCTCACAAATGGGGTCTCCACTATTCCTAGACAAAAAAGTAAATAATAGTGAAGTATTGTAACCTTTTGGGACCTATATTGGCATACTGGAAGATAAAGCGACTGGTCAGGCCGTAAAGGGGTAGGTGCCACTACTAATACAACCATTCTTAATAAAGCTAAGTATATAACAACATATAGCATCTATAGCTATTTTATGGCTATTTTTTTGTTGTACAGCTGCAGCTCGGTACAATGTAGTTCACTGGCAGCCTCTTCATGACCACAGCTGTTGTGATTTTCCCGTACATGAGTAAGGGGAGAGGGGCAGATTGATAGCATCAGGAGCTCAGAGTGTGACTCCCATCAATCTCGGGCAGGCTGGAACATGTATGTTCAATGTTGTCCTTAGATTTAGCGACCCCATGTGACATCTCACTTGGAAATACAACATTAAGAAATAAAAAATAGCTGTAGCTGTCCATTTGAAATAACAGGAAGATCATATTATTAGATCAATAGCTTGTCATAATAGTGGATGGAAGTATCCATGGCCCAAGGCAGATAGATTAAGTTGTGGAATGTAGTGCGTCATCTGAAGGTGATAAGGATGGACAAAGATCATACATCTGTCTTGAGGTTACATAATGATGCTTCTGTAAGTGTCTAAAATCAAGCCAAAACCCCCAATTATTACTGTGGAACTAATAAATTGCTTTGGACTCTAATAGCACCAATACAATCTTTATGCTAGTGACACTCAAACATATTCCTCTGTCTGTCTCCTGGAACTCAGTTTCTTCAAATATGAATTTTTCTTTTTTGACTTTGATATTTGTTCTATATGTTAGTATGTACAGTGTCTTTTCTATATGTGTTTGTGAGTTGTTGATGACAGGCATATATCATTACACGTAATTGGAACATGTGAATGTTTTACACATTTTATAAACATCTATAAATATTTACAGGGACAGAAACAATCCAGTTGACTTGTCTTCACCATTTAATGATATAAATATACTTCTGTTTGTGTATATTTGCTTTACGTTGATGTCCAGCCTGCAGGCATTGAAAATCCAGGTTATTTTACTTTTTGTTAGAAATATCAGTTGTTTGGAGAAACCACCATAGTCAATGTTACTTTACTCATTCACACCTTGTCTATGTGACAATCCTTGAAAATTCTTGTTTGGCAACCTCTCTATTGGTCAGTGTTAGATTCATTAATCCTGCTATCATGACTTATTTGTTAATTAAATCTCCAAATCTTGCTATGTGCAATTTAACAGTTGAATTTGTATTCCCATTATCACTGACAAAAGATCCATGAGGGATTATTAATATTATATATAATGCGCTGTACAATGGGTAGACTAACAGACACTTATTTGTAGCCAGATGAGTTGGACACATAGGAACAGAGGGATTGAGGGCCCTGCTCAATGAGCTTACATGCTAGAGGGAGTGGGGAACAGTTAAACAAAAGGTAAGGGTAGGGTAGAAAAGTACATTGCTAGGATAGTATTCATTGGTGCTTAGAGTTGTTTTGATGACAGGAATGATCAAGCAAGTTAATTTACTGAAATATAATATACACTGACAAAATTATAAACGCAACACTTTTGTTTTTGTCCCCATTTTTCATGAGGTGAACTCAAAGATCTAAGACTTGTTCTATATACACAAAAAGCCTATTTCTCTAAAATATTGTTCACAAATCTGTCTAACTCTGTGTTAGTGAGCACTTCTCCTTTGCCGAGATAATCCATCCACCTCACAGGTGTGGCATATCAAGATGCTGATTAGACAGCATGATTATTGCACAGGTGTGCCTTAGGCTGGCCACAATAAAAGGCCACTCTAAAATGTGCAGTTTTACTGTATTGGCGTGGTGCGGGAGGGTCAGAAAACCAGTCAGTATCTGGTGTGAACACATCTCCTTCGCATAGAGTTGATCAGGTTGTTGATTGTGGTCCTCTTCAATGGCTGTGCGAAGTTGCTGGATATTGGCAGGACCTGGAACACGCTGTCGTATACGCCGATCCAGAGCATCCCTGTTTGCTCAATGAGTGACATGTCCGGTGAGTATTCTGGCCATGCAAGAACGGGGAAGTTTTCAGCTTCCAGGAATTGTGTACAGATCCTTGCAACATGGGGCCATGCATTATCATGCTGCAACGTAAGGTAATGGTCGTGGATGAATAACACAACAATGGGCCTCAGGATCTCATAACGGTATCTCTGTGCATTCAAAATGCCATCATTAATATGCACCTGTGTTCATTGTCCATAACATTCTGGGGGAGGAGCGTGGCATCTTACTATCCTAAAACTTCAGTAGCCGAAAGGTTTATCTTCATTACCCATTACTCTACTTACATTTCATCTCTATGCTTCATGCAAGTGATGTATGATTCAATTTAAATTCCTTTTTTTCTTCTAAAAAAACTCCTTGTAGTCATGTCAGTCATGTAGTTAAGTTAAATTGGGATCTTTCATCACCTCAAAGGTAACAATTTCTAGCTCCATGGGCTCCCCTGCCTGGCCAAGCCTCCCTTTTATTTTATTGAGGGGACGATGGTTTCTGAATAGTATTTGTGAATTGGGGTGCTGCTGTCAGGTATCCTGCCCCAAGCTCGCACCTCTGCTGGAATGAAGTGTTATAGAGAGCACTCTAGAGTGTTCAACACTGGACCACCTTGAATCAAAACCTCTCTCTGCCAAAAAGGTAAGCAACAGAAGCAGGAGCTAAAACTGTAATGTTTTCATAATGAAATACAACTGGCCCATTTACTTTTTCCCCAAATCACATTTTACGTACTGATTTTTGGAAAGCTTCCTACACACTCATACAAACTCCTTTAGCACACACATTTGTGACTCCCATCACTGGTACATCCCCTCCACGCATAAAAATTTCCCAATATACATTTACAGCCTGACACAATCTCAATTCACATAACAAAAGTATATTAAGATTGGTGGTTGAAGATGGAGAAGAGAAAACTGCTGGAGATGATATACACCGATAACGGGAACTGTAAGAAGAGAAGCGGGGAACAAACAATAAGGAGCAACATACTTTTAAAAACAAGCAAACCTGAAGACAATGAAATAGAGACAAAGTAAGAGCAAAGACTGAGGAAAAGAAACAAGGAAGTAAAGGCAAATACAAAGGAACAGAGAGGAGGTAAGAGTAAAAACTAAGCAACAGAAACAAGGAAGTAAGGTGAATATAAAAGAACCGAGAGGAGGTAAGAGTAAAGACTGAGGAACATAGAGGAGGTAAGAGCAAAGACTGAAGAACAGAGTGGAGTTAAGATTAAATATCTAGGAGCAGAGAGGAGGTAAGAGTAAATCCGAAAGAACAGAGAGGAGGTAAGAGTAAATCCTGAAGAACAGAGAGGAGGCAAGAGTAAAGACCAATGAACAGAGAGGAGGCAAGAGTAAAGACCAAAGAACAGAGAATAAGCAAGAGTAAAGACCAAAGAACAGAGAGGAGGTAAGAGTAAAGACCAGTGAACAGTGTGGAGGCAAGAGTAAAGACCAATGAACAGAGAGGAGGCAAGAGTAAAGACCAATGAACAGAGAGGAGGCAAGAGTAAAGACCAATGAACAGAGAGGAGGCAAGAGTAAAGACCAATGAACAGAGAGGAGGCAAGAGTAAAGACCAATGAACAGAGAGGAGGCAAGAGTAAAGACCAATGAACAGAGTGGAGGCAAGAGTAAAGACCAATGAACAGAGTGGAGGCAAGACTAAAGACCAATGAACAGAGTGGAGGCAAGAGTAAAGACCAATGAACAGAGAGGACGCAAGAGTAAAGACCAATGAACAGAGAGGAGGCAAGAGTAAAGACCAATGAACAGAGAGGAGGCAAGAGTAAAGACCAATGAACAGAGTGGAGGCAAGAGTAAAGACCAATGAACAGAGAGGAGGTAAGAGTAAAGACCAATGAACAGAGAGGAGGTAAACGCAAATACAAAAGACCAGTGAGGAGGTAAGATTAAATACTGGGCAACAAAGAGAATTTTAGAGTAAAGACTGAGGAACAGTCTTAAGAGTAAGACAGAAATAGATATACCATGAAAAAGACTGGGAGAGAGAATGATACAAAGTCCATCATGGAGAAACTAGGAATGGAATAGAGATTAGATAATCAAGCTGAAGAGATATGCAACTTTTACTTTTATCAACAAAACATTCCAACACAACTTTACAAAACGTTATCAAATAACAAATCATCTCACGACGCAGTCTACCTTGCTAACGTCTAACTAACTAACGGCTTAATTAAAGTAAAATAATATCAATGCGATAATGAAACCTGATGGTAATGGAATGAAATTAAAGGTACGTGAAAATATACAAAATACTAAAGGCAATAAATAACACTATGAAATAAAACCAATTAAAAAAAAAAAATGAAAGTGACAATGAGAGAAAATTGATAATAGAAGGAAGGAAATGTAATAGAACAGTAACAGAAACACGTGTTTCTATTTATCTCTCCACCAATGTCGATTCAGTTATGTTAGAGAACAAGCACTCAGGGTTTGAATCCACACTGATGAAAAAAAACAAAACAAAACATAAGTACATATTATCTGTCTATCTTTCACTGCCACCTCAAATCCATGTACTTTATGACAAATATAGCAGCTAATTATCTCTGTTCTAAGCTGTCATTCAACATAATAGCAGTTTGTTCTGACATAAGACTGTGCAAGCTATGCATGGACAGATTTGCAGGATATGCTGTGAGTTATAGTATTCATTTTTTTTAAAAGAACACTCCATGACCTATTGCAACCTATGCTTGTTCCATATGTTATGGTAGTATCCTATCCATCTCTCTCTTTGGTCTGTTGCTCATGAATCCAGCAATTTGTATACTTACTTCTTCTTATAAGTTCTTGCATAAATTTATATGAAGGCGCTTGTGTTGCGTTCTTTACATTGTGACAATTAGCTCCATTCATGAAAAACATAAATTGAGTTATCCAGCAAGTTAATAAATATCACTTATCAGGTTTGCTATACTGTAAATGCAGAATTAAAAAAATAAAATAAAACTTTATATTTTGCACATTCTGTTAATGTGTTATCTTAAAAAAATTGGGTCAAATACAGCCCGTTTAAAGGGACACTCCAGGCACCCAGACCACTTCTGCCCATTGGAGTGGTCTGGGTGCCAACTCCCACTACCCTTAACCCTGTAAGTGTAATTATTGCAGTTTTTTATAAACTGCAATAATTACCTTGCAGGGTTAACTCCACCGCTAGTGGCTGTCTACTAGACAGCCACTAGAGGGCACTTCCTGCTCTATAGCACAGAAAACCTGTGCTAGAGCGTCGCTGGACGTCCTCACGCTGTGTGAGGACCTCCAGCGTCGCTAAATTCTCCATAGGAAAGCATTGAAAAACATGCTCTAAAGCGCTTGCCCAGGATCAGTCTTGCCCACCGGCCGACGTAATGACTGGGAGGAGCGGTGGCGAGAAGAAACCACAACCGAAGGACATCGGCGGGGTCTCAAGTAAGTGACTGAAGGGGTTTTCACCCCTTCAGCTACCGGGGATTGGGAGGTGGGAGGGAGGGGGGACCTGCAGTGCCAGGAAATGGATTGTTTTCCTGGCACTGGAGTTTCCCTTTAACCCCTTAATAACACATGACATGTGTGACATGTCATGATTCCCTTTTATTCCAGAATTTTGGTCCTTAAGGGGTTAAGGAAGAAATGTATTTTACAAGGTATTATCATATTGTGACACATTCAGAGTGAAAGACCAATTGCTACAGGAAAACAAACTTAAAATTCAGGGATATCATTTTTAAATTATGTTCAAAAAGGTCAAGAAGGAATAGTTTGTTGCAAAATTAGAAGTCCTACAAAATGGGGTTTTTTTTGCCTTCTTTTGGATCAACCGCAAAAACAGATGTAAGAAAAACTGACTATGTAATTTGAGTTGTTTCTCATTTATATACAGCATTAACATAAATGTTTAAATTAAACCATGTAGAACACACAAACATAAATGGTAAAATTTGTGTTTATTAATGCAAATATCGTCTCCCCAGCAGAACAAACATTTCAAAAAGAAGGAATACATTTAAACAACATGTTATCAAATAACGTGTGATGGCTTCCTTTTAGAAGTAATGTTGTTTTTTAATATTTCAAAGGATTTTAAAACTAGCATTGAATAAAAATTAGCAACTTTGCCTACTGCTCTGTCTTTGCATAGTATTTATTATCTTTTAATTAATATTTCAATCAAATTGCCCCTAGCACTCTTTTTCTCTTTTTAATGTCTGTAAAATGCAACTTAATTATTACCTACTGATTTCTGCTTTTAAAAGCTGACCAAAGTAACATCTGCCATTAGCCACAGCGTGTTTCGAAGAGTTTGAAGTCAGGGCTGGTGACATTAGCACAGTTGGACAGATTCTTTTAGCAGAACTCTCAGGCAGCCTTGGTGTTTCTTTGCTGGGCTAGAATACAGAATCAAGTTCACATGGTGCCCTTGCGAAACATACATTAAAAAATATGATATTTCCATTCAAGTCAGCCATATGAAAAGGTGAGCTGTTCATTTCCAAAGTCTGGGATTATGTACAAGTCATTCCAGGACAAACTTTTAAATGCAGAGCAATCTGCAAGTCCATAGTGTATAACCGTATAACACTTACATATTTTCATGTCCATTTTGAACAAGTTCCATTTTTTGTGATACAATCAACCAGCAATCTGAGTATGTCTTTACAAATTAAATTGTTATTTTTTTAGAGTTTTTTTTTTTTTTTACATGCTTTATCTATGTCTTTGGACATTTCATGATTACAATCTGCGGTTACCCATCTGACAGGTGCTTAGAGCCACTTTTTTTTCCACCTCCCCATATTATTAAGAATAAATCTAATATAATTTCTGGCAGCTGCATTTCTCTCTCTTACAATGATAAAAGGGCCATTTGAAAAGAGAAACTGTAAACTGGAAGCCTATCTCAGTCAGGTTTTTTTTTTTCCAGACAGGGTTGCTTCACGTAGATCCCTAATTGATCTAAAATACACACTGTTCTGCTTTTACACCTGTATCCAAGTCTTTCTCTTTCACTCCTGTGTTGGGTTCCCAGATTTCTTCTCTGGGATCCATACTTTTTCAGGGGTGCGTTAGTGCTCTCCAGACTGATCAATAGGTGCGACATCTCCAGTGATGTCACAGAACTAGTGATGCTATCTCTAAAGTACTATAGCACAAAAGCTGGACAGTTGGCATATTGACAAACCTAGTCCTGCAGTATATACGATGTGTGCTGTAAATCATAAATGGGAAATTATATGGTGATGAAATAACGTGAATATATTCTGCCATAAGGATATAGTTTTAAAATTCCTTATTAAATGTATTACCTATTACAGGCATAGGCAACTTTTGGCACTCCAGATGTTTTGGACTACACCTCCCATGATGCTTTGCCAGCACTATGGGTGTCAGAGCATTATGGGGGATGTAGTGCAAAACATCTGGAGTGCCGAAGGTTGCCTATCCCTGACCTATTATGTGCTAAATTTATATATATATATAAGGTGGTAAACCTGGAATTGTGGGAGGGGCTTAGTCCCTATAAAAAAAACTCTACCAATCCCTCCCCTCACCTGTAGCATCAGCGTGAAGTGTGAGGTGTGTCGGTCTGTTGCTACCTGCTGTGCAATCAACTTGATCAGCTCGTGCTTTAGTTGTTTAGCCCAGCTCTGCAGTGATCAGATAGCCTGCTCTCGGTCGGAGCTTTGAAGTCAGATTCCCTCGCGGCCGGTATACTAACCTGACAGACGACTTCACGGCTGAAAGACTACCCAGGACGCAGGAGTGAGCAGCGGCGCACGTGGGTGCCCAGGTCGCAGTCCCACTCGGCGTGGCTACACTGCCTGTGGAGATTACTTCCCTCCAGCAGCTGCGTTGCGGCACATGCTTTAACTCCACAGTACTCGAATTCTCCTGCGGTTTTGGAGAAACAGCGATCTGTAGATCGTGAGTACATTAAGCTCTGTTAGGCTAAATATATATATTGGTGTTTCACAATCATTTAGTTTCACAAGAATTTGGGCTGCTACTCTAGGGGTGCTCGATCTCCCCTTTTAAATCACGTTACTAAGTTGCTGGTACTAGTGGATTACTAAGTGTATCAGTCTCACAATACAGTGTTGCATTTAAAAACCGTGCAAAAAAAAAAAGTTAACTTTTCGAGTTTGGTGCTCTGTTAGAGACTTAACCCCCCCATGTGAAAATTCAAAGAAAGAAATCACCTAGTATTTACGACAAATTGGGTATTACCTGTCAGGAGAGTTAGTTCTGTTAGCATATTCCGGTACGTTTCGTTTACCTTTCAAATCCCTACCCTAATGACGACTTCTGCTAAGGGGTATATCATTATGATTGGGTTTTACTTTGTTTTGCAGAATCTCAGATATAGGCCAAATCGTTGCCATTAGGTCCTCTCTTTTTTCAGGTGTTATTTGGACGAATTCCTAGTTCACTAAGGTCGGTATTATTATTATATTTACATAGCGCCAACAAATTCCGTGGCGCTTTACAATGGGTGGACTAACAAACATGTAATTGTAACCAGACAAGTTGGACACACAGGAACAGAGGGATTGAGGGCCGTGCTCAATGAGCTTACATGTTAGAAAGAGTGGGTAAAGTGACACAAAAGTTAAGGATAGTATTAGGGAAGTAGATTGGTAGAATAGTATTCACTGAAGACTTAGTGTGGGGTTTTGGAGCCATTAAAAGTTTAATTGATATGCTTTTGTGAAAAAGTGAGTTTTTAATGTTTTTTTTGAAGGAGTGGAGAGCATCTAACAGAAAAGGGAAGGGAGTTCCACAGGAAAAAGCAGGGCTTTTCTTTTTTGATTTATTTTTGTTTAAATTGTCAGACTTCTTAATAAAGACTTAAAGACTGTATTTACAAGAGATCCGATTTGTGTGGTGTTCCTATCATTAAGACTGTGTGATTGTATGGTCCCAGGTCACAGTATATATATATATATATACATATATACATAATTTGCTCTGTTGTCCAGAACAATGGATGTTAAAATGTCACCCAATGGACAACAGACAGTAGTCAACAAATGTAGAGAGTATTTTTGCCAATACCTAATCTTTAATAAGTGACTCTTTACGTATAAATAAAATCTAAACAGTAGTGTTCCCATTAATGTGTATTTTTTCTTGAGGAACCTGGCAAGCATAATTAACTATCATTGATTGCATGCTGAAAACTGGAGATAAGTTGTATCAGCCTCTATTACTCACAATGTTGGGTTTGATTCCGAGCCTCTACACACTGGATGTCAATAACGTCAGTGAGAGGCTGCTGTTCTAAATTTTAGAATCTTACTGAAAGTTCTAATTCCAGGCTGAGAAAAGTTTTAATGGTATCCAAAGAGAAAAATAGATGTAAAATGCTACTGTACATTAATATTATTGATTGCCACTATCTCATCCATTATTACAACCTGCCCCGGCTAGGTATCAAGAAACAAAATCAACTAAATCGCATTACATCTTATAGGTTAACCCAGATGCTGTGGTCTTTAAGACCCCAGCATTTAATTAAAGAGAGACAATTGTATTACGTAATAGTTTTTACTGTACTAGTCAGTGGCGGAACAAATGTAGAGAGGGCCTTGGTGCAAGAAATATCTTTTGGCCCCCCACTAGCGAAAGGGTAGGCGAAAGGTAGATCCCCATCTGTCATACAGCTCCCATGATGCTATGCCAGCTGAAGATCTACCATTTGTCCATACTTGCAGGGTTGTATTTGTAAACAATCTTTGTGTATTTTAATGTACGCATGTTCTTGTATAGAGTATATGTGTGCATGTATAGGTGTAATTGTATATGCTGTTGACATTGGAATGTTGCCACTGGTAGGCTTGTGTCTAGTGTTTGTGTTTGAATGCAGGGGTGGGTTTGTATGTAATGTTGGCTTTAAATGCAGGTGTACATTTGTGTGTAGTGTTGATATGTGAATAAAGGGGTGTTTGTATATAAATTGGGAGTTTTAATACAGGGGTGTGTTTCTAATGTTTGCGTTTGCAGGGCTGTCTTTGCATGTTGTGTTGATTTCTGATTTCTGGGATTTATGCATATACACACATACACTGCAACATTCATACATGCATATACAGATAAATATACACCTTTATACGCATACACAGATACACGCATAAAAACACACTGACACACACATAGATACACATACCCTGATACACAGATACACACCTTGACACATACAAACACACTGACACACAGATGCACACACTGACACATACACATCCTGACACACAGATACACACACTGACACATACAAGCACCCTGACACACAGACTGGCACATACATACACTCACTGACACAAATACATACACACATATATGCCAGAATGTTAAGGCTTACCTGGAGCCCTGCTGCTGGATTCAGTCTGATGGGAGTGTGGGTCTGGATCTGGGCCTCTCCCCTTCTCTTGTGCTGCCTCTTCCCACTCCTGCTGTGGCTCTTCTCCCTCCCGCATGGCTCTTCCAGTAGCTGGGAGGAAGTGATCTGATCTCACTCCTAGCATGAGAATGATGCCTGATCAAGCTCTTAGAAGGACACGGCAACCGACCGGGCCTCTTTTCAGAAATAGCCATCGCGTGACCCTAACTGCATGGGTCACCCGATGGACCCTCAGGGTGTGGACCTTGGTGTAGCCGCACCAGATGCACTGTAGGTAGTTCCACCACTGGTACTAGTACCATCGGGGACAGCAGTGCATCAAGCTGCTCTCCAGTGAGTCACGGAAATCATTAGTTAGACCTAATGTCCTAGTGCCTATGGTAAGTAATTGGAAAATGTTCCTTATAGTCCAATTAGCCAAACTACAAACATTATGTGGTGCTTGCTTTCAGCTGATGCAAACATTTAGTAGTGTGAAGTCATGTAAAATATATATATATATATATATATATATATATATATATATATATACAGGGAGTGCAGAATTATTAGGCAAATGAGTATTTTGACCACATCATCCTCTTTATGCATGTTGTCTTACTCCAAGCTGTATAGGCTCGAAAGCCTACTACCAATTAAGCATATTAGGTGATGTGCATCTCTGTAATGAGAAGGGGTGTGGTCTAATGACATCAACACCCTATATCAGGTGTGCATAATTATTAGGCAACTTCCTTTCCTTTGGCAAAATGGGTCAAAAGAAGGACTTGACAGGCTCAGAAAAGTCAAAAATAGTGAGATATCTTGCAGAGGGATGCAGCACTCTTAAAATTGCAAAGCTTCTGAAGCGTGATCATCGAACAATCAAGCGTTTCATTCAAAATAGTCAACAGGGTCGCAAGAAGCGTGTGGAAAAACCAAGGCGCAAAATAACTGCCCATGAACTGAGAAAAGTCAAGCGTGCAGCTGCCACGATGCCACTTGCCACCAGTTTGGCCATATTTCAGAGCTGCAACATCACTGGAGTGCCCAAAAGCACAAGGTGTGCAATACTCAGAGACATGGCCAAGGTCAGAAAGGCTGAAAGACGACCACCACTGAACAAGACACACAAGCTGAAACGTCAAGACTGGGCCAAGAAATATCTCAAGACTGATTTTTCTAAGGTTTTATGGACTGATGAAATGAGAGTGAGTCTTGATGGGCCAGATGGATGGGCCCGTGGCTGGATTGGTAAAGGGCAGAGAGCTCCAGTCCGACTCAGACGCCAGCAAGGTGGAGGTGGAGTACTGGTTTGGGCTGGTATCATCAAAGATGAGCTTGTGGGGCCTTTTCAGGTTGAGGATGGAGTCAAGCTCAACTCCCAGTCCTACTGCCAGTTCCTGGAAGACACCTTCTTCAAGCAGTGGTACAGGAAGAAGTCTGCATCCTTCAAGAAAAACATGATTTTCATGCAGGACAATGCTCCATCACACGCGTCCAAGTACTCCACAGCGTGGCTGGCAAGAAAGGGTATAAAAGAAGAAAATCTAATGACATGGCTTCCTTGTTCACCTGATCTGAACCCCATTGAGAACCTGTGGTCCATCATCAAATGTGAGATTTACAAGGAGGGAAAACAGTACACCTCTCTGAACAGTGTCTGGGAGGCTGTGGTTGCTGCTGCACGCAATGTTGATGGTGAACAGATCAAAACACTGACAGAATCCATGGATGGCAGGCTTTTGAGTGTCCTTGCAAAGAAAGGTGGCTATATTGGTCACTGATTTGTTTTTGTTTTGTTTTTGAATGTCAGAAATGTATATTTGTGAATGTTGAGATGTTATATTGGTTTCACTGGTAATAATAAATAATTGAAATGGGTATATATTTGTTTTTTGTTAAGTTGCCTAATAATTATGCACAGTAATAGTCACCTGCACACACAGATATCCCCCTAACATAGCTAAAACTAAAAACAAACTAAAAACTACTTCCAAAAATATTCAGCTTTGATATTAATGAGTTTTTTGGGTTCATTGAGAACATGGTTGTTGTTCAATAATAAAATTAATCCTCAAAAATACAACTTGCCTAATAATTCTGCACTCCCTGTATATATAAAAGGAATAAGAGATGCACTCTCAGGACTTTACAATAACTCCATAGGTATTTATTAAAACAAAGGTTACATCATCTGATCGGATGATGTAACCTTTGTTTTAATAAATACCTATGGATTTATTGTAAAGTCCTGAGAGTGCATCTCAT
Organism: Pelobates cultripes; assembly: GCA_933207985.1. Classification (NCBI taxonomy): domain Eukaryota; kingdom Metazoa; phylum Chordata; class Amphibia; order Anura; family Pelobatidae; genus Pelobates; species Pelobates cultripes. The sequence continues at coordinate 51,338,929 of OW240923.1, forward strand.
TCCTTTTCTATATACTTTATAACGTGGGATTGCACCAAGGCATCAAGATATCTATCTTATTGGAGATAGGGTGAGTGCCAAGCAATCTATTTTTGAATATATATATATATATATATATATATATATATAAATACTTACATTCCAAAGGTTTTTTTCTTCTAAATCTTCTTTTCTTCAGCCTCAAGAAATGCTAAATTAAAATACATAATATGCAATGCAATTAAACAGAAAATAATTGCAATATCTAGCATTGCCATTGTACTAATGGTTGAGATATTCTAAATTTGGGCCCAGATTTAAACCAATCAGGTCTGTATTTCAACCACCTGTAGACTTGTTTGGAGCCTGGATTGCAAATCCCGGACATTGTTAAATAGTGTAAGCAATTTCATGATTTTGCAGTCTGTTTGAACTAGTGAACAATCGTGTTAATAAATAAATATAGATTTTTGATTGCTTCACCTTTTTACCCTCTTTTGCTCATTTCTCATTTGAACTGTGAATAAAACCAATATTTAGTGACTGTTCCGTAATCATATTTTTTTCCATTAATCACTTTTTCTGACCCTACGTACAGAAATCCGAATCATGAAACAAGCTAAGCTGCTTGTCTATTGCCTGATTAGTTTGTTTTGTTTATTCATCCATATTGCATTTCAGAGTTGTGGAATTTGGTTGTATCAGTGATCGCTCAGAATTCAGACAAATCGAGATTTGTGTGAAACTAAATGTACAGGTCTAGTACTGATACACTTTCGTAACAACCTTGAAAGCTATAAAAATTCAATTTAGCTTTGGTGAAACAGAAACCTCTAATTGTGTTGACATCTGGAAGTAATAATTTTAACCCGCAATAAATAGTGTAATGACTTAATCTGATAAGAATATGTGCAATGGTTGCATTCTTCTGGTTAAGCTAAATAACTATTTATAGCAACATTATGTTGAATGCTTGCAAAGTTGCCGTATATAGGTGCATGAAGCAAATGTGCGCACATCCTAGTATAAATAGCTCCCAGAGGACATGTTCATGAATAGGACATTACAAAGTAACCACTGACAGATGAAGTGAATAACATTAATTATATTGTTACAATAACACTTGTCAGGGAGTTGGATATATTAGGCAGCAAGGGAACAGTCAGTTCTTGAATTTCATATGTTGGAAGCAGGAAAAATGGGCAAGTGAAAAGATCTGAGTGACTTTGACAAGGGCAAAATACTAATAGCTAAATGACTGGGTCAGAGCAACTCCAAAACGGCAAGTTTTGTGAGGTGTTCCCAGTATGTAGTGGCCAGTATCTACCAAAAGTGGTGCAACTGGCAAATCAGCATCAAGGCCATGAGCAGCCAAGGCTCGGTGATGCAAATGGTAAGCAAAGACTAGCCCATCTGGTCTGATCACACAGAAGAGCTATTGTAGCTCAAACTGCTGAAAAAAACTAATGCTGGCAGGGATAGAAAGTTTTTAGAGCACACAGTGCATTACAGTTTGCGGCATTTGGGGCTACGTAGCTGCAGTGGTCAGAGTGCCAATATTGACCCATGTCCACCACCAAAACCACCTTCAATGGGGTCAGGAGCATCAGAACTGGACCATGGAGCAATGGAAGAAGATGGCTTGATCTGATGAATCATGTTTTCTTTCAGATCAAGTGGACGGCCAGGTGCTTGTGTGTCATTTACCTGGGAAGAGATTGCAGCAGGATGCACTATGGGAGGCAGACATGCCAGCAGAGGCAGTGTAATGCTCTGGACAATGTTCTGCTGGGAAACGTTGGGTCCTGTCATTCATGTGGATGTTATTTTGACATGCTCCACCTGCCTAGAGATTGTTGCAGAGCACATACACCCATTCGTAGCAGTAGTGTTTCGCCGATGGAAGTGGTCTCTTTCAGCAGGATAATGCATCCTGCCACACTGCAAAAAGTGTTCAGGAATGGTTCGAGGAACATGACAAAGAGTACAGGGTGTTGCTTTGGCCTCCACATTCCCCAGATCCCAATCTGATTCAGCATCTGTGGGATGTGCTGGAACAACACATCCGATCCATGGAGGCACAAACTTGCCCATTTGTCATTGCAATTCACAGGACTTCTTTTTTTTTCACTAACACTAATTCCTAGGCTAGGATTATTATACATGACGATAATAGATGTCATTTCAATATTATTTTTTTCGGCTTTGTAAGTTGTTGTTTTTTGGGGGTTTTTGGCTATGTTTTTTCACATTTAAACATTTTATACACTTTTCCTGAATTCATGCCAAAGTCGATTGAAAAACTGTGAATTGTAATAATGTTCTGTCCACCCAGCTGAGCAAATTAGTGTTTACATTTTCCCCCCGCTAACAAAGTTCACGTATTGCACTCAATTCCTAAATTATATTAACTGGGAAAGTGATGTTACTAGAGAATATCTCTATTCTGTTTTAAAAGAATACATGAATAAAAATCGTGTCATTACAAATTGGAGCATTTTGGATTTACATTTGCTCTGCAATCACTTGTTAACAATTTAGCTCCTATTCTCTGTGCTTTGAAGTGATTTTACTGGCTTTGTGCTGGAGACAGCTTTATCTCGTTAAAGATTTACCATTCAAGTGCTGTCTGTTGCTTCCAACTTCAAGAACCTTTGTATTTTTATTTATTTATTTACTTCTTTATTTGCCATTCTTAGTTCTCTTTAAATCTACAGGGGTGGCCATGTTAAATTATACCTCCCATTATGTTTCACAAATCTAAAAGGTGGAAAAGCTTCATGGGACATGTAGTTTAATAACATGTTGGAATTTAACTTTAGCCACGGTGGTGGACCACGATTCGCTGAGTTATATTGGCTGTATTTCATCGCTGAACTTTTAAAGAAAAAGAAAATCTAGAACACTCATATAATGTATATTCTCATGAAAAGGAGACCTGTTCGGCATTTTAGTTTTGGACTGGCCATCGTAATGGAACCAGTCATACACTAAGAGTATATGTTTCCCATCTACTAATACAAGCAAGTTAAAATGCATTTGAGACAAACCTGAGAAGGGAATATCTTAGGTATCAAGTCAAACCTGACAGGGGAAAGGTATCCAGTGTTTTTCTTTACTTGTTATTTTTTACACATATTCTTTTAGTTAAGGCAGATTATTGTTATTTCAAGTTCTGAGTTTGGGTGATGAAAAAATTATTATTATTATTTTTATTATATCATCATTATTAGAGTCTGATGCATATAAAGTACAAAATAAGAACTTGACATTATTGTAAGCATATATATTTTAACACCAGTCGCAATGCATCAATGAGATATTTTCTAGTAAAATCCATCAGCATTCCATCCACATACATACTGCGTTTGTCAATCATTCTGACGCGGGATAGGTCGTTGAGAAATCAGGGATAACTATTAGAATCAGTTAAGTGTCAAATTCAAAGAATAAAGGTCTGATTTAAACTTCTAGAACATATTAGTATAGGAAGATGTTGGCCATTTCCCCACAAATTTTTTTGTATAGGTCCAATTGATTATTCACCAAAAAATAATCTTTCTCCATAGGGCCTTGGTAATTAATTTGAGATGTCACTTCATGCCAATTTTAGTGTCTTTGCTTTTTCCAATTTCTGGCTATGGATATTTTAGCTGCCAGCATAATATGGATCATTAGATTAAGTGAAAATGTGTCCATTTGGGGAGGGTCTAAATGGAGAATAAAAAAACTGTGGGGTCAATAATGTCTCTTACTCCAGAATATTTGAGAGGAGTCTTTTTAGATTATTTTTCAAAGTGTCCAACCCCGAACACCAAATATGGAGATGCGATCCCTTAGCATTGCTACATTTCCAGTATTGGTTGGTGTGGTCAATATAAATTTTGTTTAATTTAGATGGAACCATGTACCACCTATATAATACTTTAAAGTATAACTCAATCAAATTTACACAATGTATACCTTTTTAAACCTGTTTTATGCTTTGTTTCCAGATATGTAGCTCAAACATTTTCTTAAAATCAATTTCCCATTTCAGTATTGGAGGCTCTTTCACAAAAATATCATTAATGCTAAGAAAGTTAAGTGATCAGGATATTCTTTTCTGAGGGTTGTTATTCTCTAAAAAATCAGGGAAGTCATTATAATCTAGAATTTGTTTAGTAGATAAGCAACTTTTCACTCTCAGATATGTAAACACTTTCCCCGGGGCAAGGGAATAGATGGTCTATAATAGATGGAAGGGAGTTAAAGCGCCCTTACAAAAATTATTCGAGAGATGACTAATGACTACATCTGCTCCTACTGGTCAATTCCAAATCTCTAACGTTAAGTTCCAATAATTCTAGTGGAAAAGATGGTGAAATTCCATTTTTTTTTTATTACATTTTTTCCTCATAATTTTAACCATACTCAAAGTTACCTTAATAATCAGGTTCTTTGTCATTTTATCTAATGGGCAACTCTGATCTATCCAAAAACAATCGTAAAGGAAATCAGCTTTAAACTCTTGGGTTTCAATTCCTTTCCATAAGTTAGAAGTATTTTTATTTTTGTCCCAAGCTAAATAATGGGATAGCATACAGGCTTCATGTAACACATTTACGTCCGGGAATCCCAGTCCTCCATTTCTCCCATATTTCTCAAGTATTTTTGAGAGATTCTGGGTTTCTTACTTGCCCAAATATAATTAGAGATGACTGCTTGAAAGCAGTTCAAGATTTTGTAACTAACTCTAAGTGGGATCGTGCTAAATAAATAAATTTTCTTTAGAAGCAAGTAGCCTTTTGTTGATTCTATTCTACCCAACCAAGATAATTCGACCCTGCTCCATTTCCTAAAGTATGTACTACATTCTTCTAGTTGCTTTAGATAGTTTGTACTGATCAGATCATCAAATGATTTCGTAATCTTCACCCCCAAGTAGTCAATGAATCTACCGTCCCAATTAAACTCATAGCTGTCCCTGAGCTGTTTCTTCTCTAAACTATGGAGCCCAAAAGTTAATATCTGTGTCTTGATTATGTTAATTTTAAAATTAGAAAATTCACCATATTCCGTCATCAGTTTCAAGGGGGTTCTAAGAGTCAGAAGGGCATCATCTGCAAATAAGATGATCGTATGTTCTGTTTGACCAACCTGGATGCCCTGTACTTCTTCTTTTTGTCTGATTAGAGCCGCTAAAGGCTCCTTAGCCAGGGATATAGAGCATGGGAGCCAATGAGCAGCCCTGCCAAGTTCCGTATTTTAGATAGAAATATTCTGATTCCATAGCCGGGCCAGTGATATTTGCCGATGGATTAGTATATAGAGTCATGATACTATCTCTGAAGTTACCTATAATCCTATAATTTGGCATCTATGGATTTAGATTTCTTAAAATGAATTCTATGGATTAGGTTAAGAACTCTGCGAATGTTATCAGTAGCCCCTCTGTCTCTGACAAACCCTGCCTGGTCACCATGAATAAGTGAGGGGATTATTTGAATAGATCTAAATTGATCAGGGAGATGGGCTTGTAATTTAAGATTTTAGTAGGGTCTTTACCTTCTTTTGGTAGAGGTAGGTTAGAAGCCTCAGGATATTCCTCAGGTATATGTTTCTGTTTAGGAAGAATAAAGAATACCCTCAAAAGAATTGGTGACACTAATTCTTTCAATTTTTTTTAAAAAAGACTGATGCTAAGCCATCTGGCCCCAGGGCTGTGTTTGGTTTAAGAGTTGCAATTACCTTGTTAATCTCCCTCAGGAATATTGGTCTATTTAAAATATCTGACTCCTCTTTAGTTATCTTTGGAAATTCGATTTGAGACAGGATTTAATTTGTTGCATAAATTTCCTATTTGAACCTAGATTGTACAAGTTAAAATAATAATCTCAGAAAGCCTTGTGGAGATAAATATGTATGACTATCATCTATATTTATTTTTATTATTCCTGACTTACATTTATGTTTTATTTATTGGTTAAAGATTTTCCAATTCTCTTATTACTATAGTACCATTTCTGTTTTACACAAAGTATGTTTTTATTAATTTTTTCAATTGTCAGGCTATTAATTTGTTGTCTAATAATCTTAATAGAGAAAAAACACAAAAGAAAGAAATACAATTCTACCTAAATGGAGTATATGAAAAAATAGAGAACATAAAATATAACTTTTAATAGATACATATAAAATCTATGAAAAAGAAGAATAGCTAAAAATGTAAGGAGAAATGAGAAACTGTCTAATGGATTTCCTTATGGAATTATTAAACTTTATACTTACTCCCAATTATTTTGTGTAGGGGCACAGCCATGGGAATGGCATGTGCCCTTAGTTATGCAAATATGTACTTAGGATGGTGGGAGGCAACAATTTTGAAAGATACACTGCAAACTGGATTTGACAAATTTATCATCAGTTGGCATCGCTACATTGACGATGTCTTGTTATTTTGGACCGGTTCTGTATTACAATTTGAGGAACTAGTTTCAATACTAAATATCAACACAATTGGTTTACAATTAACTCAGATCATTAGTGAGGATAGACTAGAATTCCTTGATTTGGTCATTAATCTATCTAAGGAGGCAAAATCGAAAGACTCCATAGAAAACCAACCTCGTGCAACAATTTCTTACATTGGAACAGCCATCATCCCTACAAACTCAAGGCAGGTATTCTATATGGGCAGTACCTTAGGGCAAAAAGAAACTGCTCTAAAGAAGAAACCTTCATAGAAGAAGTCAAGGACCTGAAGCTTTGCTTCAAACAGCAGGGCTATCCCAACAAAATCCTTAAACAGGCATTCCAATGTGTCTCCAATATGGATAGATTAACCAGTCTCAATAATTACAAAGTGAAGGATACCAAACCTGTAATTAGATGTATAGGCACGTATGATCAATTATGGCATCCTATTCGAAAAATATATGCAGACAATTGGCCAATACTAATCCATAATAAAGAGGTGGCCATTAACCTCCCCATATTTCTGAGCATCACTTCAAGACGAGCCCAAAATTTACGTGATTTGTTGGTTCATAGCCATCTTGAACCAAAACCACAACCTAAGACATGGTTACAAGAAACAAAGGGGATTTTCAGATGCGGGAAATGCAAAGCATGCAGTTTTATTAAACCATCAAAATCAGTTTTATGTACCAACACTCAGAAAACATACCCGATCAATGATTTTGTTAACTGTAGCACAACTAAGGTGGTATACATCATTACGTGTAGCTGCAAACTACAATACATTGGTAAAACCTTCCAAGAATTGAGGAGAAGAATTCTACAACATGTTAATTCAGTCTCCAACCAAAACATCTCTCCTGTTTCTAACCATAAGAAATTTCCATAACTCAGACACTTCTCATCTTACATTTCAAGCTCTAGAACGTATCCATCTTAATACTAGAAAGGGTAATTTTAATCTTACCCTATTAAGAAAAGAATCCAGATCCCCCCTTTGGGATTGAATGAAGAGTTTAATTTTACTCCCTTCATTCACAAATAAAGCATAGCATTCATTATTTAGCTTGCAAATGTCTTCTGTAAACATTTATTGTAACATCTCTTAATTATTTTATGTCTAATTAATGACTTTAACGTAGTAGAAGTCACAACTGAATATTGGATAACCTTGATATCTACTATTGAAAAATATGTATATAGTCATAACCACTTTAATAATACGATACATTCTCATTTATAAATTAGATATTGGAATCATCCAAAAGCTGTATTAAACATTAAATTGTCTAGCATGCATAATTTGCTACAATCGTTCTATTAATTATGTAACTATTGTTACTTATATTTAGTTGAAAGATTGACACAACTGTCACCTTTCTAATTTATCTTTTCATTAACTCTTTTTCTTTATTGTAAAACTCTCCTTTCTTATTCTCAATTATTATTAAATTTTTAGCTAGAAACCAGACAATTCAGGTAAACATAGGGTTAATTATTCCCTTGACTGTGGATGTTTCCTCCCCAAGCAACCATTGGTTAAAAAAATCGATTTAAATACACCTATACTTACAAAAAATATATATGAATACCGCACTCAATGTTGTAAAATAATCAACCGTAGATAAAGAAGTACTGTAATTGAATTTATTATTTTCAATTCTTTGATGTCTAGGTATATAACTTAATATGTGAGATTATAATTTGATCAAATGAATATATTACATCATATAGTCAATCGCTATTTACAAAAATAACCTCCATAGGTGTTATATAGATAAATAATTGATATGTAAACACAGTTGTGAGGATTCCTGTTTGCAAATCTAAGGAAAACCTATCCATATGGATAATAGTTGAATCTGTGGTGTTCTATGTACATAGAAAAAAGAAAAAAGAAAAAATGAAAAATGAAAGAAATATGAAAAATAATGAAAAATTGAAAAAATATAAAAGAGAAAAAAATAAAAATAAAAAGTGTACAGATAGTAAATGTCCTGATGTACAATAGTCCAGAGAATAGTGCACTTTATATAGTAAATAGGTGGATCTCACCAAGTTGAATATCCAGATGGATTGTAGCCTTAGTAGCAACTGGAAAAAATGAAGACTCTGTGAAGTGTCTATTGGAGGATTTTAAACTGCTGAATTCCTGCTGTGCGCTGAAAAAAGGACTCAATAAAGGTGTCAGATGCGGTCCTCATGTGTCTCCCTCAAAGTTGTTGCTGCTGTGTATCAAATCAGAGTTGTCCGCAATGAAAGTGTCGTCACAGTACTCTCTGGACTATTGTACATCAGGACATTTACTATCTGTACACTTTTTATCTATTTTTTTCTTTTTTATATTTTTTCAATTTTTCATTATTTTTCATATTTCTTTCATTTTTTCATTTTTTTCATTTTTTATTTTTTATTTTTTCTATGTACATAGAACACCACAGATTCAACTATTATCCATATGGATAGGTTTTCCTTAGATTTGCAAACAGGAATCCTCACAACTGTGTTTATATATCAATTATTTATCTATATAACACCTATGGAGGTTATTTTTGTAAATAGCGATTGACTATATGATGTAATATATTCATTTGATCAAATTATAATCTCACATATTAAGTTATATACCTAGACATCAAAGAATTGAAAATAATAAATTCAATTACAGTACTTCTTTATCTACGGTTGATTATTTTACAACATTGAGTGCGGTATTCATATATATTTTTTGTATGATATTTATGGGGCTTTTTTAGGGATAACCTCGAATACCAGCACCACCTATGTGATTGAGTGCCAGCATAAATTATCTTTTTGTACACCTATACTTACATGAGTCTGGTTCCCCTCTGATGAGTTTCACTGGCGAAACGCGTGCGTCAGGGGCTCTGGACACACGTTGAGACATTATTGGTGTTGGTCTCTCACTCTCCGCTCACCTTTTTGCGGACCTACCGATGCTTAGCTCATTCATGGCCAGCATCTTAGGAGTTTTTAACACAATGGAGACTCTGTGGCTTGTAACCTTTGTATACATTGTATATACTTTATTTATTTCCATTTTTGTTTAACTTGGGGGGACGCAGGTTAGAGCAAGCATTTTGATAAGGGGTGCCCTCGAAGGCACAGGATTTCGGAATTACCTCTATTGTTTCTATTTACTATCTACCATTCACTAGACAGCGCATTACAATTTTGCTTATATATATTTTTTACCTGGTGATTATCACATTGGTAACTTGTGCAGTTATATATTCCAATTTGCTAACTGCTACATGCTAGTAATTCTACATTGTTGCGAACTGAACGGTAGTTCAGTACATTGAAGGTCAAGGCATTTCCCTTATCCTTGGCTATGCACAAAAAGTACGTCCATAATAGTATTACACACTGCTACTCTCGGCACTAGTATATCTATGTGCAGTTACTATTAGCTATTAGCGCTCTATTCTTATTTATAGACATTACGTTTGTCTTATCTTTGTGTTAGGTCTATTCTAAGCAGTCTACTTAGTTGCTTGCTCTTTAACGCTATATCACTCCCCCCTAGGTATAGTCAGTAGTGGCATTTATACATTAATCTGCTACGTTGTTTTTAGTACTGTATCAAGAGCATATTGCAATAGTGCTACCAACGTACTCACACTTACATCAGTATATCCACTATCGCAACCTGCCCTATCTACTTGAATAAAAGCTATATTATTAGACAGTTTCTCCTTTCTCCTTACATTTTTAGCTATACTTTTTTTTCATAGATTTTATATTTATCTATTAAAAGTTATATTTTATGTTCTCTATTTTTTCATATAGGTAGAATTGCATTTCTTTCTTTCGAGTTTTTTTCTCTATTGATGTTCACTATTTAGGGCTTACCCCCCTTTTTTTCTGCTTTCTACCTTTATGTAATTATCTCCTGGCTCTAGGTTAACCATTTTTTTTGTTTTTCTTTCTAATTATCTTACGTTCTGACAACAAATTGGCATGTAAATTGTTTTTATGCTCCCTTTCAATGTCTGATAATCTTATATATAAGTGCTGCAGATTTTCTTTGGTATTACTTTTAATGGAAGAGCCTAATTTAATAAACAGTCCTCTCATTATACACTTAAAAGAAGCCCAGAGGGTCACATCCATAACCTCCCCATTATCATTTGTTTGTATGGCCCTCTGAACTTCCTCAAAGAGTACGTCTTCAAGAGATTGTCATTTAGTCTCCATTTAGATATTACTTTATAATGTTCATTAATTTTCATACTCATTATCAGTGGGGAATGATCTGACCAGGTGATTAGGCCTATGTCGATGCTTTCAATCAGAGGTAGTGAGTTATTCCTAGTTAAAAAACAGGTCAATACGCGAATATGATTGGTGGGTGTTGGAGTAAAAGTATAGTTTTTAACTGTGGGGTTGAACACTTGCTAACAATCGTGCAGTGCATTTTGCCACAATACGTTTTGAAATTTGGTGGTATCTGGGCCTGTGAGAGTGGGGGCATTTTTCACATGACTCCTGTCTATGCTACGATTAGGGACACTGTTGAAATCACCTCCTGTTATCAGAGTACCATCGCAAATGTATCTATTTTAGCAATTAAGTTGTTGAAAGTTCTGAGAGGGAAAGTATTAGAAGCATATATGTTAATTTGAGTATATAAAATGTTGTTTATTTTTGCTATAAGGATTTGATATTGCCCATTAGGATCTTTCTCCTAAAACAATCTCTTCAAATTGCAGTTTATTGGAGAATATTAGGGCTACCCCTCTTTTGGTTATTCCACCTTCATAATTACAAAATAATAGCAAAGGAAATCTCGTAGACTTCCACAGTTTTGTAGGGTCTACAACCCAGTGAGATTCCTGAATGTATGGTACATCGACATTATAATCACTCAGGAGGTTATATAGGCATCCTCTCTTATATGTGGAGTTCAACCTCTTGGTGTTAATTGAGAGATATCTCAGTGACATCAAATTGAAGATTATGCTCTATACCTCCCCTTCCATTCCCATCCTACCAGTACCTTCTTCCACCCTACCTGTCCCCACGTCTCTCCAAATTCCACACTATCACAATAGGTAATAAACCTGAGCTGCAGTAAATACACAACATTCTTATTACATCCATACCAGAACAATGTTAACCTTTGATGTCTAACGGGTTAGAGCGCTCAGGAGGAAGAAGAGCTATAGCAAAGAAACGTTATCTTCCACTCTTAAAGAGGAAAAAAAACAAAAAAAAACCTATGGCCAGAATCTCTTATCTCCTAACCTCATTTTGCAGCTTCCCATGTAAAAAATTGACGAATTAATGTGCTAATCGAAGAGAAAAGGAAAGGGGACAGAGAATTTTTTTTTCCTTTCCTTTTTCCTTCATTCTTCTCAATTTTGCCTCCTCTCCATTTATCCATGCCAATGATCCACTCCGCTTACTAAATACTCTTAAATGCCTAATGGATTGATTTATATGCCTTTAAAATTGGTGCTATTTATGTACTGTAATTGTTAAGTGGCTGTACTCCCACTTACTAAAATTAAAAAATTCCTAGCAAATTAACGTGTTTTAATCCTTGTAAAAAAAAATTTCCCATGTGCAGAAATGTCCTTCTTAAGTTACCTATACTATTTTGATTCTATGCTATCCTTTTAAAATAATAACATCACTTTATTGTCTGTTAGGCCCACAGTGAGAGAGAAGGGGGGGAAGAGAAAAAAACTAAAAAAAACATGCAGGTTTGACTATAGCATCATATACTCAATGTTCATTAACCCTATAAAGGCTTGTTTATTTTGTTGATTTTTGGTTATGTCTCATTTTCTTTACTTAGACCCATTTTAATTAATTTCTGGCGTGCTTGGGAAATGTCTCTAAACATCAGGGATGAATTTTCATGTTGGATAATCAAAGCTATTGGAAACCCCCATCTATAAACAATATGGTTGTCTCTTAGTATTTTTGTACAGTCTTAAAACTTCCTTCTAGCTTGTGTGGTAGCAAAAGAAATATCTGCAAAATATTTTCAACTCTCTATATTGTTCGAACTTGGATAGTTCTTTTCTTGCGGCTTGTGTAGAAACATAGAAACATAGAATGTGACGGCAGATAAGAACCATTCGGCCCATCTAGTCTGCCCAATTTTCTAAATTAAGTTCTTAGTATAGAAAGAAGAGAATCTTACTATTACTTCTCTCGGTAGGTGTTCAGATATGCCCTTGGCTTTCGGTTGGCGATGGTATCTTTTGAAGGGGAAATGACCCAATTTAGATGAGGGAATTAATGAAGTCCATTAAGAGTTTTTTCTAGTTTATCTTTTGTATAGTCCTTCGATATACCTCTGATTCTTATATTCTTCCTTCGGGCTCTGTCTTCCAAATCGATGTTTTTAGCTTCCATGTCTTTTAGTTGGTTTTCTAGGATTTTGTGTTTGATTGATAGAAGATTACAGTTATCTTTCAGATTTTTTATTGTTTTTTTTGCTTGAAGTGATCTGGAGTGGGGAATTTGAGAGGTTTCTTCTCTGAATGTGTCTATGAGCCTTGTCATGTCTTGTCTGATTTTTTTAAATCTAGATTGTCCATTAAGTCCATCATTAGCTCTGTCACACATCCCTTTGTTAAAGGATGGTGAGCTTCGTGTTGTGCTTGTACATTTTCAGCATTAAAGGAATTTGATTGGATCATTTCTGGGCTACCCAGAGAAGTTCTGGGTTCCATTTGTCTTCTTGAATTCTTAGGCAAATAATAGGTATTTCTAGGTTTATTTTTGTCTAGATTTTGTAGCCTTTCTTTTTTAGGTGCCATATTGAGAGATAGAGAGAGAGTTTAATCAAATTCTGCAAGGGGAGGTCTCTTTAAGGAGGGTCTCCTTTCGTCTGACAATTTGCAGAAATGATTTGCTGTATTTGTTACAAACTGCCATTTGTAACTGGCCCTTTAAATGACAAATTGCCCTGCTTCCCCGGGTTGTGGCGAAGACTATTTGCCAGCCTCCTCCCGCATGACTATGGCCCCTGGGAGATTGTGAAAACCTATGGACTTTTATTGGGTGTGTATGGCCCTTTAAGACAGTCGGTGGGCATATTGGGGCTTATGGACTTTTTATAGGACAGGTGCTGGCCCTTTAAGCACCTTTTTGGGGCACAGGGAAAATTGGGACACTGCCCCTTTAAGACGGTGTCCCTAGACTTGTTTGGGACACTGCCCCTTTAAGACGGTGTCCCCAGTGTCCCCAGACCTGGTTAAAACCTGGTTAAAACCCTTTGTGCCTAGCTATTTCCCACTTGGTACCACACAGACGGACCACCTGCATTGGGAGTGTGTCGGCAATTTACCTCTAGAAGCTGCGGTTAACCGCAGCTTAATTGACAATGCTGAGTGGCCTTTGTTCGTTTGCCGAACACGTGGCGGCGGCCATCTTTGTTCATTTGCATGAGGTCAGCAGTATGTGTAGCCAAATTCATGGAACTAAAATCGGCTACACATTTCTGCGAATACCGCTGAGCCCTACCTTCTCCCATACTGAACTTTCAGCCGCAGAGACTAAGACTAAGCTCAAAAAAGATCGGTCATAAAGGGACCAGCTAACTTTTTAACCCCTGGATGGATTTGGCTGATTTTTGGTTATGTTTATATTTGAAAGTTGCTGATTCTAAATATGTCATTTATGGAGATTGGATGTGTGGTTTTAAAGTTACAGTGTATGGATAAAGACTGTATTTTTACTGCCTGTGTTAATTATGTTAAACCATTGTGTAACATAATTATATCACAGGCAGAGGGGAGGATTTTTGTATGTAATTGCTAGGAGTGTTTCTGTAATATACGTGTATGATTGGTTGTTGTGTAAAACCCTGTGGGTGGTCCTATCTAAGGGAAACCTGCATAAAAGAAGGTTCTTTGTGGTGCCAATAAACAGAATGACTTGACCCTCTAACTTGCAGCCTTGACTCATGTTTGTAGGGGACAGCTATAATCACTACATGGATTGCTATGCTCTTCATACTTCCTTAGCTACTCTTGTTCCTGATCCTGCTTCGCTCTACAGAAGGAAGAGATTCACCTACTGGAACCTGGAGCCTGGTCGTAGGTCCAGGATGGATAGCAGATGACGAGATCCTAGCCCAGCAGCGGTGGTTCGTGGAGTCTGCAGTATTTATGGTGACTATGCAGTAGTTATGGTGTCTACGGTGCTGATGGTCCTTTGGTGAGCGCTAGGAGTTTCCTTTCTAGAGTCCAACTTCCAGCCAGCCTGGAGGCAACTGTAACAGTATTGTTTGCAATAGTTTTATTTATGGAGAGGACTGTGCCCAATTAGGCAAATTCAGCAGAGGAGGTCTCTTTAAGAGGAGTCTCCTTTTTGTCTAATAGTTTGTAGAGATGGTTTGCCATAATGTTTGCAGTGATTTTATTTATGGGGGACACTGAACCCACTTACGTGCTTAAGTAATGGGGAGTGAACCCTAATATATGTTCTAAGAATTCCTAAAGTTCACCTATCCCCCCTGCTCTCCAAAAGGCATTAACAATCACTGTTATGTAATATAGTTTGTCAAGGCCAGGGCCGGCGCCACCTGTAAGGCGACCTAGGCAGCCGCCTAGGGCGCAACTTAGCAGGGGGCGCCGTATCCCTGCGCCCGGCGGCTCCTCATGCTGCACTGCCTGAGCGCTTTAGCAAGCCCCAGACGGCGCGGCATTGCTGTGTGGAGGGCGGCCAGGTTTGTGACCGGCAGGAGGGAGGCGCAGAGCGCTCCCTCCTGCCGGTCTCTCAATGTAGCGTGGCCGGGCGGCGCGGAACGCGGGACAGGAACCTCTGTTTCCTGTACCCGGCCGCCGGCGGAATGACAGGAAGTGCTCACTGAGTGAGCACTTCCCTTCAGTCCGCCGGCGGCCGGGAACAGGAAACAGAGGTTCCTGTCCCGCGTTCCGCGCCGCCCAGCCACGCTACATAGGCAGGAGGGGGTAAGGACCGTTAGGGGAGTGGGGAGGGAGTAAGGACCGTTAGGGGTGGGGGGAGTGGGGGGGGAGTAAGGACCATTAGGGGAGTGGGGGGGAGTAAGGACCACTAAGGGGGAGAAGGACCACCAAAGGGGGGTAAGGAAGGAGGACCACTAAGGGGGGGGGAGGGAGATTACCACTAAGGGGGTGGGGGGAGGAGGGGAAGGTCTACTAAGGGGTTTGGGAGAGGGAGGACCACTAAGGGAAGGGATGGAGGACCACTAAGGGAGAGAGGGGGGAGTGAGAAGACCACCAAGGGGGGACTGCAGAGGGACAGGGGGCCAAGGGAGAGCACTAAGGGACAGAAGGGGTAGAACACGGAGGGACAGGAGGGAAGGGGAAATCAATAATTGACAGGAGGGGAGAGCACTATGAAATTTTTTTTTAAAAATAAAGAGCTGTTCCCCTCTCAGTCCCTATCCTACCCCACAAACCCTCTCTTTTACACTACACACAAACACAATGCATTCCCCCCCCTACACACACAGAAACATACAATGCATTCCTACTCACACACAGACACACCCGAAACACACAATGCATCCCTTACGTTCACACAAACACTCATTCTCTTACACACAGAAACAAAATGCATCTCTTACACAATCAATGCACCCCTTACAGACACACACTGCATTCAATTACATACACAGAAACACACCTTGCACCCCTTACACACACAGAAACATACAATGCATTCCTTACACGCAAACACACACTGCATCCCCTATAAACACACTACATCCCTTATACAAATTGGTATCCCTATACACTACATTCTATAAGAACACACACACATTGCATCCTCTACAATAACACATAAAACATCCCTACACACATACACTACACTTCCTGTGAGAGAACTCATGGGTGGGCCATGTAGGTATTTATGGGTGGGCATTGTAGGCATACTCATGGTCAAGCCCTGGGGGCCCAGACCTTGAGCTGTGTAAGGGGCCCTAAAAAATGGAGCTGTTTCCTGTTCGTTAATTGTTGTGAGCACTGTTAAAAACAGTCTCCAGAGAGCCTCTTCTACACCAGACCTGTGGAGCCAGACTGAGCCCATCATCAGCCTCTTGTCCTCATCTGGTGGTAAGTAGGCAATCCAATATATTATTAGTGGCACTAATCTCACATTAAATGGATACTATAGTCACCAGAAGCACTACAGCATAATGTAGTGGTTCTGGTGTCTATAGCATAGCCTGTGCCTGTAGGCTTTTTAATGTAAACACACTGTCTTTTCAGATAAAAGACACTTTGTGAAGACTGGCGTTGGCCCATATGGGCGGGGCATTGTGATGTTACATGGTGGGCAGGACATGGGGGGGGAGGGGGGCGGCAAATTTTTATTTGCCTAGGGCGGCAAAAATCCTTGCACCGGCCCTGGTCAAGGCATTATCATAGCAGTCTTATCAGAACAGACAGTTCAGAGGAAACTCATGGCACAGGGCACCGGGCACTGGGTGCTGGGTTGGTCCTACTCAGGCTCCTGTCCTCCTCGCCTCGTTGTACAAGTGTACAAAGGTTCAAAAGTAACGAACCTCTGTGTTGGTCCGGTGCTCCTCTCCCAATCTCCAAGGGTGAAGCAGGGCCCATAAAGCCCATCCGACCACAGTCAGCCCACCAACGCTGTTCGCCGCCCCAGCAAGTCTCCTGGAGCCACACTGAATGTTAGCTGAATTGCGTGATGAGTTTTGCTGAGTATCGTGGTGTCCGTGTCTCAACAGATTTGCCTCACTCCCGGCTCTCACACACCGACGTCATGCAGCGCACGTCCTATGTCCTACGTTATCCTCAAAAATGGGTTTTATAAACTAGTATTGTGATACAATAGAAAATATTATTATCGCAGACTGGCCTTTCATCTTTCAGATTTGTACCAGGTCTCTTTCAGCCATATTCTGCATCCTTTCCTTAGACGCCTCTGGTTCCTACCTCCCCACTTTCCCTAAATAAATAAAGATGTAAGATGGTAGGCTCCAAGAAACCTTCAATCAAAATCTGCATTTCATTGCAGGATTATTTTACAGTGGAACTGTAGAGGAATATGTAAGTTATATTAATAGTATAGATAGGAGGACATGCTATTATCTCCTTAAACAATATTTCAGTATTTTTATTACTGATATTATTTTTATTTATATAGCGCCAACAAATTCCACAGCGCTGTACAATAAAAAGACTAACAGCCAAGAATTTGTAACAATACAAGTTGGACGGACAGGAACAGAGGGTGTTAAGGGCCCTACTCAATGAAGCTTGCATGCTCGATTAATTGGGGTAAAGTGACAGACGAGGTAAGGTTATTTCTAATATAGAAATATGGGTTGCTAGACTAGTTTTAAATGAAGGCTTACTTTTTTTTTGATGAATGTTGAAGGAGAGGAAGCACTGTGGGTTACCAAGGTAGGGGGAGGTAAAGCTATTAACAGTTAAATTGATATGCATTCAAGGACGGAGCAGTTCAGCCCTACAGAAGTCTTGAAGGTGAGTGTCAGAAATGCGAGTATGAACAGAGGATAGATGCAGGTCATCGGTAGTTTGTAAAGGTCAGAAATGACTTACTTGTGTTTTATGGAGGATAGGTAGGAGCTGAGTTAAGTAGAGATTTGTAAGCAAGTACCAGAATTTTAAATTGAACCCTATATCTTACCGGAAGCTAATGTATTGATTGACAGAGGGGAGGGGGGAGTGGGATGTGTGGGCAGACAGGAACATGAACCTTGCTGCCACATCCATTAAAGACTCTAATATGGCAAGCTGGGGTTGCCTAATACCACTGAGAAGCGGATTGCGGTAGTGAAGGCGAGAGAGGATGGACCAGCACTTTTGTGCATCCGGAGTTAAATAGGAGCAGATAGGTTTTTGAGATGAAAGTGGCAGGATTTGGCTATTGACTGGACATGAGGGCTGGGAGTAATAGAGAACACCTAGGCAGAGAGCCTGCGAGGTAGAGCTGATGGTAGTGCCATTGACCTGGAGGGAAACAGACACAGGATTGGCAACACTTGAGGGTGGAAAGAACAAGAAGTTCTGTTTAGGACAGGTTAAATTTAAGGAAATGAGCCGCCATCCAGTTAGAAATGGCAGAGAGGCAGAGACACAAATCAAGAGGGATGGTGAGAGATCAGGAGAGGACAGATAGACTTGCGTGTCATCCACATAAAAGTGATATTGAAAGCCAAAAGAGCTGATGTGTTGACCAAGGGAGGCAGTATAGATTAAAACAGTAGAGGACCAAGTACGGAATTTTGGGGAACGTCAACAGAGAGAGGTTGCAGAGAAGAGGCAAGGAAAGAAACAGGATGAGAAGTATTTGATGATCAACAGTGTGAAAAGCAGCAGCGAGGTCAAGGAGAATTAGGAGAGAGTAGCGACCACTGGATTTCACAGCAATTAAATCATTGGATACTTTGGTCAGGGTTGTTTCAACGGCATGATGACCGTGGAATCCAGGCTGAAGCAAGTCAAGCAGAGTGTTGGAGTCTAGGAAGTCAGTCAATCTCCAGTACACAACTCTCTCAAGGATCTTGGAGGCAAACAGTAGTAGTGAGATAGATGGATATTTGGATAAGGAGTTAGGGTCAAGGTTGGGCCTTTTTAGAATTGGAGTTACAGTTGCATGCTTGAAAGATGAAGGAAATGTAGAGGGAGAGATTGACTATTTTAGTTAAGGGCAGATTAAGAAAAGGAGCCAGTGCGTGAATGAGATATGAAGGAATAGGATCGAGGGAACAGGTTGTGGGGGGACTGGAGCAGAGCAGAAGCCTCTTCTGGAGTAGTGGGTATGACCAAGCATAGAATAGCACAGGGAGTGGGATTGGGGGCAGTATTTCTTTGGTAGTTATATGAAATTAAAGATTTAAAATAACCTAAAGAATACGCATTTAAAAGCAAACTACTTTGCCTTACATATAACAAGCAAAAAATAAATACATTTGAAAACAATCAATGTCCCATAAAGCTTATACTGGCTCCAATTCACAACCAGTATAGTTTGTTCTTACTGTACTTCCAAACAGAATTAGGCTAATACTCAAGTCTACATGTATTGTGTGTGGTAAATGAATGAAAATAGTTGCGTAAGCATAACTGTTTATCCGGTTAGTTCTCTTCTTTGCGTATAAATGTGATACAGAACAGTTATGTTTGTAAACCACCAGGCAGTATCTCTTAAACCACAGCACAAAACATAGGCACAAATATTGTGAAAGCTGTCAAACCGTTATTGAAATCAAACTTTAAAAAGTACAGATTGGGAAAGGTATTTTGCGCAAACAATCCCTGACGCATTTTGCTTTTGTCAAATAACCTGATAACACGAACTTGTATGACATTCTGAACTCTAACTTAAGTATCAGCGTCTAACATGCAACTTATATTTACACTTGCAAGAAAAAAATTGATAGACATATTCATGACTAATTTAGTATTACTGGTAACTTGGGATTGATAATTACGACTGAATTCTTTTCAAATTTCAAAACTGGCCTGCAGGATTCCGAGTAATGCTTTTGCTAATGCTAATGCTTTTGTAATGCATCTGCATGCTGTGTCTTTAAAGTAAATGTATTCTTTTAGTAAACAGCAGTACTCCTTTCTGTTGATGGCCAAAGAAGTTTAGATGATATGAAGCAAACGTCAGCGATGATAGCTTACCAAAATTGTGTATAGTTTGTAAAGTTGTCCATTTACGTTGAACAAATAAGACCTGCTGGGTTTTATTGAATTTATAACTCAATTCACTTGTATGTCACACTCGTGGGGCTCCTGTGCATCCAGGGCTTGCTGTGAGGTTGGCCGACGGCCATCCTGATGATATGGTTCTTGGCTGCTTTCAGGAGGAAGATGAAAAGGAATCTGCTTTTTTCTCTTCTACCCTCATAGATATGTACACACTTAGCTGTTGTTAAGCTAATGGCTGTTAATAACAAAGTAGTCCTTCTGTGTGAGTTCTTAGTACTGGCTTAGGAAAAAAAATATGTACAACTTACAATATGTAAGTCTCTATATATGTAGTGAATATATAGAGGCTTAAATTGACACTATAGTCACCAGAACAACTACAGCCTAATGTAGTTGTTCTGGTGAGTATAGTCAGTTCCTGCAGGCATTTTAATGTAAGCACTGCCTTTACATGGCTGCCTAGGGACACCTCTAGTGGCAGTCCCTCAGACAGGCACTAGATGTGCTTCCTGGGTTAGTGATAGACTCACAACGTGCAGCACTTATGTTCAGTGTCTCCGCGCTCTGCATGGAGATGTTAAATTTTTCCCATAGGGATGCATTGATTCAATGCATCTCTATGAGCAGATGCTGATTGGTCAGCGCTGCGTTTGGCTCCTCCCCTATCCCACCTCCTTGACAAAGTTGTCAGAGTTGATGATCTCAGCCAATCTAATGCTTTCTTATGTGGATTCATTGGATTGAATGAGATTGTCAATTTTGATGATCTCATCCAAGGTGACAGATCAGGTGCACTTTTATGGAGTTTATTTTTTGTGTCTTGGTGCAATGTCTCTACCATACTCGTTTTCCTGGCTCTGTAGGATCTCTAGGTCCCCCCCACCCTCATGGCCCCCCTCCCGCCTGGCTCTAGTGGGTGGAAGGGGTTAAATGTACCTCTTTTTCCAGTGCCGTGCGGGGGACTCTCCTCCTCCTCTCCTCCTCCTTCTCGTCGTCACCGGCTGAATGCGCATGCACAGCATGAGCCGTGCGCGCATTCAGCCAGTCCACAGGAAAGCATTCTCAATACTTTCCTATGGACGCTGGCGTCTTCTCAATGTGAAAATCACAGTGAGAAGCGCGGAAGCGCCTCTAGCGGCTGTCAATGAGACAGCCACTAGAGGCTGGATTAACTTTTTCTCTGAAACTGATATGTTTATAGAAGAAAGGGTTAATCCTAGCTGGGCCTGGCACCCAGACCACTTCATTAAGCTGAAGTGGTCTGGGTGCCTATAGTGGTCCTTTAACCCTGAAATGGTTATTCTTGCAGTTACAGAGAAAATTACCTGCCAAGGTAAACTCCACTAGAGGGACTTCTCTGGGTGGTTAGGCGACTTTTTGCTGCCTAACTGATGCTTGACGTTCTCACGCTATGCATGATGACATCCAGCGTCACCCAAAACCCCATAGGAAAGCAATATTATAATACAATGCTTTCCTTTGGGGGAAGTCTTAAGGCGAGTGTAGTGCCACCCATGCACTTTAGGTCTCCAGCTGACGTAGGCGTAGGCAAGGAGGAGCGGAGCCTGAACCAGCGCAGAGGGACATAGGTAAGTAGTGTTTATTTTTTTAAAACAACTTCTGCACCACGGGAGTAGGAGAGGGAGTTTGATGCAGGGGGGCACTATATGGAGCAATAGTACCAGAAAAACAAGTTTGTTTTTCTTGCACTACAGTTTCCCTTTAAGCTTCTGGCCCGCCACCTACATAGAAACATAGAATGTGACGGCAGATAAGAACCATTCAGCCCATCTAGTCTGCCCAATTTTCTAAATACTTTCATTAGTCCCTAGCCTTATCTTATAGTTAGGATAGCCTTATTTATATCCCATGCATGCTTAAACTCCTTTACTGTGTTAACCTCCAGCACTTCAGCTGGAAGGCTATTCCATGCATCCACTACCCTCTCAGTAAAGTAATACTTCCTGATATTATTTTTAAACCTTTGCCCCTCTAATTTAAGACTATGTCCTCTTGTTGTGGTAGTTTTTCTTCTTTTAAATATAGTCTCCTCCTTTACTGTGTTGATTCCCTTTATATATTTAAATGTTTCTATCATATCCCCCCTGTCTCGTCTTTCCTCCAAGCTATACATGTTAAGATCCTTTAACCTTTCCTGGTAAGTTTTATCCCGCAATCCATGAACCAGTTTAGTAGCCCTTCTCTGAACCCTCTCTAAGGTATCAATATCCTTCTGAAGATACGGTCTCCAGTACTGTGTACAATACTCCAAGTGAGGTCTCACCAGTGTTCTGTACAATGGCATGAGCACTTCCCTCTTTCTACTGCTAATACCTCTCCCTATACGACAGATATTCCCTACAGATAACCCTCTTCTAAAGTTTTTTATTTCCCAAATATTTTTTTTAGAAAGGATGAATGATAAAAATGGTGTACATTTGCAAAATTAAAATTTTTACTTTTGTCTGCAAAGCAATCTATACACAAAATGTATGTTTTATGATATGTTTATATGATAGCTATGCATCCCTTGCCTCAAATAAATTATATGCTGATATGTGTTTAATCAAAAAAGTGCCCAGCAGTGAAGGGGTTAATAAATTAAAGCAACTCCGATCTGAAACATTATAAATATTGTAGTTACGTAGCAAAGAAACCCACTTCATCTTCCACTTTTCTATTCCTTTCTGTACATTATACATGTAAACTGTGATAAAACAAAATAGATTTGGTATTTCAGAGAAAAAATTTCATAAATTACTCATGTTTGCTGCAGAGTGTGTTTCGTTCTGCTGCTTGCAAAATCTCTGCTCAGACATCAAGCGATATCTCATTCATAATTTCCTTTCATGTAAAAAAATGTTCTCCAACAATTCTTGTTTACCCAATATCTTTGTAAAAAAACCAAAGCAGTTCATCTAAAGGCAATAGCGTGTCGGTATTCTGCTCCCCGATAATTGTGTGACAACTTTGAAGTAGAACATACAAAAAAATTGGAAATTGTATTCTAATGCAAGCTATCACAAGAAAAGATATTGCGTTAAATAGGAAGGACTACTTGAATAGATCCTAAGGGTAGGTTAGATGAACGTACCACGTACGACATAGTAGCATCTGGCCCGGAACCTTTGCTTCCCAGAGCTTACAGTTTCCCAGTGCACATATTATTGATCAAACAGAACAAGGCTGTTTCATGATTAAAATACATACCACTCCATATTTTTGATATCCTCCAAAGGTTATCGTGAGGATGTACTGTTTAACATTAAAAAAAACTTTGTAATGTTCTTCATGTAGGCATCGAAACAATCGTGGACCATCGCTCTGTTTATTTGCAGTATAACTCCTCAGAGTACACAGATTATTTTTATTTTGGCCAACAGCTACGCCTAAACTGTTCTTACAGAAAAACTAAACAAGAAAACACATACATAAAACAACTACTTACACAAACATGCACTGTTGTATTACTTGGTGTATGGGGGAGAGGAGGGAGGGCAGAAGAAAAGCTATATGCATAGTTATCGTCTTTCTCAGAAAATAAGACAGGGTCACATATTAAATTTTGCCCCGAAAAACGCACTAGGGCTTATTTTCGGGGGATGTCTTATTTCAGGGAAAAACTGTAGCAAGCATGTGCAAGAAAGCAGGTCTACGTTCGGTTGATTCTGATCTATGTTAGGGGAACATATCTTAGCTTACTAGCGCATGTAATCCCACAACTCTATGTTCAGGGAAACTTCCCTGAACGTAGATTAGCGAATTAATGATTAGGGCTTTTTCTCGGGCTAGGGCTCATTTTCAGGGCATGTCTTATTTTCGGGGGGAAACTAGCATCATTTGGCCTTATAGTCAAGGCAGAGGGTAGAAACTGTTTTAAGGGCCTTGCTAGACCCTTTAAGAGCCTCCTGTGTGTGGTTAACATTCATTTTATAGAGCAGGTGATAAAAACGTCTAAACCATGGGTTAGAACACACACACACCCAATCACAGTCCTATACACACATAATTGCAGACACACACACATACAATCAATCAGAGACCTATACACACAAACACACACACAATCCCAGACCCACACATAGAATAACATATGTACATATACAATCACACACACACACACACACATTTACAGATCTATACACACAATCACAGATATACCCAGACACAATCACACACACACACACAATCAGACCTCAACACACACACAATCACACACCTATACACACAAAATCACATACATATACACACACACAATCACAGACCCACACACATATAAAATCAGACATATACACACAGTCACATATCTACACACACAATCACTGACCTATACACACAATCACATACATACACACACACAAAATTACACACTATACCTATGCATACCTATACACACACACCTATACGCAAAGTCACATGCAATCAAACACACATACGCACACACACACACAAAATTAAACACTATACACACAATTACATACATAAACATAATAGACACACACACACACACACACACACACATAAAATCACAGATCTGTACACACAATCACACAATCACATGCATACACACACAAAGACCCACACACATACACAATCACAGACCTAAACACACATAATTGCAGACACACACACATACAATCACACACCTATACGCACAATCACAAATACACAGGCACATACAATCACAGACCTATACACACATAATCACATATGTATGCACACATGGACATACACACACATACAATCACATACATACACACACACAGAGTTAATCACAGACCTACAATCTGATCTTTCCTCCCTCAAGTGTTACTACTCCTGTGTCTGTCTCCCTCCAAGTCAACAGCGCTACCATCACCTCTACCTTGCAGGCTCGCTGCCTGGGTGTTCTTTTTGACTCTAACCTCTCCTTAACCCCTCATGTCTAATCAATCGCCAAATCCTGTCGCTTCCATCTCAAAAACATAGCGTGCATACGCCCCTATTTAACCCTGGAGGCGAGGCTCATTTTCCTGTCCACTCGCACCTTCCACACCTCCCCACTCTGTCAGTCCCTGCATTGACTCCCAGTTAGATAAAGGGCTCAATTTAAAATTCTGGTGCTTGCTTACAAGTCCCTACATATTGCTGCTCCAACCTACCTATCCTCCCTAATAGGCCCCTACTCTCTGCCAAAGACCTACGTATATCCTCTGTCTGTACTCCCACCTCTAACGCTCGCCTCTAAGACTTTTCCAGGGCTGCACCTCTTCTCTGGAACTCCCTTCTCTCCTCCATAAGAATTTCACCCAGTCTCCAGTCATTCAAAAAATCATTGAAGACTCACTTCTTCAAGAAAGCATATCAATTAAACTGTTAGCAGGTTTTTATCCCCCACCCTCCATGACTCCTCTCCTGCAACTGTCAAAAATTACCTACTAGGCCCTCAGCGAATACTTTTCTAATAAACCTACTTCGTACCCCTACTTTTACCCTTTGTGTCACTATACCCCACTCCCTCTAGAATGTAAGCTCATTGAGCAGGGCCCTCCACCTCTCTGTTCCTGCCTGATTTAGGCAACTAAAACTAAATTAAAACAATTCAGATGACTAAAATACGACTAAAACTAAAATGGCTTTTTAGTCAAAAAAATATGACTAAAACTAAATTAAAATTTGACGCCAAAATTAACACTGCTGCAGAGAATGCAAAGTCTGAAAATTTACAGTTCACAAACATTCCAAATGTACATATATTTTTTTTATTTACATTTTTAGTTCTTTTCAATAGTTTTTGCTTATCTCACATATATTTGTATCATTCATTTAACATGTAAGGGCCAATTTAAGACTGGATAAAGAATCAAAATAGCTAATATTTTATAGAAAGAAAAAACACCATTAAAATGTATTATTACTATTATTTCATACCAAGAACAAAAGTATTTGTGTTCTGAAAGTGAAGTTGTACATTTGATGGAAAATATCTGGCACCAGGTATGTTTTAATACATGTGAACAATATGATGCACACATGTATGAATATATGTTTTATACATATGATATGTCTATACTAGGCATTTTGTATTGTTGGACTACATTGTCAAAGAATTGCACAAACTTATATTTTAGAAAATCATTGGTCCTTGTTATCTTCTCCATCAATGACCAAACTTTTTTCTTGGAAGAAAGATCTCTTAAGCGTTTAATTGCATTTATGGAATTATACTTCTCGATTGATGTGTGTTTTTAACTAGATATTTCAGATTTATCATTTGGTTATCCTTATGCCAATTCTATCCCTTATCTTTGTCACCAGAGAAAACTGGATGAATGGATGTCATTTTTTTTATTTTGTAATCTAATTCCAATTTAGACAATTCTTCTTTTTTCTATTTACTTAAGTAAGTTGGGAATCACTGCGTCCTTCATGATATGAAGTTATATTTGGAAATATTTGATTACCAAACTCTTTTTTGGGGGGGTGAGTACCTTTTGGGATTCTTTTGTTTATTTTTACTCTATTTGATCTTCAACTCAACTAGATTCCTAGCATAAAAGAGTTGTGTTTTTTTTTTTACATACAGAGGGATCACTGTAGTTGTATATATGATTTTCGCAAATGGGACAACTTCCAGAGGGTAACTTTATTTGGAAGTAGTAACATTTCCACGTCGGATGATGTGTTATTTCATACTGAAAAGAAGAAGAAACAAGCTAAAGTTACTTGAAGTAACTGACCTCCAAACAATATATAGCTTGGGAACAATGCGCATTGTATTAATCATATCGACTGATATCAACGTAACTAGATAAATGCGTCTCAACAACCAAAATTAATTCTAAAATACACCAGTATCTAACATATCTAACATAAACTACATATAAACATCATTAATCTGCATTATGTATGGAATTAAATCTGATACATAGAAAAATGGAAATCAGGGAGGTAAATATTCGCCTCCTGTCATTACTAAAATTAAGCTTATAGGTACACTACGTTGTATAATCTACAATTTTACCACATGACAGGAGGCTTCATATTGGCATTTTTAACATTTTTAAAGAAAGCATGAGAAGAAGGATGAAAGTAGAAAACTCGAAAGATATATTCCCGAGACCAGTCCGCTGAATGCATGATGTCGGAGAGGGAGGCACTTTCTCATCATCTGGTGTCAGTCCCATAGCCTGTGTAGAGAGTTCAGGCAGAGCTTGTGATAACATTTTGGATATCGCCTTCACCATGGAAGCTGCCACCACAGCATTGATCATTGCCTGGAAATCTTTGCTTTGGGAACTTGA
>OW240923.1:51366431-51380642 GCA_933207985.1 Pelobates cultripes
GATGTTTGCATCTTGTTTGTCTTCACAGGCTTGAGCACCAAAAATAGTAAAAATCTTAACCAGGGCATCAGCTACTGTCTCTGCCTCTATATTAGACAGTGCTATCGCCTCTGGATAACGAGTGGCATAGTCCACCACGGTGAGAATATACTTCTTACCTGATGGACTAACCCTGGCCAGTGGACCCACAATGTCAATGGCTATGTGGGAAAAGGGTTCCCCAATGATAGGCATAGACATAAGCCTAGCTTTTGGGTGATCCCCCCCCCCGCTTACCTACCCATTGACAGGTGTCACAAGTACTACAACATATCCGCACATATCAGTTAAAATTGGAAATTTTGGGTGATCCTTTGAGCTGTGCGGTGGGACCCTAGATGTCCAGCTAATGGCACATCATGTCCAATCCACAGAATCTCTTATTTCACAGGCACCACCAGCTGCCGATTCTGAGGAGGGGTAGACCTTTTTTGGGAAGGTTTAGGGATCCTATACAGCCTATCCCCCACCCACTCATAATGTTCCCCATCTACCCCCTCTTCCCGAGCATCTGACCTAGCCCTATACTTCTGAAGGGTCGGATCCTCCCAGGTTTCCCTCCTGTATGCCTCTGGGGTATCCCAGCCTAAGGGGGCCTGATCTAGGGTACAAGTCGGGGGAGAGAGTCTTACCTGGGTCTCAGCAGCAGGCGGGACAGTCTCGGTGGCACGGGTCTGGCCACAGGTCATCACAGCGTTAACCTCAGCGGGACCCATCGGGGCGTATGCAGAAACAAGGGGGGCCAAATCATTTCCAAGGAGAACGTCAGCTGGCAAATCCCTCATGACCCCCACATTCACATGCCTGGCGCCCACTCCCCAATCCAAATATACCCGGGCAACAGGCAGGCGGAACACGGCGCCCCCTGCTACTCTCACAGCCACAGTGTCTCCGGTGTGCTGGTTCTCGGACACCAAGTTCTTTTGAAGTAAGGTCATGCTTGCACTGGTATCTCGCAGACCACTGACCTCCTTCCCATTCAATTTAACCAGTTGCTGGTGCTGCTGTCTATTGTCCCGGTGGGCAGCTTGCACGGGGTCTGCTTCATGCAGGATGCCCCAACATTCCTCCTCCTCTACGCAGTGGGCCGCAGGCTGAGGGTTACTCTGGTTTCCGGCGGCGGGTCTTGGTTAGCGGTATTTAGTGGACACTCTGTCCTAGCTGCTTGCATCCGAAACACTGGATGGGCTGGGAGTAGTCCCGTGAGTAAAACCGGGGTGGCTGAGGGTAGTTAGTGGCTGGAAGTGGTGCTGGAGTGCGGTGCGCCAGTGTTTGGTAGGTGGTAGTGGCTGGGGGTGCTTCTGGTCGGTACTCCACTCTGGCAGGGGCCTTGGTGGTAGCATTGTCCAGTTTACGGGCATCCGTATACTCATCTGCCAGGGGGGCTGCTTCATGCAGTGTGGAGGGAGCCACTCTCTGACTCCTGTGGATAATTTATCAAAGCAATGTTCCAGCAGGAACATCTGTAGCACCTCTTCCCCGAATACGGCTTGGCACCCTGCCATCCAGTGAGCTGCTGTGCGGTGTACCCTACATGCCCATTCAACGTAGGAATCCCCAGCTAGTTTAGCAGTGTCTCTGAACCGCCTCCATATGCCTCCGGTGTAATGGCATACCTGGGGAGCAGAGCTTCTTTCACGGCATAATAATCCCCGATCTCCTCATCAGGAATGGCCCGAAAAGCCTCACTGGCCCGTCCGGATAATTTTCCGGACAATATAGTGACCCAGTCTTCTGCGGGTACCTTGTGTAGAGCACATTGACGCTCGAAATCAGCAAGGTACCCATCAATCTCTCCTCCTGATTCAATGAAGGGTTTAAATGCTGCAAACTGTACCTTTTTCCTTTCCACCGGGGCTACTGTGACTTTGGCTGCTGCAGCGCCGTTTTGACGAAGTATGTTGGCCTCCACAGCTGCTATGACCCGGTCGATGATCTCTGTAGTCGGGTTGGGACCATAATGTGCCAGTCTGATTTTAACCGCTCGGTCAAAGCTTGCCTCTTCGGGGGTTCTATCTGATATGCTGGGCCCATTGGTTCCTTCAGCCCTTGATACTCCTTCCATTTCGGTCAATATGACAATAATCTCCCTCTTCCTTAGGTTACTGGCTTGTCGGCCCCGTTGTTCTAGCAAGTCTTTAAGGGTAGCTCTTTTCAGCATTTCATATGGTACTTCCATTAGTTCTGGATGTGTAGTTGTCTCTCTGGGTGATGAGGATCATCCCGTCGCTTGCCAACAGTTGTTAAGACTGTTAAGGAGTGAAACCGCAATTTAGTAGATCTTCCCCTTTTAGAGACACAGGCACAGTTACTGTAGACCTCCAAACTCCCGAACTGAATACAAGGGAATGCTCCAAACTCCCACCCAGCATACGGTTTCAATTGAGAGGTGTCTGCAGTTAACCACAATGTTCTAATTGAGGCCAATAGGTTTTATTATGTCCAGTGTACTGTGGAATTAATTATATATATGGTCGTTCCTTTTTGTGTTATTATGCCTGATTACACCTTTTAGTGTATCAGGCATAACTAACATCCTAGCCGGCCGCAGTTTTGTGCGAGCCGACAGTTTGCTTTTTCATTGCCATGACGACGGCTGCAGCCTTGTGCTAGCCGTCGTCTTTTGCCATCCAGCGTCCTCTCCATGACGACGACCGCAGCTTTGTGAGTGCCATCGTCGGCATCAATCCCGCCCCTTCTTCTGACGCCAGCCGCAATCTCTATGCGAGCTGACGTCTCACTTCCACCCACCCACTTAGACGCCGGCGGCTGCGCAATGCACGCCGGCGTCTAACTACATATACCACAATTCATTGCAGCTGATTGCCGGTCACATGACTGCACAATAAAAGATTAATAAACACAGAAATAAGCTTCGTTTTTTATATATGTTTATATAACAAAGTTTTTAAAGTTTATTACAATGATTGTATAATAAAATGATTCTGTTTTTAATTTGTTTTAATTATACTATTTTTAATCATTATTCTGATTGGTTGTTTACATTTTGACGCCAATTTCAAAGAACTGTATTTGTTATTTAAACTCTCTCTTGCCAGGTATCAGGTTCTTACTCCATATTGATAACGCTGTGTTGGCGAAACGCGTTTATGCATATTATATTGTGCATTTTTATATATTAAAGTATATTTGGTTACTTTTTATTTGTGCCATTTATCTTTTGATACAAGCTAATTTGTTTTTTACCTGGCATCCTTTTATCATCCCGGACTCCAAGTAATCCTAGGTGGGGATTATACCACCAGCGTCAACTTCAAGGAGCAGTCGGTCTGCTCCTGTCTTGTGAGTACCTTATTTTATTAATTTTATCTTCAGTATTTTACACAGTGAACACTATTGGCTGTTTCTTTCTACCTGAGTCCTGAATATATCATTGACGGAGGAAGCTCACTTTATATCCCATAAGCGGGGATTAAACCGCTGTACGCCTTTCATACTAGAGCGGGTCTAAGCTCTTACAAATGTGAGTTTTATTCCAGCCTTTCATATTTTATTCATTTATTTTATTTGCACTATTTGTTATTTTTACCTAATACCTAGTTTTTTCTGGCACAGCCCTTATCTTTTATTTTATTCTCTTCAATAGGTTAACCAGCAGCACACTCCTCTTCTGGGTGGCCAGCCGTCCGGCAGTTTGTTCGGTAGAATAAAAAAATAAACGAATGGGGAAGTACGGACAAGCAATTACACGAATCCACACGAATCAAACGGGATAGCACTATAGTTCCAAGACAGAGGGATCTGTCACAGGACATATTTCATGAATTATAAGCAAAGCTGAGAGAAGTACATGATACACAAGTTAAGGATTTAATTTTAGTCTCTAATTTGACTTTTAGCTAGGTAATAGATTAATTGATAATATTAGATATATCTAATGTATCTGTTAGGAATCGTTCATTTCGTATTGATGATTATGTTTGTATGATTGTAGAGACCGTTCTGGAGTGTTTGTGCTACCTGATCGTCGGGACATGTACACCAATCTCTCTGTGGCTGACCCTGCACTAGCTATTTTGCAATTACATCTGTTTGTCAAAATCCATGCAGGCCATGCAGGCCAAAGAAACTGAGATGATTACTTATGAGGACATAACATTTATATGTAAGAACCTGAGAAGTCCTGAAGGTGCAGTGCTGTCTAATGCTGCTAGTTCGGCGTGTCCGGAGGGAGGTTGAGGAGAGAGGACGCGGAGTCGAGAGCAAGCAATGCCGCTCCGTGTCGATTTGTGAGTGTGGTCCGGCTTAGACGAAGTGGAGGGAGTGCTCGGTCCGGTGAAGATTTGGTGGGTCGGTGGACCTGGTCTGACGTGGTGATATATGCCGGTTCTTGCTGGGGGTTTGTTGCCTCCGTTTTTGCCTCCGTTTTTGGGCAAATAGTGGCAAATAGTGGCGATTCCCTTATAGACCGTTAAAAAGGTCAAAGAAGAAATAAAAACAGTTCCTGTATAAATTCCTGTATAAATTATCAAGCAAAAAAAAGAAGAAGAAAAAAGGGATACAAAGAAGGAAAGAATTAGAGAGAAATAAAGGGAAAAAGAGGAAATACACCCCTCAGTGATCTCCTAAACAGCCATATATAAAAAACTGTGAGTACTTCTGTATTTACTAAAAAATATGACTGTAAGGCATCATACCTGTATATAATTACTGGCCTGGAAAAAGAAAAGTGGAAGAAAATCTTTTTTTTTTTTTTTTTTCCTCGTTGGAGGAGATTGACATCAAGAATCAATTATTTGACCAATTGATTTAATCTAGTTTTTTGAGTTTGGAGTTGAAATTTTATATGTGACATCTAGTTTTAATTTGTCACTGAGAAGCATTTAAGAAATAAAACAAAATGTCAACCAGGAAAACAACGAAAAAAAAAAAAGAAATTAAGTCAGTTCAACAAACAGAAAAGAGGTTGTCAGGTTTTTTTGCAACTCCTATTAAAGATCCTATTAAAGATCCGCAGGAACAGATAATTGATAGTAAGACACACCCAAGTAATACTTCCAATATTATCCAAGAAGTTGCACTTAATCAATTTCCATCAGAAGCTCAAGCAATTGCTTCAATTAGTATCCAAGATCAATTTAAGCAAACGCTGGAACTACAATTAAATTTATTGAAACAAGAAATGCTTGTAAGTTTCAATGAGATAAAACAAGGAATTAAAAATGTTGCAGTATCAGTGGTGGAAGTTGAAAAAAAATGTGAAGTGTTTGGAACGCAAATTAAAGCAATTAATACGGAGGTGCAGTTTCTAGTAAATAAAGTTGATAATCTTGAAAATAAAATAGCAGCTTTGGAAGATAGGTCAAGAAAAAGAAACATCAGAGTAAGAGGTGTTACTGAAGAAATCTCCAATGAAAAATTGAGAGAATATTTAAACAATTTATTTGAAGAAGTTTTACCAGAAATACCTATAGATGAATATAAAATAGAAAATTTTCACCGGATACATAAACCAGATACAACGGCTCCACATCTCCCAAGAGATGTAATAGTGAGTTTTTCCTCATTATCATTGAGAAATAATTTAATGAAAGCCTGCCGTACCAAACCCCGAACAAATCCTATTTACAAAGACATAATTTTTTTGCAAGACTTATCTTATCATACCAGGATTTGGAGGAAATCTTTCTCTATCGTGACGGATTTTTTAAGAAAAGCAGAGATCAGGTTTCAATGGGCCTATCCAACATCTTTAAGATTTACTTGGAAACAAGAAAGAAAAATTTTTTTGGATGCAAATGAAGCAAATAGTTGGTTATCAAGTATTAATAAAAAAGCTTGAAGGGTCTGTTGTGGCGGAGAGGAAGATGGAAGGAAGAGAGAAGAGAGGAGAAGAGAGAGGAAGGAATGAAAGAGGAAGAAAATTAACTTTTTTTTTTTTTTTTTTCACTCATATAGAATCATTTAATTGTGCTTTGCACAATTTGCTAATTTGTTGATGTTATTGGGGCTTGTTTTCACTCTAAAGTTACTAGTCAATTGAGAATTAAATATATGCACACAAGCA
This sequence comes from Pelobates cultripes, assembly GCA_933207985.1. Lineage (NCBI taxonomy): Eukaryota > Metazoa > Chordata > Amphibia > Anura > Pelobatidae > Pelobates > Pelobates cultripes. The sequence goes on from OW240923.1 coordinate 51,372,499, forward strand.
TTTTGAACATAAGGATTTAAAAGCAAATATGTCTAAGTATTGATATTAATTAGATTTGAACTCAACGAGGCGGTTAAAAGAAAATTATTCACATGTATTAGTAAGTTAAGTAGAAACAGATTTATTTAAAGTAAAGAATCACAGAGTAATTGATCTAAGTATAAAATAATGGAAGAAATTTTATTTTTTTTTATTTTATTTTTTATTTATTTTTTTATTTTTTTGTTGTCCTCACTCATGTGGGTATATGCATGTAACCATGTGGAACATAAGGATTTAAAAGTAAATATGTCTAAGTATTAATATTAATTAGATTTGTACTTAAAGAGGTGGTTAAAAGAAAATTATTCATAGAGCGATGAAGTTAAGTATAAAATAAGCAAAGAAATGTTTTTTTTTTTTTTTTCTCTCATATAGAATTACTTAATTGTGCTTTGCACAATTTGCTAATTTGTTGATGTTAATGGGGCTTGTTTTCATTTTAAAGCTACTAGTCAATTGAGAATTAAGTATATGCACACAAGCACTTGGAACATAAGGATTTAAAAGCAAATATGTCTAAGTATTGATATTAATTAGATTTGGACTTAACGAGGTGGTTAAAAGAAAATTATTCACATGTATTAGTAAGTTAAGTGGAAATAGATTTATTTAAAGTAAAGAATCACAGAGTAACTGATTTAAGTATAAAATAATGGAAGAAATTTTTTTTTTTTTTCTTCCTTCTCTTCTCTCTCTCTCCCTCTTGGAGAGAGATTGCAAATTTGTAAATATTACTACCTCTTTCTGGATACGCCCACTTAGTGTCTAATTTAAAGACACAGTAAAGACTGAATTTCTATATGAAAATTTACAGTCTTTGTGATAAAAAAGGAGGATTTCCTCCTATGATTTTAATATTTTGTTCTATGTGTTTGTGTAGATATGTTTATGCAGCAATAGGGAAGGGCAATGGTTATCGAGTGGAAAGGGATGCAGGGAGGTTTTTGAAAATAATATGATAAAAATGCTTACACTTAATGTTCAGGGATTGAATACTATAGCGAAAAGAAATCTATTGTACAAATACCTCAGTGAAAAACAATTGAATTTAATATTCCTACAAGAAACTCACTGGAGACAAGTGGATAAACAAAATTGGGGGGGTAAAAGATTTCCACTTATAATTCAAGCTTCCAATAAGGAAAAAAAAAATGTGGAGTAGCTGTGGTATTTGGAGAAAAGATTAAAGTTGAAGTAATTCATCAAATACAAGACACTAAAGGCAGGTATTTAATAATAATATGCAAAATTGACTCTGTACTTTTTACATTATGTAATATATATCTTCCTAATCATTTACCAGTTGCTTATTTAAAAACAATTCTGGAAAAAGTAGATGAAGTTAAAGTGGGAAAGTTAATAGTGGCGGGGGATTTCAATGCTGTACTAGACCCTCAGATAGATAAAAAATTAATGAAAGGAAATACTCTAAATCAGATGGTTATAAAACAAGCAAAAGCCTTAAAAAAAATTAAAGATGAATATAATCTATTCGATATTTGGAGAATTTTTAATCCTAATGAGAGAGACTATACGCATTTTTCTAAAGTGCATTTTTCCTATTCAAGATTAGACATGATTTGGGTCGACCCAAGTATTATTGATATGACCAAAAAAACAAAGATTGACGAGATAGTATGGACAGATCACGATGGAGTTTTTTGTGAAATGATTTTTAGTACATTTAAAAGAGAAGCTTATACTTGGCGGTTAAGAGATAATTTGCTTTGTTGTGAATTAAAAAAAACTCATATAAGAGATAATATAAAAAATTATTTTAAAGAAAATATCTCAGAAAATATTGATTCATCTATTTTGTGGTGTGCCTTTAAGGCCGTTATAAGAGGTCATATTATCAAGTTACAAAGTCAACTTGATAAAAATAATACTTTGGCATTTTTACATACAAAATTAAGAGATTTGACTAATATCAATAAACAATCTCCATCTTCTGAAATTTATGAAAAAATATTAGAACTTAAAGAAAAAATAAAGCAAAAATTAATGGACACGATAGCTAAAAATATGGTTAGACTAAAATTTAAATATTATTCCAAAGGCAATCGAGCTGAAAAGATGCTATCCCAAAAACTTAGAAAACAAAAAGTACAAAATAAGGTAGACAAAATAATACAGAATGGAAAAATAGCACTAACCCCCAGAGAGATTGGAAAGTGTTTTAATGAATATTATTCCAATCTATACAATATTCCTCAGATTAATACAGATGAGGATATTAAAAACTATTTAAATAATATAAAGAAGCCTCAATTAACTTCTATTGAAAATGATTTCTTAAATAAACCTATAACTATGGAGGAGACTATGAAAGCAATAAATGATTTAGAAAGATTTAAAACACCAGGCCCGGATGGGTTTAGCAACCTATTTTATAAAACATTTAAAGATTTAATATGTCCACATTTGACCTCTGCTTTTAACATAGCGGCAAACAGAGGATTTTTACCAGCAGAGATGCTAAAAGCTAATATCTTGCCTATTCTAAAAAATGATAAAAACCCCACTGATATCAAAAACTACCGTCCGATATCTTTAATAGATGTTGACACTAAGTTATACGCTTCGGTTTTGGCTGCTAGAATAAAAAAAACTTCTTCCACTAATCATCCATAAAGATCAAATAGGATATGTTCCAGGTAGAAATTCCTATACAAGTATAAGGAAAATTATTAATATCTTGGATGATGCAAATAGATATGATGTTCCAGTTCTGACTCTGTCGATTGATGCTGAAAAAGCATTCGACAGAGTCAGCTGGAAATATTTAGAAGCCGTTTTACAACATTATGGATTGGAAGGTTGGATTAAGAAAGCTATAATGGCACTATATGTAAATCCTGTTGCACGAACTATTGGACCTAATATAGTCGCCCCATGGTTCCAACTTAGAAATGGTACCCGACAGGGTTGTCCCCTCTCACCATTGCTCTACTTGCTGACTATTGAGCCATTGGCTGAGAATATTAGGAATAACAAAGAGATCCATGGTTATAAAATAATGGATGAGGATCAAAAAATTAGCTTATATGCTGATGACATTTTAATTACTCTTACAAACCCTAAAAATTCTTTGGAACGCATAATGCAAGAAATAGAGCGATATAGCTTCATATCAAACTATAAGTTAAATATAAATAAATCCTTGATATTAGATGTTAACCTAAATAAAAGGATACAACGAGAGATTAAAAACAAATATGATTTTATTTGGGTTAAAGAAAGTATGGATTACTTAGGAATTAAAATAACCAGAGAGACAAATAAGATTATGGAAGTAAATTTCCTAACATTATTATTAGATCTCAATAAATGGTTAAAAGATCGCAGAAATCTAGAGATTACTTTTTTGGGGCGAATAAACGTTATCAATTCATATGTTATACCAAAGTGGAATTATATGTTTCAAATGTTACCTCTCCATATCCCAATCCATTGGCTTCAATTAATACAAAGAAGTTTTACTCAATACATCTGGAAAGGCAAGAAGCCGAGATTAAAACAGTCAATATTAGCGCAGAAAATATATAAAGGTGGACTTGATTATCCACTCATAATGAATAACTTTAAAGCAGCTATTACCTTACATGTTTATAGAATGCAAATGAAAGAAAATAAAGATGAGGGATGGTATAAAATGGAATTGAAGGCAGGAGACGTTTCTAGCTTAGATTGTTTAATCTGGAATATAAATAAAATGCCAAAGAAAAAAGAATATGCCAGTATTATTCTAACTCAATTACTGGAAAATTGGTTAAAAATTAAAAAAGTAATGAATATAGAAAAAAAGTTCCAAGTTATTTAGAGTTAGATATTGTAGAAAAACAAGTGGAAGACTTAAACTTAAATAATTGGAAAAAAGTAGGGATAACGACTCTGGACCAATTATTGACAGAAGGATTAATTAAAACCTTTGCTCAAATAACAGAGATATACAATCTCCCTCCTAGAGAGGTGTTTAATTTTTTAAGACTTAAAAGCTATATTAATACACATCTAATAATACCAAAATCTAATTTAAGCAATTCGATAGATTTATTATTTACATCAAAAAAAGTTAATAAACCACTTTCTAAAGCTCTAATACTAATTAAATCAACAGCTGAAGACACAAATCCTACTGCCATACAGGCTTGGAAACAAGACTTGAATATCGATATAAATCTGAATCAATGGGGTTCTTCAATGATGGATGTTAAGAAGAATATACATTCATTAAATTTATTAGAAACGCACTTTAAAGTTTTAAATAGGTGGTACTTAGTACCAGCTAAATTGAATAAAATTTACCCTCTAGTAAATCCTATCTGTTGGAGATGCAGTAGTATTAGAGGCAATTTTAGACATATTTGGTGGGACTGCTATAAATTAAAAAATCTCTGGTTGAAAATGCAGCATTTTATATCTAACAATTTAAAACTCGAGTTGATTATCTCTCCAGAGGTAGTTCTACTTCATCTAAATTGGCCTCATATGACATATGAATTAAAAGCAATTCTTATACATCTGTTTTTAGCGGCTAAAATAGTAATTGCGAGATGGTGGAAAAGGGATTTAGAAGTCCCCTGGAAGAAAGTTAAAACTCAACTCGAGTTTCAGATTAGAATGGAGCTGATGCTAAGTAAACAAAGACTAAGCAATAAGATTTCTGTTTGGTTAAAGTGTATTGAGATGATTGATGTATAAAATAATGTCGTTCAATTAACAGTAGAACAATTCCATGAACATTGTAAATAATTATGAGATTTATCTAAATGATATTACCACTCTATTATGGAAGTCTCTTTGATGTATTTTTCTTCTCCCTCCCCTATTTTGCTGCTGTGTTGTTTGTTTGTATTACAAATGTATATTTGTATGATATTTGTATTTGTATGATATATGTATTTAATGAGATTTAAAAGAAAAAAAATTTAAAATAAAGATTAAATATTCAAAAAAAAAATCCATGCAGGCCAAAGAAACTGAGATGCTTACTTATGAGGACATAACATTTATATGTAAGAACCTGAGAAGTCCTGAAGGTGCAGTGCTGTCTAATGCTGCTAGTTCTGTAATAACCCTTTCAACAATAGGGGTGTTGCACAGAGCATTGTGGTGAACATCCAGCAAACAAAAGAAGAACTAAGAACTGCATATTATCTTGTTGTCAGCCATATTGCTACCCTTAGCTATTTTATTATTATTATTTTATTATTTATATAGCGCCATCAGACTCAATAGCGTTGTACAATGGGTATCCACATTTATGGTGTCCAAACTGATTTCTTTATACTCTTTGAAAGACTTATTCAATTTTTCTGAACTATGCTGAACTATTGAACTATTTTATTTTTATTTTGGTAGAATTAGCCGGAGAGAGAGGAAGTGTTAGCTGACGCAGGAAAGGATGTAGTATGTGTCGTTGATGTATGTTGAGTGTGCCAAGGATGGATTCCCATGTTTTGATGAACTGAGTGTGGATATGACTGGGTTTGATTGGACCTTTGGAATAATGATATGGTTAGGAGATATAGGACGCAAGGTCCTGGTTGCGATTACTATAATAATTAAATTATTAATTTATCTCATGATTTAATATGTAAGTGGGCCTTTTCAATCAATCAAGAAGTGTTTCCAATTCCTCCCGATACCTGAGCTATGTACTCACAGGTGCGGGTTTTATAAGTCATAAGTGGTGTCAACGTGCGGGAATGACATGTCTATACGGCCGTGGCCCCTACTCAGGGTTTCCTCGGATGTGCTTTTTCCTCAAATATGAGTTTTTGCCACTGGGTTTTTTCCTGGCCCCAGATCACCGGGTGGACTGGTAATCATAGAACATTGTGTAACAGGTGTTATATTTGTATGTTTTTGCTGTTAGCCTTATTGCTGTTTCTCCCTTTGATCATATCTGCATAGTATTCAGGGCCGGCGCTTCCTATAAGGCGAACTAGGCAGCCGCCTAGGGCGCCATATAGGAGGGGGCGCCCTGCGCCCCCATCGCCGGCCCTTTAAATTCTGCAGCCGCCTGAGCGCTCTATAGAGAGCACTCAGGCGGCTGCCGCAGTGCCTCACCTCCCCTGCCCTGTAGCGTGGCCGAGCTCCTTTCCGGTCCGCGACCCGGCGGGGTGTGAGGAGAGACCGCTAAGGGAGGGGGGTGGAGGATAGACCACTAGGGGAGGGTGGGGGGAGAGGAGAGACCACTAATGGAAAGTCGGGGAGAAAAGGAGACCACTAAGGGAGGTGGGGGGGGAGAGGAGAGACCACTAAGGGGCAGGGGAGATCTCTAAGGAATGGAAGGGAGAGCTCTATAGGACAGGGGGACAGGGAGCTCTTTCACACCACGCGCACACACACAATGCATCCCTATACACACAGAAACACAACATGCTTCCCTTACACACAGAGAAACACACAATGCAACCCTTACACACACATGCAAACACACACACAGAAACACAATGCATCTCTTACACACACTCAACGCACCCCTTACAGACACACACACTGCATCCCTTACATACACAGAAACACACTTTGCATCCCTTATGCATACACACACAGATTCACACAATGCATCCCTTACACACAACAAGAAACACACAATACATCCCTTATACACACACACACACTGCTTCCACTACACACAAACACACTGCATCACCTACACAAACTGGTATCCCTATACACTACAATCCGTAAGCACACACATTAGATCCTCTACAGTAACACATAACAAATTCCCTACACACTCTACTCCCTGTGAGTTCATGGGTGGAACATGTAGGTGGACTTTTGGGTGGGCTTTATGGGCATACTCACCGTCAGGTCCTGGGCCCAGACCTTGAGCTATGTAAGAGGCCCCAAAAAATGGAGCTGCTTCCCGTTCTCCCAGAACATTAAATTTTGTGACCACAGTTACAAACAGCCTAAAGAGATCCTGTTCTACACCAGACCAGTGGAGCCAGACTGCAGCCAGAGCCCATCACCATCCTCATCTGATTGTAAGTAGGCAATCTAGTATATTATTAGTGACACTAATCTCTAATTTACCTCACATTAAATGGACACTATAGTCCCCAGAACCACTGCAGCTTAATAAAGTTGTTCTGGTGTCTATGGTTTGTCCCTGCAGGCTTTTCAATGTAAACACACACTGTGTGCAGCACTGGCATTAGTTCATATGGGTGGGGCATTGCGATGTTCTGGGGGGGGGGGCAAATCCTTCTTTTGCCTAGGGCGGCAAAAATCCTTGCACCGGCCCTGATAGTATTATGTAATTTAGAACTGCGTAGTAACATATCTATTTTATGATTGCTTAGTAACTTTATTTCAGCTGCGTAGTAAAAAACTGAAACTATAATGAGTACTCCCCATTTACACCTGCAAGCTAGCTATAGGACAAGATATGCTGAGATAAGATTGATGAATGATGTTATTATTGGATAATGTTTATAAGACCACCCCTGTTTCCTGCTGAATATAACCTGTTACAGAGCCCATTAAATGTCAGAAGTCACTTTGAGCATTGTCTTGTCTCGTTCATTGGGGCTCCTCACCAGCTAGTTTGGGGACAAGGAGAAATACAGAGATTTGCAAATTGATACAAAAGACCATGGCAAGGGGAAATTCCTGACAGAGAAAATTCCTCACTAACAGCCTCTTTCGGAGACAATATCATTGGGTAACCCATGTAACCGAACGACCTAGATTATGAACAATGTGGCTAGTTCAGAGGAGGAAGGTAATTTAGCCAAAGGTATAAGATGAGTCATTTTAGAAAATCTGTCAATGATGGTTAACACAACGGTTTTGTTTTCTGAAGTCAATAAATCTACCACAAAATCCATTGCTATACTAGACCATGGAATAGGCAATGGCATGAGTAAACCACTAGAGTTGAGCGGACACCTGGATGTTCGGCTGAACTTTGAAAAAAAGTCCGGGTTCGGGATCAAACTTGACCCCGAACCCCATTGAAGTCAATGGGGACCTGAACTTTTGGGCACAAGAATGCCTCTAAAAAAGTTCTGGAAAGGGCTAAAGAGCTGCAAAAGGAAGTAAAATGGGGATAAGAGTAGGACAGGTGCCCTGCAAACAAA
>OW240923.1:51380964-51432533 GCA_933207985.1 Pelobates cultripes
TAAAGCATGGCTGTCAGGAGGATCACCAGAATTATCCATTTGAGAGAGGGTTGGAGTGCAGGGTATTCTCTTTCATTGAATTTGAACACAAAAAGATGTGGAATAGTGGCGCTATATAATTAGTGAATTGTGGTTTTAGCTGCTATATACACTCCGTGGGTACTCCTTATAACCCACCATACATAATTAAACACCAAAAAGAACAGAGAAAACTTTGGATCTAGGTGGATATTTATATCTCCCAGATCTTCAGTTCCTCATGAGTGTAGCGCTAAATATATAGTGAAATTTTCAGTGAAAGGACAGTGGTAACACACGCACTTACCCTATATATTGTGCTTTAGTTTTCTTAGTGATATATAAAAAATAGAAAACACAGAAAGAGTACAAATAATAGTGTAGTATGTTAAATAAATATCCAAAAAAAGTCCTTTAGTTGTGAATGATGAATTGAAATAAACTCACATTTTTTAGAGCCTTTTACAGTTATAAGGCTCTAAACTTCCAGGTGTCTGTGTCTTTTTAGGGTAGATCACACGACCCGTCTCTCAAGGTGAAAAAAAGAGCGTAATTTCCTCTCCACGTTGCATGGAAAAAAGACACAGATATCCCCAATCTAAATGTAGTATTTTAGATACCGATATAAATCAATGTAAATAAAATACAAAATTGCTCACCTTCTTTAGAGCCTGTGGTAACTGGCTCTAAGTATTTTTAGCCTAGTGTCAGTTAGTAGGGGTGACACTTCCCCTTCTTGGAATCACTTGCGCAGAGTGTAATTCAATGGTGGATAAAAAATATATGTTTATTTAAGAAACTATTAAAAATGTATATATACTTCTAGAAAATAATAAAAACAAGTAAATATAATACAAATGTATTGAGTGGTCTGATAACAGGTCCACCTGGTTAGCCAAAACGCGTTTCACCGAAAAAATGGCTTCCTCAGTCAGCTCCTGATGGTGTCATGGGTTGAGTCCCCTTTTAAATGTTCGAAATTCCCGCCTAAAATTTCCTCTCCTCGTTTGTATTAGTTGCGTCTGGTGTCCTCAGAATGGCGTCACGTCATTTCCGCCCGTCTGTACTACAGGTTCCATCATGCTTTGTGTTGATTGACGTCACTTCCGGTTTTCGCGGGCAAAATGCTGTCGCGTCACTTCCGGTTTCGGGTACTACATGTCCCATGGTGCAATGGCACCTCGATCTCATTTAATTGAAGTAACACCTATTTCTTTGTAGTCCATTTCCTCCACAACCATACTCAGGGCATATCAAAAGATAAATATATCAGTAGCATAGTAACAAAATACAAGAAAGGGGAAAGGACAATGATAACAATGTACATATAACAACAAATGTCTCCATACAACAATCAATATTATTTAGCAATGTATCAAAGAGGGCCTTTGTGTTAATCTGATATTTAAAATGCATATTTTATAAATAATTAGTGACTTTTACTTATTATGGTTATTTTAAAACTATTAAATGTATAAATTTAGTCTAGTGTATCCCGTAGGTCCAGCATAAAATTAACATAAATATGGATAAAAAAAAAAAAAAAAACTAGCATCCTGAAGAATAACTATAAAAAATGGCAAAGTTCAAAATCTGCATTCAAGCCCAGGGGGGTTAGAGTATTTAAATTAAAAATCCATTTCGTTTCTAATTGACCCAACTTTCTTATTTCATCCTCCCCTCGCCAATTTAAAGTGACTTTTTGAATAGCATAAAAATCTAAAAACTGTGGATCCTTATCATGTAGTAATCTAAAATGATCTGAAACACTGTGTTTGTCATAGCCCTTCTTGATGTTCCGTATGTGTTCATTTATTCTCACATTCAATGGGCGTTTCGTTCTGCCCACATATAGAAAATCACAAGGGCATTTTAAAACGTATATCACTCTTTTAGAAAAACAGGTGATCATTTCCCTTATTTTATGTTCTTTTTCTTTCGTTGAGTCATGAAACTCCCTAATGTGCCTTTTTGTGCTTTTTGTACTCCTACAGGCTAAACACTGTCCACAGCCAAAAAAAACTTTATTCTGAAAAAAAGGTGTAATTGGTTTTTCTTTTATATGATTATGTACCAACTTTTGTTTCAAATTTGAAGCTCCCCTATATACAAATCTTGGTCTCTCTGGTAATATAGAGTGTAACATGGGATCGTTTCTTAGCATGGGCCAATGTTTATTTACTATCTTTTTTATTCTGTGGCTTTCCTGATTAAAATTGGAGATAAAGGGCAAAACATTGTGTTCATTCACCTTAGATTTATATTTCAGGAGGGAAGATCTTTCCATATTTTCTACTTCTTTTATAGTGTTTATCAATAGATCTTCCTCATATCCCTTTTCAACAAATTGATTCTTAACTCTAATGGCTTGAGTTTCAAAAGTGCTTGTGTCAGTGCAATTTCTACGGATTCTCATTAATTGTGCCTTTGGGATGTTCCTTAACCAAGGGGAGAAATGGCAGCTATTTAAAAATATATAGTTATTTACGTCTACAGGTTTAAAAAAGGTTTTTGTTTTAATGTGATCGTCTTCAATAAAAATTGTCAAATCTAAAAAATTCACGCTCTTGGTATTGTATTCTGTAGTTAGTTTAACTCCCCAGTCATTAGTATCTAAAAAAGTTAAAAAAGTCTTTAAAAGGGCTTCTGAGCCCTTCCAAATAAAAAATATATCATCTATGTACCGCTTATAGGTGACCAGGTTCACTTTCCAATCCATGTTGTTATTGATATATTGCTCTTCCCAAAATGCCATAAATAAATTGGCATAGCTTGGTGCGAACCTGGTCCCCATAGCGGTACCTACTTTTTGTAGAAAAAACTCATTGTTAAACCAAAAATAATTGTTTTTTAAAATGAGATCTATTCCCTCTATAATAAAATTAATTTGTTCCTCTGGATATGCTTTGTCTTTATTTAGAAAAAAATGTACTGCCTCTATACCTTTAATATGTGAAATGATCGTGTACAGGGAGCTTACGTCCGCAGTTACCAAAATATATTGTTGTTCCCACTGTATATCCTGTAGTATCTGAATGATATTTAAAGTGTCCTTAAGATAATTGGGAGTTTTCTGGACCACCGGTTGTAGGCATTTGTCCAGGTACTCCGATAGTCTGCTGGATATAGAATCAATACCCGAGACTATCGGTCTACCTGGAGGGTTGGTAAGGTGCTTATGGATCTTAGGGAGGTGATAGAATACAGGAATCTTTGGTTTATCAATATTGAGATATTTGTATTCTCTGTCATTTAATACTTCAATTTCCTTCCCTTTTTTTAGCAAATTTTCAAATTTCTTTTTAATATTGATGGTTGGATCGCTGAATAATTTTTGATATGTTATTTCATCACCTACCAGCCTAAGGCCTTCTAATACATAATCTTTTGTGTTCATAACCACAATACCACCACCCTTGTCCGCCAGTTTTATAACCTTATTTTTATCTTTCTGGAGTGTTTTTAATGCCTGCCATTCTTTTTTGTTTAAATAATAATATTCTCTTTCATTGTTCAAACTGAGCTCAACTCCTGATGCATGGAGAAAAGGCCTTCACAAGCCTCTGCTATTGTGTACATAGTTTATACTAAGTGACCCATAGGTTGAGGAGGCGGTGACCGTGGCGGTGTCGGTGGAAGCGGTGGTGGAGGAGGAGGAGGAGGTAGCCAACACTGTTTTTATATATATATATATATATATATATATATATATATATATATATATATATATATATATATATATTAGGTGCTCATGATAGTACAGAGTAAAAATACCATAATTAAATGTAGGATAGTAAAAAGGGCAAGTTGGTTGTGGTGTGCCGGAACCGACGATGAGGTAGGCCTGAGAAAGAAGAGGGCCTACCCAGGAAAAAGAAATAGAAAGGAAATAAATGTTAAAATGTGGTGTGGTGGGAGAGTCATTCAACGCTGACCTCGAACGGTAATGAGCAAGGTAAGGAGTGTGCCTTAAGTAGACTAGGAGTGGATACCAAGCACCTCCCACAAATCCAGGCCAAATTGCCTTAATACTTGTGTTAGGTGCTCATGATAGTACAGAGTAAAAATACCATAATTAAATGTAGGATAGTAAAAAGGGCAAGTCGGTTGTTGTGTGCCGGAACCGACAATGAGGTAGGCCTGAGAAAGAAGAGGGCAAAATTAAGTAATCAAATTTATTACAGACAACCAATACAGATACATATATCAACCAGACATGTTTTTGAAAGCAACCCTTAATTCTTGTACCGGGTTCGGTATGTATCGTGAGTGGGCGGAAGACTTCAAGCGCCCCAGTGTTTTTATAACATGAACTGGAATGTTGACGCTGGAGGCTGTGGACGCTGCTCCTATGTGGAAGGAGTGCCCTGAGTAGTTAGCTGCTTTGAGGCCCAGTTGAGTGAGCAAAGACCTGATGTAGGTCATGTAATAGTAGTAATGGTTGTGATGGTAGTGAATTATGATGCTGTATGTATGCATCCAGAACCTTGACGGGGCACCATCTGTTGTGCGTGGGATAGTATGGAATGTTTACTGGTATGTGCTGACTGGTTTTGGATTGAGGTAGCATCAGGATGTAATGATCCATGTGTTTTGTTAAGTGGGAATAGAGGAGAATAGGAGTAGATTGTGTTGTGTTGGTTGTAGTAAACTAGGTCTTAGGAATCCATAGAAAGCTATGTATATTGCTGCTTTGATGACATAATTTGTATTGGTGTCAAAAGGTTTTAAATCAAGCAGGTTAGACAATGCTTTGAAGATATGGTTATCTATTGGTATCCTCTGTGATGTACGTGTGGGTTCAGATTTCTGAATGCCTCTGAGTATAGTCTTAATCTGGTGAGAGGCCATGAAACTAGTGTTGTTTGGTTGTAAGATTAGCATATGGTGTTGAATGCCTGTGAGATAAAGTTTGATGGTGTTATATGACATTTTAAGTTTAAGGAGGCAAAAAGAAGCAAAACCCCCAAAAAGATGTGATAACAAATTGTTGCATGATGTTATGTTCCAAAAGGAATCTTTTGAATAGTGTAAAAGCCCTATCATATGTTTTGGGTGTATTTTTTGACAGTGCCAATTGGGACAGTGTCCTGCTAGTTGTTGAAATGTTGGAGTGGTGGTGGCTGTGAGCGCAGCTGATGGGAGTGCTTGATGAAATGCCTGAAATTTAAAACGAGACAAACTGTCAGCAGCTGTGTTACATATACCTGGAACATGAAAACAATATAGAAAGAAATTATGACAAGCTGCCAACCAAGTGAGTTTCCTCAGAAATCTCATGATCGTAAGGGATTTGGAGTGACCTTTGTTGATGATGTGACAGGTTCAGGGCCAGACTGGAAATTTCCCGGTAACCTGGGGGCTGTGCTGACACATGGGTGCCACCGGGTGGCCGGTCCGGTGGCACTCTGAGAGGGGGCCGGCCGCGTTGCAGACTGGAGCCGCCGGGCCGGGTGGCAGCTTCGCCGGTCCGGCGGCACTCCAGTCACTGCTGTCACTGCTGGCTGATGGAGGAGGAGCCTGTCTACCATGCTCCCTCGCGGTTCCCACAATGGGAACCACGAGGGAGCATGGTAGACAGGCTCCTCCTCCATCAGAAGCCAGTGACTGGAGTGCCGCCGGACCGGCGAAGCTGCCACCCGGCCCGGCGGCTCCAGTCTGCAACGCGGCCGGCCCCCTTGCCTTCTTTAAGGTAAATTGGGGGGGAAGGTGTGAGGGGAATAGAGAGTGGAGAGAAGGGAGACACAGGAAAGGAGGGTGGGAGGGAGAGGGAGAGACACAGGAGAGAGGAGGGAGGAGGGAGAAGGGAGGACACAGGAAAGGAGGGTGAGGAGGGAGGGAGAAGGGAGACACAGGAAAGGGGGGAGGGAGTGAGAAGGGAGGGAGAAGGGAGAGACACAGGGAAAGGGGGGTGGGAGTGAGAAGGGAGAGACACAGGGAAAGGGGGGAGGGAGTGAGAAGGGAGAGACACAGGGAAAGGGGGGAGGGAGGGAGAAGGGAGAGACACAGGGAAAGGGGCCATTTTACCATTCATTATCGCCCCGGAAAGCAAAACGGTAACGCCGACAAACTGAACTTATCTGAACTTATCCAGACAAACTGAACTTGAAAAATGATCTGTGAGTACTCCTCCGGACATCCCCAAGCCGATCCGGTGGGATCAGACTGTGTATGCCGGCTTGGATCTGGGGGAGCATTGTGGCAAACCTAGCCACTAAAGAAAATTTTGTTTCACTTTAAGGGTTACCCTAGAAAGACTGGTTTATATATGCAGTTTGATGTATCTGTTTAAAATGTGAAAGAGGGAATTCATATGCTAGTGGCTCGAAAGCCGCTAGCATTCATTGATAGTTTCACGAACAGTGATTTTCAACACTGTTTGTGAAACAAACAAAATACCGAATGGGAGCCCACACATTCCCGGGTGGCCGTCGTTTGGCTACCGGCCACGAGGTGGCGGCCATCTTGGATTTCCTTTGTGCCCAGCTGTGTTTGGTCATCTAGTGCCTAGAACTAAAACCGGCTAATCGACAGCACGAACACCGCTGGACTTCCACGCCGTTCGGGAGCGCCGGTCTTTCGGTACTTTTCCCCCACTTATGTATTCGTGACTTTTATGATGAATGTATGTTAAAGTATATTTTGTGCAGCGTTTGGCTGATTGTGTGGGGATCTGAGCGGTACTTTCACGAAGTGTGCGCTCAGACCACAGCTATCTGACGAACGGTCATTCTGTACAGTGACATGAATAAAATAAAAGTTATGGATTTTTATGTAAAAAGCCAGTTCTGCTTTAAGGAGGGATAATCCACTTAACAGGATATTCTAGTGGGAGTATCCCTCTTGTACAGCAGTGCATGGTGGGAGAAATGTTCTATATGTTAAGTTCCCTATGTAGTCCCCCACTGTACAACCCCTCTAAAGTCAGTAAGGAACCCCTTGCATGAGGAACCACATAAATACTGGAGCTTGTAAATAAAACAGTCAGTTGACTCCCATCAAGTGTTTCATCTGGTTACTGGGGGATTTGGGATATTGCCTTCATTTTCAACGCTTTCCTTGGATTACCTTCTTTTACCAGCGGAGATAATGGGATTTAATATTGCAGCTCCGCTACAATATACATAGATAATACATATATAATTTAATTTTAAGTGTATTTTGGTTCATAACAAAATACAGTAAGAATTAAATTATAAATAAAAATTGTTAAAAACCCACTTCTTCATAAAAGCGTATCAATTAAACTGTTAATAGCTCCTGACTGATTCCTCTTCTGCAACTTTTACTAGTCTAATACTATCCTTACCTTTTTGCGTCATTTTACCCCACTCCCTCTAGCATGTAAGCTCATTGAGCAGGGCCCTCAACCCCTCTGTTCCTGTGTGTCCAACTTGTCTGGTTACAACTACATGTCTGTTCGTCCACCCATTGTAAAGCGCTGCGGAATTTGACGGCGCTCTATAAATATCATAATAATAATAATAATAATAAATGTATAATATGCTAATCATGTGTTTTAATTAACTTATAATATACTATACATGTATAATACATGTATAATATGCTGTGTGAGTGTGTGATTTTAACTTTATTTTACTTCTTAGGAAGTAGGGGACTGCCTGAACACTCAGCCTGTGGTGCATTTCTTGCAGTCCAATAACGCCATCAGGCTTTTAAAACTGTCCGTCTCCACCAGACTGAATGACAGCATTTCAAAGGCCAGGAATATTGAAATGCTGGCATTCTGGGCCAGGGATTGCAGGTGGGTAGGGAGGTACTTCCTCTTTCTCTCCAGTGTTTGGGAGATGGACAGCTGAACGCTTCCATGGGACAGTGTGGAGATGCTGGACAATTGTGTACCTGGCCTATGCTGGTGCAGGAACCCACCCTCCAAGCCACTTGTGAATGACTGGCCTGATAACCGTGGAAATGACCCCTCTTCCTCCTCCTCTTCTTCCTGTGCCACATCCTATTCCATCATCACTCAAAGCGTTTTTTCAAGGAGACATAGAAGCGGGATAGTAAGGCTGAGAACGGCATCATCGTCACTGGCCATGTTGGTGGAGTACTTGAAACAGCACAACATAGCACACAGGTCTCGCATGGAGGCCCACTCATTGGTGGTAAAGTGGTGCTGTTCCGCAGAGTGACTGACCCGTGCATGATGCAGCTGAAACTCCACCATCGCCTGCTGCTGCTCGCACAGTCTCTCCATCATGTGCAAGGTGGAGTTCCACCTCGTGGGTACATCGCATATAAGGCGGTGAGCGGGAAGGCCGAAGTTACGCTGCAGCGCAGACAGGCGAGCAGCAGCAGGGTGAGAACGCCAAAAGCACACACAGATGGCCCGCACTTACTGCAGCAGCTCTGATATATCTAGTTTTTCAGGAATTTCTGCAACATCAAATTCAGCACAGGCAAGGGATGTGTGTCAAACCGGCAAGGCACAGAGCTGCTACAAGATTTCACCCATAATCGCACACCACCAGGCTGGGCTTGAGGCTCAGTGGCAGCAACCACTCATCGGTCTGTTGTTCCATGCCTGTCCACAGCTCCAACATCATCTTCCACACACTCCTCAACCCTGCCCTCCTTGCCGGTCTGCACACTGCAGAAAGCCACAGCATTTGGCAACTGTGTTTTTCCAACATGTAAAATCTGCAAAGGACATATGGAAATTGTTTTAGAATTGTATTCAGGCAACAGTTTTCCCTATAAACTGACCTCTCAATTTGACTTGTGAGGGTATTGCCCCAGAATTACAATATTGTTTAAGTACCTCTTAGCTATTGATAACTGGTATAAATATAGCAGCTTGTTATCTGGTAGTTACTAGTGTAGAAAATATCAATCTGTTTTCTATCACTTAGATCTGTTTTTTAAAACTGCTATGTCACAGCAGTATTTGACGGTTCTATTTGACTCTCAGATATGAAGTGCACACCCCAAATGTACTATTTAGCACCCCAAAAATTTGAATGTTTAAAACTGCAATGTAAGCACGGTATTTGTCGGTTCTATTTGACTCTCAGATATGAAGTGCATGCCCCAAATTTACTTTTTAGCACCTAAAAACATTAGAATTTTTAAAACTGCTATGTCACAACAGTATTTGACGGTTCTATGTGACTCTCAGATATGAAGTGCAGGCCCAAATTTACTTTTTAGCACCAAAGAAATGTGAAATTTTCAAAGTGCGATGTAAGCACAGTATTTGACGATTCTATTTGACTCTCAGATATGAAGTGCACACACCAAATGTACTATTTAGCACCTAAAAAATGTGAATGTTTAAAACTGCAATGTAAACACAGTATTTGACGGTTCTATTTGACTCTCAGATATGAAGTGCATGCCCCAAATTTACTTTTAGCAACTAAAAAATTTGAATTTTTAAAACTGCTATGTCACAGCAGTATTTGACGGTTCTATTTAACTCTCAGATATGAAGTGCAGGCCCCAAATTTACTTTTTAGCACCAAAGAAATTTTAATTTTTCAAAGTTCGACGTAACCACAGTATTTGACGGTTTTATTTGACTCTCAGAGGTGAAGTTTACTTTTTAGCACCTAAAAATTTTTAATTTTTAAAACTGCTATGTCACAGCAGTATTTGACGGTTCTAATGTACTATTTAGCACCAAAAAGTTAGATTTTTTTTAAAACCAACAATGTAACAGTAGTATTTAAGGGTTTTATTGGACTGCAAGAAATGCATTATGCAAATGTACTATTTAGCACCAAAAAAATTGCAGTATTTAAAAATGCCTAGATGGTGCCCACTGAGCTACCAGAACAGGATTAAAGTAATGTGCCTGGCACACATGCAGTTGCAAGTGCACTGCACTCTCTGTGGCACTGGGCTCCGGGCAGGGTACAAAATTGTAGTATAGCACCCACAAAAATAATCGCTGTAGTTTGCAGATTCAACACCAGAATTCTTTCCTAATCTGTCCCTCACAGCTGCAGCATCCTCTCCTTACACTATTAAGAGCTCATGTGCGTGCGGTGCTACGTGACTCCAGCTTATATATAGAGACTGGGTCACATGCTGCACTGGCCAACTTCTTAGTAGGCATGGCTGTGATGGCTTCTAAGGACACATGAGTCAAACGCTTGTTGATTGGCTGCCCTGCAGCCTTTCAAAACACACCATTAAATCGCCGAACACCAAACTCCAACCCGAACTTACACTGATATGTCCATGTTCGGGTCCGGGGTCCAAAAACCGTAATGTTCGGTACGAACCCGAACTTTACAGTCCAGGTTCACTCAACTCTATTTGTAAGCCATCAAAGAAAACAAAATTGTCACACAAAACGATCTAATTATATAAAGTAGACATCACAGGCTATTTACCTAAGGTTATTTTGACACTTTTTTGTAGCCATTTCACCACCAATCTCTGCTAAATATTGTATTAAAATTGTGTTTTTTTTTATTTATTTTTTACTTACAAACTTACAACACGGATCTTTTAATGTGTATTTCGTAAAGCTGATGCATGCTATACAAAACCTCATTTTGTGTTCGGCTACATCTGCGGAGTACAATGATACCTGCATTGTATGCCTTTGCCACTATCTTGTGAAGCTGCAATGCCATAAAATAGACCAGGCTATTTCAGTTTCTGCAGTTAGAAATTTCAGTGACAGATTTGATGGGCCTTTGTCTTATTTTGGGGCATTAAAGCAGTTTGACTGTTCAAAACCCCCCACAAATGCCTACCATTTGTAAAAGAAAACACTACTGGGTAACCCACATGATTTATATAGCACCTTAACATGCCACCATTTCTTTCACTAATATATGTCAACGGTTATGGTAAAAAAATATTTTTTGATCAAAGCCCCCAAATTATGCTCGGCTAACTCTTCTGAGTAGAACAATACCCCCAGGAATGGCTTTGGCACTATTTTGTGAAGCTACAGTGCAATATAGGAGACCTATCCAATTCAATAAAATTTTGAGAGACGAATTTGATGGGCCTATGTTTCTATTTGGGGTACCATTTCTTAGATTTAGACATTTTTATTAATAATGACCATTTCTTAGATTTAGAAATTTTTATTAATAATGAACATATTCATACTAAAACTTTTTTTAAAGAAGTATGTACTAATAATGTCATTGATGTATCTAGTTGCCATCATAAGCCCTGGCTTCAAGGAATCCCTAAAAGTCAACTCCTCCGTTTACGTAGAAATTGTTCCCTTACACAAGATTTTGAGGAACAATCTCAATTGCTGTCCAATAAATTCTTCCAAAAAAACTACCCTAGGAGTGACTTAGATAAAACATTAAAGAATATTAGTGAAACCAATAGATCCGAACTATTAGAATATAAGACTAAAAAAGAAGCCAAAACTGCCCCAGTATTGCCAATTGTTTTCGACTTCAATAACAAAAGCAATGTTTTGAAGAAGATTATAAAAAAACATTGACATATATTAAAACAGGATGAGACTTTATCCGGGATTATCCCTGAGAAACCACAAGCACTTTATCCCCTAGTCCCTCCATATTTTTAACTAAACCCAATGGCTTTTTTAAATGTAATAGATGTATAGTCTGTAAACGGACTAGTGAAGTTATTCAATCTAAAATTACATCATTTACATCAATAATTACTCAAAAAACCTATCAAATAAAACATTTTATTCATTGCAATACGAAAAACGTGATCTACCTCTTGGAATGCCCTTGTGGCCTTCAATATGTGGGCATGACTACCAGGGATTTAAAAACGAGACTAGCCGAGCATTGCAGAAATATTCTAAAAGGCTATGAAAACCATTCAGTCTCGAAACATTTCCTACAGCATGGAAAGAACCCCAAATTTCTTAAATGTATTGGTATTGACACATGTAATATCCCATGGAGAGGGGGTGACATTAAAAAAGTTTTAGGTAAAAAAGAAATGGAATGGGCATATAACTTAAAAACTCTTGCCCCCACAGGGTTAAATATTGATTTTGATCTTTTACATTTTTTGTAATAACCCATACTGTGTTTTTATTATCTTCTTAGTATTCCTTTTTTTTTTATTATTTATTTTAACTTCACCTTGTGCCCATACATGTCTTTTTTACCTTCTTTTTATTTTTATTTTATTTTTCATATTTTTTACATTGTTTACATTTTATATTTTAATTTGTACTCATTACATGTTTTTATATTTACATAGTACAAATCTTATAATGTTAGAGTTTTTTTAAAATAATTTATTTATATAATATTATGTGCTCTATGTATATACATATATTGTATTGAGGGTGATGCTCTGTGGCTTTTTTGTAAATGCATTTGTCTTATTTCAACTCTCTGTGGCTGCCTGCTTATCTAAGCAGACAGACCAGCCTGGAGGCTCCTATGTGATCAAGATTCCCCTCCTCCTATTTAAATTTTATTCAGCAGCCCTCCCACCTTCTGACACATGCGTTCCGTTTGGATTGGAACGCATGCATCTTATTCGAGCATCAGGTGACGCGGAAGTAATTATAGTTGCGCGTCACATGATTATGACGCATGCGTTCCATTTAGACGGAACGCATGCGGTTCATTTGAGCATCACGTGACGCGGAAGCAATTCTAATCACGCGTCACGTGATTGCTTCTTTTAATGTATTTTATACCTTATTTAACTTTAGTTTTTACAATATTCCTCCACACTTATCTTATAATTCCTTTTTTATATTAATACACATTATAATAACTGGTTTTGTTCATCACTACAATACTAACGATTTGATGAATTTCAAACCCCCATAGCATTATTGTATGTTATATAAACCTTTGAATGTCAGGTGTGCCTTTCTTTTATTATTATCTACTTGAAGAAGCCTTTTGATGCGAAACGCGTTTAGATATTACTATTTTAATTAATTGTTTTATAATAAAGAATTCAGTTTGGCATAAAACACTTTATTGCCATTTTTCTTTATTTTCTTTATTTTATTTTACTTCTGCACCTGACCTACATCCACAAGGAACCTAAAGAATCCATATATACCACCTAAATGTTCACACCGAGCAGTACAAGTCTGCTTTATAGAATGTAAGTAATTTACTTTACATCCTTACGCTCAATTATATACAGAGAGCACTATATTCTTATTCTCTCATTTTGGGTCGAACAATATCTATTTGAACACTGAACCTGGGCCAGGAACTCTCCAATCAAATAATACTTTGCATATCCTTGAGTGGAGATTATTCCACTTCACGCGCATAATATCAGAGCTAGGACCTAGCTCTGAAAATTGTGAGTACGGCTATTTTTTACTATTTTAGAATTTTACTCTCGCTGATATACTGTACCATTGGAGTTCCTGTTTCTGTTTCCCTTTCATATATTCTTCACTGGATCCGAGTATACCATTGTGAAGATTCTACTCCGTCTGACGTCTCAGGATTCCCTGTTTCCTCAAAAAGAACCCACCATTACGGACTCTTGATAAGTGTTTTGGACTATTGCTGCTTATTATTTCATACTTACTTTTATTATCTGATATTTTATTTTACACTCTGTATATGTTTTATTATACATTTTAGGCGCACTCTTATCCTTTTTATCTATTATAGTAGTTTGACTGTTCCAAAAAAAAAAAATCCTACCATTTGTAAAAGTAGACACTCCAGGGTATCTCATATGGTGCATGTTGTGCCTTAACATGCCGCCATTTCTTCACCAATATATGTAAAGTTTTGTGGTAAAAAAATATCTTTGGCATTTTTTACTTACACATTACATTTTTGCTGGGCATTTTGTATATTTGAAATGTGCCAATTTGATCAAAGCCCCCAAATTATGTTCAGCTTCTGAGTAAAACAATATTCCCATTGAATGTCTGTTTCAATTTGGGGCATTATAGCAGTTTGTCTGTTCAAATAACTCCACAAAGGCATACCATTTCTTAAAGAAGACACACCAGGCTATTTCAAAAGGCATATTTTAAACCTCAGCGTAGGATCATTTTTTTTTTGCTAGAATACCCCCATGTGTACCTTTTTCAGGTATATGTGGATGTTGAAGGGTCACATTTGAGACCAAGCCATATCAGGTTTTTTTCACACTTTGAATTTTAAATCGGGGTCCATGTCCAATTTTATAGGTTGCTAATTCAAATCACCCCACAAAGGCCTGCAAATCACCCCACAAAGGCCTGCAATTTCTTAAAGTGGGGTGATTTGAATTAGCAAGTCGAGAAGATATTAATTACTCTGAGACATTGTCTGACAGAATTCAGAATCCTCCTCGGTACTGAACTTCCTAAACATTTTGAACTTTCTAAACAAGAACTTTAACTGAATAATGTTATAAGTGATTTTTGTAAAATATTTTTACCCCAAATGTAACACTAAACCTCCCAATTCCCCATGAATTACCACCTATCCTAATTAACTAAATAAAAATAATAAAGACAGTAGTTTTTTACTTTCTTGTGCAGTCTGCATTTTTACACACTACATTTGTTGCATTTAAAAAAGCCCTTAGGTTTCATTAGAAAGGACTGATTATTCACTTCTTAGTGTAGTTTTAGTTAAAATAGATTAGGTCTATCTGGGGTAATTCCTTTTAAAATTGCTTCCTGTTTAAATATATGCCAGTGTTTATTAACTCCTTAAGGACAGCGAGCGTGCTATGCCGTCCTTGGGCAGGCAGCATAGCAGGTCCCCACCTTCCTATTCACTTACCCACTCGCCGGTGACCCCACACCAGTGATCGCTGTGGGGGGACTCACCTGGCATCCCAGTGCATCCCCCTGCTGCTGTTCCAGGCCTCCTGAGCCACGTGATTGCGAGGACCTCACGATCACATGGACGGCATAGCTGTCCACAGCAGTGCCAGCAGGGGGAGTGCCTGGAATGACAGGTACTCCCTCTGCTGCCTGAAAAAAATAAACAAAAGTTTAAAACAGTTTAAAATACAATTATATATACTTATATTATATGTATTGTTAAGACACCCCTTGTGTCTTTAAACGAAACCACCGTTTAGTCAGCCTTCCCCTTCTGCAATACCAATAATCTCCGTTCGCATGAACTGCAGTGTACGAACCAAACTCAGGGGAAGCGGCAATCTCCCGACCGGGATCCGTGAACGGCTCCAACCTCCCGAACGGAACTCCACGAACTGCTGCTAGCCGCCGAACAATAATATCCACCAAGAGGCTTTCGGTTCCATCCAGCAGTCTCTAAACGCAAATAATAAATCCCCCAATAACGAGACAGAAGCTCCGCATTGAGGGTCAAACAGGATCTGGCTTTACTGTGGGCTACCTGCCCGTATTTATGCAGGTCTCCCACTTGGTGGACACTCCCCTAGGGGACCAAATGGGAGACTGTAATGACAGACAGGCATGGGGACATTCCAGACATACAGTCACAGCTTTTACCCACAATGCACTATGGTTTCCTCCTCTCTGCCCTGGAGATAATTAAGAAGTAACTCAATTATCTCCAGGACAAAGCCAGTCGCCATTTTAAATATAAAACCAGAAAATACATAAAAATATATAACTTTACAAAAACCGAACATTTCCCATTTGCATCACATATCCCCAGATAGCCTGGATCTGAGTGCATATTATTAGCTTATAGCACTCAGAACCCACACACATAGTTCAATCGCCATGGAGTCAAAGTTCTTACAGTCTTTCGGTATACGAATGACTCCATGGGAAGGCTATCTTGGTTAAGTCCTTTCGTATGCTTCAAAGCTCCCGAACGGCCGGTATTCGTATGCTTTTGTGGAGGCAGCCAGGCGTTCCTTTGTTTCAGCGGTGTTCGGCAGAAAAAGTGTCAGTTTTTAGTTCCATGAAAATAGAGCCAAACACCACTGGGCTTTCGCGTGGTTTAAAATGGCCGCTGCCTCATGGTCGACATACGAATGACGACCACCCTGAATTTGGTTTAATTGAGAAGTGTCTGCGGTTAACCACAACGTTCTAATTGGGATCAATAGGTTAACCAGCAGCACACTCCTCTCCTGGGTGGCCGTCCGTTCGGTAGGTTTGTTCGGGAAAAACAGTCATTCGTATGGCTGGGCTATAGGAAACAGCCATTTACATGAACGGGGCAGAAGCAGACGAATCCACCGCAATAAATAGACAGATGGTTCTGTCACACGGCTCCCTCCTTGTGGGACACTCCGGCAGACCCGGCTTGACCCTTTGGCGGGTCAACTTGGGTATGACCGGACTAGGAGGTGGTGGAGACGTCTGTTTGCCGAGATAACCTATCTGCATTCCCGTTCAGCTTACCGGGTCTGTAGCTGATAGTAAAATTGTAGGGCTGCAATGCCAAGCTCCATCGCAGTAGTTTCCCATTGTCTCCTGAGACCCGGTTAAGCCAAACGAGTGGGTTATGATCCGTCACCAGGGAAAACTCTTGCCCGTATAAGTAGGGACTTAACTTTTTCAATGCCCAGACCAAGGCCAAACACTCCTTTTCCACTGCCGCATAACTCACTTCTCTGGGTAACAACTTTCTGCTGAGATATGCGACAGGGTGCTCTCCTCCATCTTCCCCGACTTGGCTCAGCACAGCCCCCAGTCCATACATGGAAGCATCTGTGTGGACGAGAAAGCGTTTGTTAGGGACTGGGGCAGCCACAAGAGCCTGTTTCAGTGCCTGGAACGCAGCTTCACAAGCCGGAGACCACAGGACCTGCTTAGGCAAGTTCTTCTTCATCAGGTCTGTCAGGGGCTTAGCAATAGTGCTGTAGTTAGGGACAAAACGTCGGTAGTACCCTGCCGTCCCCAAGAAGGCCAATACCTGGGTCTTAGTGGTAGGTGTGGGCCAGTTAGCCACTGCCTCTACCTTGGCTGGCTCTGGTCTCTGGCTCCCACATCCCACTCTGTGACCCAGGTACTGTACTTCAGCCATACCTAGATGGCACTTCTCTGGCTTCAATGTCAGGCCAGCGGCCCGAATTGTATCCAGCACTACCCCTACATGTACCAGGTGTTCCTCCCAGGACCCACTGTAGATCGCAATGTCGTCCAAGTATGCACAGGCAAATTCTTGGAAGCCATCCAGGAGTCTATCAACCATCCGTTGGAAGGTAGCCGGGGCATTTTTCATCCCAAAAGGCATGACCTTAAATTGGTACAGGCCAAATGGGGTGACAAATGCCGACTTGGGGATAGCATCCTCGGCCAGGGGAATCTTCCAGTAGCCCTTACACAGGTCTATGGTGGTCAGATAGCGCCCCCTGGCAATACAATCTAGCAATTCGTCTACCCGGGGCATTGGGTAGGCGTCAGTTGAGCCGCCTGTAGTCCACACAGAACCGGGTGGTCCCATCTTTCTTGGGCACCAGGACTACAGGCGAAGCCCAAGGGCTGTCGGAGTGCTCAATGAACCCAAGTTGGGTCATCTTCTGTATCTCCTTCCGCATTCCTTCACGGACTGCTTCAGGGATACGATAGGGGGGCTGTCGTAAGGGGGCCTGTCCAGGGGTCTCTAGGGTGGTATAACCTGGCTCCTGGGAGAACGTCGCCTGCTTCTCCCATAACAACTGCTGCGAATGTACCCTTTCTGTGGGGTTCAACCTGTCCCCTAGCTGTACAAGGGTAGTAAGGTCAGTCTGGGAATCCATTTCTAACAAATCAGGAAGGGGTAGATTCTCAGAATCATCTGCAGCTGGGGCACATACTGCTGCAATGTTCTCAGGTCTCTCCTGGTACTCTTTCAGCATGTTCACATGAAAGGATCGCTGGACCCTCTCATCTGTACAGCTGGCTATCAAGTAAGTAGTATCGCAGATCTGCGCTACCACTCGGTACGGGCCCTGCCAAGATACTTGCATCTTGTTTGCCTTCACAGGTTTGAGCACCAATACCTTCTGCCCAACCTGGAAGACGCGCTGTCGGGCACCCTGATTGTACCATCTCTTCTGTCTCCCCTGGGCCGCCTGGAGATTCTCCCTTACCATCAGGGACAGTTTCTCCATGCAGTCCCGGAGTTCCAGAACATATGGCACTATGGGGGTCCCCTCCTGCTCCCCTTCCCCCTCCCAGTGGCCTCGAATGAGATCTAGGGATCCACGGACCCTTCTCCCATACAGCAACTCAAAGGGGGAGAACCCAGTAGATTCCTGGGGCACCTCTCTGTAAGAAAATAACAGATGAGGCAGGAACCTCTCCCAGTCTCTGCAAGTATCTGTAAAGGTCCTCAGCATCTGTTTGAGGGTACCGTTAAAGCGCTCGCAGAGACCGTTAGTCTGTGGATGGTAGGGTGAGCGAAGTAACGGTTTAATGCCACATACTTTCCACAGCTGCTGGGTGAGCACAGCGGTGAATTGGGTTCCCTGGTCGGAGAGGATCTCCTTAGGGAACCCGACCCTAGTAAAAATTCTAACCAGGGCATCAGCAACCGTCTCTGCCTCTATATTAGACAGCGCTACTGCCTCTGGATAGCGAGTGGCATAGTCCACCACAGTAAGAACGTACTTCTTACCTGATGGACTAGCCCTGGCCAGTGGACCCACAATGTCAACAGCTATGCGGGAAAAGGACTCCCCTATAATAGGCATCGATAATAGCCTAGCCTTAGGGTGGTCCTCCCGCTTTCCTACCCATTGACATGTGTCACACTGCAATACATCCGCACAGCCTGGTTAAAGTTTGGCCAAAAGAAATTCTGTGAGATCCTATAGGCTGTGCGGCGGGACCCTAGATGTCCAGCTAACGGAACATCATGCCCTATCCGCAGAATCTCCTGCCGGTACTTGGCAGGTACCTCTAGCTGTCGATTCGGCGGAGGGACAACACTCTTCTGGGAAGGCTTAGGGACCCTATATAACCTGTCCCCCACCCACTCATACCGCTCCTCATCTACTCCTTCCTCTCCAGCCTCTGCTCTATCTCGGTATTTCTGGAGAGTCGGGTCTGCCCGGGTTTCCCTCCCAAACTCCTCTGGGGAATCCCAGCTTAAGGGAACCTGATCTAAAGTACCAGTCGGGGAAGAGGGTCTTACCTGGGTCTCATCAGCAGGTGGGCCGGTTCCAGCAGCACGGGTCTGAGCACGAGTAGTCACTGGGTTAACGTCTGCAGGGCCCATCGGGGCATAGGCTGAAACCAAAGGGGCCAAATCATTCCCAAGAAGAACATCAGCAGGCAAGTCTTTCATAACCCCCACATCCATGTGTCTAGCGCCCACTCCCCAATCCAAATGTAACCGGGCAACAGGTAAGCGGAACACGGCGCCTCCTGCTACCCTCACTGCCACAGTGTCTCCAGTGTGTTGGTGTTCCGAGACTAGGTTCTTTTGGAGCAATGTCATGGTGGCTCCTGTGTCTCTCAGTCCGTTCACCACTTTGCCATTCAGCTTCACGGTCTGCCGGTGTTGCTGGCGATTATCCTGGTGAGCTGCTTGCACTGGGTCGGCCTCGTGTAGAATGCCCCAGACCTCCTCCTGCTCAATACAGTGAGCAGCGGGCTGAGGTGGCCGCTGATTCCCGCTGGCTGGTCTCCTCCACTACTGGGCTTGATTGGCGCTGTTCAGGGGACATTCCGGTCGCTTGTGCCCAAACTGTTTGCACCCAAAGCACCAAATTGGTTGTGAATAATCCCTGGCATTGAACCGGGATGGTTGCACATAGTTATTAGCTGGCGGTACGGCTGGTCGATACTCCAGTCTGGCAGGGACTTTGGTAGCTTTGTATCCAACTTGCGAGCGTCCGTATATTTGTCTGCCAGACGGGCAGCCTCAGGTAGGGTAGAGGGTTTCCTATCCCTGACCCACTCCCGGACCCCAGTAGGTAGTCTACCAAAGCAGTGTTCCAGCAAGAACACCTGTAGCACCTCCTCCACAGTTACTGCTTGGCATCCTGCCATCCAGTGGGCTGCGGTATGATTAACTCTGCAGGCCCATTCTACATAAGAGTCACCAACCTGCTTGTTGGTTTCTCTAAATCGCCATCTGTAAGCTTCTGGAGTCACCGCATACCTGGCTAGGAGCGCATCCTTCACCGCCCGGTAGCTGGTGATCTCCTCCTCTGGGATGGCCCGAAATGCTTCACTAGCCCGGCCGGATAATTTCCCAGAGAGGATGGTGACCCATTCATCTGCGGGTACCTGGTGTAGGGCACACTGCCTCTCGAAGTCAGCCAGGAACCCATCAATCTCTCCCTCTGTTTCCACAAAAATTTTAAATGCAGCAAATGGTACCTTTTTTCTACCAAAATTGTTATTGGGTACCTCCGCTGCTGCAGCTCCTCTTTCCCGGAGCGCCTGGTGTGCCATTACTGCTGCCTGCACACACTCCACAATGTCGGCTGAGGGGTTGGGGCCAAAGTGTGCCAGCCTTATTTGCACTGCCCGGTTAAATTGTATTTCCTCGGGTGTTAAATCCAAAATACTAGGCACATTAGCTCTCTCCATTCCCTGTGCTGCATCCATCTCCAGTAGTAAAGCAATAATTTCTCTCTTTTTCAAATTGCTTGCTGACCTTCGTCGGCGTTCCAATGTATCAATATAGCACGCCTTAATTCCTCATACTGCATGTCTTGTAGCTGACCTTTTGTGCTGTGGGATTCATCCCGTCGCTCGCCCCCAATTGTTAAGACACCCCTTGTGTATTTAAACGAAACCACCGTTTAGTTAGCCTTCCCCTTCTGCAATACCAATAAACTCCGTTCGCATGAACTGCAGTGTACGAACCAAACTCAGGGGAAGCGGCAATCTCCCGACCGGGATCCGGGAATGGCTCATACCTCCCGAACGGAACTCCACGAACTGCTGCTAGCCGCCGAACAATAATATCCACCAAGAGGCTTTCGGTTCCATCCAGCAGTCTCTAAACGCAAATAATAAATCCCCCCAATAATGAGACAGAAGCTCCACATTGAGGGTCAAACAGGATCTGGCTTTACTGTGGGCTACCTGCCCGTATTTATGCAGGTCTCCCACTTGGTGGACACTCCCCTAGGGGACCAAATGGGAGACTGTAATGACAGACAGACATGGAGACATTCCAGACATGCAGTCACAGCTTTTACCCACAATGCACTATGGTTTCTTCCTCTCTGCCCTGGAGATAATTAAGAAGTAACTCAATTATCTCCAGGACAAAGCCAGTCGCCATTTTAAATATAAAACTAGAAAATACATAAAAATATAAAAC
Organism: Pelobates cultripes; assembly: GCA_933207985.1. Classification (NCBI taxonomy): domain Eukaryota; kingdom Metazoa; phylum Chordata; class Amphibia; order Anura; family Pelobatidae; genus Pelobates; species Pelobates cultripes. The sequence goes on from OW240923.1 coordinate 51,402,117, forward strand.
TTTACAAAAACCGAACATTTCCCATTCGCATCACATATCCCCAGAGAGCCTGGATCTGAGGGCATATTATTAGCGAATAGCGCTCAGATCCCACACACATAGTTCAATCGCCATGGAGTCAAAGTTCTTACAGTCTTTCAGTATACGAATGACTCCATGGGAAGGCTATCTGGGTTAAGTCCTTTCGTATGCTTCAAAGCTCCCGAACGGCCGGTATTCGTATGCTTTCGTGGAGGCAGCCAGGCGTTCTGTTGTTTCAGCGGTGTTCGGCAGAAAAAGTGTCAGTTTTTAGTTCCATGAAAATAGAGCCAAACACCGATGGGCTTTCGCGTGGTTTAAAATGGCCGCTGCCTCGTGGTCAACATACGAATGACAACCACCCTGAATTCGGTTTAATTGAGAAGTGTCTGCAGTTAACCACAACGTTCTAATTGGGATCAATAGGTTAACCAGCAGCACACTTCTCTCCTGGTTGGCCGTCCGTTCGGTAGGTTTGTTCTGGAAAAACAGTCATTCGTATGGCTGGGCTATAGGAAACAGCTATTACACGAATGGGGCAGAAGCAGACGAATCCACCGCAATAAATAGACAGATGGTTCTGTCACATGTATATAATATATATATATATATTATTTATATATGATCTAAGTATATATATATATATATAATATATATATATATATATATATATATATATATATGTATGTATATATATATATATATATATACACACACACATACATACACATACACATACACTGTCTAAGTGTATTTTAATATTAATATATATATAATTTTATATAGATGTAAAAAACAGATAAAATTCTTATCTTGTAATACCTTCTATGTAAGATAATTTTATATATATATATATATATTAATATCAAAATACACGTAGAATGATATTGATTAAATATATATATAATTCTAATTGTATATATATAATTATAATATAAAATATGTAAATGTTAAAAAATAAAAATAATAAAAAATAATTATATATATATTAAATATATAGCAAAAAGGAAAGAGATGCACTCTCAAGTCTTTGTAAAAAAACTCGATATTATTTAATAACAGGTAACATGCATCTGATAGACGTTTCGAACGTTCGAAACGTCGATCAGATGTATGTTACCTGTTATTAAATAATATCGAGTTTTTTTACAAAGACCTGAGAGTGCATCTCTTTCCTTTTTGCTTTACATGTCCAGCGTGGGATTGCACCAAGGCAGTCTTTTACTGATTCATTGAAAGGGTGAGTGCCACTATACTTGTGTATATATATATATATATATATATATATATGTAACTGTGTCCCATAGTGTCTCAGTGTCCCCAGGTCTCCCAGTGTCTCAGTGTCCCAAGGTCTCCCTGCTGCCTTTCCCCTCATCCCTCACTTCCCTAAGTTGTAGGCTGTCTCTGCAGGCTGGGAGCTGCTGTCTGAACTCTCTGTGCTGTGTAGCTGCTCCTCTGTGGATTAGTGAGCAGAGAGAGGCAGGGAGAGATATGCTGTAACTTCCTATCCCTGCCTATCTCCACACACACTGACCCCTACTGTCCGGCGCTGGTATTGCAGAGTAATCTCAGTTTATACTAAGAAAAATATCTGCATTTGTATTGCGGTATTACTGTAATACCGGCATGGCCAGGCAGCCTCAAATACCATCTGTGCCAGTAAAATACCAGTCAGGAGAAAAACCTAAGAGTAGGGGTTAAAAAAAAAAAAAAATTTTTTTTTTTTTTTTTTTTTTAAATGGGCCTATTCCATAGGCCTGGGCCTGGAGCTGCAGCTCCATCAGCCCCTATGTTAATCCAGCCCTGTATATATCACTATATATTTACCTATATATAAATAAAAATAATATAAAAAAAATTATATATAATAATTATATATATTTATTTACGTAATATTTTTACATAATTAGGTCATTTTATTAATTACAATTTGCGGGACCTGCCTGACAACCCAGGCCGAAAGTCCAGGGAATTTAATTTGCTAGCACTATATTTAACCCTGTAACTTTCCAAGACACCATAGTCTTAGTAACCTATAGATGTCAAACTAAAATTTGACAGGTGCCCGCCTCGTTTCCCATGAAGCCACACCCACAACATATGTGTTGCCATGCCCAATGCTGGAGTGCCCACGACGCATGTGCGACCTTCTGAACCACTCCCCCTGCTGCGTCACCACACCCAGTGTGCGCACCCACTGCGCATGAGCGCCCCTCTTTGAACCAAGCCATGCACAGTCCAACCTCTGACATAGGGGGGTGATATAATCCCTAGGGACAATATTGTAGGAGTGCACACCTTGCGCCATTGTTAGCCAAGCCCTATGCATATTTACAGACAACTTGGGCATATTTAGACATGTTTTAGGAGATAGGGGCGCTTTAAAACCAAGAACCATTAACGGATATCATCCCCTATTTTGAGAGAAACATGTTTTTATAAAAATAAGAAAAAAAAATGACCAGGACAATAAGCGATATTTTTTAAAAATTTATTCAATAGGCAATAAATGAAAAGTACAAGAAAAAAGCAGTAGTTATATCTGTAAACAATAAAAAGTACAATGCGTAAATAAAAAAAGCATTATACGTTTCAACCCATTACATTTTACTGAAACAGGGATGATTATATAAATATATATATATATATATATATATACACACACACAATTAAAATTTTAGCAACTCGGGGGTGTGCAGTGTATATGAACGCTTTCTAGGTAGTAGCCCTGATGCAGTTAATGGCATATATGTTAATGAGCCCCAATTTTGTAGCGGTGACTGTAGTGATGCAGATGGAATTATAGTCGCATGGTTTTGAATTTTCAAATAATCCAGATAGTCTCTATTTGAAGAGTTACCTACAACTGTAGAAGGGATGTTGAGTTCAGCCATGGCCTGAAAAAAACTGTCCCAGCCCTTAGGTCTCTTGCGTACTGTAACACTATGACTTTGCGTAATGCTCCGAACCAGATATAGTATATTAGAACCAGGTACAACAGTATTTTTATAAACAAACTCTTCCTTATCATTCCAATTTGCAATGTGCTTGGCATGCGTCATTCTGATAAGCAACAGTTCAGAGTTCTTTTTATAGCGGTTGTAACAAAACCCCTCTTTGATTTGCAGTAGTTATGGTGGTTTTGTTCCTTCCTACAGTGATTATGGTGTGAGTCTCCTTCCTAATGTTTATTTCCTCAAAGTAAATGTTCCTGGACTTCATTTGCCCTTCTCTGGCTGGATTTTATGTTTCATGGGGTGTTCTTTAGTGGATTTGGTAAATAAAGATATTATCACAAACCAGGTTCAAGTACTCAAGTAACCAAACCAAGTGTCGAACGACCGACCACTCTGCATGTGGAGTGTGCTGCTAGTTAACTACCAAGAAGCTGCGGTTAACCGCAGGCCAAGTGACAAAAGGCTGGGTAGTCGGCATTCGTATGAACGAACACGTGGCTGCGGCCATTTTGTTTAGCCGAACAAACTCAGCTTGGTTTTGCTGTTGAACGCCTGGAACTAAAATTGGACACTCAAAGGCATGAACACCGCTGAGACTTCCACCTTCCATGCGTTCGGCTAAATACACACGAACAGAGCGCTAATTCTTGAGAACAATCTCTTGAACAAAGCGCATCTAATGGAGTAATTCACGAACGGATATGTTTAGACATTATGTGAATAAGAAGATAGACTGGCCGCACAGTCAAAATCTGTGAAACTATTTGGGGCATGAAAGCCATGCTTGCGGTCGGTCAAATGTGACTTCCATTAAACTTTTGAACCCCTGCTCTGATCTGGTGATTTTTGAATATGTTGTTGGGCCAGATCAGAGCTGTGTTTTGGGGTGTTTCTGGACTTTGGGTAAAAATATATATTTTCTGCCTGTGGATAATTCGGTTATTCCATTAGCTAGCTTAATTATATCACAGGCAGAGGGGAGAGATTGCTGACTGTTTGTGGGAGTGTTACTGTACTAATTATTGTTCCTATTGGTTTGTGTCCCTTTTGTCTCAGTTTACCATCTGGTCCAGGGGGTGTGCTTCTGACCTGAAAATATGTATTAAAAAAATGCCCTTGCACTCAATAAACCAGACCTTCTTACCCTCAACTCGCAGCCTCATCTCATGTTGTAGGGAACAGCTATAACTGCTATATCACTGTTAGCTCTTGTAAGAGCTCTCCCTTCAGCTATACAAGCTCCTCAGGATATCGATTGGAACTCTGCAGTGCTCTCCAGCTATGGGAAGAAGGATGTCCACACGGTAGATAACCCCACTCTCAGGGCTGGATTAACATAGGGGCTGATGGAGCTGTAGCTCCAGGCCCAGGCCCATAAAATAGGCCCATTTAAAAAAAAAATTAATACTGCAAAACAAATGCAAATATTTTTCTCAGTATAAATTGAGATTACTCTGCAATAACAGAGCCATCCAATAGGGGTCAGTGTGTGCGGAGAGAGGCAGGGATAGGAATTTACAGCATATCCCTCCCTGCCTCGCTCTACTCACTAATCCACAGGGGAGCAGCTACACAGCACAGAGAGTTCAGACAGCAGCTCCCAGCTTGCAGAGACAGCCTCACTTAGGGAAGTGAGGGATGAGGGGAAAGGCAGCAGGGAGACATAGGGACACTGAGACACTAAGCGACACTGGGAGACCTGGGGACACAGACACTTGGGGACACTGAGACACTATGGGACACTGTGAGACATAGGGACATTGGGAGACACATTGGGACAGTGTCTCCATGTCTTCCTGTGTCCCCATGTCTCCCAGCCAGTGTCCCTAGTGTCTCAGTGTCCCAGGGCTCCCAATGTCCCATAGTCTCCCAGTATCTGTGTTCCAAAGTCTCTCAGTGTCCCCATGGCTCCCAGTGTCCCCAAATGTCTGTGTCCCCATGTCTCCCAATGTCCACATGTCTCCCAGCCAGTGTCCCTAGTGTCTCAGTGTCCCCATGTCTCTCAGTATCCCTAGTGTCCCATGTCTCCGAGTGTCCCCAAATGTTTCAGTGTCCCTTTGTCTCCCAGTGTCCCCAAGTGTATCAGTGTCCCCATGCCTCCCAGCCAATGTCCCTAGTGTCTCAGTGTCCCTTAGTGTCCCCAAATGTCTGTGTCCCCATGTCTCTGTGTCCCTAGTGTCTGTGTCGCCATGTCTTCCAGGTTCCCCAAGTGTCTCAGTGTCCCTATGTTTCACTGTGTCCCCATGTCTCAGAGTGTCCCCTTGTATCCTAGTGACACAGGACACACTGAGACATGGGGACACTGGGAGCAATGAGGACACAGACACTGTGAGACTAGTGGAGTGGGTGACATGGGGACACTGACACTGGGATACATAGGGACACTGATGCCAGGCTGGCCTTCCAATTCTTTTGGCAGACATGCCCCCTTTTTGGGCATTTTCGCTCCTTTTGGAAGTTCAGGCCTTTTACACTGCCCACTGACTTCCTGCTTCACTGGACACTGCTGTTAGGGGGAATGGATTTACTTGAAAGATGAAAGCATTTGAGAGAGATTAGCATATTTTAAGAGACTCTGCGTTTTCTTATAGCTGCATCCTATGAGTTTCCCTCTGGCACCATCTCCATCAGATACATAACGCTTGAGAGGTATGACTGTTTTAGTGTTTTTGGTCGATAAGATTCTGTAATTAGGCCCCTCATAATTGTCAGCACCAGACCCACTGAGCTCTTAATCTGGCCCTGCCCACTCTATAGGGGTAACCATTTTATTAGGCAGTAAATGAAAAGTACAAGAAAAAAACCCAGTAGTTATTATAAAAATAGCCCTACAGGCTTGATTCATTGATCCAACATAAGCAATTAAAAGCTTTATTCATGAAGAGTTGATTTAAGTTGATGACATATCTGTGGTCTAAAATATGGATAGAAGGGGATCTGAAAGAAGGAAAGTTGGGTTTAAGGTGACTGTATATTAAGAGTGTGAGGTGCTTGAATCAATAGGCATATATTTGTATTTCAAGCCTCAGGTCATGCTTTTTACATTTTCTACAAATTTAATACTTAGAATTTAGGAGATATAGGAATATTTCGCTAAACAAAAAGTGATGAGTTTACAATAACCTTGGTAAATTAAAGAAACATTACAAATGCCCCATACATTTTACAGACATTAAAAAGAAAAACAGTGCTAATTAACAAAAGAAAAACAAACAAACAAAAAAACGTGTTGGTTTCTACAAAGGACATATGTTATTCTTAAGAGGTCAGGATAGGTCATCAACATGTTGCAATGTTTCATAATCTCTAGAGGGTATCATGTGGCATGAGTAATATTTCATAATCTCTGGAGGGTATCATGTGTCATTTGAACTCTGAACCGTGTGAGACTAACAGGATACTGAGAATAACACCGACATATGGAGTCTAAAAGACATATGTTGGTATGGTCTTAAGAGGTCATGATAGGTCATATAATGCTATGTATTCCTATGGATTGTGAAAGATCTGATACGTCAGCAGATATAAGCCATTTCTCTTAATATCATGCGATATGAAACAAATATGCTCAAAAGTAAACTTTTTGAATTAGCTATTAAAAATATGGCAATATGATTGAAGGCTCTTTCTGAGCAGAAGAAAATACAGAAAATATCCGTAATCAGAAGTAAAGTTTTGAATTAGCTAATAAAAACAGATCTGATAAACACTACTGTTTACTAATGAACGAATTAAACAAATCAGAGGTGTTGAAAAAATTATATTTTAATCCTAAAGAAATTGGTAGTTATGGCAGAATTCATAATCTCTATAAACAAACAGAAAGTAAATCAAAAGGCAAAATATCAAGATACTTACACGCTTCACAAACCAGAGAAACGTCACTTTGAACGAAACAGAATATGTGTCTCTAATATTGATGAACAGTGGCAGGCGGATTTAGTCTCAATGATTGAATTTTCAAAATACAATAATGGATTAAATACATTCTTACCATCACTTGGGTAGCGCTTTTAAAAAATAAAACTGGTCAAAGCATTGCTAAAGTTTTTTAATCAATATTTGATAAGGGTCGTGTGCCTCAAAAGATGAAACAGACAGAGGAAAATAATTTTTGAATAAGAGTGTAAAAGCAACATTTACAAAATACAGAATACACCACTTCTTAACCAATAATGATGTCAAAGTAGCTGTGATTTAACGATTTAATCATACAATAAAACCTAGAATATGGAGGTATTTTACAGCGCGCAATACCTTTACATACGCAGATATTCTGGATGACTTAATATTTAGTTACAACAATACAGCACACCACTCAATCAGGGCCGGATTAACATAGGGGCTGATGGAGCTGCAGCTCCAGGCCCAGGCCCATGGAATAGGCCCATTGATTTAAAAAAAAAAAAAAAAAATTTTTCCACACACTACTCTTAGGGATTCCACCTGGCTTTTATTTTATTGGCACAGCCAGTATTTGAGGCTGCCTGGCTGGTGCCAATATTGCAGTGATACTGGCAATACAAATGCTGGTATTTTTCTCAGTATTACCAAGAGATTACTATGCAATACCAGCACTGGCCAGTAGGGGTCACTGTGTGTGTGGAGAGAGGCATGGATAGGAAGTTCCAGCATATCCCTCCCTGCCTATCTATACTCACTGATCTGTAGGGGTGCAGCTACAGAGAGTCCAGACAGCAACTCCCACCCTGCAGAGACAGCCTACAGCTCAGGGAAGTGAGGGATGGGGGGAAAGGCTGCAAGGAGACATGGGGACACTGAGACACTAAGGGACATTGGGAGACATTATGACACAGACACATGGGGACACAGTGTCCCCATGTCTCCCAGCCAGTGTCCCTGGTGTCTCGGTGCCCCCTAGTCTCCCAGTGCCCCGTAGTCTCCCAGTGCCCCCAGTCTGCCAGTGTCTCACTGTCCCCATGTCTCCTAGTGTCTCCATGTCTCTCAGTGCCTCAAGTGTCACAATGTCCCCATGTCCCCATGTCCCTAGTGTCTCTAGTGTCTGTGTCCCTGGTGTCTGTGTCCCCATGTCTTCAAGTGTCCCCTATTTTCCCATTGTCCCCATGTGTCCCAGCCAGAGTCCCCAAGTCTCCCAGTGTCACTGGTGTCTCCGTGTCCCTAGTTCTCCCCGTGTCCCCAGGTCTCCCCGTCTTCCTAGTGTCCTAGTGACATGGGGACCCTGGGATTCATGGGGAGACATGGGGACACTGAGACACTAAGGGGTACTGGGAGACATTATGACACAGACACATGGGGACACAGTGTCCCCATGTCTCCCAGTCAGTGTCCCTGGTGTCTCGGTGCCTCCTAGTCTCCCAGTGCCCCGTAGTCTCCCAGTGCCCCCAGTCTGCCAGTGTCTCACTGTCCCCATGTCTCCTAGTGTCTCAATGTCCCCATGTCCCCATGTCCCTCAACCAGTGTCTCTAGTGTCTGTGTCCCTGGTGTCTGTGTCCCCATGTCTTCAAGTGTCCCCTATTTTCCCATTGTCCCCATGTGTCCCAGCCAGAGTCCCCAAGTCTCCCAGTGTCACTGGTGTCTCCGTGTCCCTAGTTCTCCCCGTGTCCCCAGGTCTCCCCGTCTTCCTAGTGTCCTAGTGACATGGGGACCCTGGGAAACATGAGGAGACATGGGGCATTGAGACACTGTGATACATAGGATCACTGGGAGACCTGGGGACACGACACTAGGCAACACTGGGAGACATGGGGCACTGAGACACTGATACATAGGAACACTGAGACCTGGAATAATCGACACATGGGGCACTGAGTCATGAGGGCACTGGGAGACATGGGGGCACTGGGAGGAATCCATCTATACAGCACAATCAAACTAAGTAGTTTTTTTGGTGATTTTGCAGTATTTTCTCTTATGTCACTCCTTGTGATTTACATCATGTGATGTCACCCATACATATTTAATTATGCAAATTGTTTTTTACCCAAGAAAGGTGGCAACCCTAACTACTTTTCACATACTCTTAAGTATGGAAACTTAAGAGGGATGTATGGCAACAAAACTTGTGTGGACTGGCTGACAATGAATATAGTTAAAGCTACACTATAGTCACCAGAACAACTACAGCTTATTGAATTTGTTCTGGTGAGTAGAATCATTACCTTCAGGATTTTTGCTGTTAACACTGTCTTTTCAGAGAAAATGCAGTCTTTACATTACAGCCTAGTGATAACTTCACTGGCCACTCATTAGATGGCTGTTAGAGATCCTTCCTGGGTCATGGCTGCCTAAAATGCATTCAAACATTCAGTGTCTCCTCCCTCTGCATGCAGACACTGAACTTTCCTCATAGAGATTCATTAATTCAATTCATCTCTATAAGGAGATGCTGATTGGCCAGGGCTGTGTTTGAATCATGCTGGCTCTGACTCTGATCTGCCTCCTTGTCAGTCTCAGCCAATCCTATGGGGAAGCACTGTGATTGGATCAGGTCACCACTTCTAATGATGTCAGCAGACTGCTTGTTTTTATGAGTCTAATAGCATGCAGAGTTACAGCTTCAGGCTTGAATATAGTAAGATTTTGTTATATTTATGGAGGCATGAGTGGCCCAGGGGGGCTAGATGGTGGTGTTAACACTGTAGGGTCATGAATTCATGTTTGTGTTACTGACCCTATAGTGATCCTTTAAGGTAATGCTGACTTTGGTCTCTTTAACACTGTGGCATGTTCCCTTTCTTCTACACTCACTACATACAGCTTTTCTCTGTCCCAGACCATATACCAGGAGCTTATGCCTGCTAGTAAGAAGGTAAAGAGACAAGTGGTCGAGCGAGTGCTAGGGGACAGTCCTTAGAAAGCGTTGAGCGAGCGCATGATTAGATGCATTTATGCCAAGCTCAGGGTGCTGTCTGCATAGTATGCGCTTAGTTGGCCAGCTGCATGATTGGCAGGCAGCCTGACATGCATTCATGCCAGGCTGGCATTCTAATTCTTTGGGCAGACATGTCCACTTTTTGGGCATGTTCACCCCTTTTGGCAGGTTACGTGATTTGTCTCAGTGGCACACCCTTTTACCGTGCCCATTGACTTCCTGCTTGACTGGACATTGCTGTTAGGGGTTATGGATTTACTTGAAAGATGAAAACATAAATTAGAGGGAGATTAGCATAAGGTATGTGTTTTCTTATAGCTGCTGTTTTCCTTCTCTCCAGCACCATCTCCATCAGATACATGACGCTTGGGAGTGTTTTACTGTTTTTGGTCGATATGATTCTGTAATTAGGCCCGTCATAATTGTCAGCACCAGGCCCACTGGGCTCTTAATCTGGCCCTGCACTCAATAGCTTGTCTGTTACAAACTACGCTTCTCCACTGGCTTTTGGAGAGGCCTGCTTGCTTGCCTCTTGCCCTGTGACTATGGCCCCTGGGGTGTAATGCCATTTCTATTTGGGCATATTGGATTTTACATCACTGTTTCTGCACCTTTAAATCCTATGGGAAAGGATCTGTGCTTTTGAAATGGCACTTTGGGTACAGCCAAAGTGCCAAAGTAGTCAAAGTGGCCGCCATTCGTATAGTCGAACACGTGGCGGCGGCCATCTTGTTGAGCCGAACGCGGCCAGTGGTGTTTTGCCGTTGAGTTCATGGAACTCAAATCAGACACGCAACGGCACGAACACTGCTGAAATTTTCCTTCTATGACTGAAATCAAATTGCATTAGAATATTCAAATGCCATGTTAACATTGGATATTTGCACAAACGGCTCCCATTCGTGAATTTGAACAGAACTTAGCATTTGAAACTATTGGAAATAGACCGTCCACACAGCCAAATTCTGTGGAACTATTTTGGGCATGAAAACCATGCTTGCGGTCGGTCAAATGTGACTTCCATAAAACTTTTGAACCCCTGCTCTGTGATTTTTGGATATGTTGTTCACCCAGATCAGGGCTATCCAGGGATGTATAATTTGTGGGGATATGTTATTGTTTTGGGGTGTTGCTGGACTTTGGGTAAAACTGTATATTTTCTGCCTGTGGTAATTAAGTTAGTCCATTGTGTTTGGTAATTGTATCACAGGCAAAGGGGAGGGTTTGTGTGCCTTAGCTGGGATTGGCTGTTGTAACTTTGTGTCCTGTGTTCCACAAGGTCCACGTGGGTGGTAACCTTGTGGGAAAATGTGTATATAAGAAAGTCCTGTGTGCTCATTAAACAGATCATCTTGTACCTTCATGAAGTTTCGGCTCATGTTTCGGGGATTGGAGAACTGCCTACACTCTGGGGATTGCTATAATCACTATACTCACCAGAGTAAGCTCTTGTAAGAGCTTGTTCTTGTTCCTGCTCTCTGGAATTCGGAGAGGTTGACCTACTGGAAGCTGGACCCTGGTCTTGGGTCCAGAGTGGGGGCAGACATCGAGACCCCTGCAGCGGTTAGTGGGGTCTGCAGTGGTTATGGTGTCAGTTGAAGTGCTTGGAGCCCTTGGAAAGCACTAGGAGCATCCGTCAACGGAAGGTACCTGGTCGGGGTGCCAAGCGGTTCTGTTACAGAGACTGTACAGTAATTACTTCAAACAGAAGAAGATTAAGCCAACATTTAGCATTGAAAATCTTGTGCAGATTTTGAAATATGAAGGTCCCTTTGTGAAAGGCTATGAAAAGACATTTACAGATTAAATATTTTGTTACCGGTGTGAATACCAAAGGCAGGAAACCTGTATATCACTTAAAAGACTGTAATGGCGATATGATTGAAGGGTCTTTCTACGCAGAAGAAATACAAAAAATACCCAAAGCCAACAACAGGGTTGAAAGAATTAAAAACATACTAAAACAAAAAACTCAAAAGGGAAAAAGATTTTACTACGTCCAGCAGGTGGGATACCTAGAAACATTCAATAGTTGGATTGACGAAAAAGCAGCTAACCACCCTCTAAAAGACAATATGGAGGACGCACCATTTTATGTCACTCTGCCAATCAACGCATCGTATTTAACATACCCCCAAAATGAAATATCCGTTTACACAACCAAACTGTCCAAACCAATTGTTTTGAAAGGTGAATGGGAAGTGGGGATGACAGAGATACAATATCCCTATACATGTAACACTTTTGAAACTAATGAAGGGGTCATATATGTTGGTTTAGCCGGTGGACCCCTAAAACAGCTGAACGTAAAAGCTGGATGTTATGATGATGTTCAGAAGCTGGTTAGGAATATTAACAAGATTATTGCAGCGAACAATGATCTGCTGGTGGATAGTAAACTGGAATATCACCCTTCGGAGCGCTATGTACATGTTGTTGGTCGTGATACATTTATAGCCAGCGACAAATTGACGCATATTCTTGCAATTGAGTCTAATCATTTTGATAGAACTATTTCAGGAACTATTTATGTAGATATAAAGAGCAGTTTTTATACACTGTTTGTGTACACAGATATAATAGAGCATCAGCGTGTGGGTGATAATTATGTGCTACTACTACATTCCGTTGAAATTACAGGTAATAACAATGAGATTATTACTCAGAAGTACATCAAACCAGATTACTTACTAGTTAGTAAGCAGCATTTTGATACCATCACAATAGAGATAAACAACGACCAAAATAGAAACGTCTCATTCAAATACAGAAAGTCTATCTTTAAACTGCACTTTTGTCCCCGTCGTAGCGTTTACTACTAGCGAAACAAACATGGTAGCCATTAAAATCTATGGCAAACCACACATTTACAGTACTTATTATAAGACACAGGCCGGATATGGTTTGCCAGGTTTTCATGGCAGTGCCTATACATATGGACGTTGCTTAGGAGGTATTTTTCGAAGTTTATTCAGAAAAGTGGTACAATTTTTTCGACATGGTATTGAACTCGTTAAACCACACATAAAAAATGCTGCAAAAAACATTGCAAAAGATGTAGTCAGTCATGTGTCAACGGCAATTATCAATACAGTGTCTGGTGAGGCCCAAAATGGATCAAGTATACACCGGTAAATGGTTGGCTAAAAGGAAACGGAAGCACAAAGTAGCATTTACAATTGATATCAAACATTTCCTAAACAAAAAGACCAGTTGCAAATCTAGAAGAAAGAGAAGAGCAACAAGATGTGGGGTTAGTGACATCTTTTAAATCTAAACCATGGCATGTTTCATTCCTCATTTGTAGAATGCGCACAGTCAGAATTGGATCTTTTTGAAATAAAGCCCACACAAACAAGCATAGAAAAAAGCCTCTATGGAGAAGTTCAACCGCTCGCAGCAATTTCTGAAACATCACCACTTGAATTTTATATTTCAGGCAGCGACGAGCATTATTACGACCCGAATAACACCCTTTTATATATTGTTTGTAAAATTGTTAAAAATGATAATTCACAGATCGCTGAAGGTGCGCGGGTAAGTCTAATAAATTACCCGGTAGTAACACTATTTAACTAGCTAGATGTAATGCTTGGAGACCGTCTCATATCGCAATACAATAACCTGTACGCATACCGGGCATACATTGAGATGCTTCTTAATTACAGCACAGAAGCCTTATCCACGCAATTTACTGCAGGCCTGTTTTACAAAGATACAGCGGGCCATCATGAAGATCGTGTATTGGCTGGTGACAACAAAGGATTCGTAAAGTGTGCAGAGATGACTGATCGCGGAAGGACAGTTGAATTACTAGGACATCTACACAGTGATCTCTTTTTTCAAGAAAAGCTTATACTGAGTGGATTGGATTTAATAATAAAACTGACCCGAAATAAAGATTCTTTTTGTTTAATGTCTGCAGAAGCTGACCATCTGAAACTTCAAATTCTAAATGCATCACTATTTGTCAAAAGAGTACAAATATCACCAGCGGTGAGAATAGGCCACGCGCAAGGACTTTTAAATGGTAATGCTAAATATGCCATTGAGCGCGTCAGTATGCAAGTATTCAGCATACCGTCCGACAGTCGTGTCTGCAACCAAGAAAACCTGTTTCTGGGGCTGTTACCAAAGTTTGTCGTTTTAGCATTTGTCGACAATGAAGCTTTTTCAGGCGCATATAACAGAAATCCATTTTGTTTCAAACATAACAGCGTGAATTTTGCAGCGCTCTATCTGGATGGTGAACAAAGCCCTTCAAAACCATTCCAACCGGATTTCGAACATTCTAATGCGGTGCGTGAATATATGTCATTTTTATTACTGGCGCAGAAAAGCTGTGGTGATTCTGGAATCATAATAAACAGAGATGAGTATGTGTCAGGCTACACACTATTTGCATTTGACTTATCGCCGGACCAGGAATGCAACGGTCATTTTTCATTAATCCGTAACGGTAACCTGCGTGCTGAAATTTGTTAATATGCTCGTTTATTGGCAGTTTGATAACATAATTGAAAACAAAGACGCAAGGTCCTTTATGACTTTCTCTAAGTATAAAAAATGAACACTTTGGAGATTACAAAAATTCCACGTACAGACCCATATTGTCAAAACATATTTGATGGTGTATATCCATACGATCTACTACCCCAACACACAGAGCATGTACCAACAGCGTATGTTATAAATACGGACCCACATACAAGAGAGCACTGGATAGCCATTTATATTGATTCAAAAAGACATTGCTATTTTTTGATTCATATGGTGTGTCACCAGAAAACCATAATTTTGAAATTTATGAAAAAAAACGCGAAATAAATCTATTTTCAAAACATGCAATTGCAAAGCACCCTTTCAATAGAATGCGGTGAACTTTGTACTTACTAATATGTGTAGAGGTTTAGATTTTTAAATCTGTTTTAAATAATTTTAGTGTCGAAAAAAAAGAATTTGAAAAATATAGTATTGTCTCCAATTATAGATTAAATATAAATAAGACAACGGTCCTAGCAGTTAATGTACAAGGTACTGTCTTACAGTTACTGAGGCAAACTTATGATTTTAAAAATGGTCAGAAAAGGAGTTTACATATCTGGGCTTAGTGATAACTGCTGATCCTAGACGGACTATGAGATTATTGAAAGAGACCAATCGTCTTTTGAAAGAATGGAGAACGCATGATATATCATGGTGGGGCAGAATTAACACTATTAAAGCATATATAGTTCCTAAATGGGCATACCTATTCCGCATGATTCCTCTTGGGATCTCCTTACACTGGCTAAATATGCTACAGAGTAGCTTTACAAATTATATCTGGAGAGGTAAAAAAACGAGAATTAATTCTTTCACTCTTTCGAAAAAAGGATATTATGGTGGTATGGGTTACCCTATAATAATACAGTCATACCAGGCAAATATGATTGTACATGCTAATAAACTTCAATTAAGTGATCTTAAAGACCAAGCATGGTACAAACTAGAAGCATATATACTGGGTTTAGACAATTTAGAAGCACTATTATGGAGTGATATTAGTAATAATCGAAAATTAACAAATATTACAGAACAATCATCGCTGATACTTTTTCAGACATTAAAGGAATGGAAAAATATAAAGAAAAAGTTAAACATCAATAGAGCGATATTTGACTTTGTGACTTTAAAATCCCTAGAATTTATTATGTATGAAATTGATCTGAAAAATTTGTATAAAGATCCAAAAATTCCGATTGGAGATCTCTTTAGAACAACAATTGAAAAGCTACACTGATTTATCGAACTTATTAGCCCTACCATCAAGGGAGGTATTTAATTATCTACGTATTAAGAGCTTTTCAAAGGAACAAATTCTAATATTGGAAGGAGACCTAGGAATCGTATTTCGAAAAACATTTTCAGTTGAGACCACTAAGAATGAGTATTCGTTGGCTATGGAATTAATAAAATTAAAGGGAGATCCCGATATCCATAGGGCTCTTTCAAAATGGGAGAGAGACATAGCCATAAAGATACAATATAAACTTTGGTGTCACGCGTTTGTGAAAGTTAAAAAGTACATTTATTGCCTGAGACTATATAAAAGTAATTTATAGATGGTATATGGTCCCAAGAAGGCTAAACAAGATTTTGCAGAGTAACCCCCCGAATTGTTGGAGATGTTTCCATGACTCATATCTGGTGGAGCTGCTCCAAAATTAGTGCATTCTAGGATGTAGCTTTTGATTTAATAAACAAGATAGGAGGAATTTCACTTGGGAGAAAACCGGAAATAGCTTTATTACATTTATTTGTAAAGGAGAATAATAGGAAGGCAGAGATTTTGATAATCCATTGTTTTATGGCAACTAAGATTTTAATTGCAAGGTCCTGGAAGAAAACTGACATCACAACCAAGATCCAACTTAAAGCCCAACTGGTAAAACAACTAGAAATGGAAATGGGCCTGATTCTCACTAATCCCTATGCTAACCACAGCTTTCTCGATTTGTATTCAAACCTTATTGATAACATTAAGCACTACTGAGACAAGCAGATTTAATTGAGAGGAGTAATTGCGATATATACAAAAATCGGTTCTAGGTAGGGGATTATCTTAGCGGGGAATGTGTTATTAGACTTTTGTTTTTTCTTCTTCTTTTCCCAACCTCTATATCCCAAGCCTCCTAGGGTTAAGGGTAGTAAGCAGCGGACTACTCATTCTTACTTTGCCGAATAGATCGACGATAAGACTGGGATATATGTAATTTATACACTACCAAATGGAAATAATTGATTATAGATTTCAAGATTCTAATCTACACAGTTAATTTTGAACTTCCTTGACCAGGATTGTATGTTATGTATTTGTGGTATGTGTGATTGCCGTGTAATATGAAATACTGCTTCTGATGTTTTAATTATCTACATGAATGTATATAAATCTGTAAATCAATTACTGGCGAAATTAAAGTATTTGGTTCTAAAATGGAGAAATTTTGTGTATGTAAAATGTTTTAAAAAAATAATAAAAAAAGAAACTAAATAAAAAAATAATAATTTTAGTGTCAACCTAAAACAAAATGATTGTGAGAAGCTTTGTGCGGAAACATAGGCGATATCTAAAAAATAGAAAAACACACAGAGTTCATGTGCAGAGATGTAAGATGTGCTATCCTAAAACTTAAAATATTGTTTATTATACCAAAAATTTAAAACAAAAATGCATTTTTTGTAACATCAAATTCTATTGCAAATAAAACCATTTTTATTTGTCATGACAAAAAGGATCTCTGTAATTCTTTGTTCTGTCTGACTAGGTCAGTAGGGGGAAGAGGGAGGGAGTGGGGGGGGTGGGTGTATAAAAATTGGCCTGTAAGCTGCAGCACCCCTTCACACCCCTTTGAAGGAGTCAGACGAGCATCAGACTCTCAGGTAGACTCTGCCTACACGCAGCCAGCCCCAGCCTACACGCAGCCAGCATTAATACCAAGGTAAAGAGAAGCGAATATTTACTGTGACAAACATATAGCATAGAGCTGACACACCAACCATAACTTGTTTTTATTAAAGGACCACTATAGTGCCAGGAAAACATACTCGTTTTCCTGGCACTATAGTGCCCTGAGGGTGCCCCCACCCTCAGGGACCCCCTCCCGTCTGGCTCTGGAAGGGGGAAAGGGGTAAGAGCTGCGCGCGCATTCAGCCGGTCTCATAGGAAAGCATTTAGAATGCTTTCCTATGGACGCTGGCGTGCTCTCACTGTGAAAATCACAGTGAGAAGCACGCAAGCGCCTCTAGCGGCTGTCAATGAGACAGCCACTAGAGGATTAGGGGGAAGCCTTAACCCATTCATAATTATAGCAGTTTCTCTGAAACTGCTATAATTATGAAAAAATGGGTTAACCCTAGAAGGACCTGGCACCCAGACCACTTCATTAAGCTGAAGTGGTCTGGGTGCCTAGAGTGGTCCTTTAAAAATATTTTGCTATGTTTTTTCACGGCAGCATTCTTAATTTTTAGTAACAATTATGCTACAATGTATACATTTATTCTTAGCCACTTATTTTTACATTACCACAATACTGTCAGTTTTTAAAAAACTATTATAAATGAGATTTCTATATTTTCTACATTATGTTTGCATACCGTGTATGTTTTATTTTTTAACTGATTATAATTTTTACATTAACCCGCTGTTGAAATTCTGCTTAAAGCGGAACTGTCCTGACGAACTTACCTTTCCTCAATCTCTTCCTCTTCTCCCCCTCTCTCAGGATCTGTTCTTCTTTTCTTCCTGTCTTCTTTAGTTTTCTTTAAAATCATAAGACAAAGTAGGGACTCTTTGCCTTATGGAGGTTTCATCCACTTGACCAGCTTTGACCAGTGGAGGAGCAAATTTCAGCTGGTCAGAGCAATTTTCCCATAATTCTTACCTTTCCTCTGTGATCTCGCGATGCTTCCGGTCATTTTAGACGAAACTGCCGAATTGCGTTCTAACTGAATGAGAACAGTATGTTCGTTTGTTTTAGAACTCAATTCGGCACTTTGTTTGTATCGGAATTTCATTTGAATGAATGAAACTCCGATTCAATTTGTGCCGTGGCTGCATCTTGCAGCCGCTTATTAGATAACTCCCTAATATCGTGGGAATTAGGGAGTTATCTTCCAAAAGGCTGAAAGACCTAAATTTTTTTTTCAGCCATATTTACTAATACTAAGTAAAGATTACTTAGTATTAGTAAATGATACCAATATACATACCAACGAAAATCAAAACCCAGAGACAACTAAGCTATCCGTTACACGTGTGAAGACAGAAAAAAAAGCAACGCTTAATGAGGCATTCAAAAATTCTGTGTGTGTGAGGAACCCAAACAAAACTGAGTGTGTGGAGAGCGCAAAAAAGTCCCGGGGTAAGTCAACAAATATAAAAGCAAAACAATGATCAGTTTTACTACAAATCCACAATGTGTCTATGAAACGGCCTACTACACCTGAAGATACAGTGGTGCAACCCTTAAGCAAGAGGTGTAGATCTACAGACCGTGGTGATTTACAAAATCAGAGAAGTAGATCACACAAGACATCACCAACCAACACATCAAAACATGACCTAAACACGCAATTTGTTAATGATGTATATGCTCCTGACTCCAATCGTTGTATTTTACAGTGTTCAAAAAATGTAGTTTTTTGGCATAAGGTAAAAGCAGCTGTACAGGATGTAATCTTTGATTTAGCCAAATTAGCAAACGTTGGTGAAGTACAGGGTTGTGCCCTCAGCTTAAAAATTGATAGTGTGAGCTCAGCCTTTAGGCACGGTTATAGCTTGTTATTGTTCTGCTTTTTGTACCTTGACAGACTACATTTTGGACCAGGTACATGATACTGAGATTCCTGTGATGAACGTACTTAGGGAATGCTTTCTCAAGCTCACAGTTCTCACTAGCCACTTCCATTAGGTCATCCACAATAATAAAATATACTTTAGTAGGAAACAAATCATCATTGTTAAATGTCATGGCAAAACCCTCTATAAAAGGAATATTAGGGATTGTACGCAATAAATCATCAAGACCCTGCCAACAAGCATAGAACCAAACAATGTTATCAGGATTCTGCGACAAAAGATTGTTAGCATGATGTAAAAGTTGTTTAACAAAATAACTTTTTCCTGAGCAAGAAAGCCCTGCTAAAATACATGAAAAAGGATGTTGCAGGCGTGTGTCCATTGTGTGTAATTAGTATCCAAATGGATGGGTTGTAAAGTTGTCTGTCAATAGTCTTTTAGTGTATACAGAAAACAGGGTTTAGGCACTCACTAAAATAATTAAATAAAAGGCAGCAGTGAACCAGCAGAACTTCCCAATACCTGCTAATGGTGACCAAAAGTGAAAGAAAAACAAAGTGGTCTGTATGTATGTATATACTATAATTTTATTATATTCACTTTGAGTATCTTTGTGACGCGGTTTACCACTTTGTTTTTCTTTCACTTTTAGTGTATACACACTGTTGTGTTTTGTGAAGTGGGCGTGTTTCTATCTGCCAACACAATTTGTTTCTGACGATTCCCATTTGTTGTATTATAATACGTGTAGTGTAGTGGATAGTCCAGTACCAGGTCTTTCAAACTGTCAAAGTTAATCAGCATCACGTTGCTAGCATTCAGTGTCATACCTTTCACCTTTAGAGTTGTTTTGTCAGTCGTCAGCTTGTAGTTGTATGGTTTAGGCCCTGCAGACACAAACTTTGATGTATGTGTCAGCCGGTAACGCACGAGTTAGTTCACCTAGATAGTCTCCTAGAGGTGAGTTCCAGTCTCCATCTTTGCTAACAAAAATAACAGAGTCAGTGTCATGTTACAAACATCTTTCCTTTAGATGGTCCAAGATATTATACAGTTCAAGTCAGGCATAGGCTGTGGTAAAGCACACAATGAAAATATTTGTGTTACGAGCCATGCCTTCCAAACCTTCTGCATTTTTCCAGCTAAGCATGGCTGTGGAGTCAGCTATGAAATCGAAAGATGATACTTCATGTTGTGGTAAAAATACATAGCCAAAATGTTCATCATGGTCAGACTTCAGACTAGTGGTTTGAAAATTAGGTTTCTGTCCAAATTTACCCCATAAAGAATTTAGAAATAATTTAGCAATTTGCCTTTTTGCAGGGTTTACCTCTATCCTTTCAGGTCTTAACATAACCCCCTCTTTGACATAATAGTCATGAACATACTTTTTTTTTTTTCATCGGTGGTACACCAATTAGGATAGCCTGATGCCTCCTGCTTATCTCTGAGATTAACTTTGATGTACTTGTCAAACAATGTGTCGGTGGATTTAGGAAAATGCCAAATTTCAAAGATTTTGCATAATATGTATCCTTTCTCCAAAGACATTTGTATTTCATTAGTACACCAAGTGCTTGTCAAAGAGCGTTCCTCGTCTGTATGTGTGCAAGGACTTATTTGACTACTTGAACATGAGGTGACCGTTCATTTTAACAAGTAGCACAGGGAAAAATAAGCCTCTAGGAGGCTGCATTTTTACTTTTGCAATTCTAAAATAGTTGTTAAAAGACCGGAAGTTATTATAAATGATTTCTGGATGACCTGTGGGGTATCTTTTTGTTTTATTTACATACGGGTACAGACTGGTGAAATCATAATAGTGTATGCGCTCACCAGGGGCTGTTTTGTGATACAATGTAATAGCGTTTGTACGACCACCGTAAAGAACATCACGAGGATTCAAAGGCTGAGGAAAATCTTTTTCAAGGACAAATAGCTGTAGCCCCCTGTCAGTTTCTAACACGTTTGTCCAATTGTGCTCCCACATCACACACATCATAACCACACGGTTTTAAAAATTATGTTTTTACCATGGTGCAACTGTGCAAATGTGGTGTTTGTAACTCTGTTAATATCCTTACCCGTGTAACAAAGAGGACAGCCATGATAAAAGCAGCCATGGAATTCAAAAGCTGTAGGTTTACCATTGATCAGAGCGTAACCATCCAAAAAGTAATAACCAGCAACTTTTTCACCACCCTGTAAGGCGTGTTGTATGGTGACCTTCTCTGTATGTTTAACATACATCAGCCACTGGATAGATGCTGTAGAAAAATGTTTCTGAGTTTTATGGTAATTGTCAGAGGGGATAATTGATATGGTGTTCTTAGGCAGAAATTTTAATCTGTACATGACCATGTATACAGAGGCCAGGGTAGTGAGTTGGAAAGGGTCAATATAATCTATGACAACTTCAGGACCACGAGCACCCTTAATTGTTTTTTATTTTCTTGTCATTTCCATAACACTCGCTCTGTAGCAGGTGCATGCCTCTCTCAGGATATTAACATCAATACGATATTTTTTAAGTTCAATTGGAAAGTTGAATTCACAGTGCTGGTTTGACTTATACCGGTACATGAAATTTCTTTTTTCATCAGACATCATCTGTTCAACACCAAAATAGCTAACAGAGCTATTTTGGCATTGGGCCAAAATAATTTTGATTCTCCACTGTGTTACAAAAGTGTGGAAAATAACCTTTGCAACCTTCAAAACCCATGGCCTGTGGTAGCTTGCTCAATTTCATGGGTAGGAAATATAATGGGTCAATAAACGGATACCAAAATCAGATACAGTAACACAGAGTAATTACCACCTTGAGCCAGTAATTTTACCTCAATTTTCTCCTTAAGTAGTAGGTTCACCACAAAGTAGGAATCATATCGACCGGCATTATGTGCTATAAATGTGTAGCCACTAAAAGGGGGATCAATAAATGTCCGAACATAGTCCGCCAGACATGAAGCACCCTGCTAACTCCCAACATTTAGTTGGCGCTAAGGCTGAACCAACACGATTCTCGTTCGTCACATTCTTTTCAAATAATTTTTATTAAAGTTTTTTTTTTTTTTTTTTTGTGTAACAAATGATAATAATACAAACATTTCGTTCGTCACATTCTAAGTGGGCAGCGTAGATAAAATTTGGTATGTGTATGCCTATCTCCTGCATGCATTCAAAATCATAAAAAAATTATTTGTCTGTGAGATCATCAGGTTTGTAATTTTGCAAGTAACAAACATGATTATCAAATGTGGCCACCAGTTGATAACACACCTGACACTTAAGACCTTCATACTCATGATTTTCCATTACAAAACGCCCACACGAATCACAATATGTTTTGTTTTTACAGGATATTTTACCAGAGTTGGCAAGCTCATAGTGTAGCTCGAAGCAAAATGTGCGACAGCAGAGGCATCTGGGGAGCTCGCTTGTAACATCCACACAATTCTGTCTGACACGCCTTGCAAAAGTAACAACAAAAGTAAGAGGCCCCGATAAATGCCTGAATCTTTATGCCAATAAAGATAATAATGTTCTCCTTCGTAATAGATGAACAATACTTTCTTCTTGACAATAGCATCTGACTGAAAATACCTCCATGCACCACGGTTGTGATAGAGAATCTTAATGGTGACATCAATTATATCGCTAAAGCTGGCTAAGCGATCATCAGGGATACTCAGAGCTTTATAAATACTTTGGGCTCGCTCCAACAACACAGCATCAGCGGGTATTACTTTATCTATAAGGGCACATATAGACTAGCAGCCAGACACAAGTTATTGTTTTTATTATTAAAATCAAACAACCATCATCTTTTAGTCTGGATAATGCGACTACAGGGTGTTTATCTGAGACGTCTACGTGTCATTACACCCCCAGCTCTATTCCTAATTTAGTTTTATTTTTTTTAATTAGCACTGTTTTTCTTTTTAATGTCTGTAAAATGTATTGGGCATTTTTAATGTTTCTTTAATTTACCAAGATCATTGTAAACTCATCACTCTTTTGGTTTAGCGAAATATTCCTGTATCTCCCAAATTCGAAGTATTGAATTTATAGAAAATTTAAAAAGCATGACCTGGGGCTTGAAATACAAATATATGCCCATTGATTCAAGCACCTCACACTCTTAATATTCAGTCACCTTAAACCCAACGTTCCTTCTTTCAGATCCCCTTCTATCCATATTTTAGACCACAGATATGTCATCAACATAAATCAACACTTCATGAATAAATCTTTTTATTGCTAATTTTAATGGCTACCCAGGGTAGTGAGGGGTATCTGCCGTTGGCGACGTCCTTCCTCCAGGCAAGATGCTGGGTTGTAGGGGAGAGGTGAAGTCCCATCTGCTGGATCCCTGGAGCAATAGAGTGGCAGAGCTCTAAAAAGAGCTAGTGATTAATCTGCAAATTCCCTTTCAACAACGAGACACAGCTACGTTTTGAAGGGTGAAGAAGAACTGACTGTACTGGCACATACAGCCTCTTTTATTCACATTCTACAAACATAGTACTACCCACAGGGTTTTGAAGAACAACCAATCAACACATTACAACACAGCTAACACTCCCATTCATTACATCAGAAATCCTCCCCTCTGCCTGTGATACAATTATCTCAACACAATAGACTAACTTAATTATCACAGGCAGGAAAATACAATATTATAAAACATACCACAGGGACCCCAAAACATGCAATAACCCCATATATCCTCGGAACCGGGGGATCTGGGTGAACCACATATCCAAAATTCACCCAGATCTGTTCAGTAGTTTGGAAGATATGGTTTAATGCAGATTTTGCAGAGCATATACAGGCTATATGAAAAATAATTACTGTTAAATGTGTCCCCTGTTCTGTAGTTTAAAACTACTGAACAATGTCTTTGTGCACCAAATACCGGTGAGATGGCACAGTGTAGAAAAGTCAAAACAGTGTCTGTGAGTTAAAATGGCCGCCATCCATTGTTCTCACCATGTGCTTCATCCATTGTTTTCACCATGTGCCTCTGATACATGAAATGGTGGTCACCCAGTAACTTCACAGTTTGTCTGGTAGTCTATCCAGCCGAACCAACAGATGAAACACATGGGGAACAGTGCAACAAACGAAGGGAATCATAAAAAATATGGAACATAGTCGTATTTGTGCACAATCTCCAGTTTTGTCACAGGGCACAAATAGTGTTTTCAAATGCCATATATCCCAGGGCCATAGTCAGAAAGTAGGAGGCGGGCAAGCAGCCCCCTCCAAGAACACGTGGCGAGGTCTGTTCTGCCACATATATAAGCAGCCATTATACTGGTTAACTGGGGTGTTTTTGTTACACGTTTTGTTACACTTATGTTGGATTTTATAGGCACTAATGAATCAAGCCTGTAGGAGTATTTTTATAATGACTAATGTTTGTTTTTCTAGTACTTTTCATTTACTGCCTTATAAAATGACCGCTATAAAAAGAACTCTGAACTGTTGCTTACCAGAATGACGCATGCCAAACACATTGCAAATTGAAATAAGGGAGAGTTTGTTTATTAAAAACATATGCCATTAACTCAGGGGCGTATTAGCCGCGAGGCAAACAAGGCATTTGCCTTGGGCGGCATTTTTCAGGGGAGTGCTGGGGGGGGTCTCTTTCTCCCTGGTGGTCCATTGGCTGGCAGTCTGGCTGGGCGGGCGGCGCTGGCTGCTGTGCGGGCGGCTGGCGAGGGAGCACTTCCTCTGAGCTGACTGCTCAGCTCCCTCGCGCGCCACAGAGTGAGGCTGGGAGCTGGAAGATGACGTCATATTCCGGCTCCCAGCCTCACTTTGCGGCGCGCGAGGGAGCTGAGCAGTCAGCTCAGAGGAAGTGCTCCCTCGCCAGCCGCCCACACAGCAGCCAGCGCCGCCAGCCCAGCCCGACCGCCAGCCCAGCCCGACCGTCAGCCAATGGATCACCAGGGAGAAAGAGACCCCCCCCAGCACTCCCAAAGGTAAGGAGGCTGGGGGGGGATTAAAAAAAAGTAAATGTGAGTGATTGTGTGTGTGTGTTTGTGTCTGACTGTGTGTGTGTTTGTGTCTGACTTGTGTGTGTGTGTGTGTCTGACTGTGAGTGTGTGTTTGTGTCTGACTGTGTGTGTGTTTGTGTGTCTGACTGTGTGTGTGTGTGTTTGTGTCTGTGTATGTGTCTGTGTGTGTATGTGTCTGACTGTGTGTGTGTGTGTGTGTTTTTGTCTGACTGTGTGTTCAGTAAAATTTAATGGGTTGAAACGTATTGTGCTTTTTTATTCAAGCGCTGTACTTTTTATTGTTTACAGGTATAATAACTACAGCTTTTTTTCTTTTACTTTTCATTTACTGCCTAATAGATAAAAAAAATTTTTTTAAATATCGCTTATTGTCCTGGTCATTTTTTTTTTTATTATTTTATAAAAAAAATGTTTCTTCTATTATGTAAAATATTGTCAAAATAGGGGATTATATCCGTTAATGGTTCTTGGTTTTAAAGCGCCCCTATCTCCTAAAACATGTCTAAACATGCCCAAGTTGTCTGTAAATACGCATAGGGCTTGGTTTACAACGGCGCGAGGTGTGCGCTCTTACAATATTGTCACTAGGGATTATATCACCCCCCTACGTCAGAGGTTGGACTGTGCATTCGCCGCAGGGCTAGGTTCAGAGTGGGGCGCTCATGTGCAGTGGGTGCGCACGCTGTGGGTATGGTGATACAGCAGGGGGCGTGGTTCAATGGGCCGCGCATGCGCCATGGGCGCGCCAGCATTGGGCGTGGGTGCGGCTTCATGGGAAAGGGGTGGGGCTGGGTGCTCTATCATTGGGTGTGACAACACAACTGTTGTGGGCGGGGCTTCATGGGAAAAGGGGCGGGCACCTGTCAAATTATAGTTTGATGACAGGTATAGGTACTAGTACTCACCATAAAACCTGTACATGGGTGGTACTGTTTTACTCGGAAGACTTCGCTGAACACAAATATTAGTGTTTCAAAATAGTCAAATTTATTACAATGATGATATTGTCAGTGAAATTTAAATTTTTTTGCATTTTTCACATACAAATGGCACTTACACTGAAAATATAATTGTTGTATTCAGCGAAGGCTCCCGAGTATAACAGAACCCCTCATGTACAGGTTTTATGGTGTTTTCAAAAGTTAGAGTCAAATATAAGGCTTGCGTTTCAGTTTTTTCACATTGAAATTTGCCAGCTTGGTTACATAGCCCAGGAATGAAAATAACCTCCATGATGGCATACCCTTTGCAATAGTAGACAACCCAAGGTATTGCCAATAGGGTATGTCCAGTCTTTTTTAGAAGCCACTTAGTCACAAACACTGAACAAATATTAACACTAACTTTGGCCAGTGTTTGTGACCATGTGGCTACTAACATTTCTTATTTTCTCCCATTTTTTTTATATTTTATTCATGTTTCATAGCTAAATATTTGATATTAAATGAAACCCTGTTTCCCCTGAATAAAATGATATATAATAAGTGTGGGTGCACTTAATATGAAAGAGGGGAATTAGAAAGAGGGGAATTACGGTTGAACAGATATATAGTCAAATTCCAGGTTTTGTTTACATTTTGTTTTGATCACAACGTGTTCGTTTTGCTTAGTCATTAACCCCTTAAGGACCGAGGACGGTTCAGGACCGTCATCGGCATTTTTGCCTTGCCGACCGATGACGGTCCTGAACCGTCCTAATGGTCTGGGGGTACTTACCTGATCGCCGTCGTTCCCCCGGCGGCGATCAGTGTTCCTCCGGTTGTGGGGAGACTGCCTGCAGCCCAGACGGTCTCCCCACGGCAGATTAGGACCCCTGTGGCCATGTGATCGCTTAACACAGCGATCACATGGTCACAATAGGTGTCCATAGTGCTGCCTGCAGGGGGACTGTCTGTGCTGACAGGCAGTCTCCCTGCTAGTGTAAAATCAAAAAATAAAATAAAGTTAGTGTTAATAAAAAAAATAATAATAATTATATATGTGTATATATGATATATAGACATATATTATATCTATATAATATATGTCTATATATCATATATATATGTCATACTAAGTGTATTTTTATATTAATATGTACTTATATTAATATAAAAATACACTTATAATTAAATTACACACGTATATATAATATATATAATAACTATATATATTGTATATATATATTATTATAAAATATAAATAATAAGTAATTTAAATTAAATAAAAAATTTTTTAAATAATAATAAAAATTTAAAAAAAAATATATATCTATATGAAATTTTATTCTAACTGTATTTTAAAATTAATATATATATATTTATATCAAAATACACTTAGAATGAATTTGTATATATATCTATGTATATAAAATAAATAAAAATAATAAGAAATATACATATGTCCATATACAAAATTACATAAATAATTATATAAATATACACGTAGACTTCAAATATATAAATATGCATATATATTTAAATTCTACGTGCGTATTTATGTAATATTTTTACATAATTCAGTAATTTATTGATTGCAATTTGAGGGACCTGCCTGCCAACCCAGGCCGAAATTCCAGAGAATTTAATTTGCTAGCACTGTATTTTACCCTGTAACGTTCTACGCACCCTAAAACCTGTACATGGGGGGTACTGTTTTACTCGGGAGACTTCGCTGAACACAAATATTAGTGATTCAAAACATTAAAACATATCACAGCGATGATATTGTCAGAAAGTTACTTTTTGCATTTTTCACACAAACAGCACTTTTTACTGATGATATTACAATTGTTGTGATACGTTTTCCGTTTTAAACACTAATATTTGTGTTCATGATGTCTCCCGAGTAAAAACAGTACCCCCATGTACAGGTTTTATAAAGCATTTTTGAGTTACGTCAAATATATGGGTCAAATATTTTTACATTGAAAATGCACAGGTTGGTTACGCTGCCTTTGGAGAGTTTTATGTAGCCCAGGAATGAGAATTACCCCCATGATGGCATACCATTTGCAAAAGAAGACAACCCAAGGTATTGCAAATGGGGTATGTCCAGTCTTTTAGTAACCACTTGGTCACAAACACTGGCCAAAATTAGCGTTCAATTTAGTTTTTTTACTTTTTTCACACACAAACAAATATGAATGCTTACTTTGGCCAGTGTTTTCGACTAAGTGGCTACTAAAAAAGACTGGACATACCCCATATTGAATACCCTGGGTTGTCTACTTTAAAAAAAATATGTACATGTGGGGTGTTATTCAGAGATTTATGACAGATAATAGTGTTACAATGTCACTATTGATAAATTTTAAAAATGTATGCTTTGAAACCGCAATATCCTACTTGTACCTATAGCCCTATAACATGCAAAAAAAAGCAAAAAGCTCGTAAACACTAGGTATTTTTAAACTCAGGACAAAATTTTGAATCTATTTAGCAGTTTTTTTCATTCGCTTTTGTAGATGAGTAAAAGATTTTTCAAGTAAAAGTCAAAAACATGTATTTTTTTCAATTTTTCATCAGATTTTTGTATTTTTTTTAAATTAAAATACATGAGATTATATAAATAATGGTATGTAAAGAAAGCCCATTTTGTCCTGAAAAAAACAATATATAATTTGAATGGGAACAGTAAATGAGAAAGCGGAAAATTACAGCCAAACACAAACACCACAAAAGTGTAAAAATATTCCTGGTCGCAAATGTACAACATCGCAAAAACAGTCCAGTCCTTAAGGGGTTAAGGGGTTAAACACAGGACATCTGTGTTATTTTGCTTACAAGCAAGTATATGTTTCAATATGTTTCAAAACGTATAAAAGTTAAGCTCTCCCAATTAAAGGTGAAAGCATTCTTTGATTCACAACTATCACGAGTGTGTGTCTTATTGCTTTCCCAAGCGCTTGATACAATTTGGATTCCCCTGAATATAAAAACTGATCAATGTTTTGATCACTGACAATTTGGTGCCTTGACCCGGGATCTGATGGTCAAAAATACTCGCACACTAGGGTACTGGCGGGCGTTCCCCTGACCGCAAAGTCAGCTGCAGCAAGGTGAGTAATTTTTTTTTTACTTTTCTACCTATATAATTTCGCTCTCAGATCTACGTCCCTGTCAGTCTGTCTGGGTAAGAAGTGACTTAAAAATGTCAGATCTAAAGAACTGTTTTTAAAAGGGTTGTATTATATACAGGTGGAAATGTTAATGTCCTGTGAAAGAAATCTTGATATAGTAGAATATATCTATGGGTTTCAAGTTATCTTTATTGTTTGCCTTGTCATTTGTTTCATGATTAGAATTAGAATCCTCCAAGGCAGATCTCCTGATCTGTGTTTAGATTGAGAAGACAAAGACTGAAAATTCCACTGCAGTTGTCCTAAGTGTTCTAAACACTGTAACCTGGCACCCTGACTGGGTACCTCCGTTGAAGGATGCTCCTAGAGCTTCCTGAGGGCTCCAAGCACAACAGCAGAAACTTCCAGGCACTGGATGCTACTCAGTCCTGGGAACTCTGGAACCGAATGGGGAATTAGCTCTAGTTCTTACAAGGACGTTCTCTGTTGAATCTCCTGCATGCTGTAACAGCAGACACAGGAGCAAATATTCTTCCCTCCAATAACTGGACGACACACAGTTTGGAGTGTAAGCAGGGCTCGAGTCCTGCAGGAACGCATGGGAACAGCGTTCCTGCACTTTTTCCAAAGCAGGAACGCCGTTCCCGTTACCTGTCCTGCAGGACCGGCCCTGCTACCTGCACTGAGGGGCCATCACACGCTGTGTTCCCTCTCCAGCTATAACTCTCGCGAGACCCGCGGCTGTTACCATGGCAACGCTCCGCACAGGCGAGTCTCGCGAGAGTTAGAGCTGGAGAGGGAACACAGACTGTGATGGCCCCTCTGTGCAGCGGCTGCCTCCCTCCAACATACCACCGGACCACCAGGCGATCTCCCCCCTCCCTGACAAGGTAAGAAGCAGGGAGGGGGGAATAAAATAAACAAATATAAACACATAAAGTAAGAAAAAAATGCTTCCCCTCCCCACACATCATCCAGCACTCACACACCCATCATCCAGCACTCACACACCCATCATCCAGCACACACACACCCATCATCCAGCACTCACACACCCATCATCCAGCACACACACACCCATCATCCAGCACACACACACCCATCATCCAACACACACACACCCATCATCCAGCACACACACACCCATCATCCAGCACTCA
>OW240923.1:51432633-51623617 GCA_933207985.1 Pelobates cultripes
GAGGAAGAAATGCCATCCTTATCTGCTGTAGCATCACGTCATCCAACGGGGCCAGTTGAGTAATCAACTGGTACAAGTAGCTCACACTGTGAATCTTGCCACCACCACAACTACCAGCACCACCACCAGAACCACCACCATCATCTGCACCAGCACCATCAACACTTTAATTAGCATTAATCAAAGGCTAGCATCACTAGTGATAGTTCTGTGACCGCTTCCATTGCCACTGATGTAAATCCATCTTCTTCTTCAACAGACTCAAGGCTAATACAATGCAGGTAAGCAAAGTGTGG
Source organism: Pelobates cultripes (assembly GCA_933207985.1). Lineage (NCBI taxonomy): Eukaryota > Metazoa > Chordata > Amphibia > Anura > Pelobatidae > Pelobates > Pelobates cultripes. The sequence goes on from OW240923.1 coordinate 51,432,930, forward strand.
GATCACTTTGTGTGCCTCCAAGAAGACTGACTTGCAAAGTGCAAATTGTGTGTAAAGGAAGTGAGTAGGAGCGAGTGAAAGGTCATAGCACTAGTGCCAGCACAATGCAACATCTGCAAAGACACCCCAAGTCTTTATTACAAAGTGAAGGAGAAGGACAATAAAATACCGGGGCAGGCTTAAGGGGGGAAACAATTACAGGATGACAGGCATAGTGCTCCTCCCTCTCTCTGGTCACTCTCTGTGGCCATGTCCACACTACTACACAAAGCCACAGTACTCTGGCACGGCCGGACTGGGAATTTAAAGCACATCACTAAATGTCAGGATTACTGAACAATTTTTAAAATTATAAGATGCATTTATGTATAAATTGCTTATAAAACAAAATAAAGGAAATTGTATAGCATGGTCCAAGTTGTGTGTAGAGTAAAACAAAAATACAAACTGAACACATGCAAGAGATATACATCATAAGCAGAGATTGGGTGATTGAGTGTGTGACTGCTGTGACAATGTCCCACAAGATGGAACACGCATATATATGTATATATATATGTGTGTGTATATATATATATATATATATAAATATTACACACACACATATATATATATATATATATATATATATATATATACAGTTCAATCTTGCCTTGCACTCCTGCCTAAATTGCCTTAGGGCAGACTGTGTTGGGTCCTTGGTCAGTGACCGAGGACCCGACCCCAGGAGGTGCCCCTGACGGCTTGCTCTGTATGCCGCCGCATGCGAGGCCCCTCCAGTCTGTCCGTCCGGAGAGCGCCAATCGCAGACACAATGTGCAGAGCTGCAGACCATATGTCTCGTGAGATCTGGCCAATCAGAGCATTGCCGCTGGTTACCACGGCAATGCTCTGACAGGATCTCGCGATATACCTGGTCTGCAACTATGGTCACCGGACCTCGAGGGAGCTAAAAAAAAGTTATTTAATCCCTTACCAGCATCCCCCTCCCTCCCTTACAACATTATCACCCCCCTCACTCCACTATTACCCCCACTCCAATACCCCCCTCACTCACTCCATCAATATCCCCCTCCCTCACACCATCATCACCCCCTCACTCCATCAAACCCGACTCCATCAATACCCCCCTCCTCACACCATCATCACCCCACTCACTCCATTAATACCCCCTCCCTCACTCCACCAATACCCCCTCTATCAAAATGGTCCTCCCTCACACCATCAATACCCACCCCTCCTTCACACCATCATCACCCCCTCACTCCATCAATGCCGCCCCTTCACACCATCATCTCCCCCCCTTAGCTCACTGACACACAAAATCATTGAAACACACATGCTCACTACACACAAGATCACTGACACACACAAGATCACTGACACACACACACTCACTGCAGACACACACACTCTGGTGCTGGCAGTTATCTGCAGTTTTACATAGAACAATCACTGCAGCAGTCAAATAAGGTTGCGCGACAATTGGTCAAAAAAACGAAACTTTTGGCTCTGTATCAGATCCAATCATGTGCAGCAAATAACACATGAAAAATCAAATGAGCTCAAGATATTGGAGAAAGTAGACCCTAAACTTGCAGCTATCACCCTAAATATATGTTTTCTAGAAACAAACATAATAAGTAAAAAGGGGATGAAGTTTGCCACATCTTAATTCATGCCTGGGTTTGAAGTGAAGGGGCAGTCTTGCGAAGTGGCATTTGAGGGTATCTATGTCTCAGCAACTTCTAAATCTTGTATAGAAACTGTGTAGAAACAGAAGTGAGTTAGCATGCCTCTTAGCATTCAGTCCAGTGTCACTATCTGATATAGTGACATTATCTGTGTTACTATACTGATCTGCATTCAACTCAACATGCAGTATCAGTGACATTTGATCCCATTCAGATACCAGAATAACATGTGACTCATATGCAGTAAAGTATGCTTCTGTACAAATGAAACAGAATAATTAACCTCTTAACTTCTCATGTAAATGACAATTCTTAATTTTTTTTCTCCATTACCAAATAATACTCTCTGTATAACATCCACACCACTAAATAATAGTAATTTGAAACAGAAAAAATAAAATATAATAGAGCTAAGTTATATATGATCAGTATGTGATAAAGAAATATAAAATGTAAAACTGGGGTGCGGAACTTTGTGAACAAGAGGCTATATATCTCACCAATGGCATAGTAACCAAGGAAAATCTAGGTGGAAGGCAGCCTTTTTTCATAATAATTTCAGACACACTTAGGAAGTATACATTACACTCATTTCATCACAGTTTTCTATAGACAAAATATTTATATATTATCACTAGGGAGACTATTAGAACAATGGAATAGCAGCTCATTAAACATATGTTTTGTTGAGGGGCGTGATTTGGGAGCTGACTAGAATGGCCGCTTGATCTTCTTGCTACCCTCCACTTAGCCCAAAAATACACTTTTTATAGCATTTTCGGTGAGACAAATCCTGCCAAATGGGAAGGATTCATCGGCCTGAAACTCCAAAGACATCTAGGAGCTCTCAACCTGGCTTTCAAAAGGGTACAATGGATGGGTTCCTTCAAACCCCAACCGGGTCACAACATGGGCCTCAGGTTCTAACATGGCGTCCTCACCCCAGATGCTTTAGGAGTCTTCTGAGCAGGCACTTTGGATGAGATCAGTGAGGATCTATGCTTGATGGCCTTGTCTATGTCAACAAAACAGCATCTAAACGTGGTCACCACTACACTGAACAAGATGATTAAGGCAGAAATTACTGCATTGCACACAGAGGTGGCTGCCCAGGGTGCTAGATTGCAGGCCCTGGAGGTGCCTGTCTGATCAAGCAGCTGCTGCAGACACAGCGGTTTCCCGGCAAGGCTCCATGTGGTGTGTTGCGAGATGGAGGATCTAAAAAAACCACGGATGACGTTGTAACATCTGCACAAGAGGTGTTTCAGAGTCTGATGGGCCTCCCTTTTTTCCTACTGGTCCCTCACCAGAAGGAATGGCTGTTCATACACTGGCCTGATAAGGTTCTTGCCTTCCTGGACCATCTGCAGCTGCCTTTGATGATGGTTGCCAACTAAATTCTGCCATTGGACCTGAGGCCCCGACCTGAGGCCCAACTCCGGTGGGCCCTTCATCCTGACGACTCCTGGATCAAGCGGGTTCAGAAGAATAGAGGCTTACGGGGTAAAATTGGAATTTGACTAGGTGCATCAACAGCCGCGTGTTTACCCATGCCCAGATGTTGACTACCAGTGGTGCAGTGTTGGACTTTATGCCCACCATTGGCCTTTGCTGGGCTTAGTTACCAAGGGCCCTTTACAAGTTTTACCCCAGTTCGCAATGAGTACAGATGGGAGCGTTATGCGTGCTCTTTATTGACGTTTCCCAACTTTGATCACGCGGGGTGAGCTGAAGTTTTTGGTTGCAAGGGATTTGGAGAACCATATGGGGACTTGTGCTTGGTTTTGGCCTCTGTATTGGAGCATCCTCCACTCTGTCTCATTGGTTTCAAGTTTGTTTGGTTGCTACAGTGGGGGACTTTAACACCCGAAAATGTATCAAATTCCCCCCTCGTTGGGACCCTGTCTGCTTGAGAGGCCTAGGTGGAGCTTTGCAATGAGCCTGCCTTGGTGCTAACAGTTTTACCTTTGGGAGGTATTGAAAAGACATTTATCTTTTTTCTTGTCGTCCACTGTGAAGAGGGGAAGTTTCTTCCTCTCTCACTCCTTTACTTTCCTGCTAATTTTTTTTTCTTCTCTGTTCTTTATCTTGTTGCTACTGCCTTTCTATATCCGGCCCCAGTAGCAATCAATCCCAATCTCTCTGTAAGGTGTTGGCTAGGATGCAGGATTTTACAGAAAGGTTTCTGATCCTGGGTGTAGCCATTAATGTTCCTTTAGACCCTTTTGTCGACTCATCCACGGGTCATAGTAGTAACCCACAGAGCTGTATCTGCGCTATTCACCATACCCTTATGGAGTTGCATCTTGTAGACTGTTGGGGGGCACTTAACCCCGATGGTAAGGATTTCATCCATCACTCAGTGTTACATGATCGTTACTCTCAGCGACTTATTCGTAAAACAAGAAGGGCTGATACAACTGAGACAGGCAGAAATTGACTCATCTACCTGGTCTGATCATGGACCAGTGTGGATTGTATTAGACATGCCCTTGTCTAGACCAGCTGAATGGACATGGAGGCTGAATAAGTCATTGCTGCTTGACCTGAGTGTTAGGGAACAGGTGACCCAAGCCTCCCCAAAAAGGGGCAAGTTGTTAGCTTGCATGCTGCAGGGTCCGCGTCCCCACATGAAATTGCACAAGGTTAAGATGGGTTTGGGGGGGAACAACACTCTTCCCACAGTATATCACTGTGAAATTTAGGTCCTATTATTCCTTGTTATACAACATTCAGTGTGTTGTTCAGCAACTCTCATGTTGCACGTTATTTGGCTGAGAATACTCCAGCCAGCAAGGTGGCTGATATGCCTGACTCACCCATCGGTGAGGAGGAGATTCTGGTTGCCATCAAGTCTGCTAAAATAGGCAGAGCATGCGGCCCATATAGTTTCTTGCTTGGTTACTATAAGAAGTTCCAACAAATTTTGGTGTCTACATTGACAAAGGCACTTAATGCAGTTCCAGACAGCGGGGCCTTTCATGCTGAATCTCTGGTGGCCACAATAACTATCCTACTAAAACCAGGAAAGGATGCGAAAACCTGTAGAAGCTAGTGTCTGATTTTGCTAGTCAACGTAGATGTTAAGCTGTTCTCAAAAATACTAGCCACAAGAATAGGGAGCCTGATTACCTGACTGAATTCACCAGGATCATCTGGGATTCATCCTTGGTAGGGAAACTAGGGATAGCCTGCTCTGGCTCTTCGCACTCCAACACCTGGCTCGCCATGGTGGTCGTCACATGCTTCTGTTATTCACGGATGCCGAAAAGGTATTCGATCGGGCAGACTGGCATTTATGTTAGTCACTCTTTGAGCAATGGGGTTTGGCAGCAAGCTTCTGAGTTGGATAATTGCTCTCTACCACCATCCGCAAGTGTGCGGATAAATGGAGCTCTGACTAACTGCTTTCCGATCCTCAATGGCACGAGTCAGGGGAGTCACCCCTCGACTTTGCGGTTTGCTATTTCACTTGAATCCTTTTTTAATAGCGATCTGCTGCAATCCTGACATCTCTGGCTATGAATGGAGGGGTGGGGAGTGTAGCTGGAACAAGGTGCTGGAATTGTGAATAGCTCTTTCTCCTCCCAGTCTCTTGAAAACACACAGTTTTGAGAGTACAACAACACTTTATTTAGAGAAAAGGCATTTTATAGCCAGAACCCCTGTATGGAGATACAGTACCATGCAATCTCCGCCCAGGCGTCTCTGTGTCTGGGGGATAATTGAGTCAAAGGCCGGTAACTTAATTATCTCCCAGATAAAGAGTGCCAAACAAAAAAAACCCACAAAAGTACCTTAAAACATAGTTAAAAACATACAAGAATCTTACATGCCCTATATCCGAGAATAGCCCTGATCTGAGCGCCCACGTTGTCTTAAAGGACCACTATAGTACCAGGAAAACATACTCATTTTCCTGGCACTATAGTGCCCTGAGGGTGCCCCCACCCTCAGGGTCTCCCTCCCGCCGGGCTGGATGGCAAGGAAAGGGGTTAAACTTACCTTTTTTAGCGCCGGGTGGGGAGCTCTCCTCCGCCTCTCCGCCTCCGATCCTCCTCTTCGGCTGAATGCGCATGCGTGGCAGGAGCTGCGAGCGCATTCAGCCAGTCTCATAGGAAAGCATTCATAATGCTTTCCTATGGACGCTTGCATCTTCTCACTGTGATTTTCACAGTGAGAAGCACGCAAACGCCTCTAGCGGCTGTCAATGAGACAGCCACTAGAGGCTTTAGAGCCTGGATTAACCCATTTTTTATAAACTGCTATGTTTATACAAAAAAGGGTTAATCCTAGAGGGACCTGGCACCCAGACCACTTCATTAAGCTGAAGTGGTCTGGGTGCCTAGAGTGGTCCTTTAATAGCCCTTAGATCAATGCAGTGAAGAGGAATTGCCACCGGGGTAAAGCTTTGGCCAGCCACACACCTGGGTTATGCTCAAAATGGTTCCAGAGTAGAAGTGTTTTTTCAATGAAAAACAGCAGAGCGCTATATAACTTTAACCCCTTGACGACCGATGACGGTTCAGGACCATCATCAGAAACATCACCTTGAGGACCGATGACGGTCCTGAACCATCATAATGGTCTGGGGGTACTTACCTGATCGCCATCGGTGATCAGAGTTTCTCCCAGTCCAGGGGGACTGCCTGTCTAGCCAGACAGTCTTCCCGCGGCAGATCAGGACCCCGCGGACACGTGATCACTCGATCACATGGCCGCAATAGGTGCCTGTGTATCTGCCTGCAGGGGGACTGTCTGTGCTGAGAGGCAGTCTCCCTGCTTCTGTAAAATAAAATAAAAAGTTAAATAAAATCAATCAGTGTAAAAAAACTAATAATATATGTGTATATATATATATATATATATATAAGATATATACATGTATTATATCTATACATAATATATCATATATATGTCATACTAAGTGTATTTTAATATTTACATATACATATATTATTATTAACACGTGTATATATATAATATATATAATAACTATATATATTGTATATATATTATTATAAAATATAACTAATAAGTAAATACAAATAAAAAAATTTAAAAATAATTTTTAATAATTTAAAATAAATTATATATATATATGTAATTTTATTCTTTTTTTGAATATTTAATCTTTATTTTAAATTTTTTTCTTTTAAATCTCATTAAATACATATATCATACAAATACAAATATCATACAAATATACATTTGTAATACAAACAAACAACACAGCAGCAAAATAGGGGAGGGAGAAGAAAAATACATCAGAAAAAACTTCCATAATAGAGTGGTAATATCATTTAGATAAATCTCATAATTATTTACAGTGTTCATGGAATTGTTCTACTGTTAATTGAACGACACTATTTTATACATCAATCATCTCAATACACTTTAACCAAACAGAAATCTTATTGCTTAGTCTTTGTTTACTTAGCATCAGCTCCATTCTAATCTGAAAATCGAGTTGAGTTTTAACTTTCTTCCAGGGGACTTCTAAATCCCTTTTCCACCATCTCGCAATTACTATTTTAGCCGCTAAAAACAGATGTATAAGGATTGCTTTTAATTCATATGTCATATGAGGCCAATTTAGATGAAGTAGAACTACCTCTGGAGAGATAATCAACTCAAGTTTTAAATTGTTAGATATAAAATGCTGCATTTTCAACCAGAGATTTTTTAATTTATAGCAATCCCACCAAATATGTCTAAAATTGCCTCTAATACTATTGCATCTCCAACAGATAGGATTTACTAGAGGGTAAATTTTATTCAATTTAGCTGGTATTAAGTACCACCTATTTAAAACTTTAAAGTGCGTTTCTAATAAATTTAATGAATGTATATTCTTCTTAACATCCATCATTGAAGAACCCCATTGATTCAGATTTATATCGATATTCAAGTCTTGTTTCCAAGCCTGTATGGCAGTAGGATTTGTGTCTTCAGCTATTGATTTAATTAGTATTAGAGCTTTAGAAAGTGGTTTATTAACTTTTTTTTGATGTAAATAATAAATCTATCGAATTGCTTAAATTAGATTTTGGTATTATTAGATGTGTATTAATATAGCTTTTAAGTCTTAAAAAATTAAACACCTCTCTAGGAGGGAGATTGTGTATCTCTGTTATTTGAGCAAAGGTTTTAATTAATCCTTCTGTCAATAATTGGTCCAAAGTCGTTATCCCTACTTTTTTCCAATTATTTAAGTTTAAGTCTTCCACTTGTTTTTCTACAATATCTAACTCTAAATAACTTGGAACTTTTTTTTCTATATTCATTGCTTTTTTAATTTTTAACCAATTTTCCAGTAATTGAGTTAGAATAATACTGGCATATTCTTTTTTCTTTGGCATTTTATTTATATTCCAGATTAAACAATCTAAGCTAGAAACTTCTCCTGCCTTCAATTCCATTTTATACCATCCCTCATCTTTATTTTCTTTCATTTGCATTCTATAGACATGTAAGGTAATAGCTGCTTTAAAGTTATTCATTATGAGTGGATAATCAAGTCCACCTTTATATATTTTCTACGCTAATATTGACTGTTTCAATCTCGGCTTCTTGCCTTTCCAGATGTATTGAGTAAAACTTCTTTGTATTAATTGAAGCCAATGGATTGGGATATGGAGAGGTAACATTTGAAACATATAATTCCACTTTGGTATAACATATGAATTGATGACATTTATTCGCCCCAAAAAAGTAATCTCTAGGTTTCTACGATCTTTTAACCATTTATTGAGATCTAATAATAATGTTAGGAAATTTACTTCCATAATCTTATTTGTCTCTCTGGTTATTTTAATTCCTAAGTAATCCATACTTTCTTTAACCCAAATAAAATCATATTTGTTTTTAATCTCTCGTTGTATCCTTTTATTTAGGTTAACATCTAATATCAAGGATTTATTTATATTTAACTTATAGTTTGATATAAAGCTATATCGCTCTATTTCTTGCATTATGCGTTCCAAAGAATTTTTAGGGTTTGTAAGAGTAATTAAAATGTCATCAGCATATAAGCTAATTTTTTGATCCTCATCCATTATTTTGTAACCATGGATCTCTTTATTATTCCTAATATTCTCAGCCAATGGCTCAATAGTCAGCAAATAGAGCAATGGTGAGAGGGGACAACCCTGTCGGGTACCATTTCTAAGTTGGAACCATGGGGCGACTATATTAGGTCCAATAGTTCGTGCAACAGGATTTACATATAGTGCCATTATAGCTTTCTTAATCCAACCTTCCAATCCATAATGTTGTAAAACGGCTTCTAAATATTTCCAGCTGACTCTGTCGAATGCTTTTTCAGCATCAATCGAGAGAGTCAGAACTGGAACATCATATCTATTTGCATCATCCAAGATATTAATAATTTTCCTTATACTTGTATAGGAATTTCTACCTGGAACATATCCTATTTGATCTTTATGGATGATTAGTGGAAGAAGTTTTTTTATTCTAGCAGCCAAAACCGAAGCGTATAACTTAGTGTCAACATCTATTAAAGATATCGGACGGTAGTTTTTGATATCAGTAGGGTTTTTATCATTTTTTAGAATAGGCAAGATATTAGCTTTTAGCATCTCTGCTGGTAAAAATCCTCTGTTTGCCGCTATGTTAAAAGCAGAGGTCAAATGTGGACATATTAAATCTTTAAATGTTTTATAAAATAGGTTGCTAAACCCATCCGGGCCTGGTGTTTTAAATCTTTCTAAATCATTTATTGCTTTCATAGTCTCCTCCATAGTTATAGGTTTATTTAAGAAATCATTTTCAATAGAAGTTAATTGAGGCTTCTTTATATTATTTAAATAGTTTTTAATATCCTCATCTGTATTAATCTGAGGAATATTGTATAGATTGGAATAATATTCATTAAAACACTTTCCAATCTCTCTGGGGGTTAATGCTATTTTTCCATTCTGTATTATTTTGTCTACCTTATTTTGTACTTTTTGTTTTCTAAGTTTTTGGGATAGCATCTTTTCAGCTCGATTGCCTTTGGAATAATATTTAAATTTTAGTCTAACCATATTTTTAGCTATCGTGTCCATTAATTTTTGCTTTATTATTTCTTTAAGTTCTAATATTTTTTCATAAATTTCAGAAGATGGAGATTGTTTATTGATATTAGTCAAATCTCTTAATTTTGTATGTAAAAATGCCAAAGTATTATTTTTATCAAGTTGACTTTGTAACTTGATAATATGACCTCTTATAACGGCCTTAAAGGCACACCACAAAATAGATGAATCAATATTTTCTGAGATATTTTCTTTAAAATAATTTTTTATATTATCTCTTATATAAGTTTTTTTTAATTCACAACAAAGCAAATTATCTCTTAACCGCCAAGTATAAGCTTCTCTTTTAAATGTACTAAAAATCATTTCACAAAAAACTCCATCATGATCTGTCCATACTATCTCGTCAATCTTTGTTTTTTTGGTCATATCAATAATACTTGGGTCGACCCAAATCATATCTAATCTTGAATAGGAAAAATGCACTTTAGAAAAATGCGTATAGTCTCTCTCATTAGGATTAAAAATTCTCCAAATATCGAATAGATTATATTCATCTTTAATTTTTTTTAAGGCTTTTGCTTGTTTTATAACCATCTGATTTAAAGTATTTCCTTTCATTAATTTTTTATCTATCTGAGGGTCTAGTACAGCATTGAAATCCCCCGCCACTATTAACTTTCCCACTTTAACTTCATCTACTTTTTCCAGAATTGTTTTTAAATAAGCAACTGGTAAATGATTAGGAAGATATATATTGCATAATGTAAAAAGTACAGAGTCAATTTTGCATATTATTATTAAATACCTGCCTTTAGTGTCTTGTATTTGATGAATTACTTCAACTTTAATCTTTTCTCCAAATACCACAGCTACTCCACATTTTTTTTTTTCCTTATTGGAGGCTTGAATTATAAGTGGAAATCTTTTACCCCCCCAATTTTGTTTATCCACTTGTCTCCAGTGAGTTTCTTGTAGGAATATTAAATTCAATTGTTTTTCACTGAGGTATTTGTACAATAGATTTCTTTTCGCTATAGTATTCAATCCCTGAACATTAAGTGTAAGCATTTTTATCATATTATTTTCAAAAACCTCCCTGCATCCCTTTCCACTCGATAACCATTGCCCTTCCCTATTGCTGCATAAACATATCTACACAAACACATAGAACAAAATATTAAAATCATAGGAGGAAATCCTCCTTTTTTATCACAAAGACTGTAAATTTTCATATAGAAATTCAGTCTTTACTGTGTCTTTAAATTAGACACTAAGTGGGCGTATCCAGAAAGAGGTAGTAATATTTACAAGTATGCAATCTCTCTCCAAGAGGGAGAGAGAGAGAAGAGAAAAAAAAAAAATAAAAAAATTTCTTCCATTATTTTATACTTAAATCAGTTACTCTGTGATTCTTTACTTTAAATAAATCTATTTCCACTTAACTTACTAATACATGTGAATAATTTTCTTTTAACCACCTCGTTGAGTTCAAATCTAATTAATATCAATACTTAGACATATTTGCTTTTAAATCCTTATGTTCCAAATGCTTGTGTGCATATACTTAATTCTCAATTGACTAGTAGCTTTAAAATGAAAACAAGCCCCATTAACATCAACAAATTAGCAAATTGTGCAAAGCACAATTAAGTAATTCTATATGAGAGAAAAAAAAAAAAAAAACATTTCTTTGCTTATTTTATACTTAACTTCATCGCTCTATGAATAATTTTCTTTTAACCACCTCTTTAAGTACAAATCTAATTAATATTAATACTTAGACATATTTACTTTTAAATCCTTATGTTCCACATGGTTACATGCATATACCCACATGAGTGAGGACAACAAAAAAATAAAAAAATAAATAAAAAATAAAATAAAAAAAAATAAAATTTCTTCCATTATTTTATACTTAGATCAATTACTCTGTGATTCTTTACTTTAAATAAATCTGTTTCTACTTAACTTACTAATACATGTGAATAATTTTCTTTTAACCACCTCGTTGAGTTCAAATCTAATTAATATCAATACTTAGACATATTTGCTTTTAAATCCTTATGTTCAAAATGCTTGTGTGCATATACTTAATTCTCAATTGACTAGTAACTTTAGAGTGAAAACAAGCCCCAATAACATCAACAAATTAGCAAATTGTGCAAAGCACAATTAAATGATTCTATATGAGTGAAAAAAAAAAAAAAAAAAAAGTTAATTTTCTTCCTCTTTCATTCCTTCCTCTCTCTTCTCCTCTCTTCTCTCTTCCTTCCCTCTTCCTCTCCGCCACAACAGACCCTTCAAGCTTTTTTATTAATACTTGATAACCAACTATTTGCTTCATTTGCATCCAAAAAAATTTTTCTTTCTTGTTTCCAAGTAAATCTTAAAGATGTTGGATAGGCCCATTGAAACCTGATCTCTGCTTTTCTTAAAAAATCCGTCACGATAGAGAAAGATTTCCTCCAAATCCTGGTATGATAAGATAAGTCTTGCAAAAAAATTATGTCTTTGTAAATAGGATTTGTTCGGGGTTTGGTACGGCAGGCTTTCATTAAATTATTTCTCAATGATAATGAGGAAAAACTCACTATTACATCTCTTGGGAGATGTGGAGCCGTTGTATCTGGTTTATGTATCCGGTGAAAATTTTCTATTTTATATTCATCTATAGGTATTTCTGGTAAAACTTCTTCAAATAAATTGTTTAAATATTCTCTCAATTTTTCATTGGAGATTTCTTCAGTAACACCTCTTACTCTGATGTTTCTTTTTCTTGACCTATCTTCCAAAGCTGCTATTTTATTTTCAAGATTATCAACTTTATTTACTAGAAACTGCACCTCCGTATTAATTGCTTTAATTTGCGTTCCAAACACTTCACATTTTTTTTCAACTTCCACCACTGATACTGCAACATTTTTAATTCCTTGTTTTATCTCATTGAAACTTACAAGCATTTCTTGTTTCAATAAATTTAATTGTAGTTCCAGCGTTTGCTTAAATTGATCTTGGATACTAATTGAAGCAATTGCTTGAGCTTCTGATGGAAATTGATTAAGTGCAACTTCTTGGATAATATTGGAAGTATTACTTGGGTGTGTCTTACTATCAATTATCTGTTCCTGCGGATCTTTAATAGGATCTTTAATAGGAGTTGCAAAAAAACCTGACAACCTCTTTTCTGTTTGTTGAACTGACTTAATTTCTTTTTTTTTTTTCGTTGTTTTCCTGGTTGACATTTTGTTTTATTTCTTAAATGCTTCTCAGTGACAAATTAAAACTAGATGTCACATATAAAATTTCAACTCCAAACTCAAAAAACTAGATTAAATCAATTGGTCAAATAATTGATTCTTGATGTCAATCTCCTCCAACGAGGAAAAAAAAAAAAAAAAAAGATTTTCTTCCACTTTTCTTTTTCCAGGCCAGTAATTATATACAGGTATGATGCCTTACAGTCATATTTTTTAGTAAATACAGAAGTACTCACAGTTTTTTATATATGGCTGTTTAGGAGATCACTGAGGGGTGTATTTCCTCTTTTTCCCTTTATTTCTCTCTAATTCTTTCCTTCTTTGTATCCCTTTTTTCTTCTTCTTTTTTTTGCTTGATAATTTATACAGGAATTTATACAGGAACTGTTTTTATTTCTTCTTTGACCTTTTTAACGGTCTATAAGGGAATCGCCACTATTTGCCACTATTTGCCCAAAAACGGAGGCAAAAACGGAGGCAACAAACCCCCAGCAAGAACCGGCATATATCACCACGTCAGACCAGGTCCACCGACCCACCAAATCTTCACCGGACCGAGCACTCCCTCCACTTCGTCTAAGCCGGACCACACTCACAAATCGACACGGAGCGGCATTGCTTGCTCTCGACTCCGCGTCCTCTCTCCTCAACCTCCCTCCGGACACGCCGAACTAGCAGCATTAGACAGCACTGCACCTTCAGGACTTCTCAGGTTCTTACATATAAATGTTATGTCCTCATAAGTAATCATCTCAGTTTCTTTGGCCTGCATGGCCTGCATGGATTTTGACAAACAGATGTAATTGCAAAATAGCTAGTGCAGGGTCAGCCACAGAGAGATTGGTGTACATGTCCCGACGATCAGGTAGCACAAACACTCCAGAACGGTCTCTACAATCATACAAACATAATCATCAATACGAAATGAACGATTCCTAACAGATACATTAGATATATCTAATATTATCAATTAATCTATTACCTAGCTAAAAGTCAAATTAGAGACTAAAATTAAATCCTTAACTTGTGTATCATGTACTTCTCTCAGCTTTGCTTATAATTCATGAAATATGTCCTGTGACAGATCCCTCTGTCTTGGAACTATAGTGCTATCCCGTTTGATTCGTGTGGATTCGTGTAATTGCTTGTCCGTACTTCCCCATTCGTTTATTTTTTTATTCTACCGAACAAACTGCCGGACGGCTGGCCACCCAGAAGAGGAGTGTGCTGCTGGTTAACCTATTGAAGAGAATAAAATAAAAGATAAGGGCTGTGCCAGAAAAAACTAGGTATTAGGTAAAAATAACAAATAGTGCAAATAAAATAAATGAATAAAATATGAAAGGCTGGAATAAAACTCACATTTGTAAGAGCTTAGACCCGCTCTAGTATGAAAGGCGTACAGCGGTTTAATCCCCGCTTATGGGATATAAAGTGAGCTTCCTCCGTCAATGATATATTCAGGACTCAGGTAGAAAGAAACAGCCAATAGTGTTCACTGTGTAAAATACTGAAGATAAAATTAATAAAATAAGGTACTCACAAGACAGGAGCAGACCGACTGCTCCTTGAAGTTGACGCTGGTGGTATAATCCCCACCTAGGATTACTTGGAGTCCGGGATGATAAAAGGATGCCAGGTAAAAAACAAATTAGCTTGTATCAAAAGATAAATGGCACAAATAAAAAGTAACCAAATATACTTTAATATATAAAAATGCACAATATAATATGCATAAACGCGTTTCGCCAACACAGCGTTATCAATATGGAGTAAGAACCTGATACCTGGCAAGAGAGAGTTTAAATAACAAATACAGTTCTTTGAAATTGGCGTCAAAATGTAAACAACCAATCAGAATAATGATTAAAAATAGTATAATTAAAACAAATTAAAAACAGAATCATTTTATTATACAATCATTGTAATAAACTTTAAAAACTTTGTTATATAAACATATATAAAAAACGAAGCTTATTTCTGTGTTTATTAATCTTTTATTGTGCAGTCATGTGACCGGCAATCAGCTGCAATGAATTGTGGTATATGTAGTTAGACGCCGGCGTGCATTGCGCAGCCGCCGGCGTCTAAGTGGGTGGGTGGAAGTGAGACGTCAGCTCGCATAGAGATTGCGGCTGGCGTCAGAAGAAGGGGCGGGATTGATGCCGACGATGGCACTCACAAAGCTGCGGTCGTCGTCATGGAGAGGACGCTGGATGGCAAAAGACGACGGCTAGCACAAGGCTGCAGCCGTCGTCATGGCAATGAAAAAGCAAACTGTCGGCTCGCACAAAACTGCGGCCGGCTAGGATGTTAGTTATGCCTGATACACTAAAAGGTGTAATCAGGCATAATAACACAAAAAGGAACGACCATATATATAATTAATTCCACAGTACACTGGACATAATAAAACCTATTGGCCTCAATTAGAACATTGTGGTTAACTGCAGACACCTCTCAATTGAAACCGTATGCTGGGTGGGAGTTTGGAGCATTCCCTTGTATTCAGTTCGGGAGTTTGGAGGTCTACAGTAACTGTGCCTGTGTCTCTAAAAGGGGAAGATCTACTAAATTGCGGTTTCACTCCTTAACAGTCTTAACAACTGTTGGCAAGCGACGGGATGATCCTCATCACCCAGAGAGACAACTACACATCCAGAACTAATGGAAGTACCATATGAAATGCTGAAAAGAGCTACCCTTAAAGACTTGCTAGAACAACGGGGCCGACAAGCCAGTAACCTAAGGAAGAGGGAGATTATTGTCATATTGACCGAAATGGAAGGAGTATCAAGGGCTGAAGGAACCAATGGGCCCAGCATATCAGATAGAACCCCCGAAGAGGCAAGCTTTGACCGAGCGGTTAAAATCAGACTGGCACATTATGGTCCCAACCCGACTACAGAGATCATCGACCGGGTCATAGCAGCTGTGGAGGCCAACATACTTCGTCAAAACGGCGCTGCAGCAGCCAAAGTCACAGTAGCCCCGGTGGAAAGGAAAAAGGTACAGTTTGCAGCATTTAAACCCTTCATTGAATCAGGAGGAGAGATTGATGGGTACCTTGCTGATTTCGAGCGTCAATGTGCTCTACACAAGGTACCCGCAGAAGACTGGGTCACTATATTGTCCGGAAAATTATCCGGACGGGCCAGTGAGGCTTTTCGGGCCATTCCTGATGAGGAGATCGGGGATTATTATGCCGTGAAAGAAGCTCTGCTCCCCAGGTATGCCATTACACCGGAGGCATATGGAGGCGGTTCAGAGACACTGCTAAACTAGCTGGGGATTCCTACGTTGAATGGGCATGTAGGGTACACCGCACAGCAGCTCACTGGATGGCAGGGTGCCAAGCCGTATTCGGGGAAGAGGTGCTACAGATGTTCCTGCTGGAACATTGCTTTGATAAATTATCCACAGGAGTCAGAGAGTGGCTCCCTCCACACTGCATGAAGCAGCCCCCCTGGCAGATGAGTATACGGATGCCCGTAAACTGGACAATGCTACCACCAAGGCCCCTGCCAGAGTGGAGTACCGACCAGAAGCACCCCCAGCCACTACCACCTACCAAACACTGGCGCACCGCACTCCAGCACCACTTCCAGCCACTAACTACCCTCAGCCACCCCGGTTTTACTCACGGGACTACTCCCAGCCCATCCAGTGTTTCGGATGCAAGCAGCTAGGACAGAGTGTCCACTAAATACCGCTAACCAAGACCCGCCGCCGGAAACCAGAGTAACCCTCAGCCTGCGGCCCACTGCGTAGAGGAGGAGGAATGTTGGGGCATCCTGCATGAAGCAGACCCCGTGCAAGCTGCCCACCGGGACAATAGACAGCAGCACCAGCAACTGGTTAAATTGAATGGGAAGGAGGTCAGTGGTCTGCGAGATACCAGTGCAAGCATGACCTTACTTCAAAAGAACTTGGTGTCCGAGAACCAGCACACCGGAGACACTGTGGCTGTGAGAGTAGCAGGGGGCGCCGTGTTCCGCCTGCCTGTTGCCCGGGTATATTTGGATTGGGGAGTGGGCGCCAGGCATGTGAATGTGGGGGTCATGAGGGATTTGCCAGCTGACGTTCTCCTTGGAAATGATTTGGCCCCCCTTGTTTCTGCATACGCCCCGATGGGTCCCGCTGAGGTTAACGCTGTGATGACCTGTGGCCAGACCCGTGCCACCGAGACTGTCCCGCCTGCTGCTGAGACCCAGGTAAGACTCTCTCCCCCGACTTGTACCCTAGATCAGGCCCCCTTAGGCTGGGATACCCCAGAGGCATACAGGAGGGAAACCCGGGAGGATCCGACCCTTCAGAAGTATAGGGCTAGGTCAGATGCTCGGGAAGAGGGGGTAGATGGGGAACATTATGAGTGGGTGGGGGATAGGCTGTATAGGATCCCTAAACCTTCCCAAAAAAGGTCTACCCCTCCTCAGAATCGGCAGCTGGTGGTGCCTGTGAAATAAGAGATTCTGTGGATTGGACATGATGTGCCATTAGCTGGACATCTAGGGTCCCACCGCACAGCTCAAAGGATCACCCAAAATTTCCAATTTTAACTGATATGTGCGGATATGTTGTAGTACTTGTGACACCTGTCAATGGGTAGGTAAGCGGGGGGGGGGATCACCCAAAAGCTAGGCTTATGTCTATGCCTATCATTGGGGAACCCTTTTCCCACATAGCCATTGACATTGTGGGTCCACTGGCCAGGGTTAGTCCATCAGGTAAGAAGTATATTCTCACCGTGGTGGACTATGCCACTCGTTATCCAGAGGCGATAGCACTGTCTAATATAGAGGCAGAGACAGTAGCTGATGCCCTGGTTAAGATTTTTACTATTTTTGGTGCTCAAGCCTGTGAAGACAAACAAGATGCAAACATCTTGGCAGTGCCTGTATAAGGTGTAAGCTCAGGTGTGTGATACTACCTATGTTATAGCCAGCTGTGCAGATGAGTGGATTCAGCGATCCTTTCATGTGAACATGCTGAAGGAGTATCAAGAGAGACCAGAGCATGTCGCTGCAGTATGTGCCCCTGCTGCAGATGACCTGGAGAATTTACCCCTGCCCGATTTATTAGCGAGGGACCCCCAGACTGACCTCACTAGTCTTGTGCAGCTAGGGGACAGGTTAAGCCCCACAGAGAAGGTACAGGCAAAGCAGCTTCTGTGGGAGAAGCAGGCGACGTTCTCCCAAGGGCCCGGCTACACTCCCCTAGCTGTACATAAGGTAGAGACCCCTGGACAGAATCCCCTGCGACAGCCCCCCTACCGTATCCCTGAAACAGTCCGAGAGGGAATGCGGAAGGAGATACAGGAGATGACTCGGCTGGGAGTCATCAAACACTCAGATAGCCCTTGGGCTTCGCCTATAGTCCTGGTACCTAAGAAAGATGGGACCACCCGGTTCTGTGTGGACTACAGGCGGCTCAACGAAAGGACCACCATTGACGCCTACCCGAAGCCCCAGGTAGACGAGTTACTAGACCGTATTGCCAGGGGACGCTATCTGACCACCATAGACCTGTGTAAGGGCTATTGCAGATTCCCCTGGCTGAGGATGCTATCCCCAAGTCAGCATTTGTCACCCCATTTGGTCTGTACCAGTTTAAGGTCATGCTATTCGGGATGAAGAATGCTCCGGCTACCTTCCAACGTATGGTGGATAGACTCCTTGATGGCTTCCAGGAATTTGCTTGTGCATACCTGGATGACATTGCGGTCTACAGTGAGTCCTGGGAGGAGCACCTAGTTCATGTAGGGGTGGTTCTGGACAAGATTCGGGCCGCTGGCCTGACCTTGAAACCAGAGAAGTGCCATCTAGGTATGGCTGAAGTACAGTACTTGGGACACAGAGTGGGGTGTGGGAACCAGAGACTGGAGCCAGCCAAGGTAGAGGCTGTGGCTAACTGGCCCACACCCATCACTAAGACCCAGGTGTTGGCCTTCTTGGGGACGGCAGCGTACTACTGATGCTATGTCCCTGACTACAGCACTATAGCCAAGCCCCTGACTGACCTGACTAAGAAGAACCTCCCTAAGCAGGTCCTGTGGTCTCCAGCTTGTGAAGCCGTGTTTCAGGCCCTGAAGCAGGCTCTTGTGAATGCCCCTGTCTTGGCTGCCCCAGTCCCTAACAAACATTTTCTTGTTCACACAGATGCTTCCATGTATGGACTGAGGGCTGTGCTAAGCCAAGTCGGGGAGGATGGAGGAGAGCACCCTGTCGCATACGTAAGCCAAAAGTTATTACCTCGAGAAGTAAGTTATGTGGCAGTGGAGAAGGAGTGTTTAGCCCTGGTCTGGGAACTGAAAAAGTTAAGCCCTTATTTTTACGGACAGGAATTCTCTCTTATAACGGACTAAAATCCCCTAGTCTGGCTTAACCGGGTCTCAGGAGACAATGTTAGATTGCTGCGGTGGAGTTTAGCCCTCCAACCCTATAACTTCACCATCAGCTACCGACCCGGTAAGCAGAATGGGAATGCCGATGAATTGTCCTGGCAAACTGACATCCCTACCACCTCCTAGTCCGGTCATCCCCAAGTTGACCCGCCAAAGGGTCAAGCCGGGTCTGCCGGAGTGTCCCACAAGGAGGGAGCCGTGTGACAGATCCCTCTGTCTTGGAACTATAGTGCTATCCCGTTTGATTCATGTGGATTTGTGTAATTGCCTGTCCGTACTTCCCCGCTCGTTTATTTTTTTAATCTACTGAACAAACTGCCGAACGGCCGGCCACCCAGAAGAGGAGTGTGCTGCTGGTTAACCTATGGGCCTCAATTAGAATGTTGTGGTTAACCGCAGACACCTCTCAATTGAAACCGTATGATGGGTGGTCGGCGTTCGTATGCCGACCACAAGGTGGCGGCCATCTTAGATGCACGAATACACAGCAGTGTTCGTCAACAAACTTATGGAACCCAAAACTGACATTTTTTCTCCTGAACACCGCTAAGACCACCGACCTCCATTCTTTGTCATCCGGCATACGAACACCGGTCCATTCGGGACTTTTATTTCATGAATGTACTTAACCCAGATAGCCATCCCATGGAGCCCTTTGTATACCGAAAGAATAGTGTGAAAGACTTTGGCTCCATGGCGATTGAACTGTGTGTATTGGATCTGAGCGCCATTCGGTAATAATGTGCGCTCAGATCTAGGCTATCTGGGGATACGTTATATATACTGAATACATTCGGTAGTTTTACAGTTATGGAATTTTATATATTTTTACTGTATCATTTAAAATGGAGTTTTGCCTCTATCCATGGAGATAATTGGATTTCTTCCCAATTATCTCCAGGATAGAGAGGAGGGGTTTGCTTATACCAAGGGGAGGGTTTATGCCTGAGCTCTGTGATTGGCTAATGTACCATACTTGTCCCGGTCTTCCAGCTGGTCCCCTAGGGGAGTGTCCACCAGGTGGTAGACCTGCATAAATACCAGGCATGTAGCCCTCAATAAATCAGATTCCTGTTTTACCCTCAAGACGGAGCTTGGTCTCGTGTTTGGGGGGGGATTGCTACTTTGGAGTATTCTTTTGCCTGTTCCAGGAGAGGAGGAGTTTGTATGATTCAACGTTCGGGAGTTTGGAGCATTCCCTTGTATTCAGTTCAGGAGTTTGGCGGTCTACAGTAACTGTGCCTGTGTCTCTAAAATGGGAAGATCTACTAAATGGCGGTTTCACTCCTTTATGCCAGGAGTGTCTTAACATGTCCTTTCCAAAATTGACATCATTTCCATTGGAGTGTCTTGGTACAGATGAGACAAGCACTTACTCTATATAAACACTTGATTGGACAGGATGAGTATTAAAACATTTTTTTCGAGCAAGTGACTACCTGACGAAAACTATGTATATAATCTTAACATATACATATGGGTTTCATTCCTAATAAAATTCTGTTCCTAAAGTCAAACCTTAATTTTATAATACCATTTAATTACTTTAACAATCCCAAATAATTAAATACTCTTGGATTAACACCCAACATTATATATATATATATATATATATATATAATGTGTGTTTTGGATACCCATTATAAAGTATATGTTAAAAACATAAACCATCTGATTCAGAAATATTAAAAAATGTATTAATATCTTACTACAAAATCCTAACTTATAGCCTTTGTTCCCAATAATGAATAGTGCTAGGGTGAAATTACCTAACCAGACAGCCCCTCCTTGTGTACCACACAGATATAATATTAATAAGCTTTTAAAGGTTTAATGTATAGTTAAATTGTGTATATAAGGCACGGTTGTCTAGGGGTGTATACATAAACAGTGAAAGCATAGCCTTCATATAGGGTTTGCAACATAGGCGTGCTCACGGGGTGTGCTGGGTGTGCCTGGGCACACCCTAATCCCTGTGGCACGCCTATGGAGTGAGACTGGCAGGGGAGATCTCAGGATCTCCCCTGTCGGCTCATGCAGACCTGGCATTCTCTGCTCTTAGCCTCCCTCCCCACTGCAGCATGGAGGGAGGCAGGAGAGGACTCGGGGAGCTCAACCAGCAGCTCTGCCGGGTTCCTCTTGTGAGATCTGAGCATTGCCACGGCAACGCTCAGATCTCATGAGAGTGAACTCTAGCCCCGCAGGGGCTAGAGTTCACTCTCCACTGCACCACCAGGGAAAGCAGCAGGAACAAGAATCCCCCCTCCCTACATAAGGTAAGAAGGGAAGGGGGATATTAAGTAATGTACCCTCTCCTTCACCCTCCACAATCACTTTCATGATATTAACCCTTTCACATAGGGGAACGAACAGTTTATCACACGGTTTACCACTGGGCGCCTGAGGCTGGGCCTCCAGTATGGTGCCAAGCAGTGGAGAAGACAGTGAGAGGACAGTAGTAGCAATAATACACTCTGGTGGAATAATAGGAGATGTCACCTGTTCCGGAGCTGACTCATTATCAAATTGCCTGGACAAGGCATCAGCCTTGGTATTTTTAGAACCAGGTCTATAAGTAATGAGAAAGTTAAAACGTGAAAGGAACAGTGACCATCTAGCCTGTCTGGAAGACAAACGTTTGGCATCCCCTATATATGCCAGATTTTTGTGGTCGGTTATGATCAACAGGGGGTCCTTGGAACCCTCCAAAAGATGTCGCCACTCCTTGAGGGCAAGAATAATGGCCAACAGTTCTCTATTGCCAATATCATAGTTGCGCTCAGCAGGAGACATCTTTCTGGAGAAGTAGCCACAAGGATGCAATGGTGTTCCCTGGCTTTCTCTCTGAGAGAGAACAGCCCCTACCCCTGTCTCGGATGCATCAACCTCCAATATAAAAGGTTTACTAGTGTCGGGATGTTTTAGTATGTCCGCAGAGGCAAATCTTTGTTTAAGAGTCTCAAAAGCATTCACAGCCTCTTTGGACCATACCGTGCTACTAACCCCTTTGCGAGTCATATTTGTGGTTGGGGCTATTACAGAAGAAAATCCCTTGATGAATCTTCTGTAATGGTTGGCAAAACCAATAAACCTTTGAATGGCTTTTAAACCAGAGGGTTATGGCCAGTGTAGTACAGCCTCTAGTTTTTTATGATCCATTTGAAATCCCGATGCAGAGATGTTGTAACCCAAAAAGTGGACTTCAGGCTGGTCAAATATGCACTTTTCTTATTTACAATAAAGTTTATTTTTCAACAACGTCTGCAGAACCTGTTTCACATGTGAGTGGTGAGTTTGAAGATCAGGGGAATACACCAAAATATCGTCCAAATAAACCAAGACAAATGAGTAAATGAATTCCCTGAGTACATCATTTATAAAGTCTTAGAATATGGCCGGGGCGTTGCATAACCCAAATGGCATTACCAGATATTCATAGTGTCCACTATGGGTATTAAATGCCGTCTTCCACTCATGATTCTCTTTAATTCTAACCAAATTGTAAGCGCTCCTAAGGTCAAGCTTAGTAAATACTTTAGCTCCCTGAAGTCTATCGAACAATTCGGAAATGAGTGGGATAGGGTATGCATTTTTTACAGTGATTTTATTAAGTGCCCTGTAGTCTATGCAAGGGCGTAACTCACCACCCTTTTTCTCAACAAAAAAGAATCCTGCACCAGCTGGTGAGGATGACTTTCTTATGTGCCCTTTGCTCAAGGATTCTTTGATGTATTCCTCCATTATTTTACTCTCCTGGGGAGATAAGGCATAAACTGCCCCCTTAGGTGGCATAGCGCCTGGAAACAGGTTAATGGCACAGTCATATGCTCTGTGGGGAGGCAATACATCGGATTGAGCCTTGTTAAACACCTCCTGAAGTTCTCGGTATTGTATGGGAACTCCAGGAGTTTGGGGAGTGGTAGTGGGAAGGTCAATAGTATCCAATCTCTTTAGTACTGGTTTTATACATCTCCCCATACACTCTTTACCCCATTCTAATATCTCCCCATTAGCCCAGTCAATATAGGGATTGTGCTTACTCAGCCACGGAAACCCTAATATGATAGGACATGATGGAGAAGTAATAACCTGAAACGTCATCTCCTCCCTATGGGAGGCCCCAATGGAGATCGTAATAGGGACAGTTTCGTGGGTTATAAGCGGTTGTGTGAGTGGTCTACCATCAATAGCCTCTACAGCTAGCGGCGTAGGTCTCTCCCTGACCGGTATCTCATTACCCCTAATAAACTGGACATCAATAAAATTTCCAGCAGCACCTGAGTCCATTAGGGCACTGCAAGAAAACTTCTTGTTATCAAGGGAAATAGATACCTCAAGGAGGAATCTACTTTTGTTTTTGTTAGAGGACAACTCCATCACACCTAAGATCTGTCCCCTTAAGGTTCTTAGGTGCGGAAGTTTTCCGGACGCACTGGACAATTAGTTATCATATGTCCCTTTCTACCGCAATATAGGCATAACCCCTCCCTTCTCCTATACTGTTTTTCGGCCTCTGACAGTCTAGTGACCCCCAACTGCATAGGTTCGGGTTCGGACTGTACAGGGAGGTTAGACAAAACAGGTTTAGAGAATTGAGGTGCTAGGGACATAGCCGTACGTCTGGTCTTGCTTCTGGTGACTTCTCTGAGTCTTAACCTATTATCAATATGCATGACAAACGTAATAAATTCGTTAAGACTCTTAGGTAATTCTTTAGCGGCTATCTCATCTAGTATAGTCTCTGAGAGACCCTTTTTGAATGCTGAGATTAACCCATTGTTAGTCCAGTCTACCTCGGAAGCTAAGGTACGGAATTCAATAGCATAATCCGAGATAGACCGGTTACCTTGTCTGATGTGCATTAGGGCAGTGGAGGCGTCATCCTCTCTACCCAATGGCTCAAACGTGAGCTTGAATTCAGCAAGGAATTCCTGGTAATTATGAGCTATGCTCCGATTACTCTCCCACAACGGATTAGCCCAGGCAAGGGCCTTGCCCTTTAATTGATTCATTAGATAACCAATTCTTGCTCTGTCCGTGGGGAATGACCCTGGTGAGGCCTCAAAATGGTACTCCACCTGATTAAGAAAACCCCTGCATTCCTGGATATTGCCATCAAACTGTAGGGATGGTGATAAGGAGATGCTAGGAGTCCTATTAACAGTGGGTGAAGGTACACAGGGTAGAGGTGCTATAGGAGGAGACGCTGCAGGCTGCAGATGCTCCGTTCTAGCGAGAAGCGTACTTAAAGCCTGAGTGAATTGATCCATGCTAATTTCCTCTCGCAAGCAGCTATGTGCTGACACAGTTCTACAGGATCTATGGCCATGTCGTAATGTCAGGATTACTGTTTGATCCAGCACGTAGAACTGTACAGCACGGATGACAAATAAGTAACGTATTACCGGTCCTTAGAATGGCCGGATTTAACGTACAAAGAATAGTCAAAAATACTAGCCGAGGTCAGGGAACACAGAAAGGGACACAGCGATGAGGAAAGCCAGGAGTCAGGATACCAGAATATAGAGAAGTCAATAAACAAAGCCAAAGTCAAAAAACAGGTAGAAAACTATAAACAGGAACGCGCTCTCAGACAACCACAAAGGAAACCACGACAGGGCACTGAGCAGGCTGAGAACTGGGCCTAAATACCCCTCCTTTAGTTCTGATAGGCTGTAACCGGCCTTTGACCCCAAAGTCAGTTACCAGGTTTCAATTGCATAGTTGCTGCTCAGCATTAACCCTTCTGTGGATTAGGTTGCTGCTCGGCACAACTTTTCCTGTGTGGACAGTAAATGTCATTAACCACATTTCTATAAGCGGATGAATACATGACACAAGGTTTCATTTGCACAATTACTGCTCAGCATTAACCCTTCTGTGGATTAGGTTGCTGCTCGGCACAACTTTTCCTGTGTGGACAGTAAATGTCATTAACCACATTTCTATAAGCGGATGAATACATGACACAAGGTTTCATTTGCACAATTACTGCTCAGCATTAACCCTTCTGTGGATTAGGTTGCTGCTCGGCACAACTTTTCCTGTGTGGACAGTAAATGTCATTAACCACATTTCTATAAGCGGCTGAATACGTGACAATACCTGACCAAACCTCAAACCCAACACACAGGGAGTCTACAGTTGTGGTCGCAAAGAATACAATCTCAGCATCCCCACACAACAATTTGTAGATTTTCACAATATAAATAATACATACAATGTGAGACATATTAGTCATAAAAGCAATATTTCCTTAAAGATTAAACTACAGAGAATCTTAAAGCATATGCAGCAAGTGATGCACTTGATCATTTAAAGTACCTGTAGCAAGCAAAAGTTAGTTTGCAGCACAAAATGAAGCACGTGTTCGACTGCTGAAAATCTAGATGTGGCTAAGGGGTCTAATTTACAAGCAAAAATAAAATATATATAAAGTATGGATCATCTGCAACAAACACACAGGGCAGGGAAAATGTGGTGGTTGATGTTTTACACAGTTAATCCCGTATATGGAGTTAACTTTTAAATACTAATGATGTGACTTTTGTCCCAGTATGAAAGTACAGGGCTCATCATGCATACAACTTAAACACAATTATACTATCCCACTCTCATTGAAAGTGTAGTGGGTTTATGGTATAGAAATAACAATCATACCATGTATACGGATCCAATATGAAACATTTAACAATAAAACAGAATAAAAACCTATACTTTATGAAAGAGGAGACCGGAGAAATATTCAGAGAGAGAAAAGTAAATAGGATTAGGGGGATTTATTCTTGTCCCTTATCTACTCTACACCCTCCCAACCTACACCAATCCATCAACATATATAAAAGATATATGTTGGAATATAAAATTAGCTAACCTACTTCTGACGCCGTATACGGTGGGTCTTCTTTTCAGCTACAACATAGGACCCCGAGGATATTCCTCAGCTACTACTGTAGGACCCTTGAGGTTATTCCTCAGCTACAACTGAAGGACCCCGAGGAGTCTATACTCCTCAGCTACAACTGAAGGACGCCGAGGTTCACCTGACCGCAGTACGCCGACTGCCACAGTAGACACCACAGCCGGGTTTTCTCTGCACTCACCCCACTCTAAAGTTCAGCACCGAAGAGATACGTAGCTGGGAGTCATGAAAGACAAAAGTCATCATGTACTCACTAACTATTCTCTTTCGGGCCCGTACGTAAGCCCCCATTTGTTAGTGAGTAGAGTTGAGCGGACACCTGGATGTTCAGGTTTGCCGAGTTCAGCCAAACTTCGTCAAAAGTTCGAGTTCGGGCTCGAACTTGACCCGAGCTTGACCCCGAACCCGAACCCCATTGAAGTCAATGGGGACCCGAATTTTTGGGCACTAAAATGTCTCTAAAAAAGTTCTGGAAAGGGCTAGAAGGCTGCAAAAGGAAGTAAAATGGCTGCAAACAAATGTGGATTGGGAAATCACTTAAAATAACGTTAAATAAAAAATACAGCTGAGCCATAAAATAGCACTAGATGGAATCTTTGATTTTAGCTTTGGAAGAATATAAAGCAAAATCTAAAGCATTACTTTCAGGAGGATCACCAGAATTATCCATTTGAGAGAGGGTTGGAGTGCAGGGTATTCTTTCATTGTTCAAACTGAGCTCAATTCCTGATGCATGTTGAAAATGCCTTCACAAGCCTCTGCTATTGTGTACATAGTTTATACTATTATACACTTGTGAATGACTGGTCTGATAACCGTGGAAATGACCCCTCTTCCTCCTGTGCCACATCCTCTTCCATCATCGCCCCAAAGCGTTTTTTCAAGGAGACATAGACATAGTAAGGCTGAGAACGGCATCATCGGCAATGGCCATGTTGGTGGAGTACTCGAAACAGTGCAACATGGCACACAGGTCTCGCATGGAGGCCCACTCATTGGTGGTGAAGTGGTGCTTTTCCGCAGAGTGACTGACCCGTGCGTGCTGCAGCTGAAACTCCACTATCGCCTGCTGCTGTTTGCACAGTCTCTCCAGCATGTGCAAGGTGGTGTTCCACCTTGTGGGCACGTCGCATATGAGGCGGTGAGCGGGAAGTCGAAGATACGCTGCAACGCAGACAGGCGAGCAGCAGCAGGGTGAGAACACCAAAAGCACGCACAGATGGCCCGCACTTTCTGCCGCAGCTCTGATATATCCTTGCCAATGTCCTGATATGTCCTTGCCAATAGACAGAGGGTGACCTCCATGAACCCAGATGAAGGAAGAAGGGAGCAGAGGGCATCGTGAAGCACAACCACCCTGGCCCACAGGCTACCATACAATGCCTTCAAAGAGTTCAAGGAAGCAGAAGAAGGCATCAATTACATTTTACAAGACTTTGAGCGCCAGTGCCTACTCCAAGACATGGACCCCAGCGACTGGGTCACCATCCTGGCCAGCAAACTAGTGGGGAAGGCAGCGGATTTTTACCGGGCTGTACCAGAAGAGCAGATCAGAGACTATACCTTTATACAAATCCTCCTAGCTCGGTATGCGGTCACCCACGAGCTATACCGTTGAAAGTTTAGGGAGACCCGGAAAGGGGAGAAGGACTCCCATGCGGAATGGGCATGCCGCATCACAAGGGCCATGCAGAACTGGCTCAACTCCCATCAAGCCAAGTTCCCGGAGGAGATCACCCAGCTCGTCATGCTAGAGCACTTTTTCAAAGGGCTGCCCAACGACACGGCTGGTGAGAGACCGCCAGCCCCAGTCCCAAGAAGTATTGGTATGTGCTGCTGAAACTAGCTCACAATATCCCCTTGGCAGGGCATTTGGGAAGGAGCTGGACAGTGTCTCAGCTCACCCAAAGCTTCTTCTGGCCAGGCATCTCTCAGGATCTGAGGCAGTACTGCCAGATGTCTAACATAGCGTTGTGAAAAGGGCCTTCCTTCATCCAATAGGTAGGGATGGTGAACACGGGTAACGAGGAATCAGGGTTCGATTCCGGAGAGGGAGCCTGAGAAATGGCTACCATATCCAAGGAAGGCAGCAGACGCACATATTACCCACTCCCGACGCCGGGAGGTAGTGATGATAAATAACAATACATGACTCTTTCCAGGCCCTGTAATTGGAATGAGTACACTTTAAATACTTTAACGAGGTTCTATTGGAGGGCAAGTCTGGTGCAGAGCGACTGACCTGTGCGTGCTGCAGCTGAAACTCCACTATCGCCTGCTGCTGCTCTCACAGTCTCTCCAGCATGCGCAAGGTGGAGTTCAACCTTGTGGGCACATCACATATGAGGTGGTGAGCGGGAAGGCCGAATTTACGCTGCAGACAGGCGAGCAGCAGCAGGGTGAGAATGCCTAATGCGCGCACAGCCGCTACAGTGAAACTGCAAATGGTTCATTAAATCAGTTATGGTTCCTTTGATCGCTCCATCTGTTACTTGGATAACTGTGGTAATTCTAATACATGCCGCTGAGCGCTAGAAGATGGCCACTCCGCTTTTGCACCCTGCGCCCTCTTATGGTGTGCTGGTGCCTCTGTGCGACCACCGCCTCTTCCTCCAAACTGCACACGTCACTCGCATGACCTTGATTCCATGTGGGGTCTAGGACCTCATCATCCTCCACATCATCTTCCACCCACTCCTCAACCCTGCCCTCCCTGCCGGTCTGCACACTGCAGAAAGCCACAGCAGTTGGTACCTGTGTTTTTCCAGCATGTAAAGTCTGCAAAGGACATATGGAAATTGTTTCAGAATTGTATCCAAGCAACAGTTTTCCATATAAAATGACCTCTCAGTTTGACTTGTGAGGGTATTGCCCCAGAATTACAATATTGTTTAAGTACCTCTTAGCTATTGATATCTGGTTTAAATATAGCAGCTTGTTTCTAGTGTAGAAAATATCAATCTGTTTTCTATCACTTAGATCTGTTTAACAAATATTGTAGGTGTGAAACAATTTTACAAGTGACCAATGTAGTAAATTCGAATCAAAGTTCCATTTGCAAAAAAAAATTCACGCCCATCTTCTGTGGGTTATTGCATTTTTAAGATGTAGACTTATTGTATCACGCTAGCCATGCAAAGGTAGATTGTATGGCACGTTGTTTTGGTGTTTGGTTTTTAACTTTGTAGTTGTGTCTTTACACAATATAGAAAGTAATATTAATGCTTCTGTATATGAAGCGATCACAATAACACTTTTATTTTTCACTTTTTTAAAAAGTCTTTAGACTTTCTTGAGAAGCGGTAACTAGCCAGTGTTGCACACATACACCAGATATGAAGTGTGTGGCAAAACTAGCCACCAGAGACTATCAATGTATAAGGATGTGTGTATTGTTGCTAAGCCATAAAAATCAATGCTATTTGTATTTCAGGCGAATTAGGGCATTCGTATGCTGGCGGTATGAAAACCCCAGCATTCCTAATGAAGTTTCACGAACAGTGAGTTAAACACTGTTCGTGAAACGAATAACATACCGAACGCACAACCACACACAGGGGGTCGTGTGGCACCCATTAACCGATTGCAACAATGGGTGTTTCTAGGTGGCCGTCGTTCGAATACTGACCACGCGGCGGTCGGCCATCTTGTTTTTTTGTTAGCCCAGCGGTGTTTTGTCATCGATCGCCTGGAAC
This sequence comes from Pelobates cultripes, assembly GCA_933207985.1. Lineage (NCBI taxonomy): Eukaryota > Metazoa > Chordata > Amphibia > Anura > Pelobatidae > Pelobates > Pelobates cultripes. Next base: position 51,462,946 of record OW240923.1, read on the forward strand.
TAAAAACGGCTACTCGATGGCGCGAACACCGCTGGACTTCCAGGCCGTTCGGGAACCTCGGCCGTTCGGTAGTTTATTCCCCTTACGATAATCGGTAGTTTAAAACCTATGTTAGAAATTATATGTATTTCGTACGGCGTTCGGTTAGTTAGACTGGGAGCTGAGCGCTATTCTCACAAACGATGCGCTCAGCCTCTAGCTATCTACCGAACGTCCATTCGTGTAAAACTAGTGAATATTGTTAAAGTTATGTATTTTAATGTAAAATGTGAGTTCTGCTGCACGGAGGGATAATCCCATTAACAGTATATTCCAGTGGGAGTATCGCTCTTGTCCAGCAGTGCATGATGGGAAAAATGTGTGGGTTGGTCAGTTCCCCATGTAGTCCCCTACTGTACAACCCCTGAAATGTCAGTAGGGAAACCCCTTGCATGGGGAATCCCATAAATACCGTGACCTGAAAAGTTCTTGGGAATAAGCGATTGTAACTACGCTACCTGGATATTACCTGCTTTGTGCCTGCTTGATTCTGTCTACCAGCGGAGATACCGTGGATAATACTACTGCTCCGCTACAAAGTGCACACCCCAAATGTACTATTTAGCACCTAAAAAATTTGAATGTTTAAAACTGCAATGTAAGTACAGTATTTGACGGTGCTGTTTGACTCTCAGATATGAAGTGCACACCCCAAATGTACTATTTAGCATCTAAAAAATTAGAATGTTTAAAACTGCAATGTAAGCACAGTATTTGACGGTTCTATTTGACTCTCAGATATGAAGTGCACACCCCAAAGTACTATTTAGCACCTAAAAATTTTGTATGTTTAAAACTGCAATGTAAGAGCAGTATTTGACGGTTATATTTGACTCTCAGATATAAAGTGCAGGCTCCAAATGTACTATTTAGCACCTAAAATGTTTTAATTTTTAAAACTGTGCTGTAACCACAGTATTTGACGGTTTTATTTGACTCTCAGATATGAAGTGCACACCCCAAATGTACTATTTTGCATCTAAAAAATTTGAATGTTTAAAACTGCAATGTAAGCACAGTATTTGACGGTTCTATTTGACTCTCAGATATGAAGTGCACACCCCAAATGTACTATTTAGCACCTAAAAATTTTGTATGTTTAAAACTGCAATATAAGAGCAGTATTTGACGGTTATATTTGACTCTCAGGTATGAAGTGCAGGCTCCAAATTTACTATTTAGCACCTAAAATGTTTTAATTTTTAAAACTGCGCTGTAACCACAGTATTTGACGGTTTTATTTGACTCTCAGATATGAAGTGCACACCCCAAATGTACTATTTTGCACACAAAAAAATGTGAATTTTTAAAACTGCGCTGTAACCACAGTATTTGACAGTTCTGTTTGACTCTCACATATGAAGTACATCGCAGGCCGCAAATGTACTATTTAGCATAAAATTTTTTAGAATTTTTAAAACTGCTATGTCACAGCAGTATTTGACGGTTCTATTTGACTCTCAGACATGAACTGTGTAATGAAATCCCTTATTAAACAGACCATGCGAACCAGCCTGTTCGGTTCTTTGGATGATTACAGCGGGATTTCATGAAAATAGCGAGAAAAGCGAAGGAACTACCGAACCACCGACCTCCCACTGAGGTCGTGTGGCGCCTATTAACCACCCAACCTGTTGCGGTTAACCACAGACTAATTGGGGAATAGCTGGTGGTCCGCGTTCGTTTACCGACCACGTGGCAATCGCCATTTTGTATTGTCGAACGCTCAGCGGTAAATGGCGAGGATTCCCTGGAACTAATTTTGGCTACTTATTTTGTCGAACACCGCTGCTACCTCTTCAAATCCTCGTTCGTACGGTGGAAAAACACACGAATGAAGGAGATACTACTTCATTCGTGCGCTGGAAGTATGCGAAAGTGACCGACCCCAGATAGCTACAGTATGGAACTTGTAGTCGGCTACAAACACACGAACGGCCGGCGAAAGTCAAACTTCAGTCGACGTTTCTGAGAACTGTGTTCGTGGGATCTGAGCGCTATTCGCCTAGAATATGCATTCAGATCCAAGCTATCTGGGGATATGTGGGACTTAAAGTTTATGTTATGTAAAAGGAAAGTTATAGATTTTTATGCTGTTTTGCTAAAATAAGAAAAGCCATGTTTCTTTCTACCTGGAGATAATTAAGGCTCTCTTTGCTACCTTAAGTTAATTATCTCCAGGATGGAAAAGAGGGAGTGATTTATGTAAAAAGGGAGTGCTTATGCTATAGCCACTGTGATTGGCTACTGTGATAATTTTGTCCCAGTCTTCCATCTGGTCCCCTAGGGGAGTGTCCACCAGGTGGGAGACCTGCATAAATACCGGGCGGGTAGCCCACAGTAAATCAGATCGTTTTACCCCTTCATGAAGTCTCGACTCTCAAAGTGATTATAACTCTCTGGGAGTTATAATCACTTTGTTTCAGCTGGATTTCGGGAGAAGCTGCAAGGATCATGGCTGCACGAATAGAAGGATCCTTTACACTGGTGGCAAGCAGCGGGATTTCCTCCCGAACGGACGTACCGAATCGAAACAAGTGGTGAATGGCGCATAGATACGAACGCTTGAAATGAACTACATTGAAGGAACTGCTGGAAGCTCGAGGCATAGTGGCAAGCAACAAACCGAAAGCCATGTTAATAGCCGAACTACTGGAGAGTGATCAAACCGGCGAACAACAAATGGCGAATGCAGAGGAAACAGAGTTCCAGAGGGATGTGAGATGGAGACTCAGCCTGGTAGGACCTAACCCTGCACCAGAGATCGTGGTACAGATCTTGGCACAACCTAAGTCTCATTTGTACAAGAGTTGAGGGACCGGCTGCAGGCTCTGACCGAAACAGTTCGGGAGAACCTGCGGGCCGCCCAACAACGGCAGAAGTACTGGTACGACAAGGGAGCTAGAGACCGTATATTAGAAGTAGGACCATCAAAGTGCTTAAACCCATCAAAACGGATAAGTTACAAGCATCCTGGCAGGGCCCCTTTACTGTAATAGAGCGGATCAGTGATACCACATACATTGTGGCAGACTGTTCCGGTGAAAGGATCCGGCGGTCATAGGTAATAGGATATAAAAAAGAAGAATTGCTGCGCCAGGGAAGCCCGAGGGAAGCCCGAGAAGCCAGAGACAGATCACCTCCTGTGGATATATTGTCGCTATCTGGATCACCCCAGGGCAAAACTACGTCCCCTCCCCATCATTGAGGAACCATTTTTCAGAGTGGCAGTTGATTTAGTCGGGCCACTCAGCAAACCCAGTCCATCCAGTAAGAAATACATTCTTACTGTGGTGGACTACGCTACCCGCTACCCCGAAGCTATAGCTCTGTCAAATATACATGCAGAGACGGTAGCGGAAGCACTGGTTCAGGTATTTACTAGGGTGGGATTCCCTAGGGAGATAGTGTCGGATCAGGGAACCCAATTCACAGCGGTGGTTACCCAACAGCTCTGGCAGAGCTGTGGGGTAAAACCCATATTAAGTTCTTCCTATCACCCCCAAACCAATGGCCTCTGTGAACGTTTTAACGGCACCCTTAAGCAAATGCTCATCACGTTCACAGAGACCTGTCGGAATTGGGAAAGATTCCTTCCCCATTTGCTCTTCGCCTATAGGGAAGTTCCCCAGGAGTCCACCGGATTCTCCCCGTTCGAACTATTATACGGGAGATGGGTCCGGGGACCCCTGGATCTAGTGCGGGAACATTGGGAAGGTGATATGGAACAAGCGGGTACCCCTATTGTCTCATTTGTACAAGAGTTGAGGGACCGGCTGCAGGCTCTGACCGAAACAGTTCGGGAGAACCTGTGGGCCGCCCAACAACGGCAGAAGTACTGGTACGACAAGGGAGCTAGAGACCGTATATTAGAAGTAGGACCATCAAAACCCATCAAAACGGATAAGTTACAAGCATCCTGGCAGAGCCCCTTTACTGTAATAGAGCGGATCAGTGATACCACATACATTGTGGCAGACTGTTCCGGTGAAAGGATCCGGCGGTCCTTGCATGTAAAAATAGGATATAAAAAAGAAGAATTGCTGCGCCAAGCTAAATAAAGAATATTCAATCCAAATAATGGTAGTGGTATAATAAAAGTCCAACCTAAAAAAGTGTCCTCTCTGTCGTCCTAGGGTACAGGAACAGGGTCTTCAGGTATAATATAAAAAATAAAAGGAGAGAACAACCGATAGTGCAGAGTGTATGTATCAAGTGAAGTAAAATTCGAATAATAGTAGCGAACTCACAATTTTTTAGAGCTTCTGTCCAGCTCTAGGGTAAAGTGCACACAGCGGTATAATCCCCGCTTATGGGATATGTGGTGAGTGTCGGTTCTTCAGTGGTATCCAGAAGCTCAAAGAGAACAAAAACAAGCCAGATAGTGCTCTCTGTATGGGTGTATATTGTAGGTAGAAATAAAATCGTACTTACAAGTACAGAGCAGTCCAACTGCTCTTTGATGTCAGCGCTGGTGGAATAATCCCCACCTAAGAATTTCTTTGACTCCCAGGAACTTGCAGAAATGGTGTTAAAATCTGAATAAAATTATAAAATATATATTTATATAATATGCCAGGGGTAAATGTATAAATAAAAGTTATTGGAACTATCAAGTAACCAAAACTTTAATTGTATTATACAAAATTATATTTCCATTAACGCGTTTCGTCATACAGACTTTCTCAAAATGGAATGCAATACAATACCTGGCAAATAATGATTATATAGACATAGTTAAGTACAAAAATGGCGCCAAAATTTTTCGGCCAATCAGAATAAACATACTCAATTATATATCAAATTACCAATATTAGATAATTTGCAGATAATACATCCTTTAGTAAGGCATATTCTGTAGTTTTTTATTAAAAACGAAGGTAAAAAAGGGTTTAAAATCACGAAGACATTTTATCACGTGATTTTGGGGCATTTCCGGTTTCGGAGGTGTGGCCGTGAGGTCTTATTGGTATAGTAGTTCCCCCATGTGGCGGCCATTGTGATGGGAGATGAAGAAAAGGAAATAAAATTTAAAATTTAAAAAGTGCATTATAAAATCATCAGTCGATAGTAGATGATAAAGCAAGTAGATTAGAATAAAATTAATCTAAAAACGAGGGCGAGAAACCTCCAAAGATTATAAAACTTCCGGGTCACATGATATACGGCACTTCGTGTTTCAGAAGTATAGCGGCAGAGCATTATGGGGCATGTAGTTATCCCATAAGGCGGCAAAATAATAAAAAAAGATGTAAATCTGGGCGCAGCATTTGGCTAATAAGTGTTAAAAGAGATATTGAAAGGGATAATAATAAGGAATAAAACTACCTTAAGAACAAACAAAATAAAAACAGTACTTCCGGATTTTAGAGGTATCATGGGGGATGTAGTAAAGAATATGGAAGCCTAATTAGGCAGAGAGAAAAAAAAAAAATTGCTAAAGGGACCAGGACTCTACAAATTTATGAAGTAAAAAATGGTGATAACCTAGATTGTTATTAAAAAAAACACTAAAATAGTCTTAAAAATAAATAAAAACACAGAGAATACAAAGATAAAATAAGATTCTAATCATTTTATAAGAAATTATGCAGATCAAAGTCTGCATTAAGACCATGGGGTATACACCCATTCCATTTGCTGCGCCCAGATTTACATCTTTTTTTATTATTTTGCCGCCTTATGGGATAACTACATGCCCCTTAATGCTCTGCGGCTATACCACTAATGGAAAATCGGGGAGAAAAGGAGACCACCCAGGGAGGTGGGGGGGAGAGGAGAGACCACTAATGGGCAGGTGAGATCTCTAAGGAATGGAAGGGAGAGCTCTATAGGACAGGGGGCAGGACAGGGAGCTCTTTCACACCACACGCACACACACACACACACACAATGCATCCCTATACACACAGAAACAAAACATACTTCCCTTACACACAGAGAAACACACAATGCAACACATAAAGACAATGCATCCTTTGCACATATACACAGAAACACACAATGCATCCCTTACACACACATGCAAACACACACTGCTTCTCTTACACACACACAGAAACACAATGCATCTCTCACACACACTCAACGCACCCCTTACAGACACACATACTTATGCATACAAACACAGATTCACACAATGCATCCCTTACACACAACAAGAAACACACAATACATCCCTTATACACAAACACTCACTGCTTTCTATCCCTTACACAAAAACACACTGCTTCCACTACACACAAACACACTGCATCACCTACACAAACTGGTATCCCTATACACTACATTCCGTAAGCACACACATTAGATCCTCTACGGTAACACATAACACATCCTTTACACACTCTACTCCCTGTGAGCGAACTCATGGGTGGAACATGTAGGTGGACTTATGGGTGGGCTTTATGGGCATACTCACCGTCAGGCCCTTGGGCCCAGACCTTGAGCAATGTAAGAGACCCCAAAAAATGGAGCTGCTTCCCGTTCTCCCAGAACATTGAATTTTGTGACCACAGTTACAAACAGCCTCCAGAGATCCTGTTCTACACCAGACCAGTGGAGCCAGACTGCAGCCAGAGCCCATCACCATCCTCATCTGATTGTAAGTAGGCAATCTAGTATATTATTAGTGACACTAATCTCTAATTTACCTCACATTAAATCGACAATATAGTCCCCAGAACCACTGCAGCTTAATAAAGTTGTTCTGGTGTCTATAGTTTGTCCCTGCAGGCTTTTTAATGTAAACACACACTGTGTTCAGCAATGGCACTAGTTCATATGGCAGATCATATGGGTGGGGCATTGCGATGTCCTGGGGGGGAGAAATCTTTCTTTTGCCTAGGGCGGCAAAAATCCTTGCACTGGCCTTTACTACGCAGCTGAAATAAAAAGTTACCACACAATCAGGGCCGGTGCAAGGATTTTTGCCGCCCTAGGCAAAAAAATTTTTGCCGCCCACCCATATGTCCTGCTCACCATGTGACATCACAATGCCCCTCCCATATGCTCTGCCATATGGGCCAACGCCAGTCTTTACAAAGTGTCTTATCTGAAAAGACAGTGTGTTTACATTAAAAAGCCTACAGGCACAGACTATGCTATAGACACCAGAACCACTACATTATGCTGTAGTGCTTCTGGTGACTATAGTATCCATTTAATGTGAGGTAAATTAGAGATTAGTGCCATTAATAATATATTGAATTGCCTCCTTACCACCAGATGAGGACAAGAGGCTGATGATGGGCTCTGTCTGGCTCCACAGGTCTGGTGTAGAAGAGGCTCTCTGGAGACTGTTTTTAACAGTGCTTACAACAATTAACGAACAGGAAGCAGCTCCATTTTTTAGGGCCCCTTACACAGCTCAAGGTCTGGGCCCCCAGGGCTTGACCGTGAGTATGCCTACAATGCCCACCCATAAATCCACCTACATGGCCCACCCGTAAGTTCTCTTACAGGAAGTGGAGTGTATGTGTGTAGGGGATGTTTTATGTGTTATTGTAGAGGATGCAACGTGTGTGTGTTCTTATAGAATGTAGTGTATAGGGATACCAATTTCTGTAAGCGATGTAGTGTGTTTATAGGGGATGCAGTGTGTGTTTGCGTGTAAGGAATGCATTGTATGTTTCTGGGTGTGTGTGTGTGTAAGAGGTGCAAGGTGTGTTTCTGTGTATTTAATTGAATGCAGTGTGTGTCTGTAAGGGGTGCATTGATTGTGTAAGATATGCATTTTGTTTCTGTGTCTAAGAGAATGAGTTTGTGTGAACGTAAGGGATGCATTGTGTGTTTCGGGTGTGTCTGTGTGTGAGTAGGAATGCATTGTATGTTTCTCTGTGTGTGTGTGGGGGGGGATGCATTGTGTATGTGTGTAGTGTAAAAGAGAGGGTTTGTGGGGTAGGAGAGGGGATCAGCTCTTTATTTTTTTTATTTTTTGCATAGTGCTCACCCTCCTGTCAATTATTGATTTCCCCTTCCCTCCTGTCCCTTAGTGCTCTCCCTTGGCCCCCTGTAGTCCCCCCTTGGTGGTCTTCTCACTCCCCCCTCTCCCCCTTAGTGGTCCTCCCTCTCCCAAACCCCTTAGTAGACATTCCCCTCCTCTCCCCACCCCCTTAGTGGTAATCTCCCCCCTCAGTGATCATTATCCTCTTTCTCCCCCCCCCCCTTTAGTGGTCCTTACCCTCCTCCCCTCTCCTTTGTGGTCCTTTTCCCCCTTAGTGGTCCTCCCTCTCCCAAACCCCTTAGTGGACCTCCCCCCTCCTCTCTCAATGGTCCTTACTCCCCACCTCCCTCCCCCCCCTCCTCCCCAGTGGTTCTTATCCCCCCCTTACTCCCCAGTGGTCCTTACTCCCCCCTCCTTTGCCTCCCTCCTCCTGGTTGTCCCCTCCCCTCCCCTCCCTGTGGTCCTTACCTCCCCCCCTCCCCTGTGGTCCTTACCCCCCTCCCCCCCTGGTGGTCCTTACCACCCTTCCCTGGTGGTCCTTACCACCCCTTCCCTGGTGGTCCTTACCTACCCCCCTCCCTGGTGGTCCTTACCCCTTCCCTGGTGGTCCTTACCTCCCCTACCTCCCCCACCTCCCCCTCGTGGTCCATACCCCCCTTTCCTGGTGGTCCGCCCACCCCTCCCTGGTGGTCCTTACCTACCCCCCCTCCCCCCTTGTGGTCCATACCCCCTTTCCTGGTGGTCCTTACCACCCCTCCTGGTCCGCCTCCCCCCCTCCCCTATGGTCCTTACCTACCCCCTCCCCTCCCCTGTGGTCCTTACCTGCCCCCCTCCCCCTGGTCCCTACCCCCCCTCCTGGTGGTTCCCTGTGGTCCTTGCCTACCTCCCTCTATCCTGTGGTCCCCTCTCCCCTGTGGTCCTTGCCTCCCCCTCCTCTACCCCCTGTGGTCCTTGCCTACCCCCCTCCATCTGTGGTCCTTACCTACCCCCCCTTCTCTCTCCCTGTGGTCCTTACCTACCCCCCTCCCCTGGTGGTCCTTGCACTCCTCTTCCCTCCCGCGTATGTAGCGTGGCCGGGCGGCGCGGAATGCGGGACAGGAACCTCTGTTTCCTGTACCCAGCCGCCGGCGGACTGCAAGGAAGTGCTCACTCAGAGAGACCAGCGGGAGGGATCGCTCTGCGCTTCCCTCCTGCTGGTCACTCAAATCCGGCCGCAGGGATCCGGCGCCCCCTGCTAAGGTGCGCCCTAGGTGGCTGCCTAGATCGCCTTACAGGTAGCGCCGGCCCTGCATGCAATCATAAAATAGATATGTTACTACGCAGTTCTAAATTACACATTACCATGCAGTTATGATCAAAGGGGGAAACACAGGAAATAAGGCCAACAGCAGAAACATGATCAAAGGGAGAAACACAGGAAATATGACTAACAGCAGAAACATACAGGATATAACAACTGTTACACAATGTTCTACAGCTCTTATCTAGGGGTATATTCACTAAGCATTGGATATAGATAAAATATAATATTTAAAATAGCTGACATGTTCCAAGTTAGCCAATTTTAAACAGACTGAACATCCTGTCATCTGTAGCTCAAGTCTTGGGTCAGTATAGGCAAAGTGTATTATTCCCAACAGAGGCCCACAATTTAATTCCCAATTCTGGAAGGCATTCTGTAACCAACTGGGTATACAATTGAATCTTACTTCCACATATCATCCCCAGTTCAACGTTGCTACCGAGAGAATGAACCAATCCCTTAAACAATACCTTTGATGTTTTACTTCTGAATATCAAGATGATTTGGTTGGTTTATTCCATTGGGGTGAGTTTGCACACAACATCCATGTACACAAGTCTACGCAATACAGTCCTTTTTATTTTAACTATGGGTTTGATCCTACTGTGCTTCCAAGTACTTTCTCTCCTACTGGTATGCCAAGTGTAGAAGGCAGTTTGGAGAGATTAAAAGAAACTTGGTTAGGGGTGAAATAAATCCTTATACAAAGGGCTAAGGATCAAAAGTGCAAAGCGGATAGACATCATAGTGCTACTCCTACTTACGTGGTAGGTGATAGGGTGTGGTTGAGTACACAGAACATAAGATTAAAGGTACCTTCTATGAAATTTGCACCCCGTCATATTGGACCATTTAAAATTCTCAGACTGATTAAACCTGTTTGTTAGAAAACTACTCTTAACTCTATGTCTCTCTATTGAAGCCTTTGGTATGTAACCGATTTACGAAACCAGTTCCCAAACTTTCTTCTATACAAGTAGAGGGATGTAGCGGAGAGCTGATATTCCACAGGTTATCTCCACTTAAGATCCCAGTGAGGCTCAGGAACAAGTATTATAAATCCATAAGGCAATAATTCCAGCAGGTAAAACAATCCAACAATATCCCAACATCAATCCCAATGACTGGACTACACACAGCATCAGGAGCAGAACTGAACTTTTAATCACACAAACTCCTTTTAAAGGTTTCTCCCATGCAAGGGAGGGATTCACATTAATTGGTACAGTAGCCAATAGTACAATAGTTACCTCCCATACATCTCCTCCCCTCAGTGTGACACATAATCCACTTATACATGATACAGTTTTACCCAGTTTCTGGGTGTACCCCAAAATAGTTAGGTACAATTATTTAAGTGGCACCCCCTGGTAGCCCTGATCTGGGTGACCAACATATTCAAAATTTACCCAGATCGGACCAGGGGTTCGGGAGTTAGGTGGAAAAGACAATTTGACCGACCGTACATGAGGTGGTAGCTGAAAAGGGCTCCATGTGTTTTGGCCCTGCAGTCGGTCTCCGTTCGGGAGATAAAATACATAGTAAAACTTGACATCCACCATTAAATCGGTATTCGCCTGAATACCCTTGTTTGGTACTTTGAATTCACTGAACAAGGGACTGGTTGGTCCCTCCGTTCGGGAGTTACGGAGCTCTGGAGGTCTCAGCGGTGTTTGGGTAATTGAGTGTCCGATTTGAGTTCCAGACACTCGACGACCAAACACAGCTGAGTTTTTTTGTGCGTAAGATGGCCACCGCCATGCGTTTGTATGCCGAACGGCGGCCACCCAGATACATATACAAAGTACAGATTGCACCCATTAACTTGCGGTTAGAGAAGTGTGAAAGCCTAATAAGGTGAACACTTCTCTCTGGGTTGGTCTAATGGTTCAGTAGTTTTCATTCGTATGGAATACGGATGAAAACCACCGAACCATCATTTGAATGCTACATACAATTTTTAATTATACAGGAGAATAAACACACAAATTGCATTTTTAACCTAACACTTGAGGACAGCCCAAGGCCGTCCGCTACAAGGGACAAGAAGAATACGAAATTAAATCCATTCTAGATTCCAGATATTCTAGGGGTAAACTACTGTATTTGATAGATTGGAAAGGGTATGGTCCTGAGGAGAGATCATGGGTCGAAGCTTTGGATGTCCACGCTCCTCGTTTGCTCCATTCTTTTCATGGTCGTTATCCTGGTTCTTCCCGGGGGGGGCAGTTTTGGAAGAGAGGGTACTGTCACGATACCTTCCCTTTGTCCCGCGGACCCGCGAGGTGTAGCTCCCGGTGCCGACTCCTCCAGGCAACAGCACGGCATGTCGAACGCCAGCCGCTACACGCACGCCCCCTCTTATGATGCGACGCATGCGCGCCAACGTCATAGCGGCTATGCCGTGAAAATTTAAAATATTCCAAACTCCCTGATGTTTTGGGGGCATGGATTTAAAGCAATAGATGCTCCACTATAAAAGGGCGCCTTTTGCTTTTGTTCAGTGCCCTATTGTGGTTCACTGGTTGTTCCCTCTAGTGCAAGCTTTATTCTGTCTCTGTATCTTGGCATTTTGACTCGGTTTGTTATTTTTGACTATTCTTCGTTCTGGTATCCTGACTTGGCTCGTTTTCTCATTCATCCTTGTGACGAACTATACTTTGCCAAGGGCTTTTGAAGAGGCCTGCTTGCCAGCCTCTTGCCCTGTGACTATGGCCCCTGGGGTGTATTGCCTTTTTAAAACTCTATTTGTACATATTGGATTTTAAAGCCCCTTGGACTTTTAACTGGAACAGATTCAATCATGTGGCGGCGGCCATTTTAAATTGTCCAGCAGTGTTTTGCCGTTGAGTGTATGGAACTGTTTTGGGCACGGGACCATGTGCACGGTGGGGCAAAAATAAGACTTCCAGGAAATTCCTGAACCCCTGATCCGATCTGGGTGATTTTTGGATATGTTGTTCACCGAGATCGGGGATATGTTATATTTTGGGGTACTTTGGGGGGTTTGTAAAAATGTATGTTTTTTTTTTCTGCTAAAGTCAATTGAGTTAGTGCATTGTCTTTGTTAATTGTATCACAGGCAGAGGGGAGGGTTTGTGTACAGTAACTGGGAGTGTTCAAATGTAAAACTCTGTTTTTATTGGGTTGTGCATTTCATGCCCTGTGCCCCACAAGGTCCACGTGGGCAGTAACCTTGTGGGGAAATACTGTATAAAAGAAGCAGCTGTCCCATCAAACCTTCAGTTCTACTTGACCTACAACTCGCAGCCTTGACTTGTGTTTAGAGGGAACACCTATAATCACTACAGGTATTGCTATGTTTTTCATACTCCCTTAGCTTCACTGAGCTCTTGTAAGAGCTTGTTCCTGTTTCTGCTTCACTCTCTGGGGAAAGAGAGGTTCACCCATTGGAACCTGGAGCCTTGTCGTAGGTCCAGGGTGGGTAGGAGACAGTGAGACCCCAACCAAGCTGCGGCGGTTCGCGGGGTCTGCGGTGGTTATGGTATCTGGTGAGGTGCTGATGGTCTTTGGTGAGCGTTAGGAGCATCCTTATATGGTCCAACCCTCAGCTAGCCTGGGGCAATCGTAACACTCCTGTTTTCTCGTTCCCGGACTCTGCTATTCCTTATCATTATCCTGATATCTGGTTTCCCTTATCCTTGGCTATCCTCGACTATTCTATCTATGTTAAACCAGGCCATTCTAAGGTCCAGTAAGACATTTTCTGTTTGAGTTATACTCTGCATGTTTGGGTCACTTGTCATGAGAATGATTACTATAGATTGTTCTCCGCAAAGGCGTCTGCAGTTCTGGCTCAGTTCAATTTTCAAACGGACTGGAGCCAGTTAGACACAGAGCTGTTTTGCAGGCACTTCCCAGGCCTCAGGTCCCCAGCTTGTGTTATTGCTCTACATCCTCACATACCACCTATATCCTAATACCTCTGAGCTGAGTGCTACCTTTCCTTTCCTGACCTCCTCAGCTAAACCTGTGAAGGTAATTAAGGACAAGCTTTAGCATGATATTGTTTTTCTGGGTAAATCCCAGATTTGCAATAACTTTAATGAAGGTTCCTGTGGATTTAGTGCTTACTGGTTGTTGTATGTATGTTCTCTTTGTTTTAGGGCACATGCCAAGACAATGTGTCCAAATAAATTGTTTCCTAAACACTGCATGGCCTCAATCAATGTGACTTGTTTTGCCAGTGTATTGCATAACCATCCCTCACCCCACTTGGTGGAGTTTTTGGTGACTGGGTTCACAAAAGGGCTCCATACGGAAATCATTTACATGCCATCCGGCATTGTAGAATGCAAGAACCTGGTGTCCGTCTTTGCCAGTCCAGTAGCTGTTAACGCGCTGTTACAGATTGAATTGGATCAAGGTTTCCTACTTCGGCCGTTTAGTTCCCCACCTTTCTCAGTATGCAGAACTAACCCTATTGGTGTTGTCTCTGGTAAAAGTTCAGACAAGCAAAGCTTGATTGTCGACCTCTCTGCTCCCCACTCTTCCACGACCCCTAGTCTGAACTCTCTCATTCCTTCAGTGGAATTCTCCTTTCAGTATGCCACCATTGATAACGCCACGGATGCAATTCTGACTGCAGGGACGGGGGCATGGCTCTGTAAGACTGACATCATTAACGCCTTTAAGCTCCTCCCAATCCATACTCCTTTGTGGTATCTAAACGGTGTTGAGTGGCAGGGTTCTTACTATTTTTTCACTTGTCTCACTTTTGGTGCTAAAAGTAGTCCCAGGATTTTCGATACCTTCGCTGAGACCTTATGCTGGCTGCTGCACAATGTCTGTAGATGCCCCACAGTTATTCACTATTTAGATTACTTCTTGACTAATGAGAGTAACTAATTTCCACCCAGTAAAATCCTTGCCTGGAAATTATAGACCTGTGAGCTTAACTTCTGTGGCTAGAAAAGTATTTGAAAGGTTATTAAGGGATAATATTCAAGACTTTATTGAGAAGAACATGTTATCAGCAAATATCAGTATGCTTTTATGAAGCACAGGTCATGTCAAACTAACTTGATTGCATTCTATGAAGAAGTAAGTAGAAGTAGAGATCAGGGTGTTGCAATGGATGTGATCTATTTGGATTTTGCCAAGGCATTTGATACAGTTCCACACAATAGATTAGTGTTCAAGCTCAAAGAAATCAGTCTACATACAAAAGTTCTTGTTCTTGGGTATAACATTGGCTTAAAAATAGAGTACAAAGAGTTGTCATTAATGGTAAATTTTCAAGCTGGACAGAGGTGGCAAGTGGTGTCCCTCAGGGTTCTGTTCTGGGACCTCTTCTTTTTAACATATTTATAAACGATCTTGAAAAAAGCGTTGAAAGTCAGTGTTTGCTGATGACACAAAACTCTGTAAAGTAATACAATGTGAGCAAGATATTACCTTGCTGAAAAGAGATTTAGAAAGACTGGGGGACTGGGCACTGAAATGGAAGATGAAATTTAATGTTGAAAAATGCAAAGTTATGCACGTCGGTGTAAAGAATGCATAAGCAACGTATACCCTTAATGGAAGCAGCAAATTAGGGATAACACACGAGAAGGACTTGGGAATTGTTATAAACAACAAATTGTGCAACAATGTGCAATGTCAATCAGCAATCAGCAGTAAGGTATTGTCATGCATGAAAAAGGGCATTCATTCTCGGGATGAGAATATCATTTTGCCTCTTTATAAATCATTGGTAAGACCACATATTGAATATGCTGTGCAATTTTGGGCACCTGTTTTAAAGAAGGATATTATGGCATAGGCAAAGTGCAGAGGCGGGCTACAAAATTAATAAAAGGAATGGAACATATCAGCTATGAAGGAAGGGTAACAAATTTAAACCTATTTAGTTTAGAAAAACGTCGCCTGAGAGGGAATATGATAACATTATACAAATATATTCGGGGCCAATACAAACCATTATGTGGAAATCTATTCACAAACCGGACTTTACATAACACATGAGGTCATGCGTTTAGACTGGAAGAAAGAAGATTTCGTCCAAGGCAAAGAAAAGGTTTTTTTTTTACTGTAAGATCAATAAGGATGTGGAATTTTCTGCCTGAATTTTCTATCAGAGTCCATACAGATGTTCAAACAGCAACTAGATGCATACTTGCAAAAACAGAATATTCAAGGATATAATTTTTCAATGTAGGGTAATAGCTGCTTGATCCAAGGATTAATCTGACTGCCATTCTGGCGTCAAGAAGGAATTTTTTTCCTAGTTTGTTGCAAGTACTTCAAACTGTTTTTTTTTTTTTTTTTGCCTTCTTTTGGATCAACAGCAAAAAACAAATGTGAGGAAGGCTGAACTTGATGGACGCAAGTCCCTTTTCAGCTATGTAACTATGTAACTATGGTAAGTAGCCTGAGAGCCACGATTCAGATTTTTTATTACCTTGGGGTCCCCGTCTCCCTTAAAAAGACAGAAGGACCCAACACATTGCTAAATTTCCTGGGTATCACGCTACCCATATATAAATATGTAAAACACAGATAAAATTTGTATCTTGTAGTACCTATTTTATTGGACTTACAGAATTTTTGACAAGCTTTCGGGAGAACCTTCCTTTCTCAAGTCTAAAGCATTTCTGAGCAAGATGACACATAGATTTCAAAGTTGAGTTGTGATACAGATGTTAAAGTGACATGAGTGTAGATAAGACACAGGTTTGATAGAACATAGACACCATTCTTGCAGAGGGTCGTAAATATATTGTGTGAACATCACAGAGTGAGGGGAGAGAGAGAGAAAAATATAAAAAACATGCAAACAGTGCAGAAGATGGTGCTAGAAGGGGGGAGCAAGAACAAATTAATTACTTATATTAATTTTAAGAATGCATGAATTCCCATCTAAGAGGCCTATATCCAGCATACACAGACACATGCACGCTCTATACACAAGTACATACACACTATACACAAGTGGATATAGTAATATACATATAAATACAACCAAATGCCCAAATATATGTACATGCACACCTACAAATACATCCACACAAGCACCAATACATGTACCTACATACATGCACATGAACTTATATACACAAATATAAGCATACATGCATAAGACTATGGGAAAGCATAGGTCTAAATATAGTACTTTGTATATTGATAGAATAAACATATTGGAATTTGTTTTATCAATATACAAAGTACTAAGTGTAGACCTATGCTTTCCCATACTCTTATGCATGTATGCTTATATATGTGACTGTGAAGTTCATGTGCATGTATGTATATGTGTTTGTGTGTATGTATATGTTTATGTGCATGTGTGTGTATATATATATATATATATATATAATGTTTGTGTGTGTGTGTATAAAGTGTCTATATACATGCATACATGTATGTATATGTGAATAGGTGTATGTGTATATATACATATGTGTAGGTGTGCATGTACATATATTTGGACATTTGGTTGTATTTATATGTATATTGTTGTATGTACTTGTGTATAGTGTGTATGTACTTGTGTATACTTGTACATATACACTACGTGTGTATATATATATATATATATATATATATATGTACATGTGTGTGAGTGTGTGCGTGTGTCTGTGTTTGCTAGATATAGGCCTGCATGCATATCCTGTAACTCTTGGATGCGAATTCATTCAATATCTACTTGAACTATATATATATATATATATATATATATATATATATATATATATATATATATATATTCAATGTGTATATTTATTTACTATATTTACATAATTAATTAATTGTATTAATTATAATTCAAGGGATTTGGCTGACAAGCAACGCAGAAAGTCAATTGAATTTAATTTACAAGCCCTATATTTAACCCGGTAACTTTCCATAAAACCTGTACATGAGGGGTACTTTTGGACTCATGACACTTCTCTGAACAGAAATAGGAGTGTTTTAAAACACTAAACTT
Source organism: Pelobates cultripes (assembly GCA_933207985.1). NCBI lineage: Eukaryota > Metazoa > Chordata > Amphibia > Anura > Pelobatidae > Pelobates > Pelobates cultripes. The sequence continues at coordinate 51,480,187 of OW240923.1, forward strand.
GTAATGATGATATCATCAGTTAAAATTGCAGTTTTCGTGTGAAAAATGCAAAAAAAAAAATATGAAAACTAACTTGGCTTGAGTTTGTGACTTAGTGGCTACTACAAAAGACTGGACTTACCCAATTCTGAATACCCTGGGTTGTCTACCTTTGTGAATGGTATGCCTTGATTGGGGTAATTCTCATTCCTTGACTGCCATATAGTCTTAAAGGCAACATAGGCTCAGGAAACCTATCTGGCAACCTGAAATGGGAAAATCTTATATTAGTCCCTGTAACCTTCCAAAACCCCATAACACATGTACATGGGAGGTACTGTTTTACTCATGAGACACCCCTGAACACAAATATGAGTGTTTTAGAGCAGTAAAGCTTAAAATGACAATATCATCAGTGAAAAGGCATTTATTTTTGTGAAAAACAAAAATTATGAATGCTAACTTTGGCCAGTATTTGTGACTAAGTGGCTACTAAAAAAGACTGGACATACCCCATTCTAAATACCCTTGATTGTCTACTTTGGCAAATGGTATGCCATGATGGGGGTAAATCTCATTCCTGGTCTGCCATAAAGTCTCAAAGGAGTATAACCAATCTGGCAAATTTGAATGTGAAAAAAATTAAATAGGCAAGCCCTATATTTGACCCTGTAACTTTCCAAATCTCCATAAAACCTGTATATGCTTGGTACTATTTTACTCATGAGACATCGCTGAATACAAATATGAGTGCTTTAGAGCAGTACAATATATAATGACGATGATATAATCAATGAAAGTGCAGTCTTTGGGTGAAAAATGAAAAAAACTAATATGAATGCTAACCTTTGCCAGGGTTTGTGACCAAGTGGCTACTACAAAAGACTGGACATACCCTATTTTGAATACCATTGGTTGTCTACATTTACAACTGGTATGCCATGCTGGGGTTAATTTTCATTCCTAGACTGCCATACAGTCCCAAAGGCAGCATAGGCCCAGCAAACCAACCTGTCAAATTTCAATTTGTAAAAATTAAAAAGCCCTTTATTTGACCCTGTAACTCTCCAAAACCTGTACATAGTGGGTACCTTTGTACTTGTAAGACATCGCTGAATACAAATATGTGTAATTTATTGCAGTAAAAACTAACAGTATTATTAAATTGACAGTTAAAATGCCATGCAGAACATGACAAATAACAAAATGTCTTAATTACTCAAGGTGTTTTACATTTTATTCATATTAAATTATGTTTGATATATAAATATTTGATATGAAACTAAAGTCCAGTTTCTCCTGAATAAAATTATATATAATATGTGTGGGTGTACTTAATATGAAAGAGTTGAATTATGGTTGAACAGACATGTCGCACAAATTCCAGGTTTTGTTTACGTTTTGTTTTAATCACAACTTGTACAACTGACTCCGGCCTTAAGAGGTTACAATGCCTTTTATTGTTATTTATATAGAGCCAACTTATTCCACAGTGCTTTACAATATAATACATTTCTCTGCTTCCTCTACAGATTGAAAGTGCCTTGAATAAAATATTTTTTGTATATTTCTAAAAATAATTGAAATGTTTTCAAAAGCCTATCTTTGTAGAGGTGTTGTGATGTGGGTACCATTGCCGCATAAGAATCTTGTGAGGTCACTTTTTATCTCCATACTAAAGTATGGTAAAACAGACTGGATGCGTGGAAAAGCTTTTTTCTTCTCAGGATGGAAGGGGTGAATGGGCCATCAAGTGAATTCTGATTTCTTCCCTTATTTATGTATTTTTTAAATCTACATTTTCCAACTTAAAATTAATCCTACTGCTGCTAATAAATGTTTATAATAATAGAAGACTGCAAAGGGAAAGACAATCATTATAAATAAGTTCTCTCATTTACTAGTTTTGCAATACAGATAAATAATATAATTCTGACAACTTACAATTGGCATTGCAAAAAGGCTGATATTGCTTAGCCATAACCAGCTTAATCAGTACAACCATTGCAGCACATGAATGGGCACATTCTTTTTTTTCCCTGCATATGGTTCCCCTTGATATTTCAGGCCATCCAGAAAAGTCCTTTTAAGGGACTTCTATCCTGTCTCCCACACCGTCACCTGCTCTGGCAATTTGAGTATGGTTACTTCAGGTAACAGGCAAATTTCCACCTGCAGCACCTAACCTGACTCCACGTGGACCCTCTCCTCAGCTTACTGATTCTCCTCTGGATGAAGTGTCCTTTAACTCAACCTCAGTCTTCCCGAGAAGTCCGCTTCCTCTCCCAACTAGATGCAGCCTGCCCGAAAGCTCCCTCTGAACTATGAGTCATAGGCTCCAGCCTTGCTCGCGTTGGCACAGTGCAGTCATGGTTTGGTTCTATTTTTCTTATTTCATTTACTAGAATGCTCAATTTCGTATGTTTCATTTATTTGTATTCTGTTTGTTTTAAAAAAACTCACATGAATGCTCTGTATGCTTACGCTATACGAAGGGGGCATTCGGGACTTAATGCTTGCACGCATATGGCTGTCCCATTTGGCTCATTAAACACACAAAAGCTTTCTCTATTTTGTGTACACTAACTTGTTTTGGCGGCGCATTCGTCCCTTTACTAACAAATGCTCCATGTGTTCTATGGGTCGGTCTGTTTGATGCATGAACACTTTATGGCCGTATAGCTCATTCGAGCACATGTACATGAATGCTCCCTAAGCATTGTGTACCTATTACCCTATTTTCATCTGAAATGTTTTATTTCACAAATGCATTTTGTATATTAATTTTCAAGTATATTCAGTTTCAGGACATGGGAAGGAGGTCCTCTAATGATTAAGTGTCATATTACATCTTGATAGTAGTTTGAATCTCTCTAATTGTATATCTCTTGAGGCTATTATACAGTTATTGTTAGGAGAGCATTTTTATAGCTGGATGGAGTTCACATTTACACTTTCTGGTAAACTCTTAAACATAGTTAAATAGTTACATAACTGAAACGAGACTTACGTCAATCAGGTTCAGCCTTTCTCATATTTGTTTTTGCTTTTGATCCAAAAAAGCAAAAATACCAGTCTGAAGCGCTTCCAATTTCGCAAGAAACCCTAAAATGGCAGTCAGATATCTCCTTGCATTAAGAAGCTATTAGCCTACAAATAAAAAAATATATCCCTAAATATTATGTTTTTGCAAGTATTTATATAATTGCTGTTTGAACATCTGTATGGATTCTGATAAAACCACCCATTTAGGCAGAGATTTCCACATCCTTATTGTTCTTACTGTAAAAAAAATATTTTCTTTGCCTTTCTTCCAGCCTAAATGTGTGACCTCGTGTCTTACGTATAGTCCTGTTTATGAATACATTTCTAGACAATGATATGCACTGGCTCCAAATATATTTGTATAATGTTATCATATCCCTTTGGAGGTGCCGTTTTTCCAAACTAAAGAAATTAAAATTTTGTAATCTTTCTTCATAACTTAATGCTCCATTCATAGTTACATAGTTACATAGCTGAAAAGAGACTTGCGTCCATCAAGTTCAGCCTACCTCACATTTGTTTTTTGCTGTTGATCCAAAAGAAGGCAAAAAAACCCAGTTTGAAGCACAATTTTGCAACAAGCTAGGAAAAAAATTCCTTCTTGACCCCAGAATGGCAGTCAGATTTATCCTTGGATCAAGCAGTTATTACCCTACATTGAAAGATTATATCCTTGAATATTCTGTTCTTGCAAGTATGCATCTAGTAGCCGTTTGAACATCTGTATGGACTCTGATAAAACCACTTCTTCAGGCAGAGAATTCCACATCCTGATTGTTCTTACAGTAAAAAAACCTTTCCTTTGCCTTAGACGAAATCTTCTTTCTTCCAGTCTAAACGTATGGCCTCGTGTCCTATGTAAAGTCCGGTTTTTGAATAGATTTCCACACAATGGTTTGTATTGGCCCCGAATATATTTGTATAATGTTATCATATCCCCTCTCAGGCGACGTTTTTCTAAACTAAATAGATTTAAATTTGTTAACCTTTCTTCATTCCTTTTATTAGTTTTGTAGCCCGCCTCTGCACTTTTTCTAGTGCCATAATATCCTTCTTTAGAACAGGTGCCCAAAATTGCACAGCATATTCAATATGGGGTCTTACCAGTGATTTATAAAGAGGCAAAATGATATTCTTGTCCCGAGAATGAATGCCCTTTTTCATGCATGACAATACCTTACTGGCCTTGGCCACTGCTGATTGACATTGCACATTGTTGCATAGTTTGTTGTCTATAACAATTCCCAAGTCCTTTTCATGTGTTGTTATCCCTAATTCGCTTCCATTAAGGGTATACGTTGCTTGTGTATTCTTTACGCCGAAGTGCATAACTTTGCATTTTTCAACATTAAATTTCATCTGCCATTTGAGTGCCCAGTCCCCCGGTCTATCTAAATCCCTCTGCAGCAAAGTAATATCTTTCTCACATTGTATTGTTTTACACAGCTTGGTGTCATCTGCAAACACTGAAAAATGACTTTCAATGTGGTCTTCAAGATCATTTATAAACATGTTAAATAGAAGGGGTCCCAGAACAGACCCCTGAGGGACACCACTTGCCACCTCTGTCCAGCTTGAAAATTCACCATCAATGACAACTCTTTGTACTCTGTTTTTAAGCCAATGTTCTACCTAAGAACAAGCATTTTCATCTAGACCGATTTCCTTGAGTTTGAACACTAATCTATTGTGTGGAACTGTATCAAATGCCTTGGCAAAATCTAAATAGATCACATCCACGGCAACACCCTGATCTATACTTCTACTTACTTCTTCATAGAATGCAATCAAGTTAGTTTGACATGACCTGTGCTTCATAAAAGCATACTGATATTTGCTGATAACATGTTCTTCTCAATAACGTCTTGAATATTATCCCTTAATAACCTTTCAAATACTTTTCTAGCCACAGAAGTTAAGCTCACAGGTCTATAATTTCCAGGCAAGGATTTTACTGGATGGAAATAAGTTACTTTCATTAGTCAAGAAGTAATCTAAATAGTGAATAACTGTGGGGCATCTACAGACATTGAGCAGCAGCCAGCATAAGGTCTCAGCAAAGGTATCGAAAATCCTAGGACTACTTTTAGCACCAAAAGTGAGACAAGTAAAAAAATAGTAAGAACCCTGCCACTCAACACCGTTTAGATACCACAAAGGAGTATGGATTGGGAGGAGCTTAAAGGTGTTAATGATGTCAGTCTTACAGAGCCATGCCCCCGTCCCTGCAGTCAGAATTGCATCAGTGGCGTTATCAATGGTGGCATACTGAAAGGAGAATTCCACTGAAGGAATGAGAGAGTTCAGACTAGGGGTCGTGGAAGAGTGGGGAGCAGAGAGGTCGACAATCAAGCTTTGCTTGTCTGAACTTTTACCAGAGACAACACCAATAGGGTTAGTTCTGCATACTGAGAAAGGTGGGATTTCTATTATCAATTTTGTAGCCCATCTCTGTACTTTTTCTAGAGACATAATATTCTTTTTTTTAGAACAGGTGCCCAAAATTGCATAGCATATTCAAGGTATGGTATTATCAGTGATTTATAAAGTGGAAAAATTATATTTTCATCCCGATAATTTATGGACCCATTTTTACATGACAATACTGTAGCGGAGCGGCAATATTAAATCCCATGATCTCCGCTGGTTAAGAAGGTAATCCACAGTCAAGCACTGAAAAGCAAGGCAATATCCCAAATCCCCCAGTAACTGGACGAAACAGTTCTGGGAGTCAACTGAGGTCTTTATTTGCAGCTCCAGTATTTATACAAGTCCCATGCAAGGGGTTTCCATACTGCCTTATACAAGTCCCATGCAAGGGGTAACACAGTAGGGGACTACATGGGGGACTTCACATTTTGGGCATTTCTCCCATCAGGCACTGCTGCACGAGAGGGATCCTCCCACTGGAATGTACTGTTAAGTGGATTATCCCTCTGTGCAGCAGAATTTATATTAAAATATATAACTTTTTGAATATTGGGTTGATTTGCACGAATGGACGTTCGGTAGATAGCTGGGGTCTGAGCACATAATTTGTGAGATTACCGCTCAGATCCCAGCTAAAACAACTGAACGCCGCACGAAAAACATATTCATCAAAACATACATTCAAAAGACCGATTGGCATATGGGGAATAAAGTAACGAACGGCCTGGCGGTGTTCGCGCCGTCGAGTAGCCGTTTGTAGTACCATGCGCTGGACGACCAAACACCGCTGGAGGAACAAAGGATCCAAGATGGCCGACCGCCGCGTGGTCAGTAGTCGAACGACGGCCACCTAGGAGAGCCTCTAATTACCGATTGCAACTTTGTTGCAATCGGTTAACAAGCGCCACACGTCTCTTAGTGTGTGGGCTATTGCAGGATAGTTCATTCGGTTCACGAACAGCCCGCAAAGGCGCTGTTCGTGAAACGAAATGAAATACAGCTATCTGCTTTTGGCAGATAGCCCATACAGGCAATGCAAGCATATGGTCACAGTACATTACACCCAGGAACATATAACATTACAAGAACTACACAGGCAACCCTTAAAGCCATAGTCTCTCTGTATTGTCCAATTGGCTAGGTTTGCCACAATGTTCCCCCAGAACCAAGCCGGCATACACAGTCTGATCCCAACGGATCGGCTTGGGGATGTCCGGAGGAGGGCTCACAGATCACTTCTCAAGGTCTGTTTGTCTAGATAACCCGTCGGCATTACCGTTTTGTTTCTCAGGGCGATAATGGATTGTAAAGTCAAAAGGCTGCAGCGCCAAACTCCAGCGCAGCAGCCTGGCGTCGTCTCCAGCCACACGGTTTAGCCACACCAACGGGTTGTGATCTGTGAGCAAAGAAAAGGGTTGCCCATAGAGATATGGTGGTAACTTTTTCAGGGCCCACACCATGGCCAGGCATTCTTTTTCAATGGCGGCGTAGCTCACTTCCCGGGGCAACAACTTCCGTCTTAAATAAGCTACCGGGTGTTCTCCGCCATCTGCTCCAACTTGGCTCAGTACTGCTCCCAATCCAAACATTGAAGCGTCTGTGTGGACAAGAAAGCGTTTAGTTGGATCAGGAGCAGCGAATACAGGTGCATTAGTCAGAGCCGTCTTAAGTTGGATGAATGCCTGTTCACACTCTGGGGCCCAGACGACCTGTCGAGGTAGGTTCTTGCGCGTCAGGTCAGTCAGGGTTTTGGCCAGGGCACTGTAATTGGGCACGAATTTCCTATAGTACCCGGCGGTACCCAGGAAGGCGAGGACTTGGGTCTTGGTCCTAGGGGTGGGCCACTTAGCTACGGCTTCAATTTTTGCTGGCTCAGGTTTTTGTTGCCCACTTCCTACCCGGTGGCCCAAGTACTGCACTTCGGCCATCCCTATGTGACACTTGCTAGGCTTCAGTGTCAACCCTGCCTCTCCAATACGATCTATAACTGCCCCTATGTGTTGTAAATGCTCGGCCCAGGTCTGGCTATATATGGCGATATCGTCCAGGTTTGCGCATGCATAATTTTGGAACCCATCCAGTAGCCGATCTACCATCCGCTGAAAGGTTGCCGGGGCGTTCTTCATCCCGAATGGCATGACCCTAAACTGATACAAGCCAAACGGGGTGACAAACGCCGACTTGGGGATGGTATCTTCGGCTAATGGAATCTGCCAGTATCCTTTACATATATCTACGGTGGTGAGTAGTGATGTCGCGAACACGAAATTGTTCGCAAATGTTCGCGAACCGGGCGAACCGCCATAGACTTCAATGGGCAGGTGAATTTTAAAACACACAGGGACTCTTTCTGGCCACAATAGTGATGGAAAAGTTGTTTCAAGGGGACTAACACCTGGACTGTGGCATGCCGGAGGGGGATCCATGGCAAAACTCCCATGGAAAATTACACAGTTGATGCAGAGTCTGGTCTTAATCCATAAAGGGCATAAATCACCTAACATTCCTAAATCACAATGGATATGGATTGACACCTGACATATGACATATTGACACCTTGACATATGGATTGACACCTGTCCTCAGATGATGAGCAGAATAGGACTGTTCCCCCTACATAGGGTCACTTGGCAGATATGGATTGACACCTGTCCTACTGATACACTGACACAGAGCAGAATAGGGACTGTTCCCCCTACATAGGGTCACTTGGCAGATATGGATTGACACCTGTCCTCAGGATCCCCTGATACACACTGACACAGAGCAGAATAGGGACTGTTCCCCCTACATAGGGTCACTTGGCAGATATGGATTGACACCTATCCTCAAATCCCTGATACAAACTGACACAGAGCAGAATAGAGACTGTTCCTCCTACATAGGGTCACTTGGCAGATATGGATTGACACCTGTCCTCAGAGACCATGATACACACTGACACAGAGCAGAATAGGGACTGTTCCCCTACATAGGTCACTTGGCAGATATGGATTGACACCTGTCCTCAGATCCCTGATACACACTGACACAGAGCAGAATAGGGAATATTCACTAAATGCCAAACATTGTTATACAGGGGAATATTCAGTAAATAAGGATAAGGGGGGACCTACTGTCCTCCCCCCCGGCCCCCACCCCTGCACTGTGGGTGGGGGCCATAAATCTCAATGGGGGGGACCTACTGTCCTCCCGCCCGCCCCCACCCGTGAGTGGTGGGTGGGGGCCATAAAAATAATGAGGGGGGGACCTACTGTATGAAGTTGTATCAATCAGGTAGTGTAAGGGTTACGCCCGCTTCACAGTGACAGACCAAACTCCCCATTTAACGCACAGCAAACAACCGCAAACAGTCCATTTGCACAACCGCAAACTCCCCATTTGCACAAGGTTGGAAACCAAGCTAGCCATGTCCCGTTTTTTGTCCTCACTAATGTCATTGAAGGTCTCTTCCTCCACCCAGCCACGTACAACACCAAGGGTCCCCGAAAAGTGACAACAAGCCCCCTGGGACGCCTGCTGTGTTTGGTCTTCCACCTCCTCAAAGCCACCTTCCTCCTCTGACTCCTCTTCTTCAGACTCCTCTCTCTGCGTTGCCTCTCTCTGCATTATTATAAGGTGTGTTAAGTAGTATTATTCTTATCAGTTTAATCCCTGTTATGTGCCTTTTTTTTGGTTTGGTTTTTGAAACCACAGTGCAGCACCAGAGGCCCGAAAAATTAGGCATGTATACATGCCTGAAAAATTAGGTATTGTTGCAGCTGCTGCTGTAGCAGCGGCCAGAAGAATTGATGTTTGTTTCCCAGGCAGAAAGTGCCCTAAAACAGTGTTCCCCAACCCCCGGGCCGCAGACCAGTACGTGTATCAAACGGTACCGGGCCGCCCGAGGAACTTTAATTTCACTGTGGCGGCCGAGGCGCAGAGCATTGCACCCTCCCAAGCCTGCCCATTGTGTGACAATAGCGAATGAAAATTCCCTTTTGTTACACTGATCCTCCTCATGGGTCCTCCCGCTTCCTGATTGGCCGTAAGGCAAACCCCACGCCATTGGCTGAACTCAATCTGGGACTTCAGGGGAAAATGACAACTGTTTTCAAGTTGTTAGACAAAGTAGCTGCATTTAAAGCCAAACTGGAGTTGTGGGGACGGCGCGTGAACAGAAGCATTTTGGACATGTTTCAGACATTAGCGGGGATTTTAGGCAAGACTGAGCTTGAACATTCATTCTGCCAGTTGGTGCACGATCACCTGTCTTTGCTTTTAAAAGAGTTTGAGCGCTACTTCCCAACCACAAAAGACCCACAAACTGGTAAGGAATGGATCCGCGACCCATTTGCCAACAAATCAAGCGAATCTAGCATGTCTATGCAAGAAGAAGAACAACTGCTGGAGATTGCAAATGACGGTGGCCTTAAAACGATGTTCGAGACAACAACTCTGCCGGTGTTCTGGATTAAAGTCATGGCGGAATACCCTGAGATTGCCACCACAGCACTTAAATCCTTATTGCCATTTCCGACAACCTATTTGTGTGAAGCTGGGTTTTCTGCAGTGACAGCAACCAAAACAAAAACAGCGGAATAAACTGGACATAAGCAACACCCTTCGGGTGTCATTGTCTCCTATTATCCTCAGATGGAACCGTCTCGTTGCGAAGAAACAAGCTCAGGGTTCTCATTGATTTGGAATTCTACTGAGTTAAATAAAATAAATAATTTTATATTCATTTTTTGGTGTAGCTGTATTTTATTTTGAAGGCATGTTTAAATACAATTAAATTAAAATTATTAAACCAAAACAAGCGGGCCACGGAAAAATTATCAAACCTTTTCCTGGTCCGCGGCGATAAAAAGGTTGGGGAGCACTGCCCTAAAACATTGCGGCTTGAACCCTTATTGGTGGCGGATAAGTCACACAAGTCAACCGGCATTCAGAGCTAAAATACAGCAGCGTGTGGACCATTTTTAGCCCAAGGCAGCTCATCTCATCAGGCCTTTTTTAGTCGAATGTATCGCCCACTGTCAGTCCCGTCGGGATCCATCCCTCATTCATCTTAATAAAGGTGAGGTAATCTAGACTTGTTTGACCTAGGCGAGTTCTCTTCTCAGTGACAATACCTCCTGCTGCACTGAAGGTCCTTTCTGACAGAACACTTGAAGCGGGGCATGCCAGAAGTTCTATCGCAAATTGGGATAGCTCAGGCCTTAGGTCAAGTCTGCACACCCAGTAGTCAAGTGGTTCATCGCTCCTCAGAGTGTCGATATCTGCAGTTAAGGCGAGGTAGTCTGCTACCTGTCGGTCGAGTCATTCTCTGAGGGTGGATCCCGAAGGGCTGTGGCGATGCGTAGGACTTAAAAAGCTCCGCATGTCCTCCATCAACAACACGTCTGTAAAGCATCCTGTCCTTGCCGGTGTGGTCGTGGGAGGAGGAGGATTACTTTCACCTCTTCCCCTGTTAGATTCCCATTGTGCTGTGACATCACCCTTATACGCTGTGTAAAGCATAGTTTTGAATTTATTTTGCAAATGCTGCATCCTTTCCGACTTGTTGTAATTTGGTAACATTTCAGCCACTTTCTGCTTACACCGGGGATCTAGTAGCGTGGACACCCAGTACAGGTCATTCTCCTTCAGCCTTTTTATACGAGGGTCCCTCAACAGGCACGACAGCATGAAAGACCCCATTTGCACAAGGTTGGATGCCGAGCTACTCATTTCCCGTTCCTCCTCCTCAGTGATCTCAATGAAGGTATGTTCTTCCCCCCAGCCACGTACAACACCACGGGTACCAGATAGGTGACAACGAGCACCCTGGGATGCCTGTTGTGGTTGGTCTTCCTCCTACTCCTCAAAGCCACATTCCTCCTCTGACTCCTCTTCCTCACAATCCTCTTCCAGCGTTGCCGCAGGTCCAGCAAGCGATGCTGATAAGGCTGGTTCTGGTGGTGATGGTGACCACAACTCTTCCTCTTCCTCTTCACGCTCATCTACGGCCTGATCCAGCACTCTTCGCAGGGCATGCTCCAGGAAGAAAACAAATGGTATGATGTCGCTGATGGTGCCTTCGGTGCGACTGACTAGGTTTGTCACCTCCTCAAAAGGACGCATGAGCCTACAGGCATTGCGCATGAGCGTCCAGTAACGTGGCAAAAAAATTCCCAGCTCCCCAGAGGCTGTCCTAGCACCCCGGTCATACAAATATTCATTAACGGCTTTTTCTTGTTGGAACAGGCGGTCGAACATTAGGAGTGTTGAATTCCAACGTGTCGGGCTGTCGCAAATCAAGCGCCTCACTGGCATGTTGTTTCGCCGCTGGATATCGGCAAAGTGCGCCATGGCCGTGTAGGAACACCTGAAATGGACACACACCTTCCTGGCCTGCTTCAGGACGTCCTGTAAGCCTGTGCACTTATGCACAAAGCGTTGTACGATCAGATTACACACATGTGCCATGCACGGCACATGTGTCAACTTGCCCAACTTCAATGCCGCCAACAAATTTGTTCCGTTGTCACAAACCACTTTGCCGATCTCCAGTTGCTGCGCAGTCAGCCACTTTTCCACCTGTGCGTTCAGGGCGGACAGGAGTGCTTGTCCGGTGTGACTCTCTGCTTTCAAGCAAGTCAAACCCAAGACGGCGTGACACTGCCGTATCCGGGATGTGGAATAGTACCTGGGGAGCTGGGGGGGTGCCGTTGATGTGGAGCAAGACGCAACAGCAGAAGAGGACTCAGCCGAGGAGGTTATGGAAGAGGATGGAGTAGGAGGAGTAGAGGAGGTGGCAGCAGGCCTGCCTGCAAGTCGTGGCGGTGTCACCAACTCCTCTGCAGAGCCACGCATTCCATGCTTGGCAGCCGTCAGCAGGTTTGCCCAATGCGCAGTGTAGGTGATATACCTGCCCTGACCATGCTTTGCAGACCAGGTATCAGTGGTCAGATGGACCCTTGCCCCAACACTGTGTGCCAGACATGCCATTACTTCCTTTTGCACAATCGAGTACAGGTTGGGGATTGCCTTTTGTGAAAAGAAATTTCGTCCGGGTACCTTCCACTGCGGTGTTCCAATAGCTACAAATGTTTTGAATGCCTCAGACTCCACCAGCTTGTATGGTAAAAGCTGGCGGGCTAATAGTACAGACAAGCCAGCTGTCAGACGCCGGGCAAGGGGGTGACTTTCTGACATTGGCTTCTTACTCTCAAACATGTCCTTGACAGACACCTGACTGTGGGCAGATGAGCAGGAACTGCTCAAGGCGAGAGACGGAGTGGCGGATGGTTGAGAGGGGGCAAGGAGGACAGCAGTGGTTGACGTGGCTGTGTGCAGCTTGTACTCATGTGTTGATCCCATAGGCGTTTGTGATGTGCGATCATGTGCCTACGCAAAGCAGTTGTGCCTAGGTGAGTGTTGGACTTCCCACGACTCAGTTTCTTTTGGCACATGTTGCAAATGGCATCGCTGTTGTCAGAGGCAGACACACAAAAAAAATGCCACACTGCTGAGCTCTGCAATGACGGCATTCTGGTGGTGGACACAGCATGTGTTGATTGGCGTGCTGTCGGGCTGACCCCGGGTGCCGATGCATGCTGTCTGACTGTGACACTAGCTCCTTGCCACGACCTCCCCCTGCTTCCAACTCGTCTCCTCCTCCTCTCTGTCTCCCCATCTGAACTTTTGCCCTGTTCTTCTTCTTGCCGAGCAGGCACCCACGTGACATCCATGGATGCATCGTCATCATCAACCGCTTCACTTGTATCTGACAACTCAGCAAAGGAAGCAGCAGTGGGTACAACATCATCATCATCACACCGTACATGTGTAATGCTGCCTGACTGAGACATATCCCTGTTATCTATATCCTCTGTCAATAATGGTTGCGCATCACTCATTTCTTCAAACGGATGTGTAAATAACTCCTCTGACATACCAAGTGAAGTGGCTGTGGTGCTAGTGTTGGTGGTGGCGGCAGGCGGGTGAGTGGTATCTTGAGAGGTGCCCGAAGCTAAGCTGGAGGAGGATGTTGCATCAAGGTTCCGAGCAGAAGCTGTAGAAGATTGGGTGTCCTGTGTTAGCCAGTCAACTTTTCAAGTTCAGGGTACCTGGCCTCTGAAAACTGGGCATTATTCTAGGGCAAAAGGGAATCACAGCACCACGACCACGACGGCCCATGCAGGGTGGCCTGCCTCTGCCTGTCATTTTTTTTTCGATTAGTGGTACTATGCGTGCAAGCTACTGTGACACCAGGTATGAGTGGCACTGTGAACTGGCAGAGGTTGGCAGAGTACACGCTGTAGGCCTGACACACCCGCTTGAAGACAACTAACTGCTATTCAATCTATAACAGTGAGTAGAACGTTGTCCATGTCCAGGCGCCTCATAATGGCTGTGTGGGTGACTGGTAAGCGGACTGGGTGGGTTGCTGAGTGGGCAGAGACCAGTGGTAATCTGTCCTGGTTCCAGCACTACCACAGGAGTAGTCTGGTTGGAGCCTGGTTGCTGGAGGGGGAGACCGACTGTCTCCCCTTTGTATAAACAGCCCTGTCGCTGGGGGAGCAAAACCGACCGTCCGTACCCCCTGTGCTGTAAGTGCAGAGACCACGGTCCCATCTGCACGGTTGTGGGGCTTCTCATCTCCCCTTGGTGGGCTAGGCTGCCGCTGGGAAGTATTCTCCCCTCCTGGTAGAATACTCTGCCGCTGGGGAGCCAGACCGGCTGTCCGTACTCCCTGTAGCTTGGGCGCAGAGACCACGGTCCCATCTGCGCCGGTGGGGAGCTTAATGTCTGCCTTGGTGGGCTACGCTGCCGCTGTGGAGAGGGGTCAACAAGCTCTTTTCCCTGACACTCTCCCTGCTGGGGGAGAGGGGAACCTTTCCCTTTCAATATATTGTCCTGCTGCTGGGGAGGGAGGACGGTACTTTCGGCTCCCTGGGACTCACTTGACTGCTGAGGAGAGGGACCAACTGTCTCCTCTCCTAAGAACACACACGGCCGCTGGGGAGGACAGACGACACCTTCAGCTCCCTGGGACACACACTGCCGCTGGGGAGGAAGGACGACATCTTCAGTTCCCTGGGACACACACTGCCACTGGGGAGGAAGGACGACACCTTCTGCTCCCTGGGACACACACTGCCGCTGGTGAGGAAGGACGACACCTTCAGCTCCCTGTAATACACACTGCTGCTGGGGAGGAAGGACGGCACCTTCAGCTCCCTGGGACACACACTGCCGCTGGGGAGGTAGGACGACACCTTCAGCTCCTTGGGACACACACTGCTGCTGGGGAGGAAGGATGGCACCTTCAGCTCCCTGTAATACACACTGCTGCTGGGGAGGAAGGACGACACCTTCAGCTGGGACACCTCAGCTCAGCCCTGGGACACACACACTGCCTGGCTGGGGAGGAAGGACGACACCTTCAGCTCCCTGGGACACACACTGCCGCTGGGGAGGAAGGACGACACCTTCAGCTCCCTGGGACACACACTGCCGCTGGGGAGGAAGGACGGCACCTTCAGCTCCCTGGGACTCACTTAACTGCTGAGGAGAGGGACCAACTGTCTCCTCTCTTAAGAACACACACTGCTGCTGGGGAGGAAGGACGGCACCTTCAGCTCCCTGGGACACACACTGCCGCTGGGGAGGATGGACCGCGCACCACCTTGCCCACTTTGATTCCGACAGCAAGTACTCTCCCACTATTTTCTTCATGAACTGTACGGTTTTCTCCGGGGGTTGGTTCCGAAGTAAGCCAGCAGCGCAGTAACTTCTCTTTCAAACGCCTCCAGAGTGTAGTTGGGCGCCATGCTTGCGCTGCTGAAGTTGGTTCTTTTGTAGATAGGGTCGCTCTACAGGTACTGGCGTTGCCCTCAATTTGTAATCCAGGAACTGGTGTTGTCCTATTGATACCGGAGAAACTGACGGAAGCAAAGCACAGAGGGATGGACACAGGTTTCTTCAGGAAGGAAGAGATTCTTTATTGGATCACCGATCGGGACTCAGAGGGACTAATGTCACCAAAAATACAGCAAGTTCTGAGCCCTGAACAATAGTGCAGGCTCCCTATATAGGCACATAACTCCTCCCATATTAAGCTCCACCCGCACATTCTCTTGACCAATCATTACAAATAAGAATTAACTTCCTGCTTGACCGCATGGCTTGTCCAGCACAATGGAGGAGGGGAATACTACATCCTGTATTCTTGCACATGCTCCGTACACTACTGATCGTATCTTGCCTCGTGCAACCAACTGATCGATACGTCAGCATATGCACGTACACATGCCACGTGGTAATCTCGGCCTACTAAATTTATTTTTACCGAGATTCCACCACACTATACCTATCCTTCTTGGCTGCGGAAATGATCCCGTCGCTTGCCACCAATTGTAACGGACCGTTTTGCCCAAAAGAGGTTAAAAACCGTTTAGGCGATATTCCCCTTTTTCAGCTGCACCGACAGCTACTGCAAGCACCAATCTCCTGAACTGCAAACCCACAAATTCACCAACTCCCGAACTGCATACCAAGGGAATACTTGAAACTCCCAAACTGGATACACACGAATAGCTGCTAGCAGACGAACAGGAAAAGCCCCCAAGCGGCTTACACTCCTGGCAATCAGTCTCTAACAGCATACAGTAAATCCTCCCCCAATAATGAGATGACACTTCACTTTGAGGGTTAAGCAGGAACTGATTTACTGGGGCTAACTGCCCGGCTTTTATGCAGGTCTCCCACCTGGTGGACACTCCCCTAGGGGACCAAATGGGAGACTGGGACACAAAGGGTAAAAGGACCAATCACAGACTTACACATTTCAACCATCCCACAATGCATCACAATCCCTCCTCTCTGCTCTGGAGATAATAGGGAAGTAATTCAATTATCTCCAAAGACAGAGGCAAAACTCCATTAACCACATGGCAGAAAACAAACAGTAAAAGACATAAAATTGCCTACAGTTACATTCAGTACATAAAACATATACGTTCTACATATCCCCAGATAGCTCAGGTCTGAGCGCACATTATTAAGGGAATGGCACTCAGACCCAGGGCCGAATTAACATAGGGGCTGATGGAGCTGCAGCTCCAGGCCCAGGCCCATGGAATAGGCCCATTGATTTAAAAAAAAATAAAAAAATAAAAATTTTTTTTTCCACACACTACTCTTAGGGATTCCACCTGGCTTTTATTTTATTGGCACAGCCAGTATTTGAGGCTGCCTGGCTGGTGCCAATATTGCAGTGATACTGGCAATACAAATGCTGGTATTTTTCTCAGTATAAACAAGAGATTACTCTGCAATACCAGTACTGGCCAGTAGGGGTCGCTGTGTGTGTGGAGACAGGCAGGGATAGGAAGTTCCAGCATATCCCTCCCTGCCTCTACTCACTGATCTGCAGGGGTGCAGCTACAGAGAGTCCAGACAGCAACTCCCACCCTGCAGAGACAGCCTACAGCTCAGGGAAGTAAGGGATGGGGAAAGGCTGCAAGGAGACATGGGGACACTGAGACACTAAGGGACATTGGGAGACATTATGGCAGACACTGAGACACTAAGGGACATTGGGAGACATTATGGCAGACACTGAGACACTAAGGGACATTGGGAGATATTATGGCAGACACTGAGACACTAAGGGACATTGGGAGATATTATGACACAGACACATGGGGACACAGTGTCCCCATGTCTCCCAGCCAGTGTCCCTGGTGTCTCAGTGCCCCCTAGTCTCCCAGTCTCTCACTGTCCCCATGTCTCCTAGTGCCTCCATGTCTCTCATTGCCTCAAGTGTCACAATGTCCCCATGTCTCCAAGCTAGTGTCCCTAGTGTCTGTGGCCCTGGTGTCTGTGTCCCCATGTCTCCCAGTGCCCCCATGTCTCAATGTCCCTATGTCCCCCAGCCAGTGTCTCTTGTGTCTTTGTCCCTGGTGTCTGTGTCCCCATGTCTTCAAGTGTCCCCTATTTTCCCATTGTCCCCATGTGTCCCAGCCAGAGTCCCCTAGTCTCCCAGTGTCACTTGTGTCTCCGTGTCCCTAGGTCTCCCCATGTTCCAAGGTCTCCCCATCTTCCTAATGTCCTAGTGACATGTGGACCCTGGGATACATAGGGACACAGGGAGACATGGGGCATTGAGACACTGTGATACATAGGATCACTGGGAGACCTGGGGACATGACACTGGGAGACATGGGGCACTGAGACACTGATACATAGGAACACTGAGACCTGGAGTAATCGACACATGGGGGCACTGAGTCATGAGGACACTGGGAGACATAGGAGCACTGGGAGGAATCCATCTATACAGCAGAATCAAACTAAGTAGTTTTTTGGTGATTTTACAGCATTTTCTCTTATGTCACTCCTTTTTTCCAAGAAAGGTGGCAAACCTAACTACTTTTCACATACTCTTACTTAAGTATGGAAACTTAAGTGGGATGTATGGGAACAAACGTGTGTGGACTGGCTGACAATGAATATAGTTAAAGGGACACTATAGTCACCAGAACAACTACAGCTTATTGAATTTGTTCTGGTGAGTAGAATCATTACCGTCAGGCTTTTTGCTGTAAACACATCAGAGAACA
Source organism: Pelobates cultripes (assembly GCA_933207985.1). Taxonomy (NCBI): domain Eukaryota; kingdom Metazoa; phylum Chordata; class Amphibia; order Anura; family Pelobatidae; genus Pelobates; species Pelobates cultripes. The sequence goes on from OW240923.1 coordinate 51,498,237, forward strand.
TGCAGTCTTTACATTACATCCTAGTGATAACTTCACTGGCCACTCCTTAGATGACTGTTAGAGATCCTTCCTGGGTCATGGCTGCCTAAAATGCATCCAAACATTCAGTGTCTCCTCCCTCTGCATGCAGACACTGAACTTTCCTCATAGAGATTCATTAATTAAATTCATCTATATAAGGAGATGCTGATTGGCCAGGGCTGCGTTTGAATCATGCTGGCTCTGACCCTGATCTGCCTCTTTGTCAGTCTCAGCCAATCCTATGGGGAAGCACTGTGCTTGGATCAGGCCACCACTTCTAATGATGTCAGCAGACTGCTTGTTTTATGAGTCTAACAGCATGCAGAGTTACAGCTTTGGGCTTGAATATAGTAAGATTTTGCTATATTTATGGAGGCATGAGGGGCCCAGGGGGCTAGATGGTGGTGTTAACACTATAGGGTCATGAATTCATGTTTGTGTTCCTGACCCTATAGTGATCCTTTAAGGTAATGCTGACTTTGGTCTCTCTAACACTGTGACATGTTCCCTTTCTTCTACACTCACTACATACAGCTTTTCTCTGTCCCAGACCATATACCAGGAGCTTCTGCCTGCTAGTAAGAAGGTAAGGAGACAAGTGGACCAGCGAGTGCTAGGGGACAGTCCTTAGAAAGCGTTGAGTGAGCGCATCATTAGATGCATTTATGCCAAGCTCAGGGTGCTGTGTGCATAGTATGCCCTTAGTTGGCCAGCTGCATGATTGGCAGGCAGCCTGACATGCATTCATGCCAGGCTGGCCTTCTAATTCTTTGAGCAGACATGTCCTCTTTTTGGGCATGTTCGCCCCTTTTGGCAGGCTACGTGATTTGTGTCAGTGGCACACCCTTTTACCATGCCCATTGACTTCCTGCCTGACTGGACACTGCTGTTAGGGGTTATGGATTTACTTGAAAGATGAAAACATAAATTAGAGAGAGATTAGCCTTTTCTTATAGCTGCTGTTTTCTTTCTCTCCAGCACCATCTCCATCAGATACATGATGCTTGATTCTGTAATTAGGCCCGTCATAATTGTCAGCACCAGGCCCACTGGGCTCTTAATCTGGCCCTGTGTGAGAGGGGGAGGGGTGGGGGCAGAGTAGACATGTGTTATAGACTATTGAAAAGTTTAGTAATCAAATTCTATCACCCAAAATATTAATAACTGTCTACATGAAATATTGGTCACAAACATTAAATGACAGTGGTACACACTGCATGCACATAACATTACAGTGGCAAACTACAGGTATCAATTGTAACAACTCTATAGTAACACATGAGCATTTTGTAGCAATCCAGTAATACGGGAGGTGGAGTATCTTCCAAGCTTCAGTCAGTACCTGAGAGTGATGGGTGTTTCTGCAGGATGGTAAATGCAGTCTTCACAGAGTTGATTGTGAAGTGAGGCCTGAGGAATAAGGATAGAACAGTCAATGAAGGTATTTACGACTGGGGAGGGGAAAAGGAGAGTGTGGAATCTTTTTCCATCTCCAGGTTCCTAAAATCGATGCCATATACACGTCCCCTGATAAGGGACGTAACAGGGATTAAACTGATAAGAACAGTACTACTTAACACACCACTCCTATCTGGTGGCACATTAGATTGCACGCGCAGTGCCCCAAATTTGAAGTAGGAGCACCGACCAAGCATCTTTTTCCATCTCCCGGTTCCTAAAATCGATGCCATATGCACGTCCCTTGATAGGGGATGTAACAGGGATTAAACTGATAGGAATAATACTACTTAACACACCTTATAATAACGCAGAGAGAGGCAACGCAGAGAGAGGAGTCTGAAGAAGGAGTCAGAGGAGGAAGGTGGCTTTGAGGAGGTGGAAGACCAAACACAGCAGGCATCCCAGGGGGCTTGTTGTCACCTTTTGGGGACCCTCAGTGTTGTACATGGCTGGATGGAGGAAGAGACCTTCAATGACATGAGTGAGGACAAGGAACAGGACATGGCTAGCTTGGTATCCAACCTTGTGCAAATGGGGAGTTTGCGGTTGTGCAAATGGACTGTTTGCGGTGCGTTAAACGGGGAGTTTGGTCTGTCACTGTGAAGCGGGCATAACCCTTACACTACCTGATCGATACAACATCACACCTGATGTTTTAAAGAACGTTATTCCAAACAATTTAGGAATGTTAGGTGATTTATGCCCGTTATGGATTAAAACCAGACTCTGCATCAACTATGTAATTTTCCATGGGAGTTTTGCCATGGATCCCTCTGCGGCATGCCACAGTCCAGGTGTTAGTCCCCTTGAAACAACTTTTGCATCACTATTGTGGCCAGAAAGAGTCCCTGTGAGTTTTAAAATTCACCTGCATATTGAAGTCTATGGCGGTTCGCCCGGTTCGCCGGTTCGCGAACATTTGCGGAAGTTCGCGTTCACTGTTCGCGAACCGAAAATTTTATGTTCGCGACATCACTAATCTGGATATGATATGCCTCCAATTTTCTTTGCCTTTATTAAAATATTCTTTGCTATCCTGGGCTTTTTACCCATCCAAATATAGTTTTTAAAAGGTTTTTTGAATTTATCTAAGATCTTACAATTTACTCTAAGTGGGATAGTCCTAAATAAGTGATTTTATGAATTACATACGCATTAATAACATCGATTCTGCTTAGCCATGATATCTCCAATCCTATATGAGAAACAAGATAAGATGAAAGGGAATCCAATATATCCATATAATTAAGTTCAACTATTTTTCGAATAATTAATGTAAATTTTATACCTAAATATTCTATGTAGGTTTTATTCCAGTCTAAATTGAATTTATATTTAAGCAAAAAAATTCTTGATAAGAAAGAGAGTTACAAACAGAGAACAGAACAGGATAGTGAGCGGAAGAACAAAACACTAAGTCCAAAAAAGGAAAAGTGCTGGTCTGCGCTCACAACCTGTGTACCGCACGGAGACTCCAGGGGTTTCCAGGGGCTTGACCCCAATTCAATAAAAAGATGAACAGAAAGAAATGCTAAAAGGTCTCAAAAGAGAAGCAAAATTGAGACCCTAAGCATCACCTGGATATATATATATATATAGCATGTAGGGGTAGAGCAAGTATGTAAGTGTGTATTCAATCTGCCCTAAAGATCAGGGAGATCATAAATTGCAAAAAAAACTAAAATAGAACTATATGTAATAAAAGATAAATTAACTAAGGTATATACAAAAAACTCATACCACTGGGTCTCATAAAAAGAGAGCAAACAGGAAGAAATCACCCTGTCAGGTGGAAGATGATACTCAGTACAAAATAAAGCTTTATTAGAAAAAATAGGCTAACCTGTGAGTATCAATCCTGGCAGTGTGTCTATTCACATCTAATGCAAATTGCTGGCTAAGAAACCCCAGAGAAAACTGAGACTTAAGATATCATAATAACAAAGTATCAAACTTTTGGGTACAGGGGGGGGGCCCCCCCCCGAGTCAAATCCTTCAGCTGAAGAGTAGACTGAAGGATAAAAGTCCCTAGGTCCCAGGATAAAAAATAAGTCCTATAAGCCAGAGAGAAAACGAAAATAAATAGTAAGACAGCAGGGAGGAGGAGTAAGGAGTAGAAAGATCAGTTCAAAATGAGCTGATAATGTCAATTATAAAGCCTCTCTCCCTGTTAAACTAACTAGATAGATATAGTGGTAGAGAGAAAAGAGAACTGCAATTAATGAGAGAAATAAATGTTGCTGTAGAGCATATTTAGATCAAATGCCCCATTCCCATTTAAAGAAAAGAAATAGTAAGGTAGAAACGCCCGACGCGCATTTCGGTGCTTGTATGCTGCACCTTCGTCAGGGACCAACAGGATAATGATCAGACCTTGCCTTAAATACATTGGGCGCCAAAATTGAGTGTATACCTTCATCCAATTATTACCCGTATAAGGTAACCGCTCCAGGTGATGCTGCTAAGTAATCCCGTGGTTCGGTGTGGACGTACTGAGATGACGTCACTCCCCCACGTGATCGCGGGCTCGGGGTCTCTGATTGGTGATGGCTCGTATGCAGACCACCCCCCCTATGTATGGGGCTTAGAACGAGGTCTCTGCTAATGTCCAACCCCCCTAAATTCTAGTGAGCCTAAGAGATGAGCGCGGACAGTAAATATGTAGAGTCCAACACTCATCACTCGTAGGCAACTTCAAGATTGCCCAACTAAATTCCAAATAGCTAGGAACGGAAAAAGTAGCCATAGAATGGATGTATGTGCAGGTAGTATGTAAGATATCGTATTTCATACAGAGTACCCGAAACAATTAGTTATAGATAGATGTATGAAATGGATGATATGGTACTGGATGGAGAAGTATCAGCTTTAACTATATAGACCCCGAGATTGGCTATACAGTTGCATATATCCCATCAAAAGAGGTGATAAGATAAAATAAAATAAAATAAAGTAAAACAACACTAAATGGCTTTAATCCATATGTCCAAGGTGTTGTTTAAAGGGATCAACTCCAAAAATTAATAAAGAAATCAAATGTCACATTGCAGGTATCACGCTCAATATAAAGGCTAAATAATAATACTAATGAATAAATGAGTGAATAAGTGAAAAAACACACAAACACATACAATATAAATAATAATGATAACCTACTGGTGCTGAATAGTATCGTGTTGTAAATGTGGCAAGTCTATGTACAAATTTACAGAATGAATAATGGTAGCCAACTAGTATATATAGTTGGTTAGTCAGATATAAAGGATGTATATGAGAAACCTTCGTTGAGACCAAGGGGTGAGAGGGTTTTGAGTTTGTAGATCCAAAAGCTCTCTCTTTGTAGGAGCTTTTTGTCAAGATCTCCACCCCATGGTCCCAAAGTGACCTTTTCAATCCCACAAAATCTGATCCCATCAGGGAATCCGCTGTGGTGTAATTTAAGATGTTTCGAGACCGGTGTCTCAGTCAGTCTTCTCGGGTTCACTGAGTTCACATGTTAGGGACACTGACCAGGTGTTCTCAGACCAGGAACTGAGTAATATACCTATGAGTGATGAAATTTTTTCATCATTCAATAGATTGACGAATCTGTTTCAACAATAGATCAAAACAGGATGGGAAATAGCCTCATTAGAAAATTATTTGAAAAAACAACTTATACCTAGAGACTTGAGGGTACAAAATATTCCAGCATCACACACTGAAACGGAAGAGTTTATAAAAGAGTGGGAGGAGGCAGCGGGTCTCTGTTCCAATAGATTTATGGAAATCCTATGTAAATTTGAATCAAAAAGATTGATAACCATCAATAAAGAGGTGGATGAACAAATAAATAAGATTGAACAATTTAAGAGCGAATCTAATTTTGAATCATTGGAAATGAAACTTAAAAACAATCTAGATAAGTTCCAACAGAACATCAAGGTTCGCAAACATTCTAAGTTCATAAGGGATAGTCAGGACTTTAAAAATGGGAACGTATATAGGAGAAATAATAGAAAATTGAGGAAGAGTTTCTCTGAGCCAATTTCCACTTTCAAATATGAAACAAGTGGCTCAGACTCCGGCAAGGGTGGCACCCAAACTCCCCATGAATACAACACCAGATGTATTCTAAAGAAAGGGGTAACTTTTTTAGGGAACCCCTATATGGAAGACAATATGACACCCTAACCACGGAGTCCTGGCAGACCCCCACAACGCTTCAGGAGGAAGCGATATTAGACAATACACCTACAGCCAACCAAATTATCAATCTTTCCTCCTATGACCCCACGACTTCAGAATTACAACTACTACAAAGGGGTCTGTCCTTCGTTCCGGTTTCTAAATTTGACAAGTTTAACTGGATGAAGGACATACACCTATTTGCAAGGAGACTTGCCCTGCATAAATTCCATCGCATTCGCGATGAGAAAAGAGCAAAAGATTTGGGTCTACAAGCCTCTGATATTTGCCTTCTTGACACATTGGTTGACCTGCTGTCGTCTAATGATAGCTTTGTAAGCTTACAGCCTCCATTCACACATCTCAAGAAAAAGAGTCTATTTACCCCACATTTAGCAGAATTTAAATATATTGATCTATTTGTTGAGCTAACATGTGGTGAAATAGACAAAATTTATCAGAAAGAGCTTATGATCCAACCTGGTAGCAATATCACCCTACAGGAACAAACCTCCCTTAAACATCTAAAATCTTTGGATAAGGTTATTTTTAAACCATCCGATAAGGGGGGCAATATAGTCATTCTGAATAAATCTGATTATGTAGTGATGGCACATAATCTGATCCAAGATAATGACACTTATGAAATTCTCATGAATAACCCCACTAAAAAATACCTGGGAGAACTCAAAGACATCTTGGATATGGCTTTAACTACTTTCTTAATTTCTAAAGATGAATACAACTTCATATTGACTAAAAATCCTGTAATAGCAACATTCTATGCCCTCCCTAAAGTGCACAAACAAAAACCAGAATTGAGTGGGAGACCAATTGTCTCGGGTAAGGGAAACTTGACTCAAAATGCCAGCTTATATGTTGACCAGATCTTGCGGAAACTGGTTGTGGAACTTCCATCATATCTGAGAGACACGAAACACACCTTGAGTATTATAGAGGATACCATACTCACGGGTGACGCTATTCTATGTAGTCTCGATGTGGAGAGTCTGTACAGCTCCATACCGCATGAAGTGGGTCTTAAGCACATTCGAGCCTTTCTCGATGCACAACCTATTGTCTCCCCTCTTCATAATCTCTTTATGCACGATCTGATGAAATTTATCCTGACACACAATTACTTTTTGTTTCAGGGTAAATATTACCACCAGGTTAGGGGAACGGCTATGGGGACGGCTTGTGCCCCCTCATATGCCAACCTCTACCTGGGCTGGTGGGAGAGAACAACAGTGTTTAATACCAGGTTTCAGAATTACACCAGACATGTCAAACTCTGGAAGAGATACATCGATGATGTATTGATAATATGGACAGACACCATTGATCTCTTCCAGGAATTTGTGACGATTCTGAATACCAATGATATTAATTTGAGATTAACAAGTGAAATTGGGGGCAAGAGTATCAACTTTCTGGACATTACCATCATGCTAACTGAGGACGGGTATCTTAAATCCACACTCTTTCGAAAACCAACAGCTACCAACAGTTTACTAAATTGGGAGAGCTACCATCATACCCCCCTTAAAAGGGGTATACCCGTTGGACAATATTTACGTCTCCGACGCAACTGCTCTACCATAGATGACTTTAAACTAAAGGCCAAAACGCTACAATATCAATTTAAACAAAAAGGCTACCCAAATAGATGCTTAAAAAATGCATATAAACGAGCACTCCTGACAGACCGTACAGACCTACTATCTGAGGATGATAATCATAAACCATCACAAGAAATGATTAGGTGCATAGGAAATTTTGATGCTGGTTGGCACCAAATTATGAAAATATTGGAAAGATTTTGGCCCCTCCTACATCAAGACCCACATTTACATAAAGTGATTACACCCCACGCCTCAGTAACCGCAAGAAGGGGACGTAATTTCAGAGATATCTTGGTCCCCAGTCATCTTAAAAACCCACCTCAGAATCCAATCTGGTTGAAGTCCCCCGTTAGAGGTACCTACCAGTGTGGTAGGTGCAAAGCGTGTCATTTTATACGCCGTCCCTCCAAAACCTTCTCGGACTCTTCCTCTTCTCAGGAATTTGATGTGAAAACGTTTTTCAACTGTCAATCAAAAGGTTTAGTATACCTACTTAGAAACTCTATGTCTGAAAAACATCCCGTATGTTTAAAATAAGAATAAGAGAACATGTGAACTCAGTGAACCCGAGAAGACTGACTGAGACACCGGTCTTGAAACATCTTAAATTACACCACAGCGGATTCCCTGATGGGATCAGATTTTGTGGGATTGAAAAGGTCACTTTGGGACCCAGGGGTGGAGATCTTGACAAAAAGCTCCTACAAAGAGAGAGCTTTTGGATCTACAAACTCAAAACCCTCTCACCCCTTGGTCTCAACGAAGGTTTCTCATATACATCCTTTATATCTGACTAACCAACTATATATACTAGTTGGCTACCATTATTCATTCTGTAAATTTGTACATAGACTTGCCACATTTACAACACGATACTATTCAGCACCAGTAGGTTATCATTATTATTTATATTGTATGTGTTTGTGTGTTTTTTCACTTATTCACTCATTTATTCATTAGTATTATTATTTAGCCTTTATATTGAGCGTGATACCTGCAATGTGACATTTGATTTCTTTATTAATTTTTGGAGTTGATCCCTTTAAACAACACCTTGGACATATGGATTAAAGCCATTTAGTGTTGTTTTACTTTATTTTATTTTATTTTATCTTATCACCTCTTTTGATGGGATATATGCAACTGTGTAGCCAATCTCGGGGTCTATATAGTTAAAGCTGATACTTCTCCATCCAGTACCATATCATCCATTTCATACATCTATCTATAACTAATTGTTTCGGGTACTCTGTATGAAATACGATATCTTACATACTACCTGCACATACATCCATTCTATGGCTACTTTTTCCGTTCCTAGCTATTTGGAATTTAGTTGGGCAATCTTGAAGTTGCCTACGAGTGATGAGTGTTGGACTCTACATATTTACTGTCCGCGCTCATCTCTTAGGCTCACTAGAATTTAGGGGGGTTGGACATTAGCAGAGACCTCGTTCTAAGCCCCATACATAGGGGGGGTGGTCTGCATACGAGCCATCACCAATCAGAGACCCCGAGCCCGCGATCACGTGGGGGAGTGACGTCATCTCAGTACGTCCACACCGAACCACGGGATTACTTAGCAGCATCACCTGGAGCGGTTACCTTATACGGGTAATAATTGGATGAAGGTATACACTCAATTTTGGCGCCCAATGTATTTAAGGCAAGGTCTGATCATTATCCTGTTGGTCCCTGACGAAGGTGCAGCATACAAGCACCGAAATGCGCGTCGGGCGTTTCTACCTTACTATTTCTTTTCTTTAAATGGGAATGGGGCATTTGATCTAAATATGCTCTACAGCAACATTTATTTCTCTCATTAATTGCAGTTCTCTTTTCTCTCTACCACTATATCTATCTAGTTAGTTTAACAGGGAGAGAGGCTTTATAATTGACATTATCAGCTCATTTTGAACTGATCTTTCTACTCCTTACTCCTCCTCCCTGCTGTCTTACTATTTATTTTCGTTTTCTCTCTGGCTTATAGGACTTATTTTTTATCCTGGGACCTAGGGACTTTTATCCTTCAGTCTACTCTTCAGCTGAAGGATTTGACTCGGGGGGGGCCCCCCCCCTGTACCCAAAAGTTTGATACTTTGTTATTATGATATCTTAAGTCTCAGTATTCTCTGGGGTTTCTTAGCCAGCAATTTGCATGAGATGTGAAGAGACACACTGACTGCCAGGATTGATACTCACAGGTTAGCCTATTTTTTCTAATAAAGCTTTATTTTGTACTGAGTATCATCTTCCACCTGACAGGGTGATTTCTTCCTGTTTGCTCTCTTTTTATGAGATCCAGTGGTATGAGTTTTTTGTATATACCTTAGTTAATTTATCTTTTATTACATATAGTTCTATTTTTGTTTTTTTGCAATTTATGATCTCCCTGATCTTTAGGGCAGATTGAATACACACTTACATACTTGCTCTACCCCTACATGCTATATATATATATATATATATATATATCCAGGTGATGCTTAGGGTCTCAATTTTGCTTCTCTTTTGAGACCTTTTTGCATTTCTTTCTGTTCATCTTTTTAGAAAGAGAGTTTACTAGAATTTGAGATTTATGAATATTGATTTTATAGATAAAACATTTGCTGAATCTATCTATTCAGGTAAGTACCGTTCCAGTTGATCTTCGAGGACTCGACAGGGATAGAAAATAGTTGTCTGTGTTTAAAAGTATTTTACAGGCTCTGTTACCAATTTAAATTCGTTGAATGTCATCATTATGCCGAATCATATTTGCAAAGGGTTCAATAGAAAGTATGTAAAGTATAGGTACTTATGGGAATCCTTGACGAGTACCATTAGTAATAGTAAACCAAGTTGATATGAATTGAGGCCCTTGTATTTTAGCTGATGGATTTAAGTACAATGGCATTATATTGTTCTTAATAAAACCTGTTATGCCAAAGCTCTCTAAAACGTGATCCAAAGAATTCCAGTTACCGTAACTTTATTAAAAGCTTTCTTTATTAAATCCAAGGCTAAGAAAGCTACACTACTCTTTGATAGTTCTGTTTTATGTATGATATTTAATATTTTCTGAGTGTTATTGATCGGATTTATGTCCCTGACAAATCATGATTGATCTTTATGTATAATATTAGCTATAATCTTCAAAAAAAATTTACATCAGTATTAATTAGAGATATTGGTCTGTAATTAGATATCACTTTAGGGTCCTTTCCAGGTTTTAGGATTGGAGATATTGTGGCCTGAAGTATCTCACTTGGAATACCTTTAGTAAGAAACTCATAGCATGTTTTAAATAATATAGGTGTAAGAACATCTTGAGTATCCGTCTGGGCCTGGAGCTATATGTGGTTTTAGGTCTCCTATAACCTTTCTAATTTCTGATTCTGATAAGGGTTTTTTAAGTTTATTTTGAATTTCTTCTGTAATCCTAGGAATTTCTATATCGCCCAAAAGTTATTTTTATTATCTTTGGTGGGGGAGTCTATTTTTAGAATATAAAGTGTTTTTTTAAATAATTAGCACAGGCTTCTGCAATTTCTTTTGGAGAATATAGAGTATATGTTTTGTTTTTGTTTTTTATCATTTTTCAATTTGTTTGATAATAGTTTCCCTACTTTATTATTATTATTATTATTATACCTTTTTTGTTTTAACCGAGTGATGGCTTTTTCGACTTGAAGTAGAACCTTTTCATTTATTTCTTCTTTGATTATATTGTTAACTTTAGTTCATTCAGGACGTATATCATCCATATTTAATCTTTAATTTTTTGCTAGATTAATTAAGAGCTTTCTCTCTTTTTTTTTTGGGGGACCTTTTTTATAAGCATTCCTCGCAAAAAACATTTAAGTGTGCACCATATAACCATAAATGAGGTATCACTTGTAACGTTAATATCAATATTTTTTTTGATTTCAGTATAAAAATAAGATAGGTCATGTTCTGAATCTAATAAGGACTCATTGCATCTCCATTTAGTTCAATACTTATAATCCATGTCATTGTGGACTGTAGTTAAGAAAAAGTCTATTCGAGAATATGATTCATGAACTGAAGAAAAGAAGGTGCATTCTCTATTTATTGGGTGCATCACTCGCCAGCAATCGTATAAGGAGCAGGTTGTTAAAAAATTAACTTTTTTTTTTCTGGAGTGTTTAACCCTTTAACGTTTAACATAACTAAGTGATAAAGGTACGTAATTTTTGTCATCTTACATATGTCTTCTCTACTCTCTCAATGAGGCCAATAAAAAAAAAGAAAAGGAAAAAGATAAAAATCACTTGCATACCACAAAAAATCCTTACATTCAAAGAGCTGTGTAATTTCCCCAATTCACTACTCTTACCCTGCTGCCACCGCAGGGACCTATATTGGGCGGCAAGCAGATTTAATTTATAATAAAGAGATAATGTACGTGTGAGATGTAAGATTAGGATTAGCTATTAAAAATACCTTATTTATACCAGTGATGTGTTTATAATGTTAATCTCTTATTGTAAGATTATATTTACAAATTCTTATTTCCCTTTGGTTTACAAATATACATACAATAACACTTTTTTGGATAGATGAACATTTCTCAATATTCTTCTTGTTTTCCTCTTCTCCCCGTTCCCCACCCGGTTCTCTCGCCATGAGTCTTAGATGAGAGAGAAGGGGAAGGAGGAAGAGAGCGTGGAAGAGACTAGAAAAAAGAACAGGAGGGTCTATATTTGTAGTTATCTAGATATCAAGTAGATTTATTTTATCACAATTATAACCAATTATTTCCTCAATATTTCCATTCTGTGTTGTTATATATTAAAGACATCTGAATTGTTAAACTAAGAACATTATAGTCAGTATATTGAATATATACAATATTAATTTAGAGAAGAGATAACATATTTAACTTAATATTTATACATTTAAAATTTACCTTAAAGTGAGTGCTCAATGTAATCCTTTGTATTTAAACTTTCTTACATCACTCCACCCTATTCCCCTTCCAACCTTCCATCCATCCTCATACCCTCTTAATTTCCCTATTTCTATACCCCACCTTCAGAGTATAAATTTAAAATAAAGAAAAACAAAACATATTCATTATCACTCTATTGTTCAACCCACCTTTACACAAGGCAATGTAAAATATGCAAAATTATCTATTTTCCACATATTCCCTTTAGAGTGATAAATACAAAAAACAAAAACAAAGCATAATAAAACAATACAGTCAAAGAAGACGGAGAGAGAGAAAAAAAAGTAGATTGAATGCTACCATTACCTTAAGACATTTAAATCTATGCAAGGTTTGGCAGCGTGCAATCTAAAATAAAAACGGACAATGGTCTGTTGCCTTTCAAAGATAAAAATCAAAAATCCGCTTGAGGCTATTTTTGTATGCAACCAAATGAAAAACAAATTAAGAAAAAAAAAAAAAAAATATATATATATATATATATATATATATATATACTGTTGTAAACCAACAGACAGTAACACTATCACATCTCTCAAGTGTGATCAAAGTATAAGCCTTACATTGGCAATAATTCACCTAATCTATGAATTTATCATTGTAATCAAGCATCAAAAATAAAAATAAATAAAACATAGCTGGCAGTGCAGGTATGCTAAACTAATTAAAAAAAATTGGAATTTGGACCATCTGTCTGTAATGAATGAATTTAGAGGTTTATCCTTAATATGAAAAAAATAAATAAATATATATATATATATATATATATATATATATATATATATAAAAAAACAAGGTCCTCCTATAAACTGGAACTGAAATTTCCTGAAAATAAATAAACATGTTAGATGGTTGGTCTTCTCTCAGGTCTATTTTTGTCTTCCTTCTCAAATGGCATCATCTCCGTATTTTTCTAAAAAACAAACTTTAAGAGATGTTAATATCACACAATTAGAACAGGTCATTTGAGAGCGATTGTATTTGTTCTACCTTTTTAACAGATTCTTTGTTAACTGTTGCCATTTTGATTATTAGGGTAGGATAACCTTGTATATAAATGGAGGAAAAAAATCACACAGGTACTTCTTGATGCTGTGTCTTTATTAAAACTAACTCAGCTTCTGCTTCCTGTTTCAGGAGGAAAAGGAAGGAGTAACAACACACTTTATTTACACTCCTTTTAACCATACACTGTATAACATACGTTACAGCACTAGGAGAGCACTTTTAGTTTATATCTCAACACCCCCACTTACTCTCAAGTTTGTCATTTTGCATATTCATATATTACACAACTTACATTCCAAATATATAACTCAACAACTTTCTAACTTGGACTTTGTTGCAGGCTTAGTCATAATATCTGCTACCATCTTGTCAGTCGGACAATAGTCAAGAACTATGTTACCTAATGATCTAATGAAGTGGCTATTGAACATTGATTGTCCCCAAATATTTGTATTGGTTCATAGTGACACCCATTGTCCATTCCTTTGAGTAACTGCACAAGGTACTGACTTTCCTGTGTAGTTGCAGCCAATGACGTATTCAGCTTCACATGTAGATAAAGCTACTGTGGTCTGTTTGTTTGACTTCCATGCAATCAGTGGACCATTCTTGGTTAGACTAAAGCAGTATCCAGTCATACTCCTTCTATCGTTCACATCAGAGGCCCAATCGGTATCACTATACGCCTCGAGTTTCAAGTTTTCACTACACTTTCTGTAGCACAACTCATAGTCAATAGTATGTTTTAAGTATCTCATCACATGCTTAGCTATGGTTAAATGTTGTCCTGTTGGCGCTGACACGCATTATTTACTGATCACCCAGCTTAAATCCGGTCTTGTACAGGTCATTGCATACAGCAAGCTACCTACTACTTCTCAATATCTTTTTGTATCTACATGATCATTATGATCATCATGGTCCACTTTTTGTTCACATCGTGTTGATCTGGGTTTACAATCTGTCATTCCAAACTTCTCCAGAATATTTGATTTGTATCTCTTTTAATTCATCTTTACCAAACCATCACTTTGTTCAAAATCAATACCTAGGAAATGTTTGATCTTTCATCTTAAATTTTGCTGTAAGCATTTTCTTCACGTCATTGATTACTGTTTCTTCTCTGGTACCAATAATGAGATCATCAACTCATATTAACAGTATTACTCTCTCATGTCCAGATTGTTTGACATATACACAGTGGTTTGCTGGATTTTGTTCAAACCCATTTTCACTTAAATGAATCTTGTTCCAATTTCTACCGGATTGTTTTAGACCATACAATGACTTGTTCAGTTTTAAAACTAGTTTCTCATTTTGCTTGGACTTTACCTCAGATCCCTCTGGTTGTTCCACATAAACCTCACAGTCAATTGGGGCATGTAAATAGGCTGTTTTCACATCTATCTGGTGAAGAAGTAAATCATATGCTGCCATTTACATAAAATACATACTGATGTAATTTTTGCAGTTGGAGAAAAAACTTCCTTGTAATCAAGTCCCTTTACTTGACTATAACCTTTAGCAACATATCTGGTGTAACAGAGCTTCCTGTACCACGGTTGGGTACTTCTGACGACGGATACTCCTAGTGCTCACCGAGGACTGCAGGGACTCCACCAGACACCATCAGCACTGCAGTCCCCACGTCCAGCGTTACAGCTTGGCTGGGAACTCGCTCCACCCACCCTGGACCCAAGACCAGGATCCAGCTTCCAGTGGGTTAACCTCTCCTACTCCAGAGAGCAGGAACAGCTCTTAAAAGAGCTAGTGATTATAATCCCAGGGGAGTATAGTGATATAGCAATCCCCAGGGTAGATACAGGCTTTTCCCCCACACATGAGATGAGACTCTATGTTGAGGGTAAAACAGGAACAGAATTTTAATGGAGGCACACTGGCCTTTTATGCAAGTTTCCCAACAAGGGCGACATCCAGGTGGACCTTGTTGGGCACAGGGACACACAGTGAACAAACCAATAAAAACAGAGTCATACAGTGAGACATTCCCATACACAAACAATAGAATCCCTCCTCTGTGCTTGGGAGATAATTGAATTAGGAACTGTACTAATCTAACTCAATTATCTCCAAGCAATGAAAAACATACAATTTCATGAAACCCCAATAAGTACCTTAAAACACATAAAACCCCATAAAAGTTACAGCATATCCAAAAATCACCCAGATCAGTTCAGGGGTCCAGAAATTTTATGGAAGTCATAGTTTTGCCCAGGCACAGGCATGGTCCCATGCCAAAAACAGTTCCATAGAATCAGGGCTAACGGTCGGTCTCTCTGTCTGGAGTACAAAAGTACATAACTCACATGAAGAGAGCCTGTTTAAAGTATTTTAGCCATGTTTATCACAGGGGCCATAGTCACAGGGTAGGAGGCCGTCAAATAGGCCCCTCCAAAAACCAGTGGCGAGGTCACTTTCACCACATCTGGCTTTGTATGTTTCTAGCCCATCAACATTGTTTTTCACTGCATACACTCATCGACCCCCCCCACTGAACGTTTACCGTCTGGTAAAGTAGTCAAAGTAAATGTGTCATTTTCTTTCTGTCATAGCATTAAGCCTATTATGTGACTGAGGTGAACTTATAGCATCTTTATAGGTCTTGTTACATCAAACACCTAGTAACAGTAATCAATGTTTGTTAGTAACTGATCATCATATTCAAAATCTGAAACATAGTCCTCCAAGTACTGAGGAGTTTTTCTGTCTCTTTTAGGGTAATGTGTACTATGGTCATTACCTGCCTGACCATTGTTCTTATTCCCTAAAGTTTCTATTTCAGAAATTTAGATCATCTCTGGACACTCAATTCCAGTTTCATTTGTTTTTTGGTATAGGGGGCATAGCTCTCTCTATTGCAATCCTCCTCATCATCTAACAAATCAGTTTGAGTCTGTTTTTCAAAAACTAATTTTGTGATAACCTTCACAAGCCTGTGTTTAAGATGGGCTGTTTTTGTCATATCCAGTAAAAATCCCTTTCTCACATTTCGAGTCTAATTTATTTTTGTCATACTTGTATGCAAAACATTCTGACCCAAAAACTCATCTTAGAAAAATTAGTCTTTCAGCCTGTCAAAAGGTAATATGGAGTTTGTGCTAAATGGTTGTTCAAACACCTGTTTCTAATATGAGCGGCAGTCATTACTGCATATGTGCATAATTATTTTGGTAATTTACTCTCAATTAACAGACATCTTGCCATTTCAAATAGCGTTCTCCATTTTCTCTCAGCAGTTCCATTCTGATGGGGTTTGAAAGTTGCAGAGGTTTAATGTCTTATGCCTCTCTTACATAACAGTGTAAAAGTATTTGCTGTTAACTCGGTACCATTGTCTGATCTTATACATTTTATGACTCCATATGGAGCTGTGTCAACAATAAACCTTTCAATGGCTAACACTGAGTAATCATCAGTGAATGCAATTGTATATCTGAAGCCTTCTTTAGCTTGTGGGTCCATAGGACCTGCAAAATCAGTGTGTACTAGCGCTAATCTAGCTGTGGCTCTGGTATCCGGTTCTCTGAACAAATGTTCCCTGAGTTCAAACTTTACGGTTTAGATTAGATTTAGCAACCCTTAATTTTCATTCCTTCTACCACATTTTGTAGTTTTGCAATATCATCATAATTACAGTGACCTAGGATTTCATGCCACATTTGAATATCATAACATCCATGACAACTGTCATTATTTTCAACAAAAGTATTCAGATAGTCTATTGTACTTCTGAATTGTGAATTTGGTACCGTTCATTCCTGCCTTGCTGGAAGCTGACTGATGCTCCACTGTTTGTTGCTTTATCTACACAGAAGATTTCTTGAGGGTATGAAGGTATGTACAACGCATTCTTTAGTGTCATAATCACTCAATTCCCCTCGCTGTCAAGTAGACAAACCTCTGCATTGCCTCTTCTCAGTGCCACACCAGTTGCCTCTTTTCCATCTGCGAGCTCCATGGAATGTTTCTCCGATTTAAAGGACTCATCAAAGCTCTTAAACTTTCCAATGTCAGTAATTATATGGGATGTTGCTCCTGTATCAACCATTAATCCTTTTGGTTTTAACCCATTTAGTTGGTCATCTCTAATTTTAAAAGCAAATGAGTGTCCGTCGTCGGCTTCATGTGTTGCTTGTCTGACATTGTCTTTCTTTTTACGTCTGCTATTTGTATCTTTGTGTGTTGGGCTCTTGCAATAGCTACACCACAATGATTGACCATTATTTTGAATGTTTGAACAGCTCTGGCCCTTTGTCCTTTTTGGACGCAGTTGTAACAAACAATGTTAGAGTTGTCTCTCGCTTTAAATCTTGGAGTCGTGTTACTCACTTTTAATACATTTTCATCATTTGCACTAGTGGAGTATATTTCAGTATCCTCAAAACTTCTTAATGTATTTTAAACTGTGCAAAAGTTACTTTCCCATCTCCCTGTGTAATGTGGATTGCAAACATTTTTAATGATTCAGGCAAACCTTTTAAAATCATTGGAAACAACAGTCCATCACTCAATGTTTCCCCAGCATTTCTCAGTGCTGTAATAACTGTCTCTGTACGTATAATATAGTCTGTCACACTCTCATTTACAGACTTCTGAAGAGATATTAGTTCAGTGTATAAACTAATTATATTGGGCTTTCCTTTACCTGCATAATTATTTCTTAATATTTTAAGTGCTTTTCTTCCATCATCAGCTGCTTCTCTCATAATCGGAGACAAACTTTTATCATCTAAAAACTGAATTAATTCAGCATACGTTTCCTCATTCTTTCTGTGATCTTCATTATCACCTTCAGTGTCTGCAGACACACTCAGGAAGGTTTCTTTGAGTTTAAGCAACCTCAGATGTCCCAAGAATTTAGTCTCCTAAAGTTCATAATTCTTTTCATCTCCATCAAAGCAAAGCCTGCTCCATCAGTTTCCTGCACCCCTCCTGGGCCCATAACCTGTTGCCATTTTGATTATTAGAGTAGAATAACCAGGATATAAGAATAACCTTATATAAAGATGGAGGAAAAAAAACACAGAGGTACTTCTTGTTTCTGTGTCTTTATTAAAACTAACTCATCTTCTGCTTCCTTGTATGTACGTAGTGGGGAATCGCGATGCAGCCTAGAACAAAAACTAACCCCATTCAACCCCCCAATAACGACAGACCACTTAGTATGGATGAAAACAGGCCACAGCATTTATTATCACAAACTAAATTACAGCATAACACATCCATAACTTTATTTATTAAATCTCTACTTTTTCTGTAACCAAAATGTTAATAAGCATTAATTAACATATATACATATATAACTCCACACATAGTGTTATACAGTGACCCAACCGTCCTTGCCAATAAACATACAGTGGTTCCTAATCACCACTTCCTCTCACCTCCCCCCTCGTCATAAAAATCATATCTTTCCAATGCCTTTCCATCATATCTTTCCAATCTTTCCATCAGCCGACCTTATCCACACTCGATGGGCATTACACCTCAGGCAACCAAATGGTAACCATTTGAAGCAGGGGAGGTTGAAACCTTAAAAACTTGTTCATCTCATTCCATATACTTAAACGTAACCCCTCAAACTCAATTGGCAAGGACATACCCCTGGCTAGCTGTGACTAAATATACTAATAGGGCGGGCGGGAGGGAAGCTGTTTGCTGGCCCAAATCCCAAGTGGCACTGAGGTAAGACCTCCCCCACGCTAACTTACACAGAACATAATCCCACCCACACACTCTTTCCCAACCAATCCCATGCATCTACCCCCACACTCCTACATGTGCCCTTGTCCACTTAGCTGCGCTATCTCCCCAGGGCCTGTTTCATGAGGAAAAGGAAGGAGTAACAACAAACATTATTTACACTTCTTTTAACCATACAATGTATAACATAAGTTACAGCATTTTGAGAGCACTTTTAGTTTATATCGCAACATTAACAATTGCCTCTATTCTACATAATTGTGCCTTATACCATCCAGTTTTTGTACAAAATTACTTAGTTCAACTTTTAGAGAAATATGTTCTGCCTTTGGTTGCTTATTCTGTGTTTTAAGCACATGGTAGGAAATCCAATGTTTTGTGGGGAGTTTACCGGTATTATCTCTTCTCTGTGATCTCCACCTAGGGTGATTAGATGCATTTTTATTTCCCTGAGTCCATCTATCACACATGGGCCTTTCATGATGAATATGCACATCTGATTTACAGAATTTTTAAATTTGTCCCATCCTTCCACACCATTTTATGGTTTTCATATGTGGGGGCTTTCTCTGATTGATATATCTGTGAGGTTGGGGACTTTGTAACAATGTACAGGTTTTATGGTGTTTTCAAAAGTTACAACGTCAAATATAAGGCTTGTATTTCACTTTTTTTCACATTAAAATTCGCCAGATTGGTTACGTTGCCTTTGAGACCCTATGGTAGCCCAAGAATGAAAATTACCCCTATGATGGCATACCATTTGCAATAGTAGACAACCCAAGGTATTGCAAATGGGGTATGTCCAGTCTTTTTTTAGAAGCCACTTAGTCACAAACACTGGTCAAAATTGGCATTTTTCACACACAAACAATCACTAACGCTAACTTTGGCCAGTGTTTGTGACCAAATAGCTACTAAAAAAGACTGGACATACCCCAACCTTGGGTTGTCTACTATTGCAAATGGTATGCCATTATGGGTGTAAATTTCATTCCTGGGCTACTATACAGTCTCAAAGGCAACGTAACCAATCTGGCGAATTTCAATTTCAAATGTAACGTGCTATATTTGAGCCTGTAACTTCCCAAAACACCATAAAACCTGTACATAGGGGGTGCTGTTTTACATGTGAGACTTTGCTGAATACAAATATGTCTATTTTTTTGCAGTAAAAGCAAACAGTATTATGACATTGACAGTTAAAATGTCATGTAGAACTAAAAAAATAAAAAAAATTCTTATTTTCTCCCATTTTTTCATATAAAATTATGTTTCATAGCTAAATATTTGATATTAAATGAAAGCCCTATTTCCCCTGAATAACATGATATATAATAAGGGTCGGTGCATTTAATATGAAAGAGGTGAATTACGGTTGGACAGACATATAGCGAAAAAACTGCCAGGTTTTGTTTACGTTTTGTTTTGTTCACAACGTGTACATTTGGCTCAGGCCTTAACCCCTTAAGGACGGGTGACGGACGAGGTCCATCACAGAGGGGAGACCCTTCGTGATGAGTGATGGACCTCGTCCGTCACGCGGTAAAATTAACCCCGGATCGCCGCTATCGCTGCCCAGCACATGTGCTCGCTCTGAACGCAAGTCAGAGCGAGCACATGTGCTCTGTATACTTAACTTCCGGCTCCCTGCACTTCCTGGTTCTGTGTGAAGTGCAGGGAGCCGGAACAGTGCTGATCCTGCCCCCTGCTGTAAAAAAAATTAAGTTAATTTAAAGTTAGTGGGGAATTGGGGTATTTGGCGTTAGGCTAACTAGGGGTTAACGTTAAAAAAGTTTTAAAATAAACTTTAAAAAGTTAAAAATTAAGCTTAAAAAAGTTTTAATAACGTTTAAGTAAAAAATAACCCCCCCCCCCTTTACCTAGTCCAAATAAAAATTAACCCCTTCCCTGCCAGTCGATCACTGCCTACTATGATCTAATTTTTTTAAACCCCTGAGGATTAACTTTTATTTATTTTTTAACCCTCAGGGGTTCAATCTATTTAATTAATTTAAATATTTTATAACTATATATTTTGCTAGCTGGGGTGGGTGGGAGTTATGGGAAAATGGGGAATTTACTGTTAGTGCTGCTTACTGCTAGTTAGGGGTTAAAGGTAAAAAAAAACTTAGAAAATTGTTAAATGTGTAAAAAAAGTTTTAAGAAAGTTTAGGAAAGTTTAAAAAAAATTAATAAGCAAAACAAAAGTTTAAAAACTAGTTTTTAAAAGTAAAAAAGTAAAAAAAAAGTTAAAAAAAATACATTTTAAAAACGCTCATTACCACTACACCTGGAACAAACTAGAGAAAATATTATACCATGCCAAGGTTCAAAATATGCCTTTTGAATTACCCCAGGGTGTATTCTTTAATAAATAGTATGTGTTTGTGGGGAAGTTTCAATAACCAACCATCTAAACTACTCCAAATTGGAACATGGACACAGCGTAAAACTTCAAAGTTAGAAAAAAACTGAATGGCTGCGTCTCAAATGCGCCCCTTCAACATCCACATATACCTGGCAAAGGTACATACGGGGGTATTGCTGTACTCAGCCGACATAGCTGAGCAACATATGTAGTATTATACAGTCATAGTACACATAAGGTTTGCAAAATATGCTGCGCAAACTCACTTTGTATGTCAAAAAGGCAGAAAAAATTGCTTATTACCACTACACTTGGTACAAGCTAGCGGAAAAATGATCCCACGCTAAGGTTCAAAATATGCCGTTTGAAATACCCTGTGATGTCTTTTTTAAGAAATGGTATGGCTTTATGGGGTATTTGGATTATATAGCCTGGTAAAATACTCTAAAATGGGACATAGGCACAGCGTAAAAATTCAAAGTTTGAAAAAAACTGGAATGGCTGTGTCCCAAATGTGCCCCTCCAATGTCCACACATACCTGGCAAAAGTACATACGGGGGTATTGCTGTACTCAGCCGACATAGCTGAGCAACATATGAAGTATTATACAGTCGTAGCACACATAAGGCTTGCAAAATAAACTGTGCAAACTCACTTTGTATGTCAAAAAGGCAGAAAAAACGCTTATTACCACTACATCTGGTACAAGCTAGCGGAAAAATGATCCCACGCTAAGGTTCAAAATATACCTTTTGAAACACCCTGGGGTGTCTACTTTAAGAAATGGTAGGCCTTTGTGGAGTAGTTTGAATTTAAAACCTGCAAAGATGCTTGGAAATTGCACATAGGCCCAGCGTCAAAATTCAAAGTTCGGTAAAAACGGATATGGCTTGGTCTCCTATATGGCACTGTAGCTTCACGAAATAGTGCCAAAGACATTCATTGGGGGTGTCTTTTTACTCAGAAGACTTAGCTGAGCATAATTTGTGAGGTTTGAACTTAGTGGCACATATGAAATATACAAAACGCCCAGCAAAAATGCAATCCGTATGTAAAAAATGCACAAAATTATTTTTTTACCACATACTTTGGCATATATTGGTGAAAAAATGGGGGTATGTTAAGGCACAATATGCACCTTATGAGATACCCTGGAGTGTCTACTTTTACAAATGGTAGGCCTTTGTGGGTTCTTTTTGAACAGTCAAACTGTTATAATACCCCAAATGGAAGCTAAGGCTCATTAAATCCATCTCTCAAAATGCTACTGTGAATACTGAAAAGGACAGGTTTCCTATATGGCACTGTAGCTTCACTAAATAGTGCTAGAGACATACAATGGTGGTGTCCTTTTACTCAGAAGACATAGCTGAGCATAATTTGGGAGGTTTGAATTTAGTGGCACATATGAAATATACAAAACGCCCAGCAAAAATGCAATCCGTATGTAAAAAATGCACAAAATTATTTTTTACCACATACTTTGGCATATATTGGTGAAAAAATGGGGGCATGTTAAGGCACAATATTCACCTTATGAGATACCCTGGAGTGTCTACTTTTACAAATGGTAGGCCTTTGTGGGTTCTTTTTGAACAGTCAAACTGTTATAATATAAGCTAAGGCTCATTAAATCCATCTCTCAAAATTCTACTGTGAATACTGAAAAGGACAGGTATCCTGTATGGCACTGTAACTTCACGAAATAGTGCCAAAGACATACAATGGGGGTGTCATTTTACTCAGCAGATGTAACTGAACACAAAATAAAACTTTGTACAGGAATAGCACACACCAACTTTACAATATATACATGAGAATTTCTTTGTTATAAGTTTGTGTGCCAAAAAACAAAAAAAAACACAATTTTACTCCAATATTTAGCAGAGGTTGGTGGTGAAATGGCTATGTAGAAAGTGTCAAAACAACCTTAGGTAAATAGCCCATGATGTCTACTTTATATAAATATATACTTTTGTGTGGCAATTTTGTTTTCTTTTATGGCTATTAAGCTTACAAGACAAACATACCAAATTCTAATATCG
This sequence comes from Pelobates cultripes, assembly GCA_933207985.1. NCBI lineage: Eukaryota > Metazoa > Chordata > Amphibia > Anura > Pelobatidae > Pelobates > Pelobates cultripes. The sequence goes on from OW240923.1 coordinate 51,521,614, forward strand.
CTCCACATTAAAAGCCTATTTTACTCCTTGTGCTTTGTGACCTGTAACTACCAAAAAAAAAAACGTAAAATCCCAGACACATTATATATTCTGTAAATCAGAACAACTAAATTAATTTATTTTTAATTACTTTTCTTAACCTGCACTAATTATGCACACATTATTATTGCAAAAACTGTAAACAAAAACACAAAATTTTCATTTGTTTTTAAATTTTTCTGTATTTTTTTATAATAAATAAGCATTTATATATATGTGTGTGTTACATCAAATTAAAGCCCTTTCTGTCCTTTAAAAAACTATATATAATATGTGTTGGTGCAACAAATTAGTAAAATGCAAATTGCAGTTGAACGCAGACAGCAAAAAATGCTGTTGTCATTAAGTGAAAGACAAGCTTTTGAAGCTCTGTCCTTAAGGGGTTAAGGGGTTAAGCAATTTAGTATATTTACAAAGGTGTCTTGTGGGGACACAATTAAACCCATTAACTCTTGAATATCTGGCAGTGTCCTATTAAGTAATGCGTTCTTATTTGCATATTCATTCTGATCAGCATATGCTCCAGGTGAAACAGTCAGAACCTATTTACAAACCCTTGAACAGACTCCCCTCTCTTCTGAGCACAATTACCAAAAGCAAAATTATGATTTATTTCCTCTAGACCAAGAGAGTTTAATAAATCTATTATTAAGTTGTTGCTTGGTTCTAGGTTCTATAAATACCCGATGTGGCAGACTTGCTCTTAGTGACTTGTCTAAACTAGCAATTATTACATAAAAAATATCCAAATCATTTAAATTTCTGTGTATTTTTTTTCAAATGGATCAATTTATAATATTACATCTACTGGATCATCATCCAAGCTTATATATTCCAATTGTTTGCTCAGTACAATAACAACCGTACTTTTTTTTTTGTAATTCTTTATTTTAGTTGTGCACAAGCTGAACATACGAGTTGCACTGCCACAACAGCTGGTGCAGACATTTTTTGTTCACAATTGTTCATATGGCTTTGGAGACAATGCACTTTTTATATGGTTAGGTAATCATGCATAAAACAGTAGATTCACAATAACATTTGGAAAACAATAGCTTGGCAATACGATGTAAGGTGTGGTGGTCTTCCTAGGACCTTAGCTGTGTAAGTCTGAGCCTGTGTGTATTTGGCTTATACTAGTCTACGCTCTTGCTGCCAAATATAGTGTGGGGCTGGAGAGGGTAAGGTGTTTCCAATGCCTGTGGCTATCATTGATTGCTAGTTGTTGCATGGTGGTTGGTCTGTGTTTAAGCCTTGTTGCTGTGGTCAATGTGCTGTGTGGACAAATGGCTTTTCGTGTCCTGTGTTGTTATGGTAAGAGCATAGTGTTGTTTAGCGTGGTGGGGAGGGGTGGAGATACTAGTCGTGGGTGGCTTCTGGTAATCTGTGCTAGGTGTGTGGAGCGATGTTATCATAGGGAATTTTAAACAAACATTAACAACATTAAACTGGTGCAAGTAATAAAACAGTTCGGGTGTGGTCTTAGGGCCCTTCAGGGTTCAGGTGGTTGCTGCCACGTAGGCTTCCGCAGAGGGTTGGCGCGGAATGAATGGTGGTGATTCTGGATGGGTCCCAGGAGTGTGGAGTCTTGGTGGCAGCACTGGAGTCCGCATACTTTAGAGAGTCTTGTGGGAGACCCAGATCTCGTAGGAGCGTTGTCGCGCCCTGTATGTCCTGGAGTGGGTATACCATGCCCCCATGTTGTACTGATGGTATGCGCCAGCGGTATCGGATGTTGCGTTGTAATAGTGTGGTGAGAGGTCTGAATGATCGTCGCCATGCCAGTGTAGGTCAGCATAAAATCCCAGCGACATATTCTCAAATTGGATGAGGGGTTTCCCTCTGATTGCCGTCAGGACGGCCGCTTTGTCTGTGCTGTTCTGAAAGTGCACTATGAGGTCCCTGGTGGCAGTGGCCGGTACTTCGGTAGGTCTGGGGACATGGAATGTTCCATCCAAAGACACTGCTTTGGCTTGTTTTGGTTGGAGCACTGTCCCTAGCAGTCTCCTTAGAAGATGTGGCAATTCTGCCTCAGGTACCTCCGCTGGGTTCCCCCTGATTTTTCAATTGTTCTGCCTGCGACGGTTTTCCTGTGCTGCAAAACGGCTTTCATGTGCTTTGTTTTGGTGTTGCAGTTCTTGTATTGCTCGTTCCATCTTTTCCATTTGCTGGTTACCCTTCTGGGAAGCCTCCTCCAGAGTGTCTATGCGGCCGCTATTAATTGCAGGCCGCTATTAATTGCAGCTTTGTCAGCTTGTAATGTACTCTGTAGGTTTGCTAGAAGCCCCGTCAGGGCTGATATGTGACCGGGGATGCATCTGGTTCCATCGAGGTCGGCGGTGGTTTCGTTGGTGTGGGTAGGTGTATGCTGTCATCCTTGAGGAAGTCATCATCAGATAAGTCCGAGCAGCCTCCCGAGAATGTGGCCATTTTAGGTCTGCTCACGCCATGGGCCTGCCTCCATAGGTCGCCTATGTTCATCCAGAGATTGGGTCTGTCTGGCTTGGGTTTTTTGGACTTACATCCCATGGTGACCGGGTTGTCAGGTAGGTTCCCTGGGGTCTGTTTCAGCTGGGTAGTTGCCTTAATTTAGTGCTTTTCGTCACTTACAGCTGGGAGCTGCAGGAGTGTGCGACCGTCCACTTCCTGCGTAATTCTTTTTCACACCCGTACTTTTTAAGGAATGGGTCACAGTAGTTCCATGTAGTACATTTGTACTTCTCCACAATACAATGGGCAGCATAAATCAAAGCAATTTTACCATTAGATTTGGACAATTTATTTTCAATAATTGCCGTGGCCACATAATCCTGAGCATTAAGACAGGGATCTAATGCTCCTCCCATACATTTAATTATCACTTCAGGATTAGCAACATTAGCAATCTTTTTCAATGAACTATCCATCATTGACAAAGCAGAATTCACTGATATTCCTATACACAATATTTGAATGCATGGCATGGCATGGTGAGCATGCGTGTGCTTCATACACGTCAGGTGTATTCCCAGAACCGGGATCCTCGCGACACCTCACCCATTCCCAGAAGGTTGTGCACTGGCTATCAAATGCCGCAAGAAAGTCCTGTTGAGGCCCTTACAGGCTTCATGGAGTCGTGCTCCATCGCCATCTTCGATGCTGAGGCTAGCCCCTATCGGTCAGTCACAAAGTATAGTATAGAGCTTAAAGTGCCAGGATATCCCTCATTGGTGGGGCGGCCGGAAAGGGTCTGTCCACTGAGGCTTCTCATGGTAGATACTGGGTGGAGGGATTGGCCGCCTCTCTAACGTCTGTGTCACTAAGCCGAAACTAGACTGCAGGGTTGCCCAGTGGGTTGCTGATAAAATCAAGCGGTAACTGCTCTCAAAGCACAGATTAGGAGCACCAGGTTTGCAGTAAGTCAGCAGGGCCGTTTAAAACAAGATCAGTTTCACAAGAGGACTAATTTGCAGAAGATCTCCAGGAGCTAATGAGATTTGTCCGATTTATATTCTGTAAATGCCCTTTTCTTATTTTTAAGCTTTTTCTTTACTTTTCTACTAAGTCACATTGGTTTTAATTTGTTTATTTTATATTTTTTACTCAATACCTTTCTAATATTTGTTTGAAGGTTTTATTTATTTATTTATCCTCAGCATTTTTTTGACAAAGGAGTTTATGCCAGTTAATGAGTTGTAGAGCTGCCCTAATCTTATTGAAATTGGTTTGATTACATTATACACTTTAGCATACCTCACACGCTTTGGCTTTTTTGAGTTTATTTCAAAAGACAAAAATTTTGTGATCACTATTTCCCAAATGCTCCCCTACTTGAATGTTAGTCAAAAGATCAACATTGTTTGTTATAGCCAGATCCAGACAGGATTAATTTCAAGTAAGTGCTTGTAACAGTTGTGACATGAAGGTGTCATTTAACATATTAAAAAAAAATCTGGTTCCCTTTGCTGAACTCCTAGTCCCTCTATTCCAATTTAAGTCCTGGTAAATAAAATTTCCAATAATTAATGTGTTACCTGTTCTTCCTCATTACTATTAACATTAAGTGTTTGTGATGGACCGCCTGGCACCCCAACTGGGTGCCTCTGCCAATCGCTGCTTCCTAGCTGTCGCCGCACCACACTGGACACCATAAGCACTGTAGACCCACTATAGCAGCTTGGCTGGGGTCTCACCGTCCCTTCTCACCCTGTACCTGGATCCTGGATCCAGCTCCCAGTGAGAAGACCTCTCCTCAAGGGAGTATAGCTGTGTAGCTCTTACAAGAGCTAGTGATTATAGCAATCCACGAGCAGGGATTATAGCAGGTATAACAGCCTTACAGGTTGTCTGGCGCTGTCTCTTTTCCTTTATTTATAGCAGTTCTCTACAATCACAAGATAAGGCTCTGTGTTGAGGGTAAGCAGGAACTCATTTATTGATAGCCACAACTGGCCTTTTATGCAATCCCTCCTCTGTGCCTGGGAGATAATTGAGTCATGAACTGAACTAAACTCAATTATCTCCAGACACAAAAACACACATTTTTATAAAACTCCAAAAATTCCTTAAAACACACAAAACCCTTACAAAAGTTAATCCCTTGATCTGGGTGACCAACATATCCAAAATTAACCCAGATCGGTTCAGGGGTTCAGGAATTTCCTGGAAGTCTTATTTTTGACCGACCGCACGCATGGTCCCATGCCTAAAACAGTTCCAGAGAATCAAGGCTTGCAGTCGGTCTAGTTCGGTAGTTTGGAAAACGAACCAACTACCAAACATAGTCAATGTTCTTACCCTGAAGCTTGTTCCCCTCATCCAGACTAACGATTTCACCGAACAGTGACCTTCTTAATTGTATAGAACCGAACGCAGGCGATGATGATGATGGAGTTTCTGTGTCAGATTTTAGTTCCATGAGATTCATGTCCAAACACTGCTGCCTGCGGAATTGTGGCCACCCAGATAAACAATTAGAACACTGTGGTGAGTACCATTCCAAGGTGTTAATAGGGGTTAACAAGCTCCCGGTTGGTCCCTGGTTCATGCAGTTGTTTTGTATTCAAATGGAATAAAATAACATGAAAGGGAAATACAATCTACCGAAAAAACAGGTGAAGGGGACAGAAGGCTTTTTAATCCAGGATCAGGAAATCTGTCACAGTGTTTATAACATATCCCAACCAATAATTGATATTCCCTTCTTTTGCCCCAATCAGATATCTACCCATAAAGCTTCCACTTGTTTAAGAGTTGGCTTTAACACATAGTTGACTTGCAAACATACCCCGCCATCTTTCCTCTTTTTTTGATCTTTCCTGAATAATGTGTAACCATTTAAGGTAACTGCCCGGTCCTGTGTCTCATCCAACCATGTTTCTTCTATGCCTATTATGTCATATTGCTTAGTGTATGCTATTGCCTCTAGTGTCCCCATTTTGTTATGTAGGCTCCTTGCATTAGTAAGCATACATTTAATATTATTATGGATCACTTTCTGCAAATTTTTATTACTGTTGTATACCTCCCCTGTTCTAGTCTTGCCCCTCCCCCCATCTCCACACTGCTTATACTGAGCTAAAGCCCATCTCATTTCTGTCCTATGTACATTTTTTAGATTTCTTTGTTCCTCTTCCCACCACTAGTTTAAAATCTTCTGCAACCTTCTACTCTTCTGATTAGGTGCAATCCACCATGGCTTATAAAGGTTGTATCTAAGCACAATATCGTCCCAGTGCTGTACTAGAGGGGTTGTTCCTATGGCTGTTTGAAGGAAAGCCTTTTGTAGTACAGCTACTCCTGAGCTGATGCTCTAGTGTAGCGTGCGGCACAGGTAATATTTCTGAAAATAGTACCTTGGAGGTAATTTTCTAGTTCCCTGAACTCATTCTTTAGGACCTTTTATTTTCCTCTGACTTTGTCATTGGTACCAAACAGCATACAGTCCAGTTGAAATGATCAGAGCGGCAGATTACCCTATCTACTCTCTTAATAATAGAGTCCTCTACCACCACAACCTGTCTTTCCTTCCTTACACTCTCAACCCCACCTGTACTAGAGGGGTTGTTCCTACGGCTGTTTGAAGGAAAGCCTCTTGTAGTACAGCTACTTCTGAGCTGATGCTCCTGACATCATCACTCAAACTGGCAATTCTGTTAGGCTGCACAAGATCAGGGCTAGCTAAACATTACCTCTTCCCTCCGCTCCCTGCTTACTAGCCCCCACTGTTACCCAGCTATGTGCCTGTTCCACAACTGTCTTATCTCCTCCCACTCCACTACCTGCTCCTCACTAAACTCTGCGCAGTGAGCAGCAGACTCCTCTCAAGATTGTCATTCTCCCTCAGTGTTGCAATTTGCCTCTCCAGATCTCCAATCTATGGACCCTGGACAGATTAATCCAGGCATGCATACATGCAGCAGGATGTGCACTGAGTAAAACCCATAATCTTGTTAGCACTCATCCCAGTTACCAAAAACACAAGTAAGCAAAACAATATTTACTTTTTTGGTTTAAACTCCATTTTAGTCTAAGCTCCTGTTTTAACTCCTACTTAAAATACGCTACTTTAAATAGCCTGCTTTCAAATTGATGTGCAATGTGTGATTCCTGAGCATAGGCGTGCGCACGGGGTGTGCCTGGGCACCCTAATCCCCGTGGCATACCTATGGTTTGAGTCCTGCAGGAACAGCGTTCCTGCACTTTTTTTTTAGCAGGAACGCTGTTCCTGCAGACACTCAGCGCCCCCTGTTTCACCTCTTGCCCCTGTCATGATGGGGGGGCAAGAGGTGATGGATCACCCCCCCCTCTCCAGCTCAGCCGCGGCGAGGGAGCTCTCTGCTGTCTGCTCTCTGCTCCCTCTCGCCGCGCGCAGACAGCAGAGCGACCGACAGCAGACAGCTCCCTCGCCGCGGCTGAGCTGGAGAGAGGCGCCCGCCCCACTGGACCCCAGGGAAAAGTCCACGCCAGCACTCCAGGTAGGAGGCTGGGTGGACATTTTTTTAAATTACAAATATAATAATTTGTTCTTGTGTGTGTCTGTGTGTGAGTGTGTCTGTGTGTGTTAGTGTGTCAGTGAGTGTGTGTCTGTGTGTGTGAGTGTGTCTGTGAATGTGTGTGTCTGTGTGTGTGTGTGAGTGTGTGTCTGTGAATGTGTGTGTCTGAATGTGTCTGTGAGTGTGTGTACGCATATATATATATATATATATATATACACACACACGCAGAGCCGGCGCTATCTGAGTGCCGGCTCTGCTCTAAGCCTCCATGGGCCGGCGGGGAGACCAAAGATCTACCTCACCAGCCCACAGCAGCATGGAGGGAGGCAGGAGAGGACCCAGGGAGCTCTAGACAGAAGCTCCGCCAGGTTCCTCTCGCGATATCTGAGCGTTGCTGCGGCAACGCTCAGATCTCGCGAGAGTTAACTCTAGCCCTGCAGGCTAGAGTTCACTCTCCACTGGACCACCAGGGATGGCACATGGCAGCAAGGATTTACTAATCTGCCAAATCCCTCCAAACATACAGCACACACACATACAGCACTAACCGCACCCTCACAAACACACACAGCACCTTTAAAAAAAACACAACACCCTCACACACAGCACACTAACAGCACCCTCACACACACACACACACAAACAGCACCCTCACAAATACACGACACTCACACAAACAGCACCCTCACAGGACAAACATACACACACAAACACCCTCACACACAAACAGCACAGTCACAAACACACACACACAAACACCCTCACATCACACTAACAGCACCCTCACACACACATCACACTAACAGCACACAGCACACACAGCAGTGTATGTGTGTGTGTGTATATATATATATATAGATACATACACACACACGCGGCGTGTGTTTGTGCTTTAGGGTGCACACCCTAATGCAATAGGCTGCGCACGCCTATGTTCCTGAGTGTGATATGTATGTGGATATGTGATGGCTGAATGTGTTGTGTGTGTGATTCCTGAGTGTAATATGTATGTGTGTGATGGATGTGTGGTGTGTGGGAGATATTGGTGAGGTGGCTTCGTATGTTACAATTCTAGCCTCTCCATTTCATTTTGCATTTTTGAAATAAATTAAAAGAAAAATGTTTACCTTTTTTTGCAGGTGGGCAAGCAGAAATTCTAAATCTTAGGTTGTACAGGGATTTCTTAATTCCTGGTGGTCCAGTGGGGTATATAATTTATTTACCTTCCCCTTCCATTCATAGCATCCCCCTACCCTTTCCATTCATAGCACCTGTCCACCACCCCTTCCATTCATAGCTCCCCCTTCCATTCACAGCATCCACTCCCTACCATTTCTGTTTCTAGCATCCCCCCTACCACTTCCATTCATAGCATCCCCCCAACCCATTCTATTCATAGCAGTGTGTAGGGGCAGGGCAGAGTCGCCATGCGCGTTGAGTCACACTGAGTACAGGGTAGTCATGTGACACCTGGCACTCCTGTCACGGACAGACTGGATCCAACAGGCAAATATAAGAAAAGATAATACTAATATAACAACAAGCGTATTACCGGACCTTAGAATGGTCGGATTAAATGCACCAATAATAGTAAAAGACAAGCCGAGGTCAGGGTTACAGAATACAGAATAAACGTAAGGAAAAGCCAAAGGTCAATATCAATCAGAAGGGAGAATAGTCAAAGACGAGCCAAGGTCAAAAAGCCAGAAAATATAGGAAATAAACATGCTCTTGGATAAACCACAAATTGGAAACCACGGCAGGGCATCAAACAATAGGCAAAGTGAGCTTAAATAAGCTAAGAAGGGTTCCCACTGGTTGCTGGGACCTGGTGATGCCAAAACGGGCGTGCACGTTGATATCGTAACGATGCACATGCGTCCGCGTCACCAGCGTCGCATTATGTGCCTGTACCTTTAAATTGCGCTTTCATTAATAGGTACTAGGTTTCTCCAATTACTACACGAGCACTCACTGTTAAATCTGCTTGTTAACTCATTACCTAACTCATAGTTATTCACCTTGAATGGTGCCGTAGAGAGGGCATCAAACAATAGGCAAAGTGAGTTTAAATAAGCTAAGAAGGGTTCCCATTGGTTGCTGGGACCTGGTGATGCCAAAACGTGTGTGCACCTTAAAAGTCACAGAGAGGCTGACACCCTGCCACAATGTTTGGTGGCCACAAAATCCCCTTGCAGGCCTCACCTGTCACCCTCAATAGCTGAATTTTTCACCACTTGGCACTAGCCAGCTTGCCAGTACATTATGGGAATTACACTAATTGTTACTTTATATTTTAGTATGTCTCAAGTTCCCAAAGGTGCAGAAGCTTTGTCTCTCCCGAGCACTCCTGCTGGGGAGAGACAGAATGGACACGGCTAGTCCGGCGTTCATTAGATCATGGACTATTCCGCACTTACTGCTGAACTTGGTAGGCAGACTATACCTTACCTGGCTACAGCCAGGAAAGTTGAGTTATTTAGACTTATCAGTAACAATATGCATAACATTGATGCGTTGAAGGGGTCCAGTGGGTCTCACATGTCTTCATGCCATGATGTTGTCGGTCTTGTCCTCCATTGGACAGATCTATGACTTACTGGAAAGACTGGAGTCTGGCAGCCTGGCTATGTCAACAGTCAGGCCTACTACTACTTACCCACCAGGACTACCTCTTGCACAACCGGGTAATTTATTAGCTCCTTTGAGTACCCCAAATGTTATCAATCCTTCTCCTACCATCTAATGTAAAAAAGGACATCCTGGAGGGTAAGGACGTTAATCTTGTTTTGCTCCTCATAGCCTCCCATGATATTGTCCATAACCATACCTATTCATATGGGGATCTGTCTGTGGTATAAAAGAAAAGGATCCCAGGCATAGAGAATTGTCAATCCCTGAATTTGTTTCAGCTTTTGATATTTACAGGGATGTACTCTGCTCGGTTTACCCCAACAGGAGGGAGGAATTTTATCAGTATTTGCACAAGCTGGTAGACCTGGGCAATAAATATGGTGGAACAGCTTTTTGCGACTACCATTGGTCCTTATCTGCAAAGGCATCTGAAGCTCTAACCCAATTCAATATTGGTAGGTGTATTTTAACAGTGAGAGACAGAATAAAAAGAAATTTAAAAAATCCAGAAAAACACATGTCAAAAAAGTTATAAATTGATTTGCATGTCAATGAGTGAAATAAGTATTTGATCCTCTATCAATCAGCAAGATTTCTGGCTCACAGATGTCTTTTATACAGGCAGCAAGCAGGATACCAGTCTCTATAATATGTTCCTCGACTTCAAACACGGCCAATCTTTGCCTTAACACATTCGAGGTTTCTCCGAACTTTACCATCCTTAGTCTTGCTGCAAAACCAGACAAGTTTACAGATCTGTAATCATTTTAATGCCAGCACTTGTGGGTTTAGCGCGTGCAGGCTATTGCATGTGTGTTTACATTGCTATAGGCTCACGCCAAATAAAATGTGGTTGCTTTATCCAACATACTGTTTAACCACCCCTTGCACATTTGGTGGATTTCCTGGTGACTGTTTTTTCCACATGGGCATTCTCTACATGCCTTCAGGCATGATTGAGTGCACAAACTTACAAACTGCCATATCAGATCCAGTGACTGCCAACTCTTGGATTAAAATAGAGGTGGATCAAGGTTTTTTATTAGGTCCTTTTCAGCCCCCACCTTTTTTTCATGGACAAATCCTATTGTAATTGTAACAGGTAAAAACTTCCTCAAGCAAAGGTTGATCATTGACCACTCTGCTCCCAATTCCATGACAGGGCCTAGTTTAAATTCAGTAATACCCTCTGATGAATTCTCCCTACAGTATGGGGATAATTCCATCAATGCTATTCTCTCAGCAGGACATTGTTAATGCATTCAAACTTCTCCCCATACACCCTTGACTTTGGCATCTGCATGGTGTTAAGTGGTAAGATCTGTACTATTTCTTCTCCCGGCTCACCTTCGGTTCTAAGAGCAGTCCAAAAATGTTCAACATTTTTACAGAAACTTTATGCTGGCTGCTGTTTAACGTGTGGAGATGCCCTACTGTTATTCACTACCTTGATGACTTCCTCACGGTTGAAGAAATCTCGCAGTCTGCCGGAAACAATCTGACTTTTTAAATTATTAGGTGTCCCAGTTTCTCCAAAAAAGATAGAGGAACCTTTTACAGCAATCAATATTTTAGACATTCAGCTGGACTCTGTAGCAATCCAGCCTTCCTCGTGACAAAATTGGATGCATCCCTGCAAATTTCGATCTGTATGTATAATTGGGTTTGTGCAATCGCAAGGAACTCCAATCTCTCAGTGGATCACTCAATTGTGCCATGAGGATTATCCTACAAGGAAAGTCCTTTATTTCAAGACTTCTATGCCTATTCCTGGGTCTCAATACTGACAATAGCAGTGTCACCATAGACCACCATGCTTCATCTGATTTGCTAATGTGGCATGAATTCCTTCTTACATGGATTGGAAAGGCCAATCCGCTGATCACAAAAAAAAATCAAAAAAAAAATCACCTAATATCTGGACTGATGCAGCTGCAAACACTGGCTTTGTGACTATTTTTGGTGATAATTGGCTCTGGGGCAGTTGGCAGACTGAAGCCAGTTATATAGCAAGTTTATCTCATTACATTCTCTCTCTTTGAGCTATATCCTATTGTCACAGTGGTAGCGTGAAGTGCATTATGGTCAGGTCACACGGTAGGGTGTTTCTCGGCTAAACAAGGGGCGCTCATCATCACTGACCATAATGCAATTCCTCAGGAAACTGACTTGGCTGGATGCTTTCAACCAGTCAAGGTATACATGCATGTTCCAGGTGTTCATAATATGGCTGCTAATTCATTTTCATGCATTTCACATAACCCTAGCTACTGCCTTCCGACTAGCTACTCCTGCCACTCCGTTCCCGGACAAGACTATAGACTAAGTAATCTGTTGGCTCAAGGCCAGAAACGTGCGCAAATAGCACTCTCTGTGAACACTAAGATATCTTATGATAGTGCATTACCTTTGTTTAACAGGTTTTTATTAGAATTTCATATACAAGATGGTTTTGCTATGGAAACTTTAGTGGGTTTTACCTCTTTTTGCTACCAAAATTGGCCTATAACACCATAAAGCTATACTTAACAGAAATTCAACACCACATGCTAGGTCAATGGCTAAACAAAACAGGGTTACTATCACCATACCAGATAAGAACCATACTTAAAGGTATGGCTTTCTTTTGGATCAACAGCAAAAACATTTGTAAGGAAGGCTAAATTTGATAGACACAAGTTTCTTTTCAGCTATGTAACTATGTAAAAAATCAAGTGCTACTCAGCCATCTATGAGACTTATAATTCACAGTCAATAATTCCATTCACTGTCCAATCTGCTGGACTCTGCACCCTTCGAACATAATACCAATCTAGCAAACATCTACAGTGAGGGAACGTTTGCCCACTGACAAAGAAATGATCAGTCTATAATTTTAATGCTAGGTGTATTTTAACAATGAGAGACAGAAAAACAAAACAAAAAAAATCCCTAAAAATGCATGTCAAAAAAGTTATAAAATGATTTGCATGTCAATGAGTAAAATAAGTATTTGACACTGTGGATGGTGTTCTTGGGGTCATTGGCAGCATTCCTCCTCCTCCAAACACGGTGAGTTGAGTTGATGCCAAAGAGCTCGATTTTGGTCTCATTTGACTTCAACACTTTCCCCCAGTTCTCCTCTGAATCATTCAGATGTTCATTGGCAAGCTTCAGTCAGGCCTGTACATGTGCTTTTTTGAGCTTGGGGACCTTGCGGGCGCTGAAGGATTTCAGTCCTCGACGGCGTAGTGTATTACTAATTGTTTTCTTGGTGACTACGGTCCCAGCTGCTTTGAGATCATTAACAAGATCCTCACGTGTAGTTCTGGGCTGATTCCTCACCGTTCTCATGATCATTGAAACTCCATGAGGTGAGATCTTGCAGTTATGACAGTTATTTTGTGTTTCTTCCATTTGCAAATAATTGCACCAACTGTTGTCACCTTCTCATCAAGCTGCTTGTAGCCCATTCCAGCCTTGTGTAGGTCTACAATCTTGTCCCTGACATCCTTGGACGCTCTTTGGTCTTGACCATGGTGAAGAGTTTGGAATCTGGTTGATTGCTTCTGTGGACAGGTGTCTTTTATAAAGGGTAACGAGCTGAGATTAGGAGCACTCCCTTTAAGAGAGTGCCCCTAATCTCTGCTTGTTGCCTGTATAAAAGACATCTGTGAGCCAGAAATCTTGCTGATTGATAGAGGATCAAATACTTATTTCACTCATTGTCATGCAAATCAATTTATAACTTTTTTGACATGCATTTTTCTGGATTTTTTAAATTTCTTTTTATTCTGTCTCTCACTGTTAAAATACACCTACCATTAAAATTATAGACTGATCATTTCTTTGTCAGTGGACAAAACTTCAGAGTCAGCAGGGGATCAAATACTTTTTCCATCACTGTATCTACCTTATGGATTCCTTAGACCAAGGGAATTCACCGCCGTTAATTCAACCACCACCGATTATCTTAAAAGGTCTAATATGAACAAAATTTATGCTCATTACATACTTTCACTACCCCACACAAAAATGAGTCAAATGGGCCATACGGTTGACATTCCATGCTACCCAACGCATAACAAATGGTGCCCAGTAATGGTGTTGGACAAATATTTACTCACTTCTCGCGAACAGTCAAATCAAGCATTATTGTTAATACATGGATCTCTATTTACCACAGTAAATTTTATGCTTTATGTAAGCATTTTGTTAATGAGGCTTGGTCTCAACCCTGCTAACTATACTGGTCATTTCTTCAGAATAGGTAAGAACATTCCGGTTCACATAATTAAAACACTAAGATGCTGGAAGGACTCTGCTTATTCTATAATATATATATATATATATATATATATATATATATATATATACATACACACCTCAACCTGTGCAAGAGATACGACAAGGTTTTCTTGATATGACAATGTAATTATGATATTATGATTGTATACATTTATTTGCATGGTATACTTCCTTTTTGCCTAGTTTTTTACAGGCCTACCGCATTGTTGGTTTTGGCACACCACAAACGACTTGTCATATTTTTTTATTAGTTTTTTCATCATATAAAAACATTATAAAACATACATACAATTATTAGACGAACATACAAAATGTAAAAAATGCAATATTATTACATTACATATAACATTCTACAAATGTGGGGTACAGGAATACTCTTATCTTGTATTTTTAAACTTTACTTCTATTAGCTCTAAAGTACATATTTTACTCAGACTTTATGTGAATATCGATATCAGATCCAAACATTTTCCCCCTAGCAGTTTATTTTTATTTACAATGCTTTTCCTTCAACGTATACCCGTTTCCATTTTTACTTGTGTTGTCAGTTTTTTTACCCATTGAGTGGAACAAATTTCAGACGACTGTTTCCAGTTCCTTGCCACCAAAATTTCTACAGCTAAAAAGCTGCGTGTGGCCAAGAAATATTGCAGTGTTGTCAGATCTGGCCAACCCAAATGCAATAGTGTGTTGCGTTAAATCTATTTTAATTCTGACACACTCGTATAAGAATTTATAGACCTGAACCCATAGTTTTTTACTTTTGTCACGTCTCCTCCATATATGTAAATAGCTTCCTACTACCTTCTTACATCTCCAGCAAATATTTGACACACTAGCATTCATTTTATTTAATCGTGTTGGCACTAGATACCATCTATCGCATACAGTATTATATTTTGTACATTTTTTTTAGTTCTAAAGTTTCGCCCCAGACACGCATATCAATTTCAATATTGCACTCAATTTCCCATTTTCTAAACTGTTTTGGCAACATAGTTTTAGACATTGATCTTATCAACAAATAACATTTGGATAATAATTTTGTTGGTTTTCTTTTTTAAAAAATTTGTTTCATATATAATGAAATTTGACTTTTTCCTTCGTCTACATTTTTTAACAGCAATGATTTAACTATTAAATATTGAAATACTTCAGATGTAGGTAGATTGTATTCTAGGGCTAATGTTGCAAATGTTTTAATTCTTCCCTCCCTTATTATATCATTTACATCTTTAATATTCTTTTCTCTCGATAGATCTAATTTTAAATCCTCTGTTAGAGATTCCAGGATTTCTAATTCCATAAATCCTTTCCTATGTTTTTCATCTTTTTTTCTTATTTTGTACCATGATGAGAAAATATGAGCTAAAATAATATTTTTATTTTCTCTCAATACCAGGGACCTTTGTTCTTCCAAATGAGCTTATTTAATTCTTTCTTGTTCAATGGTTGAGTTTCCAGAATAAACCATCCTGCTTCTCTTACTTCTTTTTTAGTTAGTATCTGAGTATGATATATTATGCTAGCATCATAATGTTTTTTTTTTTTAATACTGGGGACGTTCATACCTCCCTGCCCCAAGGGGTTTGTCAATTGCTTTTGATTAATACAAGGTTTTTTCCCTCTCCAAACAAAATTTTTAAAATTTCTCTGTAAAATCTACAACCAGCTGGCGGGTATTTTTATGGGGATCATTTTAAAGAGATAAGTCCATCTGGGAAATATATAGGCATTTATAATATTAATTCTTCCCAACCAGCTTAGTAGCAAAGTGTTCCATTTTTTAAAGTTAAGCACTTCAGGAAATTGATCTCTATTATTCTCAGACAACAATATACCCAGATAATCAAAGCTTCCCTTGGCTTCTTTAAAGCCATATATATATAAAATGTGTTGTTTTCAACCCACGTCACAATTTGTGAACAAAACCACTGATTTATCTATGTTTATCTTATAGTTGGATATTTTCTATATTGCGTTATCTCATCCATCAGATGATCAACGGAAGCAATTGGATCAGTCAAGGTCATTATAGTGTCATCCGCGTACATACACAGTTTCAATTGCTTGGCGGCTGCTGCAGGGGCGGACTGAGAACCCTCAGGGCCCCCGGGCAAAATAAATCAAGGGCCCCCTTACAGGCCCCACCCATACTCTGCAGCAAGCGCCACCCTTTGCCTCCATGCACCGCCTCCAGCCACACCCTACACAATCTTTAGACACAAGGAACAAAAGGGCAATAAGCCCTTCGAGGCCCCAGCAGAGACTACAATTGAGGGCTAATGGGCCATGGAGGGGGGGTCTTTCTAGCGGGGGCTATCTCAGTGTCCTTTAGAGAGTGTGTTAGAAAGAATCCCCTCCAGGCCCCATTAGAGACTACAATGGAGTCTAATGGGGCCTGGAGGGTGGTCTCTCCAACACTCTGGTTTCTATTCACAATATAGCAACACAACATAGCTCGCTGATACCTAGGCCAAGTTGGCTCCTCTTACCTTAATTACTGTTGCTGGCTGGCAGTCTGTGGGCTTGCTTGCTGCGGCTGGCAGGCTGTGGGCTTGCTGGCTACTGCCGGCAGGCTGTGGGCTTGCTGACTGCGGCTGGCAGGCTGTGGGCTTGCTGACTGCGGCTGGCAGGCTGTGGCTTGCTGGCTGCGACTGGCAGGCTGTGGGCTTGCTGGATGTAAGCCTGTGGCTTGCTGTAGGCCTGTGGGCTGGCTACTGGCCTGTGGGCTGGCTAACTTGCTGGCTACTGGCCAGCCTGTGGGTTGGCTGGCTGGCTACTGGGGCACTTGTAAATTATTTAAAGAAATAATCTATGCACAATAACCACTACTGCTCCAGAGTAAGTAGTCAAACCATTTAAGAACAGTTTGACAACTTACCTGGGATCTGCTGGGATATGGGGCTGTAGTAGGGAATAGGAGCAGTGGTGCAATGTGTGTGAAAGGTTCAGTGTGTGTGTGGGGGTGTAGTGTGTGAATGTGTAGGGTGTGTGGGCTGTGTATGTGTGTGGCAATGTTAGTATGGGGGGCTGTGTATGGGGGTCTGTGTGTATATGGGTGGGCAGTGTATGTGTGTGTGTGAGGCAATGTGTGTAAATGTGTATGGTGTGTATGGGGGCAGTGTGTGAATGTGTATAGTGTGTGTGTGGGCAGTGTGTTTATGGGGCTAGAGTTCACTCTCACCACTGCGACCACCAGGAATCCATGGGGGTTACAGTGTTGAGAGTGAACTCTAGCCCGTAGCTCCAGGGCTAGAGCTGACTCTCGCAAGAGCGGTAACGTTGCCATGGTAATCGCGGCAACGCTCTGTGCTCGTGCAAGAAGGACCCAGAGGAGCTGCAGGGTGAGCTCCCAGGTCCTCTCTTCCTCCCTCCCCTGCCCGCATGGTGCCTGCGGACAGGGGAGGGGGCAATTGCCCTGTTGCCCCCCTGGATCCACCAGTGATATCTACAGCCCTTCTGTGTGCCTTTTTGTCTCCCCCCGTCCCTCTGTATGTTTCTTCCTCCCCCCC
This sequence comes from Pelobates cultripes, assembly GCA_933207985.1. NCBI lineage: Eukaryota > Metazoa > Chordata > Amphibia > Anura > Pelobatidae > Pelobates > Pelobates cultripes. The sequence continues at coordinate 51,539,066 of OW240923.1, forward strand.
TCCTTCCCAGTCTCTCTTACCCCTCTGCCTCTTTCTCCCTCTCTTCCACTGTTTTTCTCCCCCCTTTCCCTGTCTCTCTCTCCCCCACATCTCTCTTCCTCTCTGTCTCTTTCTCCCCCTCCCTATCCCCCCTCTTTCTCCCCGTGTCTCATTCTTCCCTCGTTGTCTCTTTCTCCCCCTCCCCATCTCTATATTCCCCCTCTTTCTCCCCCTGTGTCTCATTCTTCCCCCTCTGTCTCTTTCTCCCCCTCCCCATCTCTCTATTGCCCCCTCTTCCCCCCCTCCCCATCTCTCTGTTCCCCCCTCTTCCCCCCATCTCTCTATTGCCCCCTCTTCCCCATCTCTCTATTGCCCCCTCTTCCCATCTCTCTATTTGCTTTGCATCTTCCCCTCCCCATCTCCTCTGTTTCCCCTCTTTCTCCCCCTCCCATCTCTATTGCCCCTCTTCTCCTCCTCCCAATCTCTCCTATTGCCCCTCTTCCCCATCTCTCCTATTGCCCCCTCTTCCCCTCCCCAATCTCTCTTGCCCCTCCCCATCCTCTCCTGGTCCCTCCTCTCTATTGCCCCTCTTCCCCTCCCCATCTCTGTTCCCCCCTCCCCATCTCTCTACCACCCCTCTTCCCCCATCTCTATTGCCCTCTTCCCCCATCTCTTGCCCCCTCTTCCCCCATCTCTCATTTGCCCCCCTCTTCCCCCCCCATATCTCTGTGGCCCCTCTTCCCCCCATATCACCTGGCTTCCCCCATATCTCTCTTGCCCTTCTTCCCCCCAGTGTTTTCTTGCCCTCTTCCCCCTTCTCTCTTGCCCCCTCTTCCCCCCTCTTACTCAAGTCAGAGGGGGCCGGCCGTTTGATGCTGGAGCCGCCGGACCGGGTGGCAGCCTCGCCGGTCCGGCGGCATTCCGCTCACTAACGATGAAGGAGGAGGAGCATCTGTCTATCATGCTCCTTTGCGGTTCTCACATCCTGTGCTGGGAATTGTGGGAACCGCAGGGAGCATGACAGACACATGCTCCTCCTCCTCCCCCTTCAGTGTTAGTCAGAGGAAAGCTGCCGGACCGGCGAGGCTGCTACCCGGTCCGGCGGCTCCAGCATCAAACGGCCGGCCCCCTCACAGTGTGCCACCGGACCGGCCACCCGGTGGCACCTTCCTCTGCCGCCCCCAATTCAGCCCTGCCGCCGGGCCCCCTGAAGGCGGCCCTGGCGGCGGGCCCCCCTCCCGGCCGGGCCCTCGGACCGTGTCCGAAGTGCCCGACCGGTCAGTCCGCCCCTGGGCTGCTGGGATCCCCCTAATTCCTGGATTTTCTCTTATTCTTATTGCTAGAGGCTCCATCGAAAGTATATATAGTATTTAGGGATCGACCGATATTGATTTTTTTTAGAGCCGATACCGATAATCTGCGAACTTTCAGGCCGATAGCCGATATCTTGCACATATTCTGTACATTTACTATTTTGAATAAATAAACTAATTCGAAAGGTAAATGCATAAAATATACATGCCACATGTAGTGGATGAAGTGTGTTTAGACAGGGGAACTGTGTGTGTTTGTGTAGTGTGTGTGTGTGTAGTGGATGCAGAGTGTGTGTTTGTGTAGTGGATGCAGAGTGTGTGTTTGTGTAGTGTGTGTATAGTGAATGTAGTGTGTGTAGTGTTTATATAATGTAGTGTGTATATAATGCAGTGTGTTTTTGTGTGTATGTAATGCAGTGTGTGTTTGTGTAGTATGTGTAGTGTGTGTGTGCATGTAATGTAGTGTGTATATAATGCAGTGTGTATATAATGCAGTGTGTGTTTTTGTGTGTGTGTGTATGTAATGCAGTGTGTTTTTGTAGTGTGAGTGTATGTAATGCAGTGTATTGGGTGTTTGTGTAGTGTGTATGTAATGCAGTGTGTTTGTGTAGTGTGTGTGTAGTGTGTGTAGTGTGTGTGGGTGTGTTTGTGTAGTGATGTAATTTGTGTAAAATGGGGGGGCATTTTTTATTTTAATATTTTTTTAATATTTAAATGTTTTTTTTTTTGTTTTGTTTAGTCCCCCCTCCCTGCTTCTTACCAGGGAGGGGGATATATTATTCCCTGGTGGTCCAGTGGCTTGTTAAGTACAGTGGTGGCCCAGCAACAGCAAGCGCTGACTCCTACAGCTCCCTGTGTAAATCTCGCGGCTCTTAGTGCCGCGGGGAGCATTGCAATGGTAACCCGTGGCAATGCTCTGCGGCCGCGGGTCTCGCAAGATTTACACAGGGAGCTGCATGCAAGGTAAGTCAGCGCTTGCTGCTGGCCCCCACAGGACCGATATTGCCGATAATATATAACAGGACCGCCGGGCCCATTACAAGCCCGGCGGTCCTGTTATATATTATCGGCAATATCGGTATCTGAATTGGCAGATACCGATATTGCCGAAAATACCAAATATCGGCCAGACCGATAATCGGTCGATCCCTAATAGTATTGGTGACAGTGTGCATCCTTGACGGGTGCCATTGCCCAATCGGAAGCAGTCGGAGCACAAATCTATTCCCAAAACTCTTGCCATCGGCTCTTGATATATAGTTTTAATTGGTGCACTCATCCAACCACTAAAGCCCATAGCCTCCGGCACCCAAAACATATCCCCATCCGACCTTGTCAAAGGCCTTTTCTGCATCCAATGACAGGGTCAGAAGGGGATTCTTCTTTCTCTCTCCCCAATCCAATATATTAATCAAGCACCTTGAATTGGCACCTGCCTGTCTGGTGGGAACAAAACCGATCTGGTATTCATAGGCCAGGCCCGGGAGCACTTTTTTTTATCTTATCTGCCAGGATTGCTGAGAAAAACTTTGAATCTACATTTATTAGTGAAATCAGACCGTAGTTCTTAAGCTCTTGAGGATCTTTGTCTTTTGGCCCTACACCCTTTGCCACTGTCTCATTAAAAGCGTTTACTAAATGTTCCAATAATATATCTTTAGTCAGACCATCTGGGTCGGGAGTTTTAAAATGTTCTAATTTTTCAATGGCTTGTTTAAATTCTGCCTTAGTGAGGGGTACATTTATGGAATTATTTTGTTCCTGTGTTAATTTAGGGAAATTTATATCTTTTAAATAATTTTTTATTTGGTTTCCATTAGATTGTTTTGGTATGTTGTATAATTAATCATAATATCCTTGGAAAATCTTAGCTATAGTTTCTGGATTTGATCTTTTTTACTACTTACTATCATATTCTTCATGGATTTCCTTTTGAGTTTGTTAGTTAACCATTTTGTTATTTTATTGTTGTCATGATAGAAATTTATTTTCATTTTCTCTAGGTTTTTATTAATGCGTTCCATTTCTATTTCATTTTATTTTTAATATCCTCTAATTGTTTTATCGTTCCATTGGTTAGATGTTTTTTGTTATTTTTAGATAGCTTATAATACTCTATATATAATTCTTTCCTTGAAACGCCTTTTTCTCTTTGGATTTTACTTGTGAGCTTTATCAAATACCCTCTTACTATGGCTTTGAAGGTGCACCAGATGGTTGCATAAGGCACTCCTTCAGTTTTGTTTTCAATAAAGTACAATTCTTTTAAGTTTCTAATTTGATTTTGGTCTTCTATGTTAGAAAGAATATTATCATCCAGGCACCACTTATTATAAAGGTTTGTATTTTCTCTTTTCCTTTATATCAAACAAATTATAACTATGATTCGCCCATGGATTGTCCTTTATTATAATTTTCTGCATTTGTTCTACTAGACTGCTCTCCCAAAACCAAGTCAATTCTAGACAATGAATGGTGTACTTTAGAGTGGTGTGTATATTCTTTTTCTTCTGCATGATATACTCGCCATATGTCCAATAAGTTATTTCCTTGCATAATATTTCTTAAGATGTTAGATTGTTTCTTTAATAGTTTACTAATTTTTCCTAGTTTTTTTTTTTTTTATCTAATACCATATCTGGAACACAATTAAAATCCCCTGTAATAACTAACAATCCCAATTTAACTTTTTCCACTCTTTCCATTATCTTCTTTAGGTACTTAGTTGGTAATACATTTGGCAGATACAGATTTACAAGAGTATAGTTAACCGATTCTATTTTACAAACTAAAATCTGGTATCTACCTTCATTGTCTACCTCAGAGTAGATTATCTCCTCATTTAGGCTTTTTTGAAATAATGATGTCCACTCCTCTTTTTTTGCTGTCTCTAGAGATGCATGTGCGACTACATCATACAACTCATGTTTCCATCTGATTTCCTCTTCCCTTTTCCAGTGAGTCTCTTGTATCATTGTTATATCTATCTGTTCCTTTCTGAGTAATTCATAAGAGTTTCCTTTTAAATGGGATATTTAAACCCTGTATATTCATAGAAATGCACTTTAGCGTTATATCCTAATTACAGTTGCAAGAATAAGTATGTGAACCCTTTGGAATGATATGGATTTCTGCACAAAGTGGTCATAAAATGTGATCTGATCATCATCTAAGTCACAACAATAGACAATCACAGTCTACTTAAACTAATAACACACAAAGAATGAAATGTCGCCATGTTTTTATTGAACACACCATGTAAACATTCACAGTGCAGGTGGAAAAAGTATGTGAACCCTTGGATTTAATAACTGGTTGAACCTCCTTTGGTAGCAATAACTTCAACCAAACGTTTCCTGTAGTTGCAGATCAGACGTGCACAACGGTCAGGAGTAATTCTTGACCATTCCTCTTTACAGAACTGTTTCAGTTCAGCAATATTCTTGGGATGTCTGGTGTGAATCGTTTTCTTGAGGTCATGCCACAGCATCTCAATCAGGTTGAGGTCAGGACTGGGCCACTTCAGAAGGCGTATTTTCTTCTGTTTAAGCCATTCTGTTGTTGATTTACTTCTATGCTTTGGGTCATTGTCCTGTTGCAACACCCATCTTCTGTTGAGCTTCAGCTGGTAGATAGATGGCCTTAAGTTCTCCTGCAAAATGTCTTGATAAACTTGGGAATTAATTTTTCCTTCGATGATAGCAATCCGTCCAGGCCCTGACACAGCAAAGCAGCCCGAAACCATGAAGCCCCCACCACCATACTTCACAGTTGGGGTAAGGTTTTGATGTTCGTGTGCTGTGTCTTTTTTTCACCACACATGTGTTTCTTCCAAACAACTAAACTTTGGTTTCATCTGTCCACAGAATATTTTGCCAGTACTGCTGTGGAACATCAAGGTGCTCTTGTGCAAACTGTAAACGTGCAGCAATGTTTTGTTTGGACAGCAGTGGCTTCCTCTGTGGTATCCTCCAATAAAATCCATTCTTGTTTAGTGTTTTACGTATTGTAGATTTAATTGGCTTGTGCTGGTATCTAGTTCTTTTTTAAATGTCTGTTTTGTTTACTAGGTTTGTTTTAATAAAATCTTGAAGGTTAGACATGGAATTTCTTCTCTCTTGCAATAGGGATTCTTCTGCATAAGAATTATCTACTCCCTGTTTATTTTGAGGGGAGAAAAAGGTGGACACGAGTTTGTCTTTTTTGTTATCTTTTTTTAGTTCTTTTTTTTTACCATAGCCATTTCCATAACTTAATTCACCGGACCCTTTTTTTCTTTTTTCCTTTCTCTTTCTTATATCTTGCTGTCAAAACCTTTATTCCCTTGGGACCAGCCAATAGGGTCACCACAATAACATTTGTAACGGCTACCCAGCTGTAGAGGGGTATCTGCCGTTGGAGATGTCCTTTTCTGTGCAAGCTGCTGTGTAGTAATAGAGTCCTTGTTCCCATCCACGATATCCCAGGGTATAATCCGGCAGTACTGAAAAATGAGGCAGAGTAATGGCACCATAAATTCCCTCCAAGAACGAGACGAGGCTACGTTTTGAAGGGTCAAGTAGAACTGAGGTCTGGGAGAACCAGCCTGCTTTTTATTAGGAACAAGTACACACAGGACACTCCCAGGGGGAGGATGAAAATAACCAATTACACACAGGGTAACACCCCCACGTCTCCTCCCCTCAGATAAACACATAACATAATTATAACGTACATAAATTTACCCACATTCTGGATGTACCCCAAAAACAGGGGGTACACCTTTAAGTCCAGCACCGCTTAATAGCTACCACTCAGGGGAATAACATATTCAAATTTCAAGTCATTCGGTTGTGGGGTTCGGGAGTTATGGGTCTTTGAAGTTTTGACCGACCGCACAGGATTTTCAGCCGAAAAGAGTTCCACAAGTTTTGGCCTTGCGGTCGGTCCCCGTTCGTGAATAAAAACCCCACGAACCCCTTGCCCTCCACAGTAATCCTGCCGTTCGCCTGAATCCCCATGCATGCTTAAACAAAACTACCGAACGGCCGGTCGTTCGGTAGTTTCAGCACGAACTTACGAGCTCCTGGAGGTCTCAGCGGTGTTCGCCTGTTTGCGTATCCGTTTTTAGTTCCATGCGTTCACAGGCAAACACCGCCGTTCGTGCGTAAGATGGCCGCGAACACGTGTAAAGTCCCGAAATGGCGGCCACCTATTCTCAGACAAAGGGATTCGTCTGAACCATGCGAACGGCTCCACAATCGCTGGGAGGTAAAATAGTAATTAACTGTTCCCCTGGGTGGTCTGATGTTCGGTATTTTGGGTAGCAATAGTTATACGAACACCAGTCATTCGGTTCTGTTTAAACTCCCCAGCAGCACTGTAGATTAAGTTCAGGCAAAACAGTACAGGGTTCTGTTACACTGCTCCCCTTTTGTGGAACACTCCGGCAGACCCGGATTGATCCTTTTCGGGTCGACTTGGGGCTGTCCGGTCTTAGTCAAGGTAAAAGTTCCGTTTGCCTGGACAGTCCGTCTGCATTCCCATTAAACCGGCCAGGGCGATACTGAATGGAGAAGTTGTATGGTTGTAGTGCCAAGCTCCATCTTAGTAATCGTCCATTGTCCCCAGCCACTCGGTTCAGCCAGACTAGGGGGTTATGATCTGTGATCAGCGTGAATTCTTGGCCGTAGAGGTATGGGGTGAGCTTCTTTAGGGCCCAAACCAGGGCTAGACACTCCTTTTCCACTGCCGCGTAACTCACTTCCCGAGGTAATAGTTTCCTACTCAGGTACGCGACAGGGTGTTCCCCTCCATCTTCCCCGACCTGGCTCAGAACTGCCCCCAGTCCGTACATGGACGCATCTGTATGGACAACAAATCTTTTGTTAGGGACGGGGGCAGACAAAACCGGTGCGTTGATCAGGGCTTGCTTCAGGGTTTGGAATGCTGTTTCGCAGGCGGGAGACCACAGGACTACTCTTGGCAAATTTTTCTTTGTCAAATCGGTCAGGGGTTTGGCGATGGTGCTGTAGTCAGGGACAAATTTCCTGTAATATCCTGCTGTCCCTAAGAATGCCAGTACTTGGGTCTTGGTGTGGGGTGTGGGCCAGTTGGCTACAGCCTCTACCTTTGCGGGTTCTGGTCGCTGTTTCCCACACCCTACCCTGTGTCCCAAGTACTGTACTTCGGCCATTCCGAAATTACACTTCTCTGGTTTCAGAGTTAGGCCTGCGGCTCTAATCTGATCCAGCACCGCCTCGACATGTCTCAAATGTTCTTCCCAAGTCTCACTATAGATCGCAATGTCATCCAGGTATGCGCATGCGAATTCCTGGAAGCCATCAAGGAGGCGATCCACTAAGCGCTGAAATGTAGCTGGGGCGTTCTTCATCCCGAATGGCATGACCTTAAATTGGTACAAGCCAAATGGGGTGACAAACGCCGACTTAGGGATAGCGTCCTTGGCCAGGGGGATCTGCCAGTACCCTTTGCACAGATCGATGGTGGTCAGATAGCGTCCCCTGGCAATACGATCTAATAGTTCGTCTACCCGGGGCATGGGGTAGGCGTCTGTCACGGTCCTATCATTGAGGCGTCGATAATCGACACAGAATCTGGTCGTCCCGTCCTTTTTGGGGACTAGGACAACTGGGGAGGCCCAGGGGCTGTCGGACGGTTCTATGACTCTAAGTCTTAGCATCTCCTGAATCTCCTTCCTCATTTCCTCCTTTACAGCCTCAGGGATTCTATAGGGAGTCTGTCTAAGTGGGGTCTGTCCTGGTGTCTCCACATAATGTGTCGCTAAGGGTGTGTAACCTGGCTCCTGAGAGAATGTCAATCCTTTCTCAGCTAGCAATTGTTGGAGTTGCTCCCTTTCTGTGGGAGTTAACCGCTCCCCCAGCTGCACTGTATTAAGCAGAGTTTTAGGCTCGGAGTCTGCTAACAGATCCGGGATGGGGAGACTGTCAGGGTCTTCAGTGGCCGGGATACATATGGCCGCTATATCTTCGGGCCTTTCTTGGTACTCCTTTAACAAATTGACATGAAAGGACTTCTGGACCCTTTCGTCTTGGCTACTGGCAATTACATAGGTGGTGTCACATATCTGGGCCACTACCTTGTAAGGGCCTTGCCAGGAGGTCTGTAGCTTGTTTCCCTTGACCGGTCTAAGTACCAGAACCTTCTGACCTACTTGGAACGTTCTCAGCCGGGCGCCCCGATCGTACCAGTGTTTCTGACGGCCCTGGGCTGCCTGGAGATGTTCTCGGGCCATTCTGGCTAGGTGCCCCATGCGGTCCCGCATCTCCAGTACATAAGGTACGATAGGAACGCCCTCATGCTCCATCTCTCCCTCCCAGTGCTCTCGGATGAGGTCGAGGGGGCCTCGCACTCGCCGTCCATAGAGCAGCTCGAAAGGAGAGAATCCTGTGGATTCCTGGGGCACCTCTCGATATGCAAACAAGAGGTGCGGCAAGAATCGCTCCCAGTCTCTGTATTCCGCTGTAAAGGTCCGCAGCAATTGCTTTAGGGTACCATTAAAGCGCTCACAGAGACCGTTAGTCTGGGGGTGGTACGGGGAACTGAGCAGGGTCTTGACACCACAGACCTTCCACAACTGTTGTGTTAGGTCTGCGGTGAACTGGGTCCCTCGGTCGGATAGGATTTCCTGAGGGAATCCCACTCTGGTGAATATCCCAACTAGGGCACTGGCGACAGTGTCAGCCTGGATATTCGTCAGAGCGACAGCCTCTGGGTAGCGGGTAGCATAGTCCACTACTGTAAGAATATACTTCTTACCCGAGGGACTGGGGTTAGGTAGGGGTCCCACTAGATCGACTGCCACCCGGCTAAACGGTTCCTCAATCACGGGCATGGGTGACAGTCGAGCTTTAGGGTGGTCCCCTCTCTTTCCTACTCGTTGGCATGTATCACAGGTACTGCAGTAACGCCGCACGTCCTTTGAGATCCCAGGCCAGAAAAAGGTCTGTGTGATCCTGTAGGCGGTGCGGTTACCCCCTAAGTGTCCTGCCAACGGAATGTCATGTCCAATTCGGAGAAGTTCCAACCGGTACTTTCTGGGTACCACTAGTTGGCGCTTCTGTGAAGGGATACAGCCTCTCCTCCTACCTTGTGTCAACCTGTATAATCTGTCACCTTCCCATATAAAACGTTCCCGCTCATCCCCCCCACGGTCGGCTAATTCCCGATACTTTTGGAGAGTGGGGTCCTGTCTAGTCTCCCTCCCAAACTCCTCTGGGGTGTCCCAAGCTATGGGTCTTTCTACCGTGTTAGGGCTGAGTGTCTGTTTGTGGCTTACCTGGGTCTCCCGGTCTGCTGGAGGATCGTCTTCGATACGGGTCTGTGAGCGGGTGGTCACGGGACAGGCAGCAGCAGTCGTGGGTAGATAAGCTGAAGCCAGAGGGCCAATGTCGTTGCCCAACACGACTTCAGCAGGTAAATTGTCCATGATTCCTACTGTGGTCTTTCCCGACCCGACTCCCCAATCCAAGTGTACCCGGGCAGTGGGTAAACGAAAAACAGCCCCCCCTGCGACACGGACAGCAACAGTGCGTGTAGATACATGCTCTGGTTTCACAAGATGTTTCTGCACCAAAGTGATGGTAGCGCCCGTGTCCCTTAGGCCTTGTGCCACCTGCCCATTTACACGCACCTCCTGGCGGTGATGCTGGCGGTTATCTGGGGATGCAGCTTGTATGGGGTTTGCCTCGTATAGGATGCCCAAACACTCCTCAGGGCTCCCTTCTGTTTCCAGGCAGTGAGCAGCAGAGGTGCGTGATGAAGGGGTCTCTGTGTTACTGGTTGATCGCCTCCAGTTGTTATTGGCTGATCCCAAGGGGCAATAACGAGCAAAATGTCCCGTGTTGCCGCAGCGATGGCACGTAATTTTGTAAGCATCCCGAGGTTGGTTGTTAGACCCCTGAGGACGTGGGGGTCCTGGGGGTACTGGGGCCCGAAATTCTGTGCGTGCAGCGGGCGTTGGGGTGCGTGGCTCTGCCCTAGAGGTTGGTCGTGTGGACCCTTGGCTCACCTTTCTCGACTCTGCGTATTCGTCCGCTAGCCGCGCTGCCTCGATTAAGTTAGCAGGGCGACGATCTCTCACCCAATCCTGAATGTCTGCTGCCAGATCTTGGAAGAAATGTTCCATTAGGAATAGCTGTAGTACTTCCTCTCCGGTGTTGGCATTGCACCCTCGTACCCAATGTGATGCCACCCTTTGTATCTTGTTTGCCCATTCCATGTGGGAGTCTGCAGCCTTCTTTTTAGACTCCCTGAAGCGACGGCGATACGTTTCCGGGGTGACGGCATATCGGGTGAGCAGTGCAGCCTTCACCCGGCGATACTGTGCAATATCTTCCTCAGTAAGTGCCCGAAAAGCCTCATTTGCCTTTCCCGATAGCTTTCCGGCCAAAATAGTGACCCATTGGTCTAGTGGTACCTGGTGTAGGGAGCACTGCCTCTCAAAGTCAGCCAAATACCCGTCAATCTCTTCCTCACTTTCCACAAACGCTTTGAACGCAGTGAAGGGTATTTTCTGTCCTGTAGCAGCGGGTGGGGGCATATGAACTGCAGGTGCAATAGGTTGTCTAGCTCTTGCCAGTTCAAGTTCGTGCCCCCTCCTATTTTGTATCTCCGTTCTCGCTTCCCGGAACAGCTGATCTATTAGTTCCACGGATGTTGCTGGGTACATGGATAATCTCCGCTGAACAAGATTTGTAATTTCCTCCTCCTCGCTGACAGGGTTAGGTTGGTTTTCGACCTCCATGGATCGATCCATCTCGTCCAGCTCCAGTAGGTCAGCTATCAGCTCTCTCCGTGGTCGGTTGCTGGCACTCCTTCCTCTGGTTTCCAATAGATCCTTTAGTGTGGGTCTTTTCAGCTTGGCGTACTGGGATTCCATTCAGCACTTGCTTTGGGGATGAAAAGGACCATCCCACCGCTGCCACCAATGTAACGGCTACCCAGCTGTAGAGGGGTATCTGCCGTTGGAGATGTCCTTTTCTGTGCAAGCTGCTGTGTAGTAATAGAGTCCTTGTTCCCATCCACGATATCCCAGGGTATAATCCGGCAGTACTGAAAAATGAGGCAGAGTAATGGCACCATAAATCCCCTCCAAGAACGAGACGAGGCTACGTTTTGAAGGGTCAAGTAGAACTGAGGTCTGGGAGAACCAGCCTGCTTTTTATTAGGAACAAGTACACACAGGACACTCCCAGGGGGAGGATGAAAATAACCAATTACACACAGGGTAACACCCCTACGTCTCCTCCCCTCAGATAAACACATAACATAATTATAACGTACATAAATTTACCCACATTCTGGATGTACCCCAAAAACAGGGGGTACACCTTTAAGTCCAGCACCGCTTAATAGCTACCACTCAGGGGAATAACATATTCAAATTTCAAGTCATTCGGTTGTGGGGTTCGGGAGTTATGGGTCTTTGAAGTTTTGACCGACCGCACAGGATTTTCAGCCGAAAAGAGTTCCACAAGTTTTGGCCTTGCGGTCGGTCCCCGTTCGTGAATAAAAACCCCACGAACCCCTTGCCCTCCACAGTAATCCTGCCGTTCGCCTGAATCCCCATGCATGCTTAAACAAAACTACCGAACGGCCGGTCGTTCGGTAGTTTCAGCACGAACTTACGAGCTCCTGGAGGTCTCAGCGGTGTTCGCCTGTTTGCGTATCCGTTTTTAGTTCCATGCGTTCACAGGCAAACACCGCCGTTCGTGCGTAAGATGGCCGCGAACACGTGTAAAGTCCCGAAATGGCGGCCACCTATTCTCAGACAAAGGGATTCGTCTGAACCATGCGAACGGCTCCACAATCGCTGGGAGGTAAAATAGTAATTAACTGTTCCCCTGGGTGGTCTGATGTTCGGTATTTTGGGTAGCAATAGTTATACGAACACCAGTCATTCGGTTCTGTTTAAACTCCCCAGCAGCACTGTAGATTAAGTTCAGGCAAAACAGTACAGGGTTCTGTTACAACATTGTTGTGAAAACTCAATAAAATCACAAACAGTCAAACCATATCAAGAAACACACAGTGACTTATCACAACACAATGGCACATTTTTAAAGGGGTGGGGAGAGACAATATTTAACAGTAAATATCTCACCTGCCTGCAGAATTAGCAATATGCAAATCTACCCGAATATGCAAATGAACCAGTCTTGCAATTCAGGTAGTGCATATTGCTGTTGCTACCAACAGAGGGCACTAGACCAGCTCCATAGCCAAACCCACCTAGTTGGTAGCAAACCTCAGCAATACAAGAGAGCAGGCAATACATTACACAGTACACACACACACACTATAAACAATTACATTACACACACCCTGCACCTATAATGGGTACAGGGTGACTAAAACATAGGATAAATAAAGCAGCCCACATAAATAGTCTGTCTGAAGGTAGAATAGGGGCTTTAAAGCCAAATACAACAAAGAGTCATAGTCACAGGGGAGGAGGCTGGCAAGCAGGCCTCTCCAGTACCAAGTGGCGAAGGGCACTTCGTCACATATCTCCCCTTCGGGGGGAAGACTAACCAGGCACCTGACTTTCTGTCGGTCAGTGCCTAAGTTAGTCGATTCACCCACCGACCATACGCAAGTGCCAGAGTAGCCCACCCACAACAGTTATTAGAGCAGCCCACCAACAGCAAACAGTGACTGCACCTGGGTATTCCTCTGGGGTGATGGGGCAACACGCTGTGGGGACTTGAGGGGCAGAGGCCAGCGGCGCTCTGCCCTGATGCCAGCGCTTCTGCTGGGAGGAGGGGGGTGCAGGCCAGTCCTGTGAGAAGGGGATCGGTAGGGCAGAGGCCAGCGGCGGTCTGCCCTGATGCCAGCTCTTCTGCTGGTATAGCCTGTAGGACATCAGGCTCTGGACAAGGGACAAAGGGAGGGCAGAGGCCGACTGCACTCTGCCCAGCTGCCAGCTCTTCCGCTGGGGGGCTTGGGACATAGTCCGGCTCAGTAGCCAGGGGAACGTGGGGGTCAGTGGGGGTTAACATCTCCCCTGTTAACCCTGGGGCCAAGTTAGGAGTTAGCTGGGGAGGGGAATTCGTACTTACCCCCTCCTCCTGTTGTCCCTGTGAGGGTAGTTGGGGATCTGGACAGGCTGTCCAGCATCCCTGTAGGTCGGGCACAGAGACCACGGTCCCCTCTGCGCCATCTGGGAGATTGGGGTCTCCCCTTGGTAGGGTAAGCTGCCGCTGGGGAGATAGGGTGCTGTGCTCCTCTCCCTGAAACACAGGCTGCCGCTGGAGAGGGAGACCGCCTGTCTCCACTCCCATAACATTGTCCACTGCTGGAGAGAGAGACCAACTGTCTCTGCTCCCTGTAGGACACACTGCTGCTGGGGAGGAAGGACGACACCTTCGGCTCCCTGGAATTCGCACTGCCGCTGGGGAGGAAGGACGACACCTTCGGCTCCCTGGAATTCGCACTGCCGCTGGGGAGGAAGGACGACACCTTCGGCTCCCTGGAATTCGCACTGCCGCTGGGGAGGAAGGACGACACCTTCGGCTCCCTGGAATTCGCACTGCCGCTGGGGAGTTAGGACGACACCTTCGGCTCCCTGTAACTTGCACTGCCGCTGGGGAGGAAGGACGACACCTTCGGCTCCCTGTAACTTGCACTGCCGCTGGGGAGGAAGGACGACACCTTCGGCTCCCTGTAACTTGCACTGCCGCTGGAGACTAGGTGTCCATATCCTCAACCTCCACAGTTGTCGCTCAAAGGCCATTGCCGCACTGTTCTCAGCACTCAACTGGCGCATTACTTGGTGGACCACCTCGTTCGAAAGGTCTGGGCCATAGCAGACCAACCGCCTCTTTACCTCCTCAATGTAAGCGTCGTCCTCGTAGCGACGTATCCTGTTGAGGTGCTCTTCGCAGGGCTCTATCCATCCCTGCTCCATGCTGCTGTAGTTAGGGACGCTGCACAGTGGCTAGCGTTGCCCTCAATAACCTCTCATACGATACCAGTGTCTCCGAGCTGCTTCTCCTCGCACTAGGACGCCATCCCACCGCTGCCACCAATGTAACGGAGCTCCTTGTACTCCGACTGAGTACCCTCCGTTGACGGATGCTCCTAGCGCTTCCTGAGGACTCCAAGCACTGCAGCAGACACCACAACCACCGCAGACTCCGCAACCGCCGTATCTTGACTGGAGTCTCGCCGTCTTCCTTCCACCCTGGATCAGCTTCTGTCCTCCAGGACTGTGTGGGAAAGAACTCTTCCTTCCACCCTGTATGAACCTCCAGCATCCAGGACTGTGTGGTGAAGACCCCTCCTCCAAGGAGAGCGTGTCAGGAACAAGCTCTTAAAAGAGCTAAGTGACTCAAGCTCAGGGGAGCATGCAGAGCATAGCAATCCCCAGTGTGATTATAACAGCTCCCTCCAATAACGAGACAAGGCTACGTTTAGAGGGATCAAGAAGAACTGTCAAAACCTTTATTCCCTTGGGACCAGCCAATAGGGTCACCACAATAACATTGTTGTGAAAACTCAATAAAATCACAAACAGTCAAACCATATCAAGAAACACACAGTGACTTATCACAACACAATGGCACATTTTTAAAGGGGTGGGGGGAGACAATATTTAACAGTAAATATCTCACCTGCCTGCAGAATTAGCAATATGCAAATCTACCCGAATATGCAAATGAACCAGTCTTGCAATTCAGGTAGTGCATATTGCTGTTGCTACCAACAGAGGGCACTAGACCAGCTCCATAGCCAAACCCACCTAGTTGGTAGCAAACCTCAGCAATACAAGAGAGCAGGCAATACATTACACAGTACACACACACACACTATAAACAATTACATTACACACACCCTGCACCTATAATGGGTACAGGGTGACTAAAACATAGGATAAATAAAGCAGCCCACATAAATAGTCTGTCTGAAGGTAGAATAGGGGCTTTAAAGCCAAATACATCAAAGAGTCATAGTCACAGGGGAGGAGGCTGGCAAGCAGGCCTCTCCAGTACCAAGTGGCGAAGGGCACTTCGTCACACTTGCTCTTTTACTTGCCCTTTGGTTTCCTCTTTTTTCCTTTCTCTTCTCATTATTAGACATTATAGACAAAACTTTAGAGTTTCCACTCGTGTAAGTCTCTTTCTCCCCTTAAACCAATGGGTAGCGTTTATAATAGAAAAGAAAAAAATTTCCCTTTCTTTTTTCCTTTTTTTTATTTTTATTTTTTTTACAGGGGTTCAGTGTTTTTCGGCTAGTAACACAATTATCACCTTTTGAACGTCAAAACATGCCATCACCAGTTCTTTTATGTAAGATTTTAAATATAATTGCTTTTAGTTATTCCTCCGCTGCCTCCTGGAGCGTTCGCATGTCGCGTCACGCCTCTTAAATTTTCCCAGCATATCACGACTTGTCGTATACTATGTATTACAGTTTTGGTCAAAAGTTTGCATACTCTTGGAGAATTGGTAATATATGTACCATTTTTAAAGAAAACACGAGTGAGCAGGCAAAACACATTTCTTTTATTTCTTATGGGATTCATATTTAAATGTAGGTTATAATAGAATGGCACAATCATAAAACAAAACATTGCAAACAAAAAAGAAAAGAAATAACCCCTGTTCAAAAGTCTGCATACCCTTTACTTCTTAATACTGTTTATTGACCCCTTTAGCATAAATGACAGCATGCAGTCAAATTTGTAATAGTTGTCTATGAGGCCCATAATTCTTGCAGGTGGTATAGCTGCCCATACATCTTGGCAAAATGCCTCCAGGTCATGCAAAGTCTTTGGCCGTCTTGCATGAACCGCACGTTTGAGATCTCCCCAGACTGGCTCAATGATATTAAGGTCAGGAGACTGTGATGGCCACTCCAGATTCTTCACCTTTTTCTGCTGTAACAACTGGAGGATCAACTTAACCTTGTGCTTAGGATCATTGTCATGCTGGAAAGTCCAAGAGCATCACATGCCTATGTGCAGAAGAATGCAAATTGTCTTCCAGTATTTTCTGATAACATGCTGCATTTGCATGATTCCCCATGCCTTTAAAACTTCCCCTCACCTCCCCCCCCCAAAAAAAAACCCATCGGTGAGCCACTATCATGCTTCACAGTGGGGATGGTATTCTTTTCACTACAGGCCTTGTTGACTCCTCTCCAAACATAGCACTTTGGTTTCATTACGCCAAATTACAGTGTGCCAGATGCAATTTATTATTTTCTTACAACAATAAACGTGTATTTATGTTTCATATCCGCACTGCACCCACATACACACATACATGCAGTACTGGTTTTTATCGCCATAAGCCAAATTTGTGGGATCCACAGGCTGTATGTGGCCATGTCCTTATGTTAGACAGCCCTGCCCTAGATAGTATTACTTTACTATAAGCAAGTTCCATCATAACATTGTACTAAATTTGTTCAATTTCCTCTATCTTACCACCATCTGCTGTCCATTGACATCGGCATACCCGGTATTCTTTCTTTCCATCCCCTACCAACTTTTCCCCTAAACACTCCCTCAGCTGTCCTAGGGTCATTTGCACCTGCTACAGCAGAACAGGTTTCTGCTCTGATCCATTCCTCCCACCCCACCACTTGTTCTCTCGATCCTATTTCCTCATCTCATCTGCACATTGTCTCCTTTTGATCTGCATCTCGCTAAAATGTTCAATCTCTCTCTCTCTCCTCTGGCGCATTTCCTTTACCCTTCAAACATGCAACTGTTATCCAGATTCTAAAAAATCCCAACCTTGACCCTAATTCCCCATTCCACTACTGTAGTTTCCCTCCAAGATTCTTGAGAGAGTTGTGTATGCGAAATTGACAGACTTCCTCGAATCCAACTCTCTGCTTGTCAGGGTTTCTTTGCTGTTTTAAACTTAAACAGCAACCATTCCTTTCTCTGTGTCTGAGCTTTCAGCTAATTTTAATGATCAGCTCCTTCATTAATGTTGTCACGGTTACTCACCTGATTGTAGTAACCAGCCTTGCTGCTAATCACTGCAGCCTATTTAAGCAGCAAGTCCCAGTACCTCCTTGTCCTTGCATTGTTTCCTGTTTCCCAGAAGACTCCCTGTTTCCTGTGAATTCATGGTTCCTGACTTCTGGCCTTGTTACTGACTCTGCTGCTCTCCATTCTCCTGATTCCATCTCATCTGACTACCCCCTTTGGTGCCTGACCCCTGCTTGCCTCCTGGACTTTGCTTTTGGTTTATTTCATTTTTTGCTACTTATTAATGAAGGTGTTTTGCATCTACTTTCTGTCTCTGTCTGGTTCCTGATCCCTAACACTGCTTGACCCACTTCAATCTGGATTTCGCGTTCATCACTCTGTTGAAACAGCTGTGACCAAAGTATCCAATGATCTTATCACTGCAAAATCCCATGTCCACTACTCTATCCTAATTCTCTTTGACCTTTCTGCTGCTATTGACTCTGTTGATCATCAACAGCTTCTTCTCATCCTCCATAATCTCGGTCTATGAGAAACCGCTCTCTCCTTCTTCCAACCTCTCTCAATGTTCTTTCAGTGTTTCTTTTTCTGGTTCTGCCTCTTCTCCCCAATCCCTCTGTTGTTGTTCCCCAAGGGTCTGTCCTTCGTCCCCTATTGTTCTCAGTCAGCACTGCCTACCTTTGTAAACTCATCAGCTCCTTCGGCTTCCATTATCATTTCTATGCGGATGACACGCAAATTTATCTGTCTTGCCCTGATTTCTCACCACCCCTTTTGACTCGTGTCTCTGATTATCTCTCTGCTATTTCCAACTGGATGACTGCTCATTTCCTTAAACGTAACCTGTCCAAAACAGAACTTCTGATCTTCTCTTCCTCAGTATTGCTACTCCCTTGTCGGTTTCCCTCCAAGTCAATGGCGCTACTATCCGCTCTACCTCACAGGCTTGCTGCCTAGGTGTTCTCTTTGACTCCGACCTCTCCTTCACCCCACATGTCCAATCAATTGCCAAATCCTGCTGCTCTCATCTCAAAAACATAGCGCATCTCTGACCCTACTTAACACCTGTTATAGCTATGGTGCTGGTCCATGCTGCTGTCCTCTCTCACCTTGACTACTGTAATCCGCTTCTCAGTGGTCTTACCTGTTCCCAACTTGCCCTGTTACAGTCTATAATGAATGCGGCGGTGAGGCTCATCTTCCTGTCAGCCCGCACCTCCCATGCCTCCCCCCTCTGTCAGTCCCTACATTGTCTTCCTGTAAAATATAGGACTCAATTTAAGATCTTGATACTTGCTTACAAATCTCTACACAATGCTGCTCGGGCCTATTTATCTTCACTAATACACAAATATTTTCCATCTAGTCACCTACACTCTGCCGGAGACCTATGTCTATCATCTGTTCATACTCCTACCTCTGCTACTCACCTTAAAGACTTCTCTAGGGCTGCACTATTCCTATGGAACGCCCTGCCCCTCTCTGTTAGACTTTCACCCAGTCTCCACTACTTAAAAATATCTTTGCAAACTTTCTTCTTTAGTAAAGCATATCAATTAAACTGTGAACAGATGTCTCTCCCAGCAACATGATTCCTCTCCTGCAACTGTCATCAAACCTACACCTAGCCCTCAGTGAATACTATCCTAGCAACATACTTTTCTACCATACACTTACCTTTTGTGTCACTATACTCCACTCCCTCTAGAATGTAAGCTCCTTGAGCAGGGACCTCAATCCCTCTGTTCCTGTATGTCCAACTCATCTGGTTACAAATACGTGTCTGTTAGTCCACCCATTGTACAGCGCTGCGGAACTTGTTGGTGCTTTATAAATATTAATAATATTATGTGGCAAATTACATGTACAAATAACTTTGTTTAGCTTATCAGTTTTAAAGAGAGACATGATATTTCATATGGCAAATCCATTACTTGTTATCAAAAAAGCCTGATATATTTTCAGTCATCTATTATCAGAATTTAAAACCACTAGTAGTAGTTAATATACACAAAAGGACTATTATTTTTTTTAAGGTTTATTTTCTTAACAAAGATGGTTAATAAATTGAGAATTTAAAAAGTATGAGAATTTAATGGTGATTCAAAATATATAATCTATTTTTAAAATGAAATATGCCGGTGGCATCTTTGCTATATACTTAACCAGAAAATAGCCTTTTAAAAAAAATGGTCAATTGTCTGATTGAATTTAGCAGCTCTAGTATTTTAGAGACTTCACATCTAAAGGTGAGTCACCTATGACTTTGGATATTATAAAGCAATTCAACTGTATGTTTTCTATTAAAGCCACAGATGGCCCAAAGCTAATTCCTGCCACGTTGGCTTGCTATGAGAGTTGCTATATGTAATAATTTTTGTATATTTCAGATAAGGTAGTGTTTATCAGAATATTTATTTGTATGATTTACCATGTAAAGTATAGGTGAGATTTAGTTTTTCTCAAAATAGCACTAGCTATCATGTGTTTTAGTTTAAACTATATATAAAGTTACTACAATAATCAATAGAACAGAGCACAATAATACATATGGCTATCATAGTTGATCACCCTTGTAGCAGGCACTACCAGCTTGTATAATTGTCTTTGCAATATATTTTTCTGTAGTTGTGAAGAGAGAGCAATTGGTTAATATGAAACTGACTATATATTGAGGTTTATTCACTAAACAGTGAGGTTCTAGTGAATTAAAAAATGTATTGCAAAATTCAGGCTAAAAACTAAAGCCAAGTGATGTCTTTCTAACAGAGTTGTTCAGTAAATCAATATGACTTGCTTCCCATAACAGGTTAAAATTCCCCAAGACTTTATTTTGGCTTCATGGTATGTAAATAAAATGTATCTGTTCTCTCAGTGGAGGCCCGTCCATAGGGGCACTTGGGGCAGTGCCCCAACAGTTTTTACGTGGGGAAAAAATGTTTCCTGGCTAATCATGGCAACATTACTTATGGGTAGCTCCACATCCAGAAGGAACAGGGCAGGAAGAACAATAAACACACTAGAAAGAGACAGGAGGAATAAAAGTTCACTCTTCCTTCTACATGGTCTTTTTTTCTGTCCTCACCAGAACAAACAGGACTTTTTATTCCTATAAAGTTTTCTTTTTTGGTACACCTTCCCATGTGTACCATGGACTTACCAGATGAAGTTCAGCCTCTCTTCATCTGAAGAACTCAGAAAACAGCCTGCATGAGCAGGACTTACTGAGTTATGTACAGTTTAGAAACTGTACTGCAACATGGGATTGTTTACTCGAGCACCCATTCTACATATTGCATTGGGGCTCTGTGTATGTAGATATCATGGCACCACCGTTTATATATATATATATATATATATATATACATATACATATACATATATATATATTGTATGGTGTCAGTCCACTGCAGATAAATTAATCTCCTATAAATGACCCAGAATTGAACCTGAATCCACAGATTCAGAGGAAAATTCCAGATGTTGGACGTAATGTCAGAAGAGAAAGAAGTGGAGGTAACTGGCTCTTCTAGATCCCTGGAGTTAAGGTCAGTTGATAAATTCATTAATCTCATACGATATACTTTAAGAATTCCTGAGTCCGATTAAAAAAAATAAAAAATAAAAACCTGACATATTTTGAAGACTTAAAGTCAAACAGACAAACATTCCCTATACATTTCAAAAATAGATGCTGTAGTCATTCGCATGGCAAAAAGAACTACCCTCCTTATAAACTCCATGGCCTATCTAAGAGAGCCTATAGAAAAGAGAGATGCCTATTGAAGTGGAAAAATCAATTAAAGTATTGATTATTTCTTTGTGTATCTGCCCCTGGCCAAATCAATGAAACAATGCGTGCACGCTCCCTGAAGTAATTCACACCAGACACCACCTGGAAGAGGGTCCTTTGCCAACCATTCATCCATCCAAACCATCTGTCCCAAGTGTCGATGACTCCTGAATTTTTCTTTAGCTCGTCTGCAAGACTATCTAGCTTCTCTATGGCCATAGTCACCTTACCATTGGGCCCAGTGTTGTCTGGAATGTATGTGCAGCATGTCATGGTCTCAGGGAGGATTTTACATACACCCCCTTTCTCAGCTAAAATCATATCTAGGGCCATTCTGTTCTGAAATGTCATTTGGGTAGTGGCTTGCAATTGCTCTGCCAGGCCCTGTAGGGCATCCCTAGTGTAATTGACAAAACGCTGTTGATTATAATAAATGTAGTTAATCCAATTGACATTTTTGTTAGCAGTTATCATTGGAATTAGGGACTCAAATCCTGCAGCCACTTCATCTCTTGCTTTGAATTCGTTAGGCACCCCCCTTGGCACACCTATGGCATCAATATACACATGGGGGTCGAAACTCCCTCGAATAGGAGTCTCTCGTTTGGTTCTAGAGTGTACATGTGTGAGGTTTAACGTGTTATGGTCACCATCTGGAATGATATGGATAGGCATTATGACTTTAGTTAGGGCACACTCCCCCCACCATTGCCCAATTAATTGGGACCTCAATTGTTTATCCCCACATAACCAATAGATATCACCGATTGTCTTTGTGTGGTTCATTAGCAGTGATACGGGTGGATTATGGTAAGTTGAGCAATATCCTGATGGGAATTTGCCCAGATACAAACCGGTGTTTTTAGATATTGTATAACATGTGTAATTACCTGGGTAGATGGTGACTCCATCAGGTGGTTTTACATGTCCGTGAGTAATCGGGTAAATTCTCTTCCACGATTCACATGTCGAGGAGTTGGTGACGGACTGTGTGTAGAGGCTCAGAACACATGATTCTACTTCAGGAGGCAAATTCAGAGGAACTGTGCCCAGATGGGGCCTGGCTCCTCCACACACGTAACAATTGGTCTTATTGTGTGAGTTGGCATTATACCTCATCCATTCTAGCCACAAATTAGTGTCTGAAAAACCAGTTTCCACTGCCATAGTGTCTTCAAAGGTGGGGTTGGCTATAGCTACCATGTCATGTAGGGTCTTAATATGTGGTTTTAATGGGTTAACGATCATGTGAGTGGTCCCTACCCAGTCTGGGGAGGTGAGCATGTCTTGTAGGTAGAATGTCCCTAGTGCATTGTGTGAGCCACCTCCCTTCCAGTACATCCCCATCACATATTCCCCCGCGTCCCTTGGACTAGGGTGTTCTATATTCAAGGTAAGTTTAATGGGAGTTGACCCTGTGGGTTTACTAAGAGTCATTCTAGAAAGTAGGGGCTTCCCGTCTTTGTCAAGTCTGTCTAGTGCAACCTGAGGTCTGTAGCCCCATGGTCTACCTGTATTCCACCCGGCAGCTTTCCATGAACTACAGTGGTGTCCCCAAGCTCCTCCAGTCACACAAATGTATGGGTCCTTTTTGTTAGGTATGTCCTTGTATATGGCTGCATGTTGTGTCTGTGGGAATGTACAGGTAACTATGTCACAGTAATCAAAGGTGTATGTAGCTACATCAGTATCAGAAGAATTGTACCAGAAAGTGTAAACATGATTATCTTTGGTTATGGCCACTTGTTGGGCCCAGGCAAAATGCAACAATATAAGAAAACACAAGACACATAATAAATTCATGTTTCAACAAGATCAGCTTCTTCTGGAGCAGGCACTTTTTTGCAATGTGAAGCGTGTATCCAGGAACTTTTCCCAGCTAGTTTAACTGACGTTGCTGTAGTCAGGAGCACTTGGTAAGGACCATCAAATCTTGGTTCTAGGGTGTGTTTCCTGAGGAACTTCTTAACCATAACCCAATCACCCGGAAGCAGCTTGTGTGTACCTGTATTCGACTCAGGATCTGGAATAGAAGAAAACACTTGGGCATGTATCTTGGTCAAGGCATGTGAAAGGGCAGTCACATAGTCTACCATAGCGTCTGACTGAATCTGAAGCTGTTGGGGAAAGTAGCAACCTAACCTGGGTGCTGTACCAAACAAAATCTCATAAGGTGACAAACTGTATTTTCCTCTGGGAGTGTACCTTACACTGAATAACGCTAGTGGGAGACTCTCAGGCCAGGGCATGTTAGTTTCTTGTGACATTTTAAGCATTCTGGCTTTCAAAGTGCCATTCATGCGCTCTACCTTACCACTACTCTGTGGGTGATATGGTGTGTGGAATGCAAGGGTCACCCCCAGTGCTGACCAGACTTCCCGTGTTAGCGAGGCAGTGAAGGAGGTCCCTTGGTCACTTTCAATTACTTCTGGAACCCCGTAGCGGCAAACAATTTCTGTCAAAAGGTACTTGGCTGTAGTCCTCGCGGTGAGATTAGTCACTGGGAAGGCCTCTGGCCATCCTGAAAACATGTCCACTATAACCAGTGCATATTCATGACGTCCGCTCTTTGGCATTTGAATATGGTCAATCTGAATCCTCTGGAAGGGGTATTGTGGCTTGGCTAGATGATTAGGTGCAGTCTTTATGACCTTACCAGGATTGCACTTAGCACATATAGTACAAGATTTGCAGTAATTCTGTGTTAAGGTAGTGATGCCTGGTGCTTCAAAATACTTGTCAATCAGTGAGTTCATCAGGAGCTTTGATAGGTGGGCGGGCCCATGGGCCCATTGGACCACCGCTGGG
Source organism: Pelobates cultripes (assembly GCA_933207985.1). NCBI lineage: Eukaryota > Metazoa > Chordata > Amphibia > Anura > Pelobatidae > Pelobates > Pelobates cultripes. The sequence continues at coordinate 51,562,929 of OW240923.1, forward strand.
TACATACTTCTAGGTAGACAGAACTTGAGATTAATGGTGTAAACTTCATCACGGAGTATTGCTCCTTTGTTCTTCCAACTTTGCTTCTCCTGAGGAGTAGCAGCAGCTTGTTGTTCCTTCAGCAGCCTGAGATCTGTGGGCAATGTTTGCATAGTGTAAATGGGTAATGTATCTGTGGCCACTCTTCTGTCCACTTCCCATCCTTGTCGTGCTGCCCCTTTGGCTGCTTGATCAGCTAGGTTGTTGCCACGTGCTTCTTCTGTGTCTAATCTTCCATGAGCTTTTACTTTCAATACTGCCACTTCTGCTGGGAGTTCCAATGCGTCCATCAGTTCTGCAATGGCTGCCCCATGTTTTACTGGGGTACCGGTGGCTGTAAGAAATCCTCTGGTCTTCCAGATTAAGCCAAAATCGTGTGCCACTCCCAGGGCATATCTTGAATCCGTATAAATGTTGACACGTAGGCCTTCGGACAGTTTGCAGGCTACAGTCAAGGCTGTTAACTCGGCCTCTTGGGCAGACTTGGTTGGTTGTAGGGCAGCTGCTTGTAATATTTGACATCCTGTGGTGACTGCATATCCAGTGTGGTATTGTCCTTGTTCATCAGCAAACCTTGAGCCATCCACAAATAGTGTTTGATCCGGGTTGAGTAATGCAGCTTCATAAACAGTTGGTAGGTGTGTAGTTTCCATTTTCATTTGTTCAAAACAGTCATGGGGAATATCAATGAGGTTGCAGTCTATGGTGGGTGGGTCCTCACAGGCCTCTGTGTGGTACCTGGAGTATCCTGTTGTGCAGTAGTTAATGGTCTTTTTATTTATTCCCGTAGAAGTCAGTTGTTCTTGAGTCATTTGGTTCCAAGTTTTGGCCATCTGGCCTAGGTTCTCCCATGAGGTGTTGTGGGATCTGGTGAGAGATATGTGTGGGATGGCTGTTTCCCAATGGTGGTAGAGGTGTGCTACATTATCTGGAAGGTGAACCAAAATGAGCATGGTACCTGTGGAGTCCCAAAATAAGTCAGTCAGGGTAATTTGAATTTCTTTGAGCTGAAATAGTTCTTCCTCATAGTCCACATCAGGACTTGGTACGTCCCTAAACCACAAGACACAGTGGAGTAGGGCCTCTGATTGTTCGTCAGGGGGAGGTGTGAACACAGGCAACTGTAAATCTGCTCGAACATCTGGGTTGATATCCAGGCTGTACCAGTGATGCACAATTCCCCCCTTGGGAAGTGGCAGAAGAGTGGCGGGTTCAGGGAAAGGCATCTCTGGAGTTTCACATTATCAGGTAGGAGTAAGGATGTCTGTAGGCGAAGGTGACGTTGGGAAGAAAGGTGTTTAGGTCGAACTTGCTGTAGGATTGCAGTAATGTCGTGAGGGGCTAACACTGTGAGGTGATGGCCAAGAACAAAGTCATTGGTCTTGTCCAGGAGAGCGCTGGCGGCAAACACTGCTCAGAGGCAAGAGGGGCTACCCCTTGCAACAGGGTCAAGCATGCAGGAAAAATAGCCAATAGGGCGTTGTCTTGAGCCATGTTTCTGGGTGAGGACTCCGGAAGCGTGTCCTGATTTTTCAGAGACAAACTGGTGGAAGGGAAGTTGGTAGTTGGGCAGGCCCAGGGCAGGTGCAGAAGCAATAGCTCTTTTCAGAGTATGGAAACAGATGATAGTTTCTTCCGTGAGGTGAAAGGGCTCATAGTGGCTGCATGAGCTTTGATGCTTCAGGTATCCAGGACCTGCAGTACGTGATAAGACCCAGAAAAGCATGGAGAGCCTGGTGATTAGCAGGTAGTGGAAGATGCAGAATGGCTTGTACACGTTGGGAGGTTAGGTGCTTGGTGCCATGGGAAAGGCAGTGTCCCAAGAAGACCACAGAGGGCCGGCACCATTGTAACTTGGATTTTGAGGCTTTGCAACCAGCTGCAGCAAGGAAACATAGGAGATCTTCTGAATCACACTCTGCAATGAGCAAATCAGGAGCACAGAGAAGGAGATCATCAACATATTGATGCCAGGGATCTAGCACCAGTGACATGGCGTGGGCAAACTGTGTGGGGGAATTCTGGAATTCTGAGCCCCCTGAGGCATGACAGTCCAGGTGTATTGCTGTCCTTCATGGGTGAAGGCAAAGAGAAAACGACAGGAAGGGTCAAGGGGGACACTGAAGAAGGCATTAGCTAGATCCACCACGGTGAATATTGTTGAAGTTGATGGGACTTGGGATAAGAGGGTGTGGGGGTTAGGAACAATTGCAGTGTCTTTGATGGTCACATCATTCACAGCACGGAGATCTTGCACCATGCGGTACTGGTCAGGCTGACCTTTAACAGTTCTCTTTTTAACAGGAAACAGTATTACATGGAGATGAACACTTGATGAGGGCACCTTTGGCAAGGAGACTTTCAACTTGTCTGGTAATGGCTTCAGCTTGTGCAGGCTTCAGAGGGTACTGTGGCCTGCGAGGAGGCAGTGCCCCAGGCAGGAGCTGAATTAAGACCGGGGGCACATGCAAGCGCCCAATATCATCCGGGCCAGTGGACCAAAGTTCTTGAGGGATACGATCCAGAGCACTGGGGGTTTGTGGGACCCGTGCATCCCCTGTATTGTCAGTTAGGTTTAACAAAATAGGGAGTGAACAGAGGACAGAGGTATCCTTTTGTGATAAGGGAGTTGTCAATTCAATCTGACCATCTGCAGTGAAGGTAATGGAGGCCTGGAGCCGAGAGAGAACATCGGCACCTAGGAGGTTAATGGGGCAGGTAGAGGAAACAACAAAGCGTGAGAGGATGTGTGAACCTACGTGTAGAAGCTTAGTAAGGGGGTTGCTGCGTGGGGTACCATCCACCCCAACACAGGAAACATCAGTGTCAGATAAGAAAGAAGGATCAGGCAGGTCTTGTTCCCTAAGGACACTACGGGCTGCACCTGTGTCAACTAAGAAAGTGGTGGGGTGGCCCTCCACAGGGAGAACTACAGTAGCTAGAGGGCCTCCCCCATCCCCCGCAGACACTGCCATGGCAGGGGTTGCTGACACGGGCTTGCCGGTTACCTATTGTAATAAATCTAAATGGGCCTGGTCTGGTCCCTGGTACCGGCGGGAAGTAGAAGGGGGGTTAGCAGAATGCATGGGGGGACGTGATGGGCGGAGGGTATGACGGGGCTGGCCGTCTTGGAAATCATCATTATCAAACCCTTCTGCAGAGGGTGGAGTATATGCACGAGCTTCTGATACAGGGAGCCGAGCTTGAGTGTATTCAGGAGGAGGAGGAGGTGGAGGAGGTGGTTGGGGAAGCTGAGGCAATTGTGGATGGGGAAGGGCGGGGAAGTAACTAGGGGAAGGGTAGTTGTAGCCAGTGACATGGGGACCTTGGTACCGGGGAGTTGGCTGGCGGAACACTCTAGGCTGTGGGCAATCTCTTCTGAAGTGGCCTGGCTGATTACAATTAAAACAGGTCCGGATTGTCATAATGGTCCGGTCCCGGGGGAAAGGGATTGGTACAGGCAGTGTCTGGGGTGATTGAGTGTACTGTTGGGGGAACACCTGAGGAACTTGATTAGGACCAGCAATAGGTGTGGAGGTGGTGTACATCAGTGGGCTAGCCCTGCGCTGTGTGGGTTGTAAAACAGATTCTAAGCCCTTGGCTACCAACAAAAGGGTGTCTAGTGGAATAATTCTATACTCAGGGCGAGCTAAAATCAACCCCTTACGAATATGTTCCCTCAATCCTGCCACAAAAGCTGCAGAGAGTATCTGGGTGTGTGCCTTGTTGTAAGTGCTGAACCCTAAGTCCGAGAATGTCCGAGTCAACCTAGAGTGGTACTTTTCAACGGTCTCAAGTTTGTCCTGTATTATGTCATTAATGCAAGTAGCCTGGTCAGCTAGTTTATCCTGCGCCCAGGCGCGAAGTTGTTCACAGAAAGTTTCACCAGAACGGAAATCAGTATCAGAAGTAAGTGGAGCATCACTAAAGCTCCGTTCCATGATTGGCCAGTATGCATCTCCAGCCTTAATTTCACATAAACTAATAAGATCCCGCCATGCAGCGGAATATGTCTTGCGGATCTGAGCCATCCTGCGGAAAAAGGGCATGGGGTGTTTCTCAGGATCAGGGAGTGAGGTTACAAGGGTAGCGGCTTGGGAAGGGTTAAAAGTAACGTACATAGGTGGTGCACCATCCGCACCATGACTGATCTGAGTATACCCCTGGGGAATCGAGTGCCGTTGGGGAAGCCTTTCCCCCCCCAGATGGGGTGGGCTCTGGTCCACCACAACGACCTCCTCGGGCACTATTGGACCACAGTGAAGAGTAGCCTCAGGGGTAGCTGTAGCGGGGGCAACTGGGAGGGGGGTGATAGGAGAGGTAATTGGGTGGAAGCCCGAGGCTTGGGGGGAGGCACCCATCGCATAGGACTGGTCCGAAGTCGCAGACACCTCGGACCCAACCACCATAATTGGGTAACTGGTGCTGGCGGAAGGGACACGGGGAACTAAAGCCGTGGAAGGGGCCATCATGGGGGACGGCGGGGCTGGCCGTGAGAGGTGGGTGTTTAGGACATGAGCAAGAGCAGAGATTGGATCGGAAGGCTCAAGGAGATTAACGGGAGACAAGGGAGGGGTCGAAGGCTCGGGGGGAGGAGGAGGAGGTATATCAATGGGAGGCAATGCAGGGATCGCGGAGTTAACCAGGGAAGTGACTGCAGTGAAAAGGGCGGATATTGAAGTAGATAGGTCATTGGACATGGGTGCGTCAAGGGTTGCCGGGGAGGGGGTTGGAGGGATAGGAACAAGGGGCTGTGGCAGAGCAACTTGGGCGGAGGGTCGGGACGGCAAACCAATCGGCGGAGGGGTAGGCAATGGGGTGGAGAGGCCCGGGACTTCGGGAGGGAGCACTGGAGGAGAGGTGGTAACAGGGGGCTGGGTCAGGGCAGTGAGGGCAGAGATTAGGGACGGCAAATCGGCCGTGGGAGGGAGGGATAACGAGGTAGAGGCGGCTGGGACTTCGGGAGGAGGAGGTAACACTGGGGGAGAGGTGGTAACAAGGGGCTGGGTCAGGGCAGTGAGGGCAGAGATTAGGGACGGCAAATCGGCCGTGGGAGGGAGGGATAACGAGGTAGAGGCGGCTGGGACTTCGGGAGGAGGAGGTAACACTGGAGGAGAGGTGGTAACAGGGGGCTGGGTCAGGGCGGTGAGGGCAGAGATTAGGGACGGCAAATCGGCCGTGGGAGGGAGGGATAACGAGGTAGAGGGGGCTGGGACTTCGGGAGGAGGTGGTAACACTGGAGGAGAGGTGGTAACAGGGGGCTGGGTCAGGGCGGTGAGGGCAGAGATTAGGGACGGCAAATCGGCCGTGGGAGGGAGGGGTCCTGGGTCAGCGGGGAGACAGAGATCCGGAGGAATAGGGCCGGTGGAAAGGGTATGGGTTAGGGGAGTTGGATGTGTGATAGACGGAGAGGGTGAGGGAACGGAAGCTACTAAGGAAGGGGTACTCGGGGTTGAGAGGGAAGCGGAGGAGGAAGGTGGGACTTCAATGGGGGAAGCCATGGTAGGGTCCGGAGCGGGGACGGTCACTGGGAGAGGTAGCGAAGGACATGAAGGCGGAGGGGCTTCGGCAGGCATGACAGAAGGATGGCTAATGGAGGGGGGTGGGTCATAGGAAGGTTGAGGCATGGGAGTAGGAGGGAACGAGTGAAGTGGCACTGGATAATAGTATGCACCATCCGCACCGAGTACGGGGCACAGGGGAGTGGGAGCTGAAGACACTCCCCCAGAGGGTGGGGTCTGTGTCGTGACGGGAGAAGCAGGGCGGGAATTAAGTGTTGCGCTCCGGGCGCCATCATAGGGCGGTGGTCGTGGAACAATAGAAACAACATCATCATTATGAACACCCCTGTGATAAACATACACAATTTGCCCCTCAAACTTCAGTTCTTCCTCGACCCATCCTTCCCGTTTCAAACCTCTAGCTACACGATACCAAGCCTCTGCAACTTTCGTAAGTCCATTATCCAACAACAACCCTTCCTTGTCTATGAGTAGCTTTCTCCAAAACTCAGGTTGTAATCTCCCACTGGGCAACATCTGGAAACCACACACCTTAGCAATCTTTTTAAGTTTCAACATTGCATCTTCCCCTGCCCTTTCTTTCACAATGTCACAAGCTAGCAAGCCTTTAGCAGGTCTAGCGTGTTCCTGTCCCATTTTTGAGTAACCAAAGCGTGCCACACGTAGAAGACAGAGAAGTATAGTAAGTATAAGGGAAAAAGAATGTCTACAGTGCTCGACTGCCACGAGAACTTGAGCCCCGTGCGTCTTCCTCAAATGTAGACCAGTCACGGAGATCCGCCCACCCGGGGAGGTGGTCACGGACGGGAGCGAATGAGCGTGGGTGACTAACACAGCTCTGGGCAACAGGCACAGGAGAGATAAAGAACAAAGGAGAAAATGAACGTGGCTGCGCTAATGAGAAGACATTTGCAAAAATCACAAACATACAAATGAGCGTAGACTCCGGAATCCAGAACTAACCACACAACACACACACACACCAAGGGTACCCACACTGTAACAACAATTAAACAGAAACCACAAAATGATAGAGAGCAAAATAGCCATGTACATGTTAACACCACCGGTGTCGAATATTCAGGGTATAACAATCCCCAGCCTTCACCCACCAGGCTGGCCCCGGCAAAACACTGGTACCAAAGGAAATACTGCAATAATCAACCAAAAATCCCAGCCCCACCGGCTGCAATGCGTTCCCTGCCCGCTAGGCAGTCAAGCTAACATAAAAACCCAGCCCCACCGGCTGAAATGCGTTCCCTGCCCGCTAGGCAGTCAAGCTAACATAAAAACCCAGCCCCACCGGCTGAAATGCGTTCCCTGCCCGCTAGGCAGTCAAGCAAACATATAAAATGCGTTCCCTGCCCGCTAGGCAGTCAAGCAAACATATCAAATGCGTTCCCTGCCCGCTAGGCAGTCAAGCAAACATATCAAATGCGTTCCCTGCCCGCTAGGCAGTCAAGCAAACATATAAAATGCATTCCCTGCCCGCTAGGCAGTCAAGCAAACATATAAAATGCGTTCCCTGCCCGCTAGGCAGTCAAGCAAACATATCTTAAGGGTATAATAAACACACACACATAAATGAATACAGGAGGCAGATAGACAATCGACAGGTTCACTTAAAAAGGGCGCACCGGATGAGTTAATTACCTGTCTCTAGTAGCCTTCTGGAAGCCGGAAGTGGACTCGGAGACAGACTGGCACAAAACAGGAGAATAACACAGGCAACGGCTGTATTATGGAGGTGATCAGGCTCCGCTTGTCCCACTTTCCGGAGGTCCGTTCCGGTCCGTTGGTTCCGGCCCTCCGAACCGGCTCTCCGGTGTGCCCCACGTTGGGCGCCAATTGAAGTGGAAAAATCAATTAAAGTATTGATTATTTCTTTGTTTATCTGCCCCTGGCCAAATCAATGAAATAATGCGTGCACGCTCCCTGAAGTAATTCACACCAGACACAGGTTCCAGGTTGTTGAATAACTTGAGGAAAGTTTATTCAGAGGGGACGGCAAGTCCCTTTTAAAGCACAATTACATCATAAGCATTGTCAGAGATAACATGGAATAATACATCAATAATTGGTTAGGTGTTAAGTGGTTGCTTCAATGCTCTGCCTACTGTAGGTGATGTCACCGGGGCCATGAGGGTCTCCCACGGTTTCCCGGCGCCATCTTGGTGCACGAGGTAGTTAGTCAATGTTAGGAAGGAGAAAGGGAAGGGGGGGGGAAAGGAGCTAGAAGCTTCTAGCAGCCATCTTAATTATAACGTGTGTGCTTAGCTATATATATATATATCGTGAAATGAGTAAATAGACATTTTTCACTAACTAGGAAATATGTGTAGACCTTATTTCCACAACACCTATCTTGCTCTGGGATCAGCATTACATCCAGCGGTCTCTTTAACAACTTAATCCAGAGCTTTAAAAGTATGGCTAGAATATTTGGATGAGGATATAGCAAGAAGAGTCTATAGAGAACACCTTTTAGAAGGCCTCAAAGATTTCAAAAAAGGAAGATTTCATCTCTTCTATTCTGCCTGGACCAAAAGCATTACAGATTCCTGGATCCTATCTATTATTAAAGAAGGATGTGGAATAGAGTTAAACTCATTCCCAAGACAAAGTATCTTCATTTGATCCCGAATAGCAAGAGCAGTAAGAGAGACAGGCATGGAAGAATATATTTTATAACTTCTAGAAAAATAGGTTATAGAGGAAGTCCTGTACCAAGAAAAAAATTAAAATGCCATTATTCAACGGTCTTCTTGGCACCCAAGCCTCAATGCCAATGATGACTAATATTAGATTTAAAAACTAACCAAACCAAAATTAAAACCAAGACCTTTCAAGATGGAGTCTGTTTTTTTTTTTTTATTCTCCCCTATATAAAGAGAGGAAACTGGATGACGTCTATCGATCTCAAGGACACATATCAGATGGCTATTCACAAAAGTTACCGCAGGTTCCTACATTTTTGGGTCTCAGGGAAACATTGTTAGTTCAGAGTTCTCCCATTTGGAGTCCAGCTCCAAGAACGTTTTTAAAGATTCTTATTGCTCTGGTTTCCTTTCTTCGAAAACAGAAATTAGAGATATATCACTATCTGGACGATTACCTGGTAATAGACTCATCTCAACATACAGTTGCTATAAATTTAAGGTTGCAGTCAATTGTCTTCTAGGCCATGAAGGGAAGATAAACAAGGAGAAGAGCTTAATGATCCCAAGTGATGCCATGAATAATAGCAAGGGGAAAAAAAATAAAGTATGTATGATATTCATTTTTCATATTTTGCAGTCATTTAGAAATGCTAAGAGTCTTTTTCTGGAGGGGAAGGTGGTAAGCCAAACAATATGGGGGGAAATAATTTTGCAGTTTATTTCTGTAATAGGTTTCAGTTCTGCAGAGCCTCTTCCACCTCATTAGTAGTTATTTAGAGAAGCTTGCTTGAGCTTTAACCTCTTAGTGACCAGACCGTTTTTCAATATTTTTACCGTTAAGGACCAGGGCGGTTTTTACATTTCTTCTGTGTTTGTGTTTAGCTGTAATTTTCCTCTTACTCATTTACTGAACCCACAATATTATATACAGTTTTTCTTGCCATTAAATGGTCTTTCTAAAGATACCATTATTTTCATCATATCATTTATTATAAAAAAATGATAAAATATGATGAAAAATTAAAAAACAAAACACTTTTTCTACCTTTGACCCCCAAAATCTGTTACGCATCTATAACCGCCAAAAAAAAAAAAAAAAACACACTTGCTAAATAGTTTTAAAATTTTGTCCTACCTAATACCTAATGTTAACATGTTCTTAGCTTTTTTTTGCAGGTTATAGGGATATAAGTACAAGTAGGACATTGTTGTTTCAAAATATATATTTTTAAAATTTATCAATATAGTGTCATTGTTTGTTTTTTAGGTAGACAACCCAGGGTATTAAATATAGGGTATGTCCAGTCTTTTTTAGCCATTTAGTCGCAAACACTGGTCAAAGTTAGCATTTATAGTTGCTTGTGTGTTAAAAATTAAAAAAAACTATTATGAATGCTAAATTTGGCTAGTGTTTTTAGACTAAGTGGCTACTAAAAAAAGATTGAACTTACCCCATTTGCAATACCTTGGGTTGTCTTCTTTTGCAAATGGTATGCCAACAGGGGGGTGATTCTCATTCCTGGGCTACCATACGGTCTGAAAGGCAACATAACCAATCTGGCAAATTTCAATGTGAAAAAACTTAAAAACAAGCCTTATAATTGATCATGTAACTTTCAAAAACACTATAAAACCTGTACATGGGGCATACTGTTATACTCTGGAGACTTCGCTGAACATAAATACTAGTGTTTCAAAACTGTAAAATGTATCATAACAATGATATCAGTGAAAGTGCCGTTTGTGTGTAAAAAATTTGAAAAACCTCACTTTCACTGACAATATCATCGGTGTGATATGTTTTACTGTTTTGAAACACTAATATTTGTGTTCAGCAAAGTCTCCCGAATAAAACAGTACCACATGTACAGGTTTTAGGGTGTCATGGAAAGTTACAGGGTTAAATACAGTGCTAGCAAATTAAATTCTCTGGACTTGCGGCCTGGGTTGTCAGGCATGTCCCTCAAATTGCAATCAATAAATTACTTAATTATGTAAAAATAATACATATATCTGCAGGTAGAATTAAAATATATATACATATTTATATATTTGAAGTCTACAGGTATATTTATGAAATTATTTATATAATTATGTGTATATGTGTTTATCTATGCGTGTGTGTATATATATATATTTTTTTTTTTTTTTTATTTATACATACCAAAAGAGTTGTGGTGGGGAAAAAAGTGTCGATGAAAACCCCTTCCACCTTAATACATTGCTTTAAAAAAAAAATTAAAAAAAATACACACACCAGTCAAGCCATAATACTTGCTTTTCCCACAGAAATCTCACTTTATCAGTGCTCTCACTACTGCAAAGGACTCTAGGTAGGCGTTTGCAAAAGCAAGTCTTATGGCTTGACTGGTGTGTGTATTTGCCTTTAGCAATGTATTATATATATATCAAAATATAGTTAGAATAAAATTACATATTTTTTTATTATTTTTAAATTTATTTTTAATTATTTATTTTTTTATAATAATAATAATAATACTACATATATATATATATATATATATAAAAAATATTTTAGCTTTTGCACTCCTACCTCCAGCCAATGATACTGGGTGCCCAGCCACACTGCAATATAAAAATAAACAATTGCCGGCACTCCTGGATTTCCAACATCAATTGGTTTTATTGTCTTTATTGTCAAGATAATAAAACCAATTGATGTTGGAAATCCAGGAGTGCCGGCAATTGTTTTTTATATATATATTATACATATACAAACAAATCCACATGTCCCACACTTAAAGTCCGGGTTCGAGGTCCATTTGCGGCCTGCGGTGCATTTCTTGCAGTCCTGATGCATGGAGAAATGCTCAACTCCTCATGCATGGAGAAAAGGCCTTCGCAAGCCTCTGCTATTGTGTACATAGTTTATACTAAGTGACACATAGGTTGAGGAGGCGGTGACCGTGGCGGTATAGGTGGAAGCGGCGGTGGAGGAGGTAGCCAACACTGTTTGTTTTTTTGTGTTTTTTTAATTGGGGTAGCCCCCAAAATACTCGCACAGTCTCATGAGGCAGTGAGCGGGAAGGCCGAAGTTACACTGCAGCACAGACAGGCGAGCAGCAGCAGGGTGAGAACGTCAAAAGCGTGCACAGCCGCTACAGTGAATGTCACATCCTGTTCCAAGTTGCAGATCAGTCTGGTGATGGCTTCTGATATCCAGTACTCTTTTTACTGTAGCTGCATCAGGGTCCTGGCATGTGGCCGCACAACACCAGGGGGCTTGTGGTTACCCTGCACCAGACCCTGCTAATCCATTCTACACTGTGACTAACTTCAACATCAGGCATACTGGGTCCGGGTCATCCGACCGCCACCCAGACAGTGTCTGGGTCCCGGTCACCGGACTGCTAAACTGCGAATGGCTTGTTAAATCTGTTATGGTTCTTTGTATCGCTTCAACTGTTACTTGGCTAACTGAAGGAATTCTAAAGATAATACATGCCGACGAGCGCTACGGGACGGTGTCACGAACGCACCCTACTCCAAGAGTGTGCGTGATGTAGTTGTGGTGGTGAAAGGGTTAAAGTTCACAATTTGTCTGCACTAGACTGGAAATAATGCCAAAATCCCCCTTTTAACACCACCCACACATAAGCATAATAATATAACTTACTATTTTAATGCTGCCACCACCAAGACAATTTATAAATGGGGTGCCTTGGTCCCCCAGGTAAATCAACAATAAAAACCCACCAAATATTATTTAGTACAATATGTAAGGATTTGCAAAAATACTAAATAGTCTCTTAAGCACAATATTTGACGGTTCTATTTGACTCTCAGATATGAAGTGCACCACAGGTCGCAAATGTACTATTTAGCAGACCAAAAATGTGAATGTTTAAAAATGCTATGTCACAGCACTATTTGACGGTTCTATTTGACTCTCAGATATGAAGAGCACATCCCAAATTTACTATTTAGCAGCTTAGCACCAAAACAATTAGCATTTTTACAACTGTGCTGTAACCGCAGTATTTGACGGTTCTATTTGACTCTCAGAAACGAAGAGCACGCCCCAAATTTACTATTTAGCAGTTTAGCACAAAAACAATTAGAATGTTTACAATTGCACTGTAACCGCAGTATTTGACACTTCTATTTGACTCTCAGATATGAAGAGCATGCCCCAAATGTAATATTTAGCAGATTAGCACCCAGAAAATAAGAATGTTTACAATTGCGCTGTAACCGCACTATTTGACTCTCAGATATGAATTGCAGGGCCCAGATTTACTATTTAGCAGATTAGCACCTAGAAAATAAGAATGTTTACAATTGCGCTATAACCGCACTATTTGACGTTACTATTTGACTCTCAGATATGAAGAGCACGCCCCAAATTTACTATTTAGCAGTTTAGCACCAAAACAATCAGAATTCTTACAACTGCGCTGTAACCGCACTATTTGACGCTTCTATTTGACTCTCAGATATGAAACGCACGCCCCAAATTTACTATTTAGCACCAAAACAATTTGAATTTTTAAAACTGCACTGTAACCACAGTATTTGACGTTTCTATTTGACTCTTAGATATGAAGTGCACCCCACTAATGTACTTTTTAGCACACAAAAAATGTAAAGTTTTAAAACTGCAATGTAAGCACAATATTTGACGGTTCTATTTGACTCTCCGATATGAAGTGCACCGCAGGCCGCAAATGTACTATTTAGCAGCCAAAAAAATTGAATGTTTAAAAATGCTGTCACAGTTCTATTTGACTCTCAGATATGAAGAGCACGCCACAAATTTACTATTAAGTGGATTAGCACCCAGAAAATAAGAATGTTTACAATTGCGCTGTATGACAACACACATCTCATAAGGACATTGGAAATGAAAAACTGATTGCCTACTATTTGCACATTAACAACTTGGCAAATTGACCAACTCAAATGTACCAAATTTTTTTTTTTAAAAAGTTTGAAAATTGATTGAGGACCAAGCAGCCGTTTACCTACAAATTCCAGGGAAACTTGGCCACCGATGCTCAAGAGGGAAAAATGGCTTTAGAGACCAAACAAACCTTTAAGTGCTGTAACCCCTAGGGCTTATAATCCTAAAAACAGCCAAGACTATCCATCTGCTGATGGCTTATATAGAGGCTTGAAGATCTTATTAGTAAAGATAAACAGACTATCAGAAGAAATCCAGAAAGCGGATCTATAGAAATAGATCTTAAGACATCTATCTAGGACAGGAAGAGAACGTTTTATTACTGACTCTACATTTTAATCAATAGGCTTTAGATATATTGTGGAATGCAGTAAAGGGTTCTATGCAAAATATTACTTGAGGATCTAATATCATTCAGTCCATGCCAAGTCACCGATAGAGCGAACTTAATATTAAGCAGTTGTGGAGAGATATACTCTCATGGTTGAAAGGGGTAAGATTTCAGAGCCCTAAAAAAATGACAGGGAAGAATTTCACAGGGAGCAATGGTTAACCGTGGGAGCATATAAATACAGGGAGTGCAGAATTATTAGGCAAGTTGTATTTTTGAGGATTAATTTTATTATTGAACAACAACCATGTTCTCAATGAACCCAAAAAAACTCATTAATATCAAAGCTGAATATTTTTGGAAGTAGTTTTTAGTTTGTTTTTAGTTTTAGCTATGTTAGGGGATATCTGTGTGTGCAGGTGACTATTACTGTGCATAATTATTAGGCAACTTAACAAAAAACAAATATATACCCATTTCAATTATTTATTATCACCAGTGAAACCAATATAACATCTCAACATTCACAAATATACATTTCTGGCATTCAAAAACAAAACAAAAACAAATCAGTGACCAATATAGCCACCTTTCTTTGCAAGGACACTCAAAAGCCTGCCATCCATGGATTATGTCAGTGTTTTGATCTGTTCACCATCAACATTGCGTGCAGCAGCAACCACAGCCTCCCAGACACTGTTCAGAGAGGTGTACTGTTTTCCTCCTTGTAAATCTCACATTTGATGATGGACCACAGGTTCTCAATGGGGTTCAGATCAGGTGAACAAGGAGGCCATGTCATTAGATTTTCTTCTTTTATACCCTTTCTTGCCAGCCACGCTGTGGAGTACTTGGACGCGTGTGATGGAGCATTGTCCTGCATGAAAATCATGTTTTTCTTGAAGGATGCAGACTTCTTCCTGTACCACTGCTTGAAGAAGGTGTCTTCCAGGAACTGGCAGTAGGACTGGAGTTGAGCTTGACTCCATCCTCAACCCGAAAAGGCCCCACAAGCTCATCTTTGATGATACCAGCCCAAACCAGTACTCCACCTCCACCTTGCTGGCGTCTGAGTCGGACTGGAGCTCTCTGCCCTTTACCAATCCAGCCACGGGCCCATCAAGACTCACTCTCATTTCATCAGTCCATAAAACCTTAGAAAAATCAGTCTTGAGATATTTCTTGGCCCAGTCTTGATGTTTCAGCTTGTGTGTCTTGTTCAGTGGTGGTCGTCTTTCAGCCTTTCTTACCTTGGCCATGTCTCTGAGTATTGCACACCTTGTGCTTTTGGGCACTCCAGTGATGTTGCAGCTCTGAAATATGGCCAAACTGGTGGCAAGTGGCATCGTGGCAGCTGCACGCTTGACTTTTCTCAGTTCATGGGCAGTTATTTTGCGCCTTGGTTTTTCCACACGCTTCTTGCGACCCTGTTGACTATTTTGAATGAAACGCTTGATTGTTCGATGATCACGCTTCAGAAGCTTTGCAATTTTAAGAGTGCTGCATCCCTCTGCAAGATATCTCACTATTTTTGACTTTTCTGAGCCTGTCAAGTCCTTCTTTTGACCCATTTTGCCAAAGGAAAGGAAGTTGCCTAATAATTATGCACACCTGATATAGGGTGTTGATGTCATTAGACCACACCCCTTCTCATTACAGAGATGCACATCACCTAATATGCTTAATTGGTAGTAGGCTTTCGAGCCTATACAGCTTGGAGTAAGACAACATGCATAAAGAGGATGATGTGGTCAAAATACTCATTTGCCTAATAATTCTGCACTCCCTGTACAGCTGACAGAAATTTGGATACTTCCATATCAAAGCCCTTCTACAAAAAGAGAGATCAAAGAGTGCTGAGACATATATCGCTGAGGTGATGTGGCTAATTCCTAGAAGTGTTCTAGATTGAAGAACTTAGAACCTCCTTAGGAGAGTGAATGATCACTAATTAGAAATAGACCAGGGAAAAATGCATCTCAACTCTGTAAGGTAACCAAGGATATACTTTTTCCATGGCCTTCAGAAGGGTATTAATTACTGTTTTTACAAAAACTCTTACATTTAAGCCCTTCTTACAATATCAAAACCTTCAGAATGAGGAAAGTAGCACTGGACCTGATGAAAGAGGGAAGAACTCTTTTGGGAGATCCCATGGAGGTACTGAAGAAGATAAGTAGAAGTGGAAACCATGGACTGGGTACCATTATGGAACAGTCAGGATGATTGATATTGGCTCTTGCAACCTATGCAGAAGAGAAGTGTTGGATGTTAAGGGTGTCCCTTTCCTAAACATATTTGATTTTGGATAAATCCCCAGTGGATGGTATTCATAGTTATCACTGTCCAAGGGATTTCTATAGGAAAGTTAACCTCCTCCCTTGTGCCACCTTATCAGACCTATGCTGGAGGACCTGGATCAAAACTCTCTCTGCTGAGGAAATATGATAGTCTGAAGAGAGCTGACCATGTCGAACTGTGTTCCCAGCTATACCTTGAACTGGGAGGGAGAAAGGTGACTACAGCAGACATTCATCTTTCACCATGAAGATGTAAAAATAAAAGTGTCATTGTACTGCAAACTGAGAAACATCTGGTGATGTGAGGCAAATGATACATGGCAATAAGCATCCTGCAATCTATAGACATCATCCAATGTACTAGGAATACTACCTTTTATAAAGAATATTCAAGAATCGTGTAAACTAGAATGGATCTCCAACACCTGTTAGAAACAGATTCTTTGTGTTGCTTTAAAAAAAAAAAAAATTCTCACAATAGCTTCCTCTAATTGAAGGGAAGCCATGAGATTTACAAAGCATCTCTTTTTACCTTTTCTCTTCCTCTGGTAGAATAATGGTTGAGATCTACCATACTCTCTTCCTAGTGTGAAATACCTCGGTCTGAGAAGGAAGGTAATGAGAGTCTTTGGATCGAAAGGGTCTCCTGAACCTTAGGTCTTGAAGTAGACAAGCTTTCCTGCCCTCTGCAGTTCTCTTGATCCATTAATATAGGAGGATGCATCTGTGGGCCCGGTACTAAGCCAAAGAGCCCAGTTAATAGACACGAAGAAAGTCATATTTCGGATTAGAATTTAATGCAAACTACTTATGCTTCTTAGCTAAAGACTATTTCTGGATTAATTACTTATAAATTATCAACAGACAAAGGCAATTTATCTCTGATATGCTCCTCCAAATTATCCATACCAATCTTAGATCCTTAGTGATTGAGGTAAGACCTTACAGTAGCAGGACCATGTAAACTATAGTTAGAGAGGAACATTTTGCCAGTCTAAGGACTGCATCGTCTACTTAGAAGCAGAGTCCCAGCTACAAGTGTCTGAAATTCCAATGGATGAAGACGGAGATACTCCCTTGTGTTGAAAACTTCTCTCAGTGTAGAACCATTCCTCCATTAAGGATCTTAAGGGGGACCGGGAACTGGGAAAGATACTCTACACCCTCTGACATCTGAAAAGAAAGGCTTGAGATAAAAGGACCCTGGAAATCAAATGGTTCACGTGAGCAGATTCTGGAACTATTGAAATAGGCTGAATATCCTCATCTGATGATTCCATATCTCTGAAGAGTATTCATTCTGGGAATTGTCCAGAGGATCCAAGCTGTAACACCTACTATGACGTCTTGAGATACCTCCTGTTAAATATTACATAATACATGGGACATGGGTAGATGGGCCTGTAGCCACTTTCAGTCTGTGCAGAGACTTTACTTTACAAGGCTCTCTTATCATATGCCTCACAAACAGTTCTTTAGTGTGACTTCCCTTGTATGATCCATATTATTTTCTTCCCGTAGAGCTATCATCATAGGGAATTCCAGTTATTAATAGGCACTCTTTTGTTTAGTAATGACAGAACAAATAGAATGGCTTACCTATGTCTCTTAGAGTGTGACCTTTTTTTCCGGCAGCAGAGGGATCTGAATCCATAACTGCATAAGATTCCTTTTTATCCTTAACAAAGCAAATCTCTGCTAAACAAGTAGAGATTGATACAGAAAAATATGTAATAAACCTTCAACAAAGAAAATCTTACCAAGAAGGAGAATTCAAATTAAGATAAAAACTGCACACAAATCTACTTAATATAGTAAAAAAAAAAAACCCTATAAGAAAACATTGTGCTTAAAGAGACACTGTAGGCACCCAGACCACTTCTGCCCATTGGAGTGGTCTGGGTGCCAACACCTACTACTCTTAACCCTGCAAGTGTAATTATTGCAGTTTTTAATAAACTGCAATAATTACCTTTCAGGGTTAACTCCTCCTCTAGTGGCTGTCTACTAGACAGCCACTAGAGGGCACTTCCGTGTCCATAGCACAGGAAACCTGTGCTAGAGCATCACTGGGTGTCCTCATGCTGTGTAAGGACCTCCAGCGTCGCTCAATTCCCAATAGGAAAGAATTGAAAAGCATTTTCAGTGCTTTCCTATGGAGAGCTTTAATGCGCATGTGCGGCATTGCTGCACATGCACAATAGGTCTCCTCAGCTGGCATGTAGGATCAGTCTCGCCCACCGGCTGACGTAATCACTGGGAGGAGCGGCAGGGAGCAAAAACCACCGCCGAGGGACATCGGCGGGGTCTCAGGTAAGTGACCTGAAGGGGTTTTCACTCCTTCAGAAACCAGGGATGGGTGGTAGGAGGGAGAGAGGACCTGCAGTGCCAGGAAAACTTATTTTTTGTCCCTTTAAAAGGGAAAACGGCATGGCGCAACCATTAGACTAGGCCCTGCTTATTCGCGAGGATTAAACGCAGAGGAAAAATCCTGAATGGGTCCAAAAGTAAGAATGGAAACTTAGGGACTTATAATAAAACAGGTCGAAAGGCTGAGATGCCTAAAACCAAACAGAGGCATAGAATAATGTAACAAAAGTGGCAGAGAGCCATGAATGCACAAGAGAAATAACCAGGTATAAAAATCACAGAGGCCTAGAGAAAGTGAATAAAGCGGCAAATGCATATTGAAATGCACATAGAATAAATAAACCTAGCAGCTGTATTAAAATGCACTAGAAAAAAATATTGCAAAATCTTGAAAAGAGGACATTCTGATATTTTCTGGTATCCAAGTGCATACTGGGGAATGTTACTTTTACCCAATTTAATAGCACGCATTTTATTTACATTAAAGGACCACTATAGGCACCCAGACCACTCCAGAGAAACTGCTATGTTTATAATAGGGTTAATCCAGCCTCTAGTGGCTGTCTCATTGACAGCCGCTAGAGGCGCTTCCGCGCTTCTCACTGTGATTTTCACAGTGAGAAGACGCCACCCCCTAGAGCCCGGCGAGTATGTTTTCCGGGCACTATAGTGGTCCTTTAAGGACTGAGTCAGCCCTGCTGGGAATGGAACCTGTGAGCACCAAGAGATGAAAATTATTCTGATGAAGCACTGAGCACTGAGCTATCTCACCACACTTGAGACAGCAATAAAAGTTTTAACAAGAGGCCTAGGAATAAGTGAATCCAAAGGCAATAATAAAACGCCCAATAGAGGCCTAGGAAAAAGTTATTCTAGATGCTATATTAAAAAGGCATAAAGGCCTAGGAATAAAATACAGAATCCTAGTAATAAGTGGCTCCAGTGGCTATATTAAAAGACACAGAAGTCTAGGAATAAGACACAGAAGCCTAGGAATAAGTGACTCCAGTGCCTATATTAAAAAGGCCCAAACAGAGGGCTAGGAATAAATTAATCCAGCTGCTATTTTAAAAGGCCCAACAGAGGCCTAGGAAAAAGTAATCCAGTAGATATATTAAAACACAGAAGCCTAACTTTGATTGAAATTCAAATTAGCAGAAAACTCTTACCGTTTAGATGAAACCGATGAAGGGTAGAAGGGGTTATATTGTGATGGAATTCCAGTAAAATAAAAGTTTAGCAGGCCAAGATTGCCACAAGGCATATGTAGGTACATGTGTTTGTAGTATCAGTTAGTTAGTTACACGTAGCTAAGATACTGTCATCACTGTACTGAGCATGTGCAGGAATGCAGGAACTGGAATTACGCGTCCCTCTCCTTTGTTTCAGATGAGCCACGTGGTTAGACCGGATGGATGAGTTTAGACTCAATTCATTGATTAGGTTAAGGGTATGTGTGGGCGTAGCTAATTATGGGAGGAGCTACAGTGCTATATAAGGAATCTACTCTATGTATTCAGTGCTCAGATCTTTGCTGTTTTTGGTGACATAAGTTCCTCTGAGTCCCGGTCGGTGAATTGAATAAAGATCTGTTCCTTCCTGAAGAAACCTGTGTCCGTCTCTCTGTGCTTGGCCTCCGTCAGTTTCCCGGTAACATCTTTGGTGCGTTGGCCGGGAAGCTCGTCGTTAACGGTGGCTAGGAAGCAGAGGCGTGAGATGGTCTATCTTTTCCCACGTTCTCTACTGCTGCACCCCTGAACTTCTGTGTGGACCTCCCTTCATCTCGGCGCCACTGGTCTGTTGTCCAGGAGATCATCGGCCTCTACGTAGTAAGTACTGGGGTGTCCCCGTCGATGAGTGTGAACTCAGGTTCAGGAACGAGGAGGTAAGACGACTACTGTTTTAGACGGTGGACCCACTAGGGGTATTGGATACCGAATGTGCGGTAGGCCCATAAGGGGTTTGAATTGGAATTGTGTATGGAATGGGCCCCCTCCAGTGGAGGGAAGGAGCGAAGGCGCACCGCTCATAATTAAACGCCGTGTAGTCAGCCCGTCTAATCTTGGTATGGAGTCAGGCTGGGTCTTGGTTTAAATGTATATAGCCCAAGCCGGACACCGGTGTCTTGTCTAGACTAGCGTATCTAGGGTGTACATTTCGTTCGCTAGGTCGGAGGGACCGGGAGACTAAGCAGACTCTGGTGTACATTATCGTTTGCTAGTTCTCAACCTATCTTGGCTAAGAGGGAAGGCGTGTAAATTTGGAACAAACTAGACTATTGATAGAGTAGATAGACTAAAAGGGTATTGTTGTAAATTCCGCCCTCTAGTTCGCTATATGTGGTGCTTGGGCAGCGACGGCTAACCAAAATGGATGTAAATAGTTTTAGGTAGTCCCTCGAGGTACTGTCCAATAGATTAGTTGGGAAACTGTAAATGTGTTAAAATTTATTATTGTAGAGTGTATATCCTGCTGGGTAGCGTGAGCTCTGCCGTCTAGCGAGAGTGTGAATAGTGTGTAACTGTATCATAGCGCACGGTACCATAACCATGTATTACAATCACTGATACTGTAAATAATCACTAATAACTGTTGTTTATGTTGTATGTTTAACACCATAACTACTATTAACTGACCTGTGACTTTAAAATTGTATTCTAACCAATGCTAACCGTACTATAACTACTGTTTGTAAAGACGATGTTACTAGGGTGTGTTATAAATGGGTAATTTAAATACTGAGAATTATAGCGTGGTTAATTGTATAATTTCGCCAAAAAAGGTACAGTAATAGTTATTTAGTGTGTGGTGTAACAGCTGTGTGTGTACGGGAATTCCCTGTATGATTTATTGTGTGCGTTTGGCCTAGTAACTGTGCCACGTGGTGCTGTTGCTAAGGTAACTGGTGTGACTGTTGAAACTGTTTGTATATTTGTACTGCTTTGAATCAGACGCTCTGTTGAAATCATGGGTGCTTCTGATTCACAAACAGTCCTTTGTCTTGTATGTGTCAAAAAAAAACCTTTCTAAGGAATATGCTGTTTGTGATTATGGTGTAACACTGTCCCCCAAAAGATTAAAATACTCTGTGTAGCAGAGGATGGCCTCTTCTGGTAACCAGTGTTCCTGTGGATCCTTGATCCAGATTTAATACAGCAGGTTTACAGTGTTATAAATAATATGTTGGGGCTATACGAGTAGTTTCTGTATACAGATTGTTGAAACACTGCTAAATGGAACAAACTGTGCTAAGAGGAACAATGGAGTCCATGGTAGCCAGAACTTGTTTGTCCTCTAAAACCTTAATTAAAACTGCTTTGGACACCTCCCCCCCTCTTGCATCTGATTACCAACCCCTAATTCATCCTCCAGAGCCAGAGTAGCCCAAAACTGGTATAGCTGGTATTTGCACTCCCCCTGCTCTATTGTCTACGCCTACCCACATACCTATCTGTTCTTTTCTTTCAAACTCTTGTATTTCTGTACAAACTGTTTTTTTTTGTAATTTAAATTGACTTCCTTTTTGGTAGGAGTGTATTTCAGCATTGAATTTTATTTACAGTTAAATTGTGAGGAGAATTCTTAATAACAGTAACTGAGTCTATTGGATCAGATAATTCTCAGCAATGACATTGTACCATAAACATTGAAATAGCACTAAAACTATTGAATACTGTGTGTCTTCAGTGATAGTCGAAAATATAACTGGAAGAAATGATTAATGGTATAGGATGCTAGAGTACACTTTTATCCTTTTTTTAG
This sequence comes from Pelobates cultripes, assembly GCA_933207985.1. NCBI lineage: Eukaryota > Metazoa > Chordata > Amphibia > Anura > Pelobatidae > Pelobates > Pelobates cultripes. The sequence continues at coordinate 51,584,837 of OW240923.1, forward strand.
TTACTGGATGGGCCCCTCCCAGTTTTGTTCAAAATATCCCTTTTACTAAAGTACAAACTGAGATGTTTAATTTACCATAGAACCAAAGCTTTACTCAAGCCTAGATATCAGTGTGAGCAGTGATTAAAATAAGTAATAATAAAATAAGCACATAATTAAAGTTTATCTGCTTCATTAGATTTTAGGGAGGCACTTTAGGGCCACCTACTGGCCATCTTTGGGAGTTACATTGATATTACATTGCATAATCATCTTTAACGCTATACTGGCATATAACAGACAGAAGTAGGATTGTTTATCCTATTTTAATATATTTATTGCTATAAGGTTTTATTTTATGTATAAATATATTAAAAGTTAAGTTTTATTATTAGACCCATAAAGATTATTTTGATACAATTACCCTCTGGTGACACCTACTGGTAGGTTTTTGGTTTAACACTTTAAAAAAAAAAAAAAAGTTTCATCCACCAAATGCTGACTAGTAAATTTAGCTCACCCCCTTCCACCTATCTTACTACTCTCAGACTGAGCAGCCTTGCCGAAGCCCCATACTAACCCGACAGATGACCGGTACCCTCCAACCCCGACATTATCAAATGCCTCTCCGATTGACACCGGACCCGACACACATTAATGGTGAAGGCCAGTTACAACATGCCGACCCCGTATTTGTTTATGTTCCCTTTAACACTACGGATTTGTTCAACTGGAAAACCCATAACTCCTCTTACACAGACAAACCTCAAGCCATGACAGATTTGATTGCCTCCATAATCCAAACGCACAATCCCACTTGGGCTGATTGCCAGCAATTGCTTATGACATTGTTTAATAACGAGGAAAGGACTCGGATTAATCAGGCGGCAATTAAAGCGCTTGAAGAAGTGGCCCATGCACAGAATCAGGCCAACCCGGTAGCATGGGCCGCAGCTCATTACCCAAACGTACATCCGAATTGGAATGTTAATGGTGCTGATATGGCTCACCTAAAAGCTTATAGGGAAGCCATTATTACTGGCATGAAAGCTGGAGGGAAAAAGGCGATCAATATGTCAAAGATGGCTGAGGTATTGCAGAAATGTGATGAGTCGCCCAGTGCCTTTTATGACCGATTATTGGAGGCATACCGATTGTATACCCCCTTTAGTCCAGAGGCTACTGAGAATTCCCAGATGGTTAACTCTGCCTTTGTCAGCCAGGCTTACGGAGATATTAAAAGAAAATTGCAAAAGCTAGAAGGGTTTGTAGGGATGTCTATAACTCAGCTAATGGAAATAGCAAATAAGGTTTATATGAATAGGGAGACAGAGACGAAGAAGGAAGAAGAGCGTAAGATGAGAAGGAAGGCAGATATGTTAGCAGTAGCTATCACTGGTGTGGATAGAAGGGAAAAGGAAGTGTACAGGGGAACCGAGAAAAGCGAGAATAAGTGGAATAGGGAGCCTTTAAGTAGGAATCAAAGTGCATATTGTAGAGAGTACGGGCATTGGAGAGAGAATGTCCACAGAGGGGATATATTGGAGGTGGTAGACAAGAAGAGAGAGGAGGGTAAGGTGGTTAAAGAGGACGAGGTAGAGGAAGTTTTGGAGGAAATAGTGGGAATAATAGAGGAAGTGTTCAAGGGGACAGATATTATCTACCCACGCAGAGACCTAGAGAAAGAGAGGATAGAGACTTTGTGGGTTTGGCGTCAGCAGGACTATTGATACCGACCGGGCTCCATCCCCCTTGGTCGAGCGGAGCCTATGGTCGATGTAGCAATAGGGGGAAAAAGGAGTTCTTTCATGATCGACACTGGTGCTGAACATTCTGTGGTAACCGACCTAGTTGCTCCTCCTTCAGGAAGAACTATCACTGTAATAGGAGCAACTGGGAGGAGTGCTGCTAAACCGGTTTTCAAAAGTCGACTCTGTACACTGGGAGGCCACGTAGTGAAACATCAGTTCCTTTACATGCTTGAATGTCCAGTCCAACTTCTAGGACGGGATTTGTTGTCGAAGTTACAAGCACAGATAACATTTCTGCCTAACGGAATGACATCCTTGAAGTTTAATGGACCCTCAGGTATAATGACACTATCAGTACCAAAGGAAGAAGAGTGGCGACTTTATACAGTGATGACAAGTCAAAACCCTAAGAGTGATGAATCCTTGTATAATATACCAGGAGTGTGGGCAGAAAATAACCCACCAGGACTTGCTCGCAATATCCCACCTATATGCATCGAACTAAAGCTTGGGGTTTATCCAGTAAGCCTGCGACAATACCATATACCTCAAAAGGCGAAGAAGAACATACAGTCTTATTTGGATAAGTTCATAAGGTATGGTATCCTAAAATTCTGTACTTCCCCCTGGAATACTCCATTGTTGCCTGTTCAGAAGCCTGGGTCAGATGAGTATCGTCCTGTGCAGGATTTGAGAGCAGTCAATGATGCGGTAGTAAGTATACATCCAGTTGTGCCCAATCCTTATAACCTGCTTGCCTTGATTCCGGGTGGGGCTACTTACTTTACAGTCTTGGACCTTAAAGATGCCTTCTTTTGCCTACGAATTGCTACAGAAAGCCAGTGTATCTTTGCATTCCAATGGGAAGATGCTGTAACGGGCTCGAAACGTCAGATGACCTGGACAAGATTGCCCCAAGGGTTTAAAAATTCACCTACCCTATTTGGATCAGCATTAAGTCAGGACTTATTAGATTTCAAGTCCATCCCAGGAGAATGTGTACTACTACAATACGTGGATGATTTATTGATAGCGGCAGTTACTAAAGAGATATGCCAGCAAGCAACTTATGATTTACTGCACATTCTTTGGAAGGCAGGATACAAGGTGTCCAGGAAGAAAGCTTAGTTGTGTCAGCCAACTGTCAAGTATCTGGGATTCCATATCTCTGAAGGTCAAAGGATAATGGGGCCTGAAAGAAAAGAGGCTGTATGCCAAATACAAACACCTAAGAACAGAAGACAAGTGCGAGAATTCTTGGGGGCAGCAGGCTTCTGTAGGATATGGATTCCCAGTTATGCGATACTGGCGAAACCCCTCTATGCCGCTATTAAAGGCACGGAACATGATTCCTTCCTGTGGACCATCGAACAGCAGAAGGCATTTGAGGATGTTAAGAAGGCATTGATGAGCGCCCCGCATTAGGTCTACCTGATCATACACGTCCATTCTACTTATATGTACACGAGCAAAGAAGGATGGCTGTGGGAGTACTGACACAGTATCTGGGATCATGGCAACGACCTGTTGCGTATATGTCCAAACAACTGGATGCAGTAGCCAGTGGTCTTCCTCCTTGTCTAAGGACCGTAGCTGCCGCCGCCCTGTTGGTAGCAGAAGCTGACAAGCTCACTCTGGGTCAGGAACTCTATGTGCGAGTCCCGCACGCAGTACAGACGTTGCTAGACTATAAAGGTAATCATTGGTTTAGCAATAGCCGAATGACTAAATATCAAGCCATGCTATGTGAACTGTTAATACCCTGAATCCAGCTACCCTTTTGCCACACCGTAATGAAAGTAAACATGATTGTTTGGAGATAATGGATGAGGTGTTTTTCAAGCCAACCGGACCTTCATGACTTTCCCATTCAGGACCCGGATGTACAGTATTATACGGATGGTAGTAGCTATGTGAAAGAAGGAATTACCTGGCGGCAGGTTGTAGAGTTGGGTAAAACTATGGAGGAGGTACAGAAATGGGTACAAGATAGGTTACCTGTAAATATTTATCCACCAGTCCATTCTTACCATCCAGGAGACCAAGTTTGGATAAAGGAGTGGAACAGTGTACCGTTAGGGCCAAAGTGGAGGGGTCCTTATGCTGTTCTTTTGTCTACTCCAACAGCTATAAAGGTGGCTGTAGCGGAGATGCAATAATCCCCAGGTATTTCCGCTTATAATCCAAGTGAGGCTCAGGAACAAGTAAATTGTAAATCCATAGGCAAGGTCTCCAACAGGCAAAATAACACAGCAATATCCCACAGCAATCCCAATAACTGGACGACACACAGTTTCAGGAGCAGAACTGAAATCTTTTAATCCACACTGTCCTTTTAAAGCATGCTCCCATGCAAGGGAGGGATTTATAATCATTAGTACAGTAGCCAATCCTGTCCTGGTAACCTCCCACACATCTCCTCCCCTCAGCCTGCATCATAATCCCCTTATCCAGTTTAGCAATTCCCCCCGTTTCTGGATGTACCCCTAAACATAGGGGTACCCCTTTCAATCCTACACCCCCTGATAGCCCTGATCTGGATGAACAACATATCCAAAAATCACCCAGATCAGACCAGGGGTTCGGGAAATGTATGGAGGGAATAAAATGACCGACCACACTGACTGAGATAGCCAAATGCGGTTCCATGCGAATGGGCCCTGCGGTCGGTCCTGGAATAAGGGAACAAATTGCACGAAAGCCTCTAGCTATAGAGACTAGGGAGGGTTCGCCTGAATCCCCTCGTTCGGTTCTTTCTATCTACCGAACGAGGGGCCGTTCGGTAGTTAGGAACCGAACGGACCGGGCTTGTGGAGGATTCAGCGGTGTTCACCTAGTCGAGTGTCCGATTTGAGTTCCAGACACTCGACGGCAAAACACCGCTGTTCGGGAGTTTTAAAATGGCCGCCGCCACGTGTTCGTTTGTCGAATGGCGGCCACCCCCGAGAACAAAGGACGGCTACTTCCCTTGTCAATTACCCGTTCGCAACAATGTTGCAACGGGTAATTGAGAACACACTTCACACAGGGGAGGTCTGACTGTTCGGTAGTTTCATTCGAACAAACCAAGGGAATGAAACTACCTTACATTCAGACGAATCCAATACATTTACACATATAACTTAGCTATTTCACACAAATACATTCCCTTACTGCAAAGACATTTACCAAATAGACGGATACAGTTTAAACATAATGTAAGTCCCAGGGCAGCTCGTGGCCCTCCGCTACAGTGGCAGAGGTGACTCCGTGGATTCATCACTCCAGGGTTAAACCAGCAGCAGATTCTTGGCAAGCTACTCAAGATCCTGAGAATCCCTGCAAGATCCGGTTGAAGCGAGTGACCCAGTTAGACTAAAAGTGGTTTTTGCGAAGAGTATTGTTACAAGGGAACATCAACAAAGATCTACAAGTAGGTGTTTTGACGGCCACAATAAAGCCTGACCACCTACCAATGTTTAAGCCAGAGGAATCCTCTGTGAAGAACAGTGAGGATCAGAAGGACTCCATTCCCTGCAGCCCTCACATGCCTGGAAGCTGAGGTGCCGTTGCACGGTCGAAGAATTAGGAAGAAGATGTCAGGAGTAATGTGTTTGATGATGTATATATGTGTGTTTTTAATTATTCAGGAAGGTAGAGGTACAGACACACCAGGCTGCGAGGTTTGCATTAAGACTACGAAAACAGGCAATCGTATTTCCCAGACCCTTATTTGGCATTCGCAATATGAGTGCACAGGACATGTATCAAAGTGTAGATACCTAGGTACATATTATAGTGTATGCCATATAGGAGCAGGAGAACCTAGGTGTTTTAATCCTGAGTATCAGCCCCGTACAATTTGGTTGACTATTAGGAATGAGAACGCACAGGGGAACCTGATAAATAAGACTGTACTAGAAAGCGTACAATCTCCAGGTGTTTTGCTATTTGATGCATGTAAGGCGATATCAGGTAGTAGGAAGCCATGGAATGTATGTGGTGGTCTTAAATGTGAAAGAACGTATGGGTTTAATGATAAGTATATTTGTCCTAGTAATAAGCATAAGTATATAGATCCAAACTGCCTAAATAAAGACTACAATTATTGTCCGTATTGGTCCTGTGTAGGATGGGCAACCTGGGGACAGACAGTAGATAAGGATATGATTATCACTAGATTGCCTACCAAGCCATATTGTAAGTCTATGGAGTGTAACCCAGTCCATATACTTATCAAGGACCCAGAGCTATTTATAGATAAGTTTGGGAATCTATTTGGGTTCCAAATATATGGAACAGGTTTGGATCCTGGGACGATATTATACATAGGAATAGAGACAGATACAGTGGCCCCCCAGACTCATCAGGTTTTCCATTCTTTTTATGAGGAGATGAGTGTGGAAGATAAGGTTCCCCATAATGCCAAAAACTTATTCATAGACCTAGCTGAGAGCATTGCTGGTAGTCTTAATGTAACCAACTGCTATGTGTGTGGAGATACTAATATGGGAGACCAATGGCCTTGGGAAGCAAAGGAGGTAATGTATTCTGGTTCTGAGACAGTTGAACAACTAATATCTTCTCAATCTGATTATCAAGTGAGTGTTAAAGGTAAATCTGAGTGGCGATTAAAGACCTCCATTATAGGTTATGTTTGTATAGCAAGGAAAGGAATAATGTTTAATACATCTGTAGGAGAATTGACTTGTTTAGGGCAGAAAGCCTATAATGACGATACAAAGGATACTATTTGGTGGTCAGCTTCAAATGTCTCAGAACCGTCTAATCCGTTTGCAAATTATACCAATTTAAAGGATGTATGGTTTGACCTATCTGCTACATCTAGTTGGAAAGCCCCAGCAAAATTGTACTGGATTTGTGGTAAGAAGGCATATTCGGAGTTACCACAAGACTGGGAAGGGGCATGTGTACTAGGTATGCTCAAACCATCCTTCTTGTTGCCAATTGAAACAGGAGAGACTTTGGGAGTTAAAGTATATGATGTAAATCATAGGAAGAAAAGGGCACCCCTAGAGATAGGTACCTGGGAAGATGATGAGTGGCCTCCCCAGCGTATTATAGATTATTATGGGCCAGCTACATGGGCAGAGGATGGTACTTATGGATACAGAACCCCAATATATATGCTTAATCGTATTATAAGATTGCAAGCAGTAGTTGAGATAGTTACCAATGAAACATCATAAGCGCTCAATCTCCTAGCGAAGCATAACACTAGGATGAGGACAGCCATCTACCAGAATAGATTAGTTTTGGATTACCTATTGGCAGTAGAGGGAGGTGTATGTGGGAAGTTTAATCTAAGCAATTGTTGTCTTCAAATAGATGATGAAGGGCAAGCAATAGCTGAGCTTACTAGCCATATGGTTAAGCTAGCACATGTACCTACTCAGGTATGGAAAGGGTATAATCCGAGTAGTTGGTTTGGTAGTTGGTATGAGCAGTTTGGAGGAATCAAGGCATTGGTAGGTGGAGTCATACTGATTTTGATGTTGTGTCTCCTTCTGCCATGTCTGATTCCTTTGGTAATTAGGTCTATGCAGAGCATTATAGAAAGTATAGCAGAAAGAAAGGCCGCAGCACAGGTAATGGCTGTTTGCAGGTATGAAGCTCTAGATCAAGGAGAATACATGCAGGAAGAGGAATGTTGAGGGGTTCATATCTTTAGAGGATCGCAAAGTCTAGTCTGGTTTATGGCAACTTGAGGTGTAAGCAAACTATGATTGGTGATGCATCTGGAATTATTTTAAATCAGAAGCATCAGTAAAATAAAAGTTTAGCAGGCCAAGATTGCCACAAGGCATATGTAGGTACATGTGTTTGTAGTATCAGTTAGTTAGTTACACGTAGCTAAGATACTGTCACTGTACTGAGCATGTGCAGGAATGCAGGAACTGGAATTACGCGTCCCTCTCCTTTGTTTCAGATGAGCCACGTGGTTAGACCGGATGGATGAGTTTAGACTCAATTCATTGATTAGGTTAAGGGTATGTGTGGGCGTAGCTAATTATAGGAGGAGCTACAGTGCTATATAAGGAATCTACTCTATGTATTCAGTGCTCAGATCTTTGCTGTTTTTGGTGACATAAGTCCCTCTGAGTCCCGGTCGGTGAATCAAATAAAGATCTCTTCCTTCCTGAAGAAACCTGTGTCCATCTCTCTGTGCTTGGCCTCCATCAGTTTCCTGGTAACAATATCCATATATTTGCTCTGTATGTGCCTGCCCAGCCTGCTACTCCTGGGTTACTGCAGGAAATAGGCTGATGGCAAAATCTTGCTACCTCTAGGTTCACAGCAAGTAAATCCATGGTAAAGTACAGGATAACAGAGTTGTACTTTAACCCTTTCAGCGATGGAATGCTAGTCTGTCTCACATTAACTCTTTCAGCGATGGAATGTTAGTCAATGTCATATTAATCCTTGCAATCCATGTGCTCTGTATCTGCATGTCCAGCCTGCTACCCCTTGGTCACTGCAGGAGACAGGATGATGGCATAATCTTGCTACCCCTAGGGTCACCGCAAGTAAATCCATATGCTCTGTATGTGTATGCCCAACCTTCTACCCCTTGGTCACCCCAATTATGGTGATGGCATGATCTTGTGACCCCTAGGGTCACAGCAAGTTAGAACCCCCGGTCACTAAAGGGGTTTCTCCAGGGGGTTACCTTTGCACAGGGCCACGTACTGAAGACTTCTCAAGGGAGAGAGGCTGAACTCCTTTGAGGCAGAAGGTAACAACCCTCAGGTAAGCCAAAAAGAAAAATTCTCTAGGGATAGGACAGGAACAAAAAAACTGAAGGTGGGAGAGGTAGGAGGGGTTACTTATACCTTCTATTTTAATTAGGTTCCTGTCTGGTTAGGGATAGGGAGGAGCTACCCATTGTTGTGCTGCCATGGATAGGAAATGTGTGTGTGTATTATATATATATATATATATATAATATATTTAAGGCCGTAAGGCCTGTATTTGTGGGAGGAGTTAGTGTTCCTGTAGAAACGCTACCTTGCCGTAAACGCACGCAGTTCACCTGGCCTGCTCGCTTTCCTCTCGCCTACAGAACTTCTGGTTCCTTGACAGCGCTTCTGGTCCCGTCATTCCTTGCGGCTTTCCCGCTAGCTTTCGTTCGCAGAGACGCTCAAAACCTCAAACTAACGAACGCAGGTAATCGATGATAACTGCGTTCGGCTATTCTCACCGTTCAGCACCTTTCAATTTACGTTCACTTAAACATACAAACATACGAAAGCAGCAATTACAGGAGATGCGTTACATGACATATTCATTCATTTAATGGGTATCTGGTTATGCTCAAGCAGGTTCCGTTTCTATCTATGACTGTCGATTTCTGTATTTTTGTGTTCCTGGCTTTGGTGATTTTATAGCAGGTGTTTTATAATAAGTGGGTATGTGAATAACGGTTCTGTATATGGAACTATGTGCACTGTCTCTATACATGCTCACTCAGTGGCTGTCCTGAGTCTGCTTGTATAGAGTCACTCTATGATACCCAGCGGGTATTCCACTCACAGATAACTTCTGCATGACACGCTTACCACGCGATACAATAAGAGCTATGCAATTCCCTAGTATATATTTAACGTATCCTGTGTGTCTCATTTTAACTTGTTGCTTCTGTGATTACACTCTCTTACTAATGTGACATCCTATGCTTCCAAATCAAGAATATTCAAACCTGCAGTCTGTTCCTCTGCGCTACATTCCCTGCTGTCAGTCTTCTCTTCGTAATGGAATTCTTATGTAAACCTTTCACAGTATTCACATAACTCTGCACTCACCTGCAGCCATGACCCGGGCAGGAGCAAGACTCATCACTTCACCAATTAACTTCTTCTAAGCCGTGTTCCTCTCCTCTACAGCCAGAACTGCACCCCAGTTTTCTTCTCCCATTCTCTTCTCCTCCTCTCTTTCCACTCACCCCCCTATGGAACCCTTCTTTTCCCACTGATCCCTCTCATTCCATTACACCATCAGTACCTAAAATACTTTCTCTGTCCACCGGCACTTCGCAGCCCCTTCCGTCAACACCAAGCATTCTGCACTCACATATAAACAAAATAACTCATGAATCAATAGGCACAAACACGGTCTCTTTCACTCAACACAGTAATTCGTACTGCCATCTACTGTCAGAATTGCTAACTGCATAAAGCCTATAAAGCCTGACTGTTAAACAACTGTTATTATAGGTAGTTTACACCAGTGCAAGCAGGGTATGTATTTATGGCATGATATGTTTAATTACGTATGAAATCTGTTAATTACGTTTTAAAGTAATGTGGCGTTGGCTAATCACATAGAGAGTATCAAGTAGTCCTAATGTGGGTCAATCCATAAATATGGTCAATTATTCAGAATTTTCCTATGTATACCAAATTATGCTCATTTTGGCATTATGTCCTTTCAGAAATCAGGTCATTACCTTTGTCACTGGTTTCTTTCGTACATGGTACATCAATCGTCAGTACCTGTTCAAGCAGGTACGCTAGCTGTACCTAATTAATAATTCATATTGCTATTTACTGCCTCTACAAGGCCACGCAACACCATGAAGGGGTTATTAACATACGGGGGCTTGATTTCTCGCCTTGCCTCGCCAGGCCATGGCTTCACTTGACTACTCGTCATACGTTATCATCAACTCTCTCTCGCAGTAAACGTCCTGAACTCCTTTAACACCTTTCATTCCTTCACCATTTTCCCTCCATCTATAGTATCACGCTTGAAGCCAATATTTTTTAAGGAACGCCATATAGGGGAATTACTAATGCTATAAAAAAGTAAACTCGTCACACGTACTATACCTAGTTCCTTTCATTCAATCTATCGTATTATGCATTTACTGTTCCATCTGGCTAGGTTGAGTGAATCTTTAACAACATTGTCCATTCTATTAATGTACTGTGGTGGAACCAACCTCGCCACTATGCACTGGAGAAGCCTGGTTGCTCACCTGCTCACTTTAGACTTTGGCCCTGCAGTTCAGCCCTGTTATTTCCCCTACTGAAAGGTTTATTTGTGCCTTTCTGCTGGGGTGTTCGGTAGATTCAATCTACCGAACAAACTACCGAACGATGGACCACCTGGGAACTGGAGTGTGCCGTCAATTGACTGCCCAGAAGCTGCGGTTAACCGCAGCTTAATTGATGAATGCTGGGTGGCCTTTGTTCGTCTGCCAAACACGTGGCAGCGGCCATTTTACCTCCCGAATGGCCAGCGGTGTTCAGCGCCCAAACTATGGAACTGAAAACGGCCACTTATTGGCGCGAACACCGCTGGGCCGCCAGCCTCCTTACCTTCCCATTTGGTAGCGGAACCGAATGACTGTTCATTCGGTAGTTTAACCGGATGAACAGCATCACCCAGATAGCTAAGCCATGGAGCCTATTCGTGTAACGGAAGACTATGTGAAAGACTTTGGCTCCATGGCGATTGAACTGTATGTATGTGATCTGAACACCATTTGGTAGTAATGTGCGCTCAGATCTAAGCTATCTGTGGATAGGTAGGATGTATTTATGTAATAAATGTAACTGTGTGTAATTTTATGTCTTTTACTGAAAATGTGTGTAATGGAGTTTTGCCTCTGTCCTTGGAGATAATTGGATTACTTCCCAATTATCTCCAGGACAGAGAGGAGGGATTGTGATGTAATTGTGGGAGTGTTTAAAGGTGTATGTATGTGATTGGCTAAGGGCCAATATGTTTCCCAGTTTCCCATCTGGTCCCCTAGGGGAGTGTCCACCAGGTGGGAGACCTGCATAAAAGCCGGGCAGTTAGCCCCAGTAAACCAGATTCTGCTTGACCCTCAAAACGAAGTGTCGTCTCGTCTTTGGGGGGATTTACTGTATGCTGTTAGAGACTGATTGCCAGGAGTGTAAGCTGCTTGGGTGCTTTTCCTGTTCGTCTGCTAACAGCTATTCGTGTGTCTCCAGTTCGGGAGTTTGGAGTGCTACTTGGTATGCAGTTCGGGAGTTTCGAGTATTCCGTTGGTTGCAGTTCGGGAGTAGGTGAATTCGTGGGTTTGCAGTTTGGGAAATTGGTGCTTGCAGTAGCTGTCTGTGCATCTGAAAAGGGGGAATATCGCCTAAACACAACCTCTTGTGGGCGAAAACGGTCCATTACATGTACTATTCTGGTAATTAATTATGTAAGTACACAAGTTATATGGAGGTTGCCTAGTACCGCCTGCTAAACAACATCTGTTTAAGTTAGTTAATTTTACATGATTGGCGAAATTTAATACCACTAATTAAGGAGGAGGCTGTTAGATATTTAGAGGTCACCTAGAGGATATCATTTCCCTTCTAAACAGCACCTTAATTTCAGGTTCGGACGGCATTCTACCAGTAGACAGTTACTGGTTCTTTATTGTCTCCTGACTATCACGTACAAACACATTCGTTCACATTTCAATAAACTGCCTCAACAAGGCCACGTATTTACACAATGGGGTATTAGGGTACGGGGGCTTGATTCCCGCCTTGCATTGACAGGCCACGTCTCTACTCGATAACCCGTCGTACGTTTATTCGAACTCACTATCTGTAGACAATCATCCTGTTTTTAACAAACTTTGCACATTTCACCTTCCACTTTCCACTATCATGCTTTCACGGCATGATGCCTTCCTAAATCTATTTGCAGGGATATATAGTAGCCACCAGGGGAATCTTCAGCACCCTCAGGACCTGAATATATAATACTATCAGCTATGTCTCTAAGAACTACACGGTGCTAAACGTAATTTCTCTCTTTCCTCTCCCTCTACCACAGCTCATTTCTTCTTCTGTCTTCTTCCTTTCTCTCGCTTCCCTATTCTTTTTTTTTTCTGACTTAGGGCCGCAAGGCTCCTTTCACAATCACGACTCGATACGCCTATACGTTACATCACCCCCCGTCTAGGGTCAGAGAACTGGCTATATAGAGCTGGCCTTAGCTGTACTACGTAGCTGGTCCCGCGAGGCCAACCCCCCAATCTCAACACGGAGATTTTTGCCCCTCGGCCCAAATCATAGTTAGAGCCTCGCATTCACCGACCTATCGGGTTTATAGTTAGGGCCTCACCTGACACGGCCACATGTTTTTGGATCTTTTACTGTCACCGAGAGGCCGCCACCCCACCACCACGCTAGTGGCTCGAGCCCCACGCCCAAATCATACAACTAGCAGGACCTCACTTGTCACGGGGTAGAGGCATATGTAGTTCTATCAACTGTGAATTGCTTCATGTGTGCGCCATATGCCTCGGGGCACATGTCAAAACCATCTGCCTGTTATATATCATATTAAAGGTCAGAAGTACAGAAGGAAGTAAGCTTGACGTTATGCATAAGTCACATCCATCCCCACACTTGGTGATTTAATCATTACACATGGGTTCACATTGGGTTGCCTTAACTCCCTCATTTCATCCCCCTAATTCTCTCAGTCTTCATGTCATAGGTTTATACCAATTACGGTACCATACAGTCAAATATCCAGAGAATAAGATCATGTGCAGTCGGGAAGACAAGTCCCTTCAGCAGGGAACTTGGAATTGGAAGACCTGCAATCATTGCAGGGTTCTAGTACGTCACAATGCGCACTATTTACTATTTACTTCGATAATTTACTGACGCGCTCGCCATCAGGTCTGCCTGACGGAGATTGTGTTATTAGATCTTCTGGTGAGGCAGATCTGGTCAGGTGGTCATTAGAGCTCGGAATTGGGTTTCTGTGTTCATCCCGCAGGGTTCCGACCAACTGCCAACCTTTTGTGCAGATGAAACCACTATCCTGGGTTACAGCTTTACTTAACTATTAGGGATTACTGACCAAGAGGCACCAAGCATAATCCGCATTTCAACATCCTCATCCGGCCGCCCGGCAATTGGGACTCGACAAGTTATCATCTATAGCCTTATACGCTTTCACTAAGAATAGATACACCAGAGACATGGTATTCTTCCAGGACTCAGTGGAACACAACATCCACAAGCATACCGTTTAAACGGTAGTCTATTATGCTACTTTTTGCCACCTTTTCATTCAAACCTTCATACAACACCATCACACTATACCAATCAAACATTCAACACACACTAACAAGCCTTTCAAACAATACACCGTCGTATTAAATGCTTTCCTTAGGATATCAAGGTACAACTAATTGGTTCATCACTCCACCATAACATACATACATGGATGAGAATTCCGGGCAGTCTCATACTCCCGAGACAGCATCCGCACACACAAACCCGGTCTTAAATCTCTGTGCCTCAGCATTCCAAGGGTTCCGGAGCCTTACAACTTCGCAATCACAGCTAATCAGACCGGAAATCACGTCTCCTCAAGTAAGATTTAAGAAGGTACACACACTATCTCATGTCACACCAACATTCAAACCAGACAATTAAGACATTTGCTCTACTAAATAATCACATAACTACTTCTAAATGCGGTTCTACATTTGTACTCCTGGTATTAGATTAGGTTGGGATCCAGACCCCTATTAGGACATCCATTCAATTGAAATACTGCATCCAGAAGCAGTACACCGGTACACATAATAAATTTAAGTTCACTGGAATCAGCTATGAGGCAAGGCAAACTAATCTTATGGATTGCAATAAGTGTGTTTACTTGCAGTTCCTTTTTGCCCTCTTTTTCAGACCTACCCCTAAGTCGGTTCCGGCACACCACACCGACATATTTCCAATCACAAGGTATTTCACAGTATCAATATTAACCGACCGCAAGTTTAAGGCCGTAAGGCCTGTATTTGTGGGAGGAGTTAGTGTTCCTATATAAATGCTACTCCCCCCTTCCTACCTTGCCGTAAATTCACGCTGTTCACCCCACCCACCTCACCCTCTTATACAATCCATTCGGGAGGGCCCTCTTTTTCAGGCCTACCCCTACGTTGGTTCCGGCACACCACACCGACTCACAAGGTATTTCACAGTATTGCTATGAACCACTTAACACCGTTACGGCGTTCTATGCCGTCGCGACTTTAAAGGGCTTTAAAGCCGTTGCGGCGGCATAGAACGCCGTAACGGCTTCAGCCCCCAGGAGGTTTGATCTACTCACCTCCGCTGCGATCCCAGCCCAGGCAGCCCTCCCCTGGCAAATGAGGCCACTGGGGGCCATGTAGCCCCCTATAGCTGGCTGTGGATCTGTAAAAAAAAAAAATTAAACATGTTTTAAATTAAATTAAAAGTATTTTTATATATATATATAATATATAAGTATATATATTAATATTAAAATACACTTACAATGACGTTATATATATATATATATATATATATATATATATATAATACATATATACACATATTCTATATATACGTATAATTACAATAATAAATAAATAAAATAAATAAAATATTGAAACAAAATTTAATATACATTATATATTCATATGTAATTTCATTCTAACTGTATTTTGTTATTAATATATATATATGGGTAACAAAATACACTTAGAATGACATTCTATATATATCTATCTATATATAAAATACAAATAACCACAAAGAAATATATATAGATAAATAAATAAATACATATAATTACATAAAAGATTACATTAGTATACATGTAGAATTTAAATACCTATAAATGCATATATATTAAAATTCTACGTGTATATTTAAGTAATCTTTTAACATAATTATGTGATTTGATTAATTAAAATTTGATTGACATGCTTGACAACACAGGGAGAAAGTGCAGAGAATTTAATTCGCAAGCACTATATTTGACCCTGTAACTCTCCAAGACACCATAAAACCTGTACATAGGGGGTACTGTTTTACTCGGGAGACTTCGCTGAACTCAAATATTAGTGTTTCAAAGTGGTAAATTGTATTACGACGATTATATTTTAAGTAAAAGTGATGTTTTTTGCAAACGAACTGCACTTTTATGGACTATATTATTGTTGTAATATGTTTAACTGTTTTAAAACACTAATATTTGTGTTTAGTGAAGTCTCCTGAGAATAACAGTACCCCCCATGCACAGGTTTTATGGTGTTTTAGAAAGTTAGAGAGTCACATATAAGGCTTGCATTTCATTTTTTTTACATTGAAATTTGCCAGATTGGTTATGTTGCCTTTGAGAGCGTATGGTAGCCCAGGAATGAGAATTACCCCCATGATGGCATACCATTTGCAAAAGTAGACAACCCGAGGTATTGCAAGTGGGGTATGTCCAGTCTTTCTTAGTAGCCACTTAGTCACAAACACTGGCCAAATATTAGTTTTTTTCTTTTTTCACACAAAAATAAATATGAACGCTAACTTTGGCCAGTGTTTATGACTAAGTGGCTACTAAAAAAGACTAAACATACCCCACTTTCAATATCTTGGCTTGTCTACTTTTTCAACTGGTATGCCATTATGGGGGTAATTCTCATTCCTGGGCTACCACACCGTCTCAAAGGTAACATTACTAATCTGGCAAATTTAATTTGAAAATGGAACGTTCTATATTTGACCCTGTAACTTTCCAAAACACCATAAAACCTGTTAATGGGGGGTACTGTTGTACTCATGAGACATCGCTGATTACAAATATGTGCATTTTTTTGCAGTAAAACCTAACAGTATTATGACATTTACAGCTAAAATGTGAGGCGGAACTACAAATTTAAAAAAAAATGTAAACTTTCTCACAGTTTCTTTAATTTTATTCATAATAAATTATGTTTCATATATAAATATTTTATATGAAATGAAAGCCCTGTTTCTCCTGAACAAAATGATATATTATAAGTGTCGGTGCATATAATATGAAAGAGGTGAATTACGGTTAAACAGACATATAGTGCAAATTCCAGTTTTTGTGTACTATTGACTCCGTCCTGAAGGGGTTAATCGACCACAAATATATATATATATATATATATATATATATATATATCTCATATATATAATATTATATATATATATATATATATATACATACATACACACACACACATATATACACATATATACATATATATACACAGAAAGAGCACAGTATTATCTTTTTCTCTCCCTCAATAGCCCAATCGACTGCCTGGGCTGATTAAGAAAAATAATCTACTCAAATATATAATTAATATATATAAAGTCAGAGAAGCCCATCAGAGGAAGATGACATTTTATTTCTTCATTTTGACAATCTTTATTTAAGCATTTTCATAATTTTAGAGTACAATAAAAAATAAAACATTTTTATAGTACAATAAAAAAGGATCAGTCTAGTAAAGAGTTCTTCTCAAGGCCTATCAACCCACGACATCACAGTCTACAGTACAAATAGCCCACAAATCTATCAGACACTCTCAGGGCCGGATTAACATAGGGGATGATGAAGCTGCAGCTCCAGGTCCATACATGGGCATCCGCAGGGAGGGCAAGAGGAGCCCCCCCTGGATTTTTCAGCTTGAGCTGCTATTTTTGGTTTGTGTGAGAATACACTGCAGTACCGGCGCCGGCCAGTAGGTGGCGCTGTGAATGTTAAAAGGCAGGAAGCTACAGCTTATCCCTGCCTCTCGCTCATAACTGAAACCGCAGGGGAGCAGCACAGAGGCAGCCTACAGATCAGGTAAGTGAGGGATGGGGGGCACTATTACCCCCCTCACCATCACCCCCCCTCATTATCACCCCCCACCACCCTCAGCATCACCCCCACCACCCATCTCAGCATCACCTCCCACCACCCTCAGCATCACCCCCACCACCTCACTATCACACCCTCACTATCACCCCTCTCAGCATCACCCCCACCACCCTCAGCATCACCCCCACACCCTCACTATCACACCCTCACTATCACCCCTCTCAGCATCACCCCCACCACCTCAGCATCACCCCCCTCACTATCACCCCCACCACCCCCAGCATTGCCCCCCCACCACCCTCAGATGTTAAGGCCTCACACATTGTTATTCCAGATCAGCAATGGGGCTGGTTGGAAGACAGTCATCATGTTGAACAAGAGGAAGTTGGATGGGAGAGAGAGAGAAAAGCAAAAAACAAAAATGGGACGGAAGAACAAGGGGAAAAAATAAATAGAGAATGTGTATGTATGTATGTATATATATATATATATATATATATATATATATATATATATATATATATATATATATATATATATATATATATATATATATATATATATATTTTAACCAAGACCCTTATACATAAAGCACAAACCAATATAGTGAAAGTGTAATATCAAGTGTACTATATAATCCAACCATTGTGCACTCTGTGATAAAAAAAAAAAGAGCACTTACTCCTTAATAACTTGAGGAAAGGGATTATTATTGCAATATACATTTCCAGATATAGGTAGTGCAGCTCAAAACAAAAATAGGAAAAAAGAAAATTAGGGGGGGGGGGGGTACAATAGCGTAACTATGTGTAAAAGATATTAAATAAAATAAAAGAATCAGGCAACTCACAAGACTGGAGCAGTGAAAGTCTGCTCTAACTTTGACAGCTATGATGTCCTGTATTCAGGAGATGTGTGGTCTGTAAATACATCAAATGTGATTCTAAATATGTAATGGACAGAGACGACCAGCAAATTACAAGGTATAATCTTTTTTTTAACTGCAATATGGCTGGCTTAGTCTATTTTATCACATTTTAATGTACGAAAAAATATGTAGGGAAAACATTTTGTCCTTTTAAGGAAAGGATGAAAGAACTAATGTACTAGAAATTTTACTGAGACCCCTCATCTCTCAACACCTGAAGGAACAACACTGAGTAGACTCAAAAGTTCTCAATTTTTTGTTGCATAGAGTTGGTCAAAAGAGATCAAAGAAGGGGTGACTATGATAGATTTTTATGACCGAGAGAATGCTGGTGGATTTTCAAGCTCAAGACCCTATTTCCAAAGGGTCTAAATGACGGGTTTTCGTTTGCCTCGCATTCGTTTCAGATTCCATGTATTATCTAAAGTCGACTTAATATGTATCCTGCCAATTGTATCTAGGACTTGACTTATGCTTTCTACTTGATTTAAGAATTCATTATTCAATTAGAGTCCACTGATTAGATTAAAATAGTTGGGTGATAAATATTTTTTTTTAATATAATTTCTTTATTTTTGGTTTTTAAGTAAGGTAAGGTATCATGAAGAACAATGAAAACAATGTGAGAGAATGAACGGTTCAGGTTCCATGGACACAGCCCTGTTGAGTGCTCATGGGTAATACAGAAATGAAAACATTTACAACGGTTTGCAATTGTACAAAGTAGAAAACCTTTAGGGTGCTGTTTCTGCCCTCTGTTGTGGGGCCCATCTCACTTGCTCTTGGTTTTCCCTGAGCCTGTGACTTCTGTTACATATTGCACTGGCCTGTCTGTGTAAACTCCCCCCCCAGCACATGACTGCCAGGGGCCCTTTTCATCCTGGGCAGGCCCCAGGCGCGGTCCCATTAGTGTCCTGTATTGGTAGGGAGGGGGTACTTTCATGGGTAAGTGGGGATTAAGAGGTCGGGAGAGGAGAGGGGTGGGTTAGCCACCAGAGCCTGTTCTCTCCCCCCCCAGGGTGGGAAGTCTGCAGGGTACTTATTGCTTTGCTGGATGTTTGCTTTGGTTTGTGTGTGGCTGGTGGTTTTAGTGAGGCTAGTTTGTGTATTTGGATTAAGTTGGTTCCATGATAGTGTGGTGTCACCTTCCAACCAGGTATCCCAGAATTTATGGAAGTTTTTAGGTGAGTCATTGACTTGTGATGTGAGGCTGTTCTGTTTTTTGCTACCGTGGTCCGTGTCGAGATGTGTGGTGTAGACTTCGCCAATCACTCTGCGGGTGGCAAGAGCGATTCTCGTGTTTAGTTTATTTTTGGCTCCCGTAGCATCTAAAGAGCATCTTGAATGCTTGCTCTTTATGTGTTACGCAAATAGAGATGGATGCAGTTGCGTCCCATATCTCTGACCAGTCAGATGCTTCCTCCGCTGGTCCAAAGTCTGTTCCCAAGCCGTGATGTATGCTAGTGTAGTTATGATTGTAATGTACAAGTTGGATATTTGGCCCTTTCAGGCTGGTGCGACCATGCAGCCTCTTTCAAATTCCGTAAGTGGTGCTAGGTCTGCTTGTTGGATTGTGGGCATGCTCGCGATGCTGCGTCATTGTATGTTATGAAAGTGGTCAAAGGTCGATAAGGATAGGCTGTCTGCGACTTCAGTTAATTCGATAACATTGTAATTGAGGTATAGGTTGCCCAATCATACGATATCTCTTCTTTTGAAGTGAGCAAAGTTTTTAAGTGTGAATCCCAGTGGGAATAGTAAATTGCGTAAGATCCGGGTCATAGGTAAGAGATAGGAAGAGAGGTCGACTTTGTTGTGTATCTTGTTCCAGAGGTCTAGGAAATAGGTGATCGTGGGCACCATTAGGGGCTAGTGGGTGTTGCTGTCGTGGTAGCCACATGTATAGGGAGGAATGACCCAACCGAAAATGGCATGCTCAATGTCAACCCATCTCTTTTTGTTAGGAGGGAGGTGCCATTGCTGTATTTGCGTGAGATGAAAGGCGTAGAGATAATGTAGAAAGTTGGGGAGACCCAGGCCCCCTGATCGCCTTGGGACATATAGTGTGTCACATCTAATTCTGGGTTTATGACCATGCCATATAAAGTTGTTGACTGCGGCTTGGAGGGCTACCAGGTCGGTTTTCCAGAATGAGACAGGAAGGGTCTGGAATACATAGATGAATCGGGGAAGGAGATTCATTTTAATTGTGGCCACGCGTTCCAGCCACGATATCCCTAAATCGGTCCTATTTTTAAAAGGCAGTGTGTGCTCGTTGCAAGAGTGAAACATAGTTTTCTTGGTATATTGATTCGACGTTCGCGGGTAGGCAGATGCCTAGATAAGCTATGGCAGAGTCACAGATGGTTAGGGGGAATTCATGGCGGAGGAGTACCAGGGTGTCGCGGTCCAAGTGGATCGGCAGAATTTCGGATTGTTAGGTTCATTTTGTAGCCAGAGATATTTGAAAATGCGTGATTTAGGGTTAGTAGTTCCCGAATAGTGGTGGTCGGGTTCGTTAGGATTAGGAGTATATTATCCACATAAGCATATACTTTGTATGGTTGGCCCCTGATGGTAATTCCTTCAATTTCCAGGGTGGCTCGTATCGCTTCCAGCAGTGGCTCTAGAGAAAGGGCGAATAAGAGGGGGGAAAGGGAGCATTCCTGTCTCGTTCTGTTCGTTATTGTGAATCGGGGTGGTGCAACAATGGGCAGGAGGAGAGCTCCTTGTAATGGGCAATAAGTGGTCTCAATGAATGTTATGAATTTGGTTGGAAAGCCCCAATGCTTAAGGGTCTGGAAAAGGAAGGGCCAGGGAAGGTGGTCAAATGCCTTCTCTGTGTCAAGAGATATGAAGGCCGTAAGTATGCGTCATTGTTGGGTATACCAGATCAGGTCTACTGCTCTGCGGGTGTTATCCATAGCTTGCTGTTGGGGATGAACCCTACCTGGTCCAGATGTATTACATTTAAAGTGTGGGTTGAGTCGGTTTGCCATGATTTTGGTCATGAGTTTAAGGTTAGACATTTAGGAGTGATATCGGGTGAAAGTGGCCTGGTTCGTCATGCATTTTGTTTGGTTTTGGGAGGAGGCAAATATTCGTAGTTACCATTTCTGCCGAGAGACTGTCACCCTTTAATAGGGCATTGAATACTTCGCAGAGGTGTTTAAGTAATTGGTGACCGAAAACTTTGTAGTATAGGGCTGTGTATCCATCAGATCCTGGACTCTTATTTGGTTTGACCTCTGTCACCAGCGCTGTCCTGGCCTCTTTGGACAGGAAGGGCAGTGCTAGAGCATCTAGGAATTTCTGGGTGGTGCGTTGCTTAGTTTTTGTTTCTGCCTGGGTTGGGTTAGAGTGGTTGTATAGGTCTGTTGAGTACTGTTGGAATACTTCCGTGATGCTTTCGTGGGTGTTCGTGGTGTGCCCAGTAGGCATTCAGATTTACGAAATCTGCTTGCTTTCTATTCTTTTTTTGAGGAGTCTTGCCAGCATGGTGTCAGCCTTTTTGCTTTATTCATAATATTTTTGATTGAGCCACATTAGTGTTTTCGTTGTGTCATTGATAGTTAGGCTTTTAAGGAGTGTTCTGGTGTCTGTCAGTCTGGTTAGGGTGTCTGGTTGTGGGTGTCTCTTGTGTAGCGTTTCTAGGCAGTGAATTTCCGCAATGGTATCCATAATTTGTTGTTCTGTGTTTTTTTGTTTTTTTTGCTGTGGCTTAAATAATATTTCCCATATTACCGCCTTGTGGGCTGCCCATTGGGTCATTGGGCATTGGTTTCAAAATACTCTTTTAGGTCTTTCATGATCGTGTCGACCACCTCCGTGTTATGTAGCAAAAGGGGGTTCAGTTTCCAAGTCCACTGTCACGTGAGATTGTGGCTGGTTAGGGTTAGTGTTACGTCCGCATGGTCCGATTACGTTATGGAACCAATTTTGGTCTTCGAGACCTGTGACATGACGTTAGGGGAGATTGATGTTAGCATGGCAGTTGTGGAGTGGCTGGGGTCTTTGTTTGCATCTGTTGGTCAGAGTGTGATCTATTGGTTGTTGGTTTGGTCTCCCATGTATGGGGTAGGTGCTCCTGGCCTGCGGTGGTTGTAGAGGGTGTGTAGCGCTGTTAAGTAGAGGATGGAGGCTGTTGCTATTGCCACAGGGTGAGGTTGTTGTTAATGAGGAGCGTGTCGCTATGTACAGATCAGTGTCTAATAATACTGTTATTAATATCATAGGCTGTCGTTTATATAACAAAGAAAAAAAAACACATTATTCTATTCTATCTGGAAATTTATATGAGGACAAGCTAGCACCCTCCACCCCTACTTTATAGGATCTAACTCTGACAATATAGAAGCATCTTTAAAATTGTTAATCCTAAAGCAACACTCCCAGATGAATTAAATGGTATCAAGGAGAACTTTCAATTTTATGGACCACAGGAGTTTGTTCACGTAATCACGTAATAACACATTTTGTTTTTTGGAAATGTTTTGTAGTTTTTTTTTTTTTAATTAAATCCATGAAGTTGCAATGTGGTCTTACCTTAAAATAGTGGCTTACACATTAAGGGTAATCTACTGAGAATTACTCACTTGTTGGGTCTTTCTAGTATTTGTTCTAAATTGTTATTCCCTTATTAGATGACCAATTAGATTAACAATTTTTGACTTCTGCATACATTGTGTGTCTGATAGATCTACATCCATGTCAAGCCTGATGCAGTGGTGTATCCTAGTTTTGTGCTGCTCTAGGCATGACAAAACTCAGACGCCCCACGTCACCCCCCCCCCCTTCCTCCTACCCAGCCTTCTAAATACACACACACATTCACTGACAGACACGCATACACTAGCTAACAGACATACACACTCACTAACAGAAACATACAGTCACTATTATATGACGTCATATTCCGGCTCCCGGCATCACTCTGCGGTGCGCGAGGGAGCTGAGCAGAGAGCTCAGGGAAAAGTGCTCCCTCACCAGCGAGGCCCGCCCGCCCAACCGGATTTTTAGTTAGCTGCCAGGCTAACAAGACATTTGCCCTGGGCATTTGGGGGCGGCTTTTTTGCCGCCCCGTGGAAAGTGCCGCCCGAGGCAAATGCCTTGTTTGCCTCGTGGCTAATACATCCCTGGACTGATGGGTTCTATTTTTTCCAAAATAATCACTATAGGGTCAGGAACACAAACATGTATTCCTGACCCTATAGTGTTAAAACCACCATGTAGCCCGTCATGCCCCCATAAATATAGTAAAAATCTTACTGTATTCAAGCCTGAAGCTGTTAGACTCAGAAAAACAAAGCAGTCTGCTGACATCATCAGAAGTGCTAGCCTGATCCAATCACAATGCTTCCCGATAGGATTGGCTGAGACTGACAAGGAAGCAGATCAGTGGCAGAGCCAGTATGATTCAAACACAGCCCTGGTCAATCAGCATCTCCTCATAGAGATGAATTTAATCAATGAATCTCTATGAGGAAAGTTCAGTGTGGCCAGTGAAGTTTTCACTAGGCTGTAATGTAAACACTGCATTTTCTCTGAAAAGACAGTGTTTACAGCAAAAAGCCTGAAGGTAATGATTCTACTCAGCAGAACAAATTCAATAAGCTGTTGTTGTTCTGGTTACTATAGTGTCCCTTTAAAAGAATGTCGTGGCAGATTTATGTAATTTATGTACAGGTGCTAGACTGGAAAATACCCTGTTGCTGAACACCAGTGCAGATGACAGCAGAAATTTTCAGCACTCCACCAATAATTTCAAATGGGAAATATTGTACCGTTAAAACCATATGTGGCAACAGTTCAACACTGGTTGGTGTTTTAACTAGATACAGTCATATGTCAAAAATTGACACTTGTGGTTTTGATGGTTTAGTAAAACTCTATTCAGAAATATTGGACAAGTTGTGGATTTTTGCTTTTATCTTTGTTAAATGAAATATGTTGTTTATGTACTACCCAGATTTAAAGAAAAAGCGAGGAAGGAGTCTTTTTCCAAATGTATGACATAAGTTGCAAGAATTCCTCTTTACCAGACACCATACTTAATTCTGATCACTGTTTGGCCAACATTTCAGTCTTTTCACTAAACTGTTGCCAGCTGCACAGCAAATTAAAACTTTTTGAAGTTCCCACTTTGTCCTCCTCCCAGGAGCTTGAGTTTCAGGTGCACTAGACATAGAAGATCTCCTAATCTGGGTAAATATACACCTTTAAATCTATGGACTTGCTAGATTGCAAAATGCGCCAATACTTATTTAAACACAATCCATAGGTGGACTATTAATGGTGTCCCATGTTGTTCTTTTTGTAGCTTTAATTAAACTTTTTAAGCACCATAATCACTAAACTGCTAGCATTTTGACCTCAGTCCTGGGGTTTGCTACCTGACTCTGCTACTACCAGAAGCTCTGTCTAGGAGCTTCCATTAGCTGTCTAATACATGTCCAACTCATTGGCTGTTAACATTTTTTGTGAAAATTGAATTAAGGATTTCTGAAAAATAAAAAAGGGTCATAAAAAGTAGAGCAAGAAAAACAATCTATGAATGGGAGCTGATACCTGGAGGTATCTTTCTACTCTTTCCATTCCTCATTTGCCATGCTCTACTCCCTTATGTTGTTGTGTAGCATCATTATCTGACATCTCTTGTTTAGTTTTTGACACACTTACTGGTGTTGCATGCCAGGATCTGGGACCTTGCTAGATTTTGGTAGAGGGATAGAAAATAAAATGAAGATAAAGTAATGAAGAAAACACACATGCACACATTTCTGCTCTAAAACACCTGCTCAGTTGCAGCTTGGACCAGTGTGAACGGTGTGCATTCTATTGTCACTAGTATGCCGGGCAAGGGGGCCAGGATGAACCTGCAGTTCACGTTCACCTCTATTGCCATCATATCAACAAAGAAATACATTTGCTAATCTACCATAGGATCATCATCTACTGTGAGACATTTGAGACAAGGACAGCTAAAATATAACTTGTGCCTTACTTACTGTGCTCTGAAAGGATGATATGATGATGGATGTTCGTTAGTATGTATATTCATGTGAGAACTGATATTCTCCTCTGTGACTTCCATCTCTTTTGTTCCTTATGACAATCCAGCTGTTACATTTGCAGGATTGCATGTCCAAAAATTAGACCCTTGGCTGGTATATTCAGTCTCCATTGTCAATCCTCTATGAAATCTCTTACAAGTGTAGCAGAACCCAAGCAGCACTATTTTCAAAAAATGTCCATGGAAGACATCTGCTTTTTTGTAAGGGACAAATACAATGAGAGCACAAGGATGAAATCATGGTGCACTTTTTAAAACTATTGTGTAGCTCCAAAAATGAAATTACTCCTAAATAAATTTGTATTTATTTTTGCAAAAATATGTTTGTGGCTCTTGTAGGTGTCATTATATTTGCTATTAACCCCTTAAGGACACATGACATGTGTGACATGTCATGATTCCCTTTTATTCCAGAAGTTTGGTCCTTAAGGGGTTAAACATGCAATTAATTGAGCTGGATATTGATGGGGTAGAATAGTTAAACAATTAAAATTAACCCAAACCCAGAATACATAAGGTTTGAATAGTTTCATAATGGCAAAAAGAAAATTGATATAATAATAAAATAAAAAATCAAACATTTTAAACTAATCACATACATATGCCTTTATTGTAAAACAAAACAAAAAAGTATGCCTTTATTGTAAAACAAAACTTAGCAGCTGTAAAAAAGATAGGGATGGGGGTGGAGCCTGATCTCCAAGCAGAGCAGTCGCATGCAGAGCGAGCTCCTGTCTGACGTGTGGATTATGGGGCACAACCTGAAGTTTAAGAGCTAAAACATATACTGTGGTGCACTCAGGGGCGTACCTAGAGCATTTGGCACCCGGAGCGGATCCTGTGCTTGGCACCCCCCCCCACCCAAAAAAAAAAAAAAAAATGTTAAAGGTTTCTTTCTTTTTTTTTACAATTTGTAAACTTTGCAAAACCGCTGTCAGCCCCTCCTACAAAACCCTTGTCCTGCCCCGCCCCTCCTACAAAACCTCTGTCCTGCCCCTTCTACAAATCCTGTACTGCCCCATCTACAAAACCCCTGCAACCCCCTTCCACAAATCCATGGGACCTAACTACCACACTGTGCGGCCACAGCTCACACAGCCCCCTCCAGCCAGGGCCGGTGCAAGGATTTTTGCCACCCTAGGCAAAAGTAAAGTTTGCCACCCCCCCCCATGTGACATCACAATGCCCCACCCATATGATATGCCATGTTAACTAACACCAGTGCTGCAGTGCCGCCGTGTTTACATTAAAAGGCCTGCAGGGACAGGCTATAGACACCAGAACCACTACATTAAGCTGAAGTGGTTCTGGGGACTATAGTGTTTCTTTAATGTGAGGTAAATTAGAGCTTAGTGCCACGAATAATATACTAGATTGCCTACTTACAACCAGATGAGGATGATGATGGGCTCTAGCTGCAGTCTGGCTCCACTGGTCTGGTGCAGAACAGGCTCTCTGGAGGCGGTTTGTAACTGTGGTCACAAAAATCAATGTTCTGGGAGAACGGGAAGCAGCTCCATTTTTTGGGGGTCCTTTACACAGCTCATGGTCTGGGTCCCAGGGTCCACCTTCATGTTCCACCAATGAGTTTGTTCACAGGGGGTGGAGTGTGTAAGGGATGTCCTGTTATGTGTGTAAGGAATGCATTGTGTGAAATTGTGTTTGTATGTGTAAGGGCTGCAAGGTGTGTATGTATGGGATGCATTGAATATGTGTAAGGGGTGCATTGAGTGTGTGTAATGAATGCATTGTGTGTTTTTGTGTGTGTAAGGGATGCATTATGTGTAACGGTTGCATTGCTTGCGTATGTGTGCCTGTGTGTGTAATGCATTGTGTGTTTTTCTGTGTGCAAGGGGTGCATTGTGTGTATGTGATGAATGTCAATCTCACCCCCACCCCCCCCTTTCTCCTCTTTCTCACCCCCCCTTTCTCCTCTTTCTCCCTCCCCCCTCCCCCCTACCTTTGCTGTAGCGTGGCCGAGCCCTGTATAGTCCGCGGGTACAGGGAGCATCTGTTTCCTGTAGCCGGCCGGACTAACAGGAAGTGCACACTCAGTGTGCACTTCCTGTTGTGGTGGAATCTCGGTAAAAATAAATTTAGTAGGCCGAGATTACCACGTGGCATGTGTACGTGCATATGCTGACGTATCGATCAGTTGGTTGCACGAGGCAAGATACGATCAGTAGTGTACGGAGCATGTGCAAGAATACAGGATGTAGTATTCCCCTCCTCCATTGTGCTGGACAAGCCATGCGGTCAAGCAGGAAGTTAATTCTTATTTGTAATGATTGGTCAAGAGAATGTGCGGGTGGAGCTTAATATGGGAGGAGTTATGTGCCTATATAGGGAGCCTGCACTATTGTTCAGGGCTCAGAACTTGCTGTATTTTTGGTGACATTAGTCCCTCTGAGTCCCGATCGGTGATCCAATAAAGAATCTCTTCCTTCCTGAAGAAACCTGTGTCCATCCCTCTGTGCTTTGCTTCCGTCAGTTTCTCCGGTATCATTTGGTGCATTGGCCGGGAAGCTCATCGTTCAACGGTAGCTGAGAGGCAGAGGCGTGAGACGGTCTATCTTTGCCCACGTTCTCTACGGCTGCACCCCTGAACTTCTGCGTGGACCTCCCTTCGTCTCGGCGCCACTGGTCTGTTGTCCAGGAGATCATCGGCCTCTACGTAAGAAGTGCTGGGGTGTCCCCGTCGATGAGTGTGAACTCAGGTTCAGGAACGAGGAGGTAAGACAACTGCTGTTTTAGACGGCAGACCCACTAGGGGTATACCGATTGTGCGGTAGGCCCAAAAGGGGTTTAAATCTGTGTATGGAATCTGCCCCTCTGTCGGAGGGAAGGAGCGAAGGCGCACCGCTCGATCGAACGCTCTTTAGTAAGACCGTTTGATCTGGTTAGTCAGGCGGGGTCCTGTGTAAATAGCCCTAGCCGGACACCGGTGTCTTGTCTAGACTAGCGTTCTAGGGTGTATATTACGTTCGCTAGGTCGGAGGGACCGGGAGACTAAGCGGCGCCTGTGTAAATTCGGTTCGCTAGCTCTCAACCTATCTTGGCTAAGTGGGAAGGCGTGTAAATTTGGAACCCACTAGACTTTTGATAGAGTAAATAGACTAGAAGGGCAATTTTGTAAATTTCGCCCTCTAGTTCGCTATATGTGGTGTTTGGGCAGTGTGGCTAACCAAAACGGGTGTATATAGTTTTAGGTAGTCCATTCAAGGTACTGGCCAATAGTTTAGTTGGGATTGTAAATGTGTTAAAGATTGTTAGTAAAGTGTATATCTTGTTAGATAGCGCGAGCTCAGCCGTCTAGCGAGAGTGTTAATAGTGTGTTGCTGTATCATAGTGCACGGTACCATAACCCTGTATATTTACTGACACTGTATATAAGTACTAATCATTGTCGTCTATTGCATGTTTAACACCGTAACCACTAATAATTGTATTGTGACCTTAAATTGTGCTTTGACCTATGCTAACCGTACTGTAACCGATACTAGTAAAAGACGATGTTACTGGGGTGTGTTATAGACGGGTAATTCATATATAGAGAATTATAGCGTGGGTGACTGTATAGTTTCGCCAAAGGGCATAATATTGATTATTTAGTGACTGGTGTAACAGCTGTGTGTGTACGGGAATTCCCTGAGTGATTATTGTGTTATTGTGTACGTTTCACTCGGTAACTGTACCACGTGGTGCTGTTGCCAGAGGAAACGGGTGTGACTGTTGAATAAGAACGCGTGCATAGTATTCGTTGTCAACGACGTTCCATTGATAAGTATGGGCGCGCCAGAGTCAACGATTTCGGATCCCTTAGGTTGTATGGTAAAGAATTTTAAAAAGGGATTCAAAACATGTGATTTTGGGGTTAAAATGTCTCCTGTACGTTTGGTCACTTTGTGCACTAGGGAGTGGCCTATTTTGGTTGCGGCATGGCCGCCGCGTGGCAGTTTGGATCCAACCCTGGTACAGCGTGTACACGTGGCTGTATCAGGTAGGCCTGAACTTTACGGACAGTTTCCATACATTGATTGTTGGGGGCAGGCCGTAAACGACTCGCCAAAATGGATCCGGATATGCCACGAGGAGCAATGTCGCCTCATGGTGGCCAGGACTTGTTTGTCCACTAGGACTGGTGTTAGGCCCATTTTGGACACGCCCCCTGAGTCCGAGATCCCTTTGCCGCCCCCTTACTTTCCTTTAAGAGGAAGTGACGCGAATGCAGGAAGCTCTGCACCCCTTCCCCTATTGCCCCCATCCACTTCCGCTTCCTCCTCCAGTACAGAATCCACCCCCCCTCGTATTAAAACTCCCCTTCCGGAACCAGGACCAACCCCCATTAGATCTGAATATCCTGATTTGGCGCCACTTCAAACTTCCGGTCAAGCTTCTTCTAGCTCGGCTCGGAGTATACTATTCACTAACTTTTCCCAAAATCAAGTTCCCACATCCTCATGCCCTATTACCTCTCGACCGGAACCTTTAACTGACGCCCCTCCACGTAGCCCCATACTAACCCGACAACTGACCGGTACCCAACAATTAAAACATTATCAGATGCCTCTTCGTCTGAATCCTGGGTCAGCCTATATCGATGCCGCAGGTCAAATGGCACATGCTGACCCAGTCTTTGTATATGTCCCGTTCACGACTACCGATCTCTTGAATTGGAAGACCCACAATTCCTCGTACACTGAGAAACCACAAGCTATGACCGATCTGTTCACCTCGATAGTTCAGACACATAACCCGACATGGGCTGATTGCCAGCAGTTATTAATGACATTGTTCAATAATGAGGAAAGGACAAGGATTAACCAAGCGGCCATTAAGGCGCTAGAGGAGAGAGCCCGTGCTTTAAATCAAGCCAATCCGGCAGCATGGGCCGCAACACATTACCCTAACACCGATCCTGACTGGAATGTAAATGGCGCAGATATGGCTCAACTTAAAGCCTATAGAGATGCTATAATTGCTGGCATGAAAGCCGGAGGGAAGAAAGCTATTAACATGTCGAAGACAGTTGAGGTGATTCAGAAAAGTGATGAAGCGCCCAGTGTCTTTTATGACCGATTATTGGAGGCATACCGCTTGTATACCCCCTTTAATCCGGAAGACGCTGATAATTCCCGAATGGTAAACTCCGCCTTTGTCAGCCAAGCTTACGGAGATATTAAGCGCAAGCTACAGAAATTAGAAGGGTTTGCAGGTATGTCTATCACCCAACTAATGGAGGTAGCGAACAAAGTATATATGAATAGGGAAACAGAAAGTAAGAAAGAGGAAGAGCGCAAGATGCGTAGAAAGGCAGATATGCTAGCGGTAGCGATCGCAGGCGTAGATAGACGGGGCCCAGATAGAGGCGATGGTAGATGGAATAGGGAGCCTTTGAGTAGGAATCAGTGCGCGTACTGTAAGGAAGAAGGGCATTGGAGGAACGAGTGTCCGCAAAGAGAGCAGTATGAGAGAGACTTACCCAGGGCAGGTTATGGAAACTTTAGAGGCAGAGCGAGAGGTAGAGGAGGCCCCGGAGGGAGTAATGGTAATAGAGGGAGTAATGGGAACAGAGGAAGTGTAAGGGAAGATAGGTACTATCCAGCAGCGCAAAGGTCCCGCGATAGAGAAGGTAGGGACTTTGTGGGATTGGCTGACACGGTCATGGAGGACTATTGATACCGACCGGGCTCCATCCCCCTTGGTCGAGCGGAGCCTATGGTCGATGTATCAATAGGGGGAAAAAGGAGTGCGTTCATGATCGACACTGGTGCTGAACATTCGGTGGTGACTAATCAAGTTGCTCCTCCATCTGGAAGAACTATTACTGTAATAGGAGCAACTGGAAGAAGTGCTGAAAAACCGGTTCTTAAAAGTCGACTCTGTACATTGGGAGGCCACGTAGTAAAACATCAATTCCTTTATATGCCTGAGTGTCCAGTCCAATTGCTGGGACGTGATATGCTATCCAAATTACAAGCGCAGATTACGTTCCTACCAAATGGAACAACATCCTTAAAGTTTAATGGACCCTCAGGTATTATGACATTGTCCGTACCAAAGGAAGAAGAGTGGCGACTTTATACAGTGTTGACTAGCCAAAACCCGAGGAGTGATGAATCCTTATTTAACATACCAGGAGTTTGGGCAGAGAACAACCCACCAGGACTGGCCCGCAATATTCCACCTATTAAAATCGAACTAAAACTTGGGGTTTATCCAGTAAGCCTGAGACAATATCATATTCCGCAGAAGGCTAAGAAGAACATCCAATCTTATCTGGATAAGTTCATACGGTATGGTATCCTAAAATTCTGTACTTCCCCCTGGAACACCCCATTGCTGCCTGTTCAAAAGCCCGGTACAGATGAGTATCGACCTGTGCAGGACTTGAGAGCAGTCAATGATGCGGTTGTTAGTATACATCCAGTCGTGCCCAATCCATATAACCTGCTTGCTTTAATTCCGGGCGGGGCTACTTACTTTACAGTCTTAGATCTCAAAGATGCCTTCTTTTGCCTCCGAATTGCCGCAGAAAGCCAATGTATCTTCGCTTTCCAATGGGAAAATGCTGTAACGGGCTCGAAACGCCAAATGACCTGGACAAGATTGCCCCAGGGGTTTAAAAATTCACCTACCCTATTTGGTTCAGCTCTAAGTCAAGATCTACTAGATTTCGAGTCTATCCCAGGAGAGTGTGTATTATTACAATATGTAGATGACTTGTTGATAGCAGCAGTTACAAAGGAAGTATGTCAGCAAGCAACGCATGATCTACTACACATCCTCTGGAAGGCAGGATACAAGGTGTCAAGAAGGAAGGCTCAGTTGTGTTTGCCAACTGTCAAATATCTGGGATTCCATATCTCTGAAGGTCAAAGAATTATGGGGCCAGAGAGAAAAGAAGCTGTGTGCCAAATACCGATACCCAGGAATAGAAGACAAGTGCGAGAATTCTTGGGGGCAGCAGGCTTCTGTAGGATATGGATTCCCAGCTACGCGATACTGGCAAAACCTCTGTATGCAGCTATCAAAGGTACAGAGCACGACCCCTTCTTATGGACTCAAGAACAGCAAACGGCATTCGAAGATGTGAAGAGGGCTTTGATGAGTGCCCCAGCATTAGGTCTACCTGACCACACACGGCCATTCTACCTGTATGTACATGAGCAAAGAAGAATGGCTGTGGGAGTATTGACACAGTACTTGGGATCATGGCAACGACCTGTTGCCTACATGTCTAAGCAACTGGATGCAGTGGCCAGCGGACTTCCACCTTGTCTAAGAGCTGTAGCTGCAGCCGCCCTGCTAGTAGCTGAAGCCGATAAACTCACTCTGGGTCAAGAACTTTATGTACGAGTTCCACATGCAGTACAGACGTTGTTGGATTACAAAGGAAATCATTGGTTTAGTAACAGCCGTATGACCAAGTATCAAGCAATGTTGTGTGAAAACCCAAGAGTGCATTTAGAGATTGTAAATACCTTAAATCCAGCTACCCTTTTGCCACAACCTACTGAAAGTCAACATGATTGTTTGGAAGTAATGGATGAAGTATTTTCAAGTAGACCAGATCTTCGTGATTTTCCCATCCAGAACCCTGATGTTCAATATTACACCGACGGCAGTAGTTATGTAAAAGAAGGGATCCGCTATGCAGGATATGCAGTAACAACGATAGACAAGGTGATAGAAGCTCGGCCACTGGCAAAAGGAACATCAGCACAAAAGGCAGAAT
Source organism: Pelobates cultripes (assembly GCA_933207985.1). Classification (NCBI taxonomy): domain Eukaryota; kingdom Metazoa; phylum Chordata; class Amphibia; order Anura; family Pelobatidae; genus Pelobates; species Pelobates cultripes. The sequence continues at coordinate 51,617,929 of OW240923.1, forward strand.
TGATAGCACTGACACGAGCGTTACAATTGGCTGAAGGTTTAAGAGTGAACATCTACACGGACTCCAAGTATGCGTTTTTAACCACTCATGCCCACGGAGCTTTGTATAAAGAAAGAGGACTATTGAATTCAGAAGGCAAAGAAATCAAATACGCAGCTGAGATCCTACAACTATTGGAAGCAGTGTGGGAGCCGAAAGAAGTCGGTATTATACATTGTCGGGCGCATCTGAGAGGAGATGGTGATGTAACCAAAGGGAATCGGATGGCAGATAGTGCAGCTAAGCGTGCTGCTGAATCAGGAAGACAGGAATATGTGGGGCATATAGCTGCTCTTATACCAACTCCACTGTCTCAATGGACTCCAATTTATACAGCTCAAGAAGAGGAGTGGTTAAGGACTGAACCTGGAAAGTATTTGGAGAACAAATGGTATCAGTTAGAAGATGGAAGAATAGTTATTCCAGCATCACTAGCGGTAGAAATTGTCCAAAACTATCATAACGGGACACATTCTGGGAGAGACAGTACAGAAGAATCTCTCAGAAAACATTTCTACATACCAAGATTGTCCAACTTGACTCAGGCCATTGTACGTAGATGTGTAACGTGTGCTAAAAATAATGCAAGACAAGGACCAGTAAAGCCACCAGGAGTCCAGTTTATGGGGGGACTTCCCATGTCCGATTTACAAATTGACTATACAGTGATGCCTAAATCGGGTGGACATCGCTACCTGCTGGTAGTGGTGTGCACCTATTCAGGCTGGGTAGAAGCATGTCCTACTCGTACAGAGAAAGCAGGAGAAGTCGTGAGATTCCTGCTACGAGAAATAATACCCCGATATGGACTACCCTGCTCTATAGGATCGGACAATGGTCCAGCTTTTGTTCATCAGTGCCTACAACAATTGACTCATATGCTTGGTATAAAGTGGAGGCTTCATACGGCATATAGACCCCAGAGTTCTGGTAAGGTAGAGAGAATGAATAGAACTATTAAGAATCAGTTGGCTAAAATGTGTCAGGAAACCCAACTTAAGTGGAACGTTCTCTTGCCCATAGCTCTATTGCGAATCCGTAGTACACCTACCAGAAGGATGGGCCTCTCTCCTTTTGAAATCATGTACGGGCGACCACCTCCCGTGCTTGGTAACTTAAGGGGGGATTTGAGTCAGTTGGGAGAAGGAATTACCCGGCAGCAGGTTGTAGAGTTGGGTAAGACTATGGAGGAGGTACAGAAATGGGTACAAGATAGATTACCTGTGAATATTTATCCCCCAATTCATAGTTACCACCCAGGCGACCAAGTGTGGATTAAAGAGTGGAATAATGTGCCGTTAGGGCCCAAGTGGAGAGGTCCTTATGTTGTTCTTCTGTCTACCCCTACAGCGATAAAAGTAGCCGAAGTGGCTCCGTGGATACATCACTCCAGGGTTAAACCAGCAGCAGCCGATTCCTGGCAAGTTACAGCAAATCCAGAGAATCCCTGCAAGATCCGGTTAAAACGCACGACTCAGTCGGAGTGACGAGGAACCTTGTGGATCACAAATTTTATTGTTTCAGAGACTTGGTAAGTGAGTGAGAAGGCCATAATAAAGCCTGTCCACTCACCAACGAGTGTATAAGTCAGGGAAAGTCTTGAGGGGACCCCTGTGAAGACGAGCAGAACTCCATTCCCTGCAGCCCTTACATCCTGGAAGCTGAGGTGCCTTCGCACGGACGAAGACTGAGGATGACGACGAAAGATGTATTTTTAATAATGTTTATTTATGTGTATTTTTATATTCAGGAAGGTAGAGGTACCGACACTCCTAGCTGTGAGGTATGCATTAAGACTACAAGAACAGGTAACCATATATCCCAGACCCTAATTTGGCATTCGCAATATGAGTGTAAAGGAGATGTATCAAGATGTAGATACTTAAATATAGAATATAGTGTGTGTCATTTAGGAGTAGGAGAACCTAAGTGCTTCAGTCCTGAGTATCAACCCCGTACAATTTGGTTGACTCTCAGAAATGGAGATTCTCAGGGGACCCTAATTAATAAGACGGTATTAAAATCCGTATATTCTTCAGGTGCTCTGCTATTTGATGCGTGTAAAGCAATATCAAGTGGTAGAAAGCCGTGGAATGTATGTGGGGATCTTAGATGGGAGAGGACGTATGGGTCTAACGATAAATATATTTGTCCCAGTAGTAAAAATAGATATGTAAGTCCAAGATGTCCAAATAGAGATCATAACTTCTGCCCATATTGGTCTTGTGTGGGGTGGGCGACTTGGGGACAGACAGTAGACAAGGACATGATTGTGACTAAGTTGCCTATTGATCCATATTGTAAGTCTATGGAATGCAATCCAATCCATATACTTATAAATAACCCTGACAAGTTCTTAGATAAATATGGTAATTTATTTGGGTTTCAAATATATGGGACGGGTTTAGACCCTGGGACAATATTGTTTATAGGGATAGAGACTGATACGGTAACCTCCCAAACTCATCAAGTATACCATTCCTTTTATGAAGAGATGAGCATAGATAATAAGATCCCCCATAATGCTAAAAACTTGTTCATTGATTTAGCCGAGAGTATTGCCGGTAGTCTTAATGTTACCAACTGCTATGTGTGTGGAGGTACTAACATGGGAGACCAATGGCCTTGGGAAGCAAAGGAGGTAATGTCCGGTTCTGAGGCAGTTGACCAATTAATATCTACACAAGCCGACTATCATATGAGTGTTAGAGGTAAATCTGAGTGGAGATTGAAGACCTCCATCATAGGTTATGTTTGCATAGCGAGGAAAGGAATGATGTATAATACTTCTGTAGGAGAATTAACTTGTCTAGGGCAAAAAGCTTATGATGATGATACAAAGAATACAACTTGGTGGTCGGCTTCAAATGTCTCAGAACCATCTAACCCGTTTGCAAGATATGCCAATTTAAAGGACGTATGGTTTGATCTATCCATCACATCTAACTGGAGAGCCCCAGCGAATTTGTACTGGATCTGTGGTAAGAAGGCCTATTCGGAGTTACCACAGGACTGGGAAGGGGCATGTGTGTTGGGTATGTTAAAACCATCCTTCTTCTTGTTGCCTATTGAAACAGGTGAGACTTTAGGTGTTAAAGTGTATGATGTGAATCATAGGAAGAAAAGGGGACCCATAGAGATAGGTGCCTGGGAAGATAATGAATGGCCTCCCCAGCGTATTATAGATTATTATGGGCCAGCCACGTGGGCAGAGGATGGTACCTTTGGTTATAGAACCCCTATTTATATGCTCAACCGCATTATAAGGTTACAGGCGGTGGTTGAGATCATTACTAACGAGACATCACAAGCGCTCAATCTTCTAGCGAAGCATAATACCAGGATGAGGACAGCAGTCTACCAAAATAGATTAGCCTTGGATTATCTTTTGGCAGTAGAGGGAGGTGTATGTGGGAAGTTTAACCTGAGCAATTGCTGTCTTCAAATAGATGACGAAGGGCAAGCAATAGCTGAGCTTACTAGCCATATGGTTAAACTAGCGCATGTGCCTACTCAGGTATGGAAAGGGTACAATCCAAGTAGTTGGTTTGGTAGCTGGTATGAGTGGTTTGGAGGGCTTAAGGCAGTGGTAGGTGGAGTCCTACTGATTTTAATGTTGTGTCTACTCCTGCCGTGTCTTATACCCTTAGTAGTTAGGTCTGTGCAAAGCCTGATAGAAAATATAGCAGAGAGGAAGGCTGCTGCACAGATAATGGCAATTTATAAATATAAGGCTCTAGATCAGGGAGAACTAATGCAGGAAGATGAGTGTTGAAGATTCACATCATAGGATAAGTCTGGTCTGGTTCAAAGGTAACTTGTGGTGTATGCAAACCAAGGTTAAGTGATGCCTCAAGTAATTGTAAAATATCAAGAGGCATCAAAGGGGGGAATGTGGTGGAATCTCGGTAAAAATAAATTTAGTAGGCCGAGATTACCACGTGGCATGTGTACGTGCATATGCTGACGTATCGATCAGTTGGTTGCACGAGGCAAGATACGATCAGTAGTGTACGGAGCATGTGCAAGAATACAGGATGTAGTATTCCCCTCCTCCATTGTGCTGGACAAGCCATGTGGTCAAGCAGGAAGTTAATTCTTATTTGTAATGATTGGTCAAGAGAATGTGCGGGTGGAGCTTAATATGGGAGGAGTTATGTGCCTATATAGGAAGCCTGCACTATTGTTCAGGGCTCAGAACTTGCTGTATTTTTGGTGACATTAGTCCCTCTGAGTCCCGATCGGTGATCCAATAAAGAATCTCTTCCTTCCTGAAGAAACCTGTGTCCATCCCTCTGTGCTTTGCTTCCGTCAGTTTCTCCGGTATCAACACCACTGGCCTCACTGCTACAGGAAGAGGCGTTCTGGATTAGCCCCCCATTAACATCGGGGGAAGAACCCTTCTTCGATTTATTCTACCTAATCCTGTGAGTGCAATTTTATTTTGCGCCATTAATTCATGTAATACAGTGTTACACTATATAATATGTTCCTTTGTGTTTCCTTATCTTATTTGTAGACCTACAGCTATATTCTCCAATATATTCACTGCTTTTGTACCACTTAGAAAGGAATATAGTCTGGAATATTCCTGGAGAAGGCTACTATCACTATCTATTAAAATAAGTGTTTCTTTCCATCACGTTTGTTTAACGTACATGTATAAAACACTGATAATGAATGTTCATTTTGTGCATAAACTGGGTTATAAAAGATTATTGTATAAAGGCCGATGTGAAGGGTGTGTTATATGGATAGAAGATTTTATAGAGGTGATTTGTGTTCAATAAAGTAATGAAATTAGTGGTATCTCTATAAAATATTCATATAAGGAATACTTTTATAAAAGACGGATATCAGAATTACTTTAGAAAAGTTTGAAATAATGGATATTTGTATAAAAAGACTGATTTCAGGGTGCTTATATGAAAAGCTGATATTAGGGGTGACTATATGAGATAACTTGATGTGTAGGATTTGGGAATTATTATAGACAACAAAGTACGCAACAATGTGCAATGTCAATCAGCAGTGGCTAAGGCCAGTAAGGTATTTTCATGTATAAAAAATAGCATTCATTCTTGGGATGAGAATATAATATTGCCTTTTTATAAATCACGGTAAGACCACATATTGAATATGCTGTGAAATTTGGGGCACCTGCTCTAAAAAATAATATTTTGGCACTAGAAAAAGTGCAGAGACTACAAAATTAATAAAAAGGAGTGGAACATTTTAGCTATGAAGAAAGGTTAACAAATTTAAATCTGTTTAGTTTAGAAAAACTCAGAGGAAATTTGATAACATACCATTATACAAATATATTTAGGGCCCATACAAATCATTGTCTGGAAATCTATTCACAAAAAGGACTATACATAGGACATGAGGTCGTGCGTTTAGACTGGAAGAAAGAAGATTTAGTCTAAGGCAAAGGAAAGTTTTTTTTACCGTAAGAACAATAAGGATGTGGAATTCTCCGCCTGAAGAAGTGATTTTATCAGCGTCTGTACAGATGTTTAAACAGCAATATTCAGTTATATGATTTTTCAACTGTAGGGTAATAGCTTCTTGATCCAAGAATAAATCTGACTGCCAAAAAAGGCAGATATAAATTCAGAGCAGGATTATCCATTAGGCGACCCTAGGC
>OW240923.1:51623717-51638940 GCA_933207985.1 Pelobates cultripes
AGTGAAAAACAATTGAATTTAATATTCTTACAAGAAACTCACTGGAGACAAGTGGATAAACAAAATTGGGGGGGTAAAAGATTTCCACTTATAATTCAAGCTTCCAATAAGGAAAAAAAAATGTGGAGTAGCTGTGGTATTTGGAGAAAAGATTAAAGTTGAAGTAATCCATCAAATACAAGATACTAAAGGCAGGTATTTAATAATAATATGCAAAATTGACTCTGTACTTTTTACATTATGTAATATATATCTTCCTAATCATTTACCAGTTGCTTACTTAAAAACAATTTTGGAAAAAGTAGATGAAGTTAAAGTGGGAAAGTTAATACTGGCAGGGGACTTTAATGCCGTATTGGACCCTCAGATAGATAAAAAATTAATGAAAGGAAATACTTTAAATCAGATGGTTATAAAACAAGCAAAAGCCTTAAAAAAAATTAAAGATGAATATAATTTATTTGATATTTGGAGAATTTTTAATCCCAATGAGAGAGACTATACGCATTTTTCTAAAGTGCATTTTTCCTATTCAAGATTGGACATGATTTGGGTCGACCCAAGTATTATTGATATGACCAAAAAAACAAAGATTGACGAGATAGTTTGGACAGACCACAATGGAGTTTTTTGTGAAATGATTTTTAGTACATTTAAAAGAGAAGCCTATACTTGGCGGTTAAGAGATAATTTGCTTTGTTGTGAATTAAAAAAAACTCATATAAGAGATAATATAAAAAATTATTTTAAAGAAAATATCTCAGAAAATATTGATTCATCTATTTTGTGGTGTGCCTTTAAGGCCGTTATAAGAGGTCATATTATCAAGTTACAAAGCCAATTTGACAAAAATAATACTCTGGCATTTTTACACACAAAATTAAGAGATTTGACTCATATCAATAAACAATCTCCATCTCCTGAAATTTATGAAAAAATATTAGAACTTAAAGAAAAAATAAAGCAAAAATTAATGGATACGATAGCTAAAAATATGGATAGATTAAAACTTAAATATTACTCCAAAGGCAACCGAGCTGAAAAGATGCTATCCCAAAAACTTAGAAAACAAAAAGGACAAAATAAGGTAGACAAAATAATACAGAATGGAAAAATAGCACTAACCCCTAGAGAGATTGGAAAGTGTTTTAATGAATATTATGCCAATCTATATAATATCCCTCAGATTAACACAGATGAGGATATTAAAAACTATTTAAATAATATAAAGAAGCCTCAATTAACTTCTATTGAAAATGATTTCTTAAATAAACATATAACTATGGAGGAGACTATGAAAGCAATAAATGATTTAGAAAGATCTAAAACACCAGGCCCGGATGGGTTTAGCAACCTATTTTATAAAACATTTAAAGATTTAATATGCCCACATTTGACCTCTGCTTTCAACATAGCGGCAAACAGAGGATTTTTACCAGCAGAGATGCTTAAAGCTAATATCTTGCCTATTCTAAAAAACGATAAAAACCCCACTGATATCAAAAACTATCGTCCGATATCTTTAATAGATGTTGACACTAAGTTATACGCTTCGGTTTTGGCTGCCAGAATAAAAAAACTCCTTCCACTAATCATCCACAAAGATCAAATAGGATATGTTCCAGGTAGAAATTCCTATACAAGTATAAGGAAAATTATTAATATCTTGGATGACGCAAATAGATATGATGTTCCAGTTCTGACTCTGTCGATTGATGCTGAAAAAGCATTCGACAGAGTCAGCTGGAAATATTTAGAAGCCGTCCTACAACATTATGGATTGGAAGGTTGGATTAAGAAAGCTATAATGGCACTATACGTAAATCCTGTTGCACGAACTATTGGACCTAATATTGTCGCCCCATGGTTCCAACTTAGAAATGGTACCCGACAGGGCTGTCCCCTTTCACCATTGCTCTACTTGCTGACTATCGAGCCATTGGCTGAGAATATTAGGAATAATAAAGAGATCCATGGTTATAAAATAATGGATGAGGACCAAAAAATTAGCTTATATGCTGATGACATTTTAATTACTCTTACAAACCCTAAAAATTCTTTAGAACGCATAATGCAAGAAATAGAGCGATACAGCCTTATATCAAATTATAAGTTAAATACAAATAAATCTTTGATATTAGATGTTAACCTAAATAAAAAGATACAACAAGAGATTAAAAACAAATATGATTTTATTTGGGTTAAAGAAAGTATGGATTACTTAGGAATTAAAATAACCAGAGAGACAAATAAGATCATGGAAGTAAATTTCCTAACATTATTATTAGATCTCAATAAATGGTTAAAAGATCGTAGAAACCTAGAGATTACTTTTTGGGGGCGAATAAATGTTATCAATTCATACGTTATACCAAAGTGGAATTATATGTTTCAAATGTTACCTCTCCATATTCCAATCCATTGGCTTCAATTAATACAAAGAAGTTTTACTCAATACATCTGGAAAGGCAAGAAGCCGAGATTGAAACAGTCAATATTAGTGCAGAAAATATATAAAGGTGGACTTGATTATCCACTCATAATGAATAATTTTAAAGCAGCTATTATTCTACATGTTTATAGAATGCAAATAAAAGAAAATAAAGATGAGGGATGGTATAAAATGGAATTGAAGGCAGGAGAAGTTTCTAGCTTAGATTGTTTAATTTGGAATATAAATAAAATGTCAAAGAAAAAAGAGTATGCCAGTATTATTCTAACTCAATTATTGGAAAATTGGTTAAAAATTAAAAAAGTAATGAATATAGAAAAAAAAGTTCCAAGTTATTTAGAGTTAGACATTGTAGAAAAACAAGTGGAAGATTTAAACCTAAATAATTGGAAAAAAGTAGGGATAACGACTCTGGACCAATTATTGACAGAAGGATCAATTAAAACCTTTGCTCAAATAACAGAGATACATAATCTCCCTCCTAGAGAGGTGTTTAATTTTCTAAGACTTAAAAGCTATATTAATACACATCTTATAATACCAAAATCTAATCTAAGCAATTCGATAGATTTATTATTTACATCAAAAAAAGTCAATAAACCACTTTCTAAAGCTCTAATACTAATTAAATCAATAGCTAAAGACACAAATCCTACTGCCATACAGGCTTGGAAACAAGACTTGAATATCGATATAAATCTGAATCAATGGGGTTCTTCAATGATGGATGTTAAGAAGAATATACATTCATTAAATTTATTAGAAACGCACTTTAAAGTTTTAAATAGGTGGTACTTAGTACCAGCTAAATTGAATAAAATTTACCCTCTAGTAAATCCTATCTGTTGGAGATGCAATAGTATTAGAGGCAATTTTAGACATATTTGGTGGGATTGTTATAAATTAAAAAATCTCTGGTTGAAAATGCAGCATTTTATATCTAACAATTTAAAACTCGAGTTGATAATCTCTCCAGAGGTAGTTCTACTTCATCTAAATTGGCCTCATATGACATATGAATTAAAAGCAATTCTTATACATCTGTTTTTAGCGGCTAAAATAGTAATTGCGAGATGGTGGAAAAGGGATTCAGAAGTCCCTTGGAAGAAAGTCAAAATTCAACTCGAGTTTCAGATTAGAATGGAGCTGATGCTAAGTAAACAAAGATTAAGCAATAAGATTTCTGTTTGGTCAAAGTGTATTGAGATGATTGATGTATAAAATAATGTCGCTCAATTAGTAGTAGAATAATTCCATGAACATTGAAAATAATTATGAGACTTATCTAAATGATATTACCACTCTACTATGGAAGTCTTTTTGATGTATTTTTCTTCTCCCTCCCCTATTTTGCTGCTGTGTTGTTTTTTTGTATTATAAATGTATATTTGTATGATATTTGTATTTGTATGACATATGTATTTAATGAGATTTAAAAGAAAAAAATTTAAAATAAAGATTAAATATTCAAAACCTCTGTCCTGCCCCTTCTACAAATCCTGTACTGCCCGCTTTAAGGACACTGACTGCTATTCAATCTATAACAGTGAAAAAGTGTTTTGTTTTTTTAAATCCAAGCTTTGTGTCACCAGATCTAATTGGTGGCACTGGTCACTGTATCCACTGTTAGCGTAACACACCTGCTTGAAGATAACTAACTGTTATTCAATCTATAACAGTGAAAAAAGTGTTTTGTTTTTTTAAATCCAAGCTTTGTGTCACCAGATATAATTGGTGGCACTGGTCACCGTATCCACTGTTAGCGTAACACACCCGCTTTAAGGACACTGACTGCTATTCAATCTATAACAGTGAAAAGTGTTTTGTTTTTTTAAATCCAAGCTATTGTGACACCAGATCTAAGTGGTGGCACTGGTCACCGTATCCACTGTTAGCGTAACACACCCGCTTTAAGGACACTTACTGCTATTCAATCTATAACAGTGAAAAAAGTGTTTAGTTTTTAAATCCAAGCTTTGTGTCACCAGATCTAAGTGGTGGCACTGGTCACCGTATCCACTGTTAGCGTAACACACCCGCTTTAAGGACACTGACTGCTATTCAATCTATAACAGTGAAAAAGTGTTTTTTGTTTTTAAATACAAGCTTTGTGTCACCAGATCTAAGTGGTGGCAATGGTCACCGTATCCACTGTTAGCGTAACACACCCGCTTAAGGACACTGACTGCTATTCAATCTATAACAGTGAAAAAAGTGTTTTTTGTTTTTAAATCCAAGCTTTGTGTCACCAGATCTAAGTGGTGGCACTGGTCACCGTATCCACTGTTAGCGTAACACACCTGCTTGAAGATAACCAACTGCTATTCAATCTATAACAGTGAAAAAAGTTTTTTGTTTTTAAATCCAAGCTTTGTGTCACCAGATATAAGTGGTGGCACTGGTCACGGTATCCACTGTTAGCGTAACACACCCGCTTTAAGGACACTGACTGCTATTCAATCTATAACAGTGAAAAAAGTGTGAATGCATTGTGTGTTTTTGTGTGTGTAAGGGATGCATTATGTGTAACGGTTGCATTGCTTGCGTATGTGTGCCTGTGTGTGTAATGCATTGTGTGTTTTTCTGTGTGCAAGGGGTGCATTGTGTGTATGTGATGAATGTCAATCTCACCCCCACCCCCCCCTTTCTCCTCTTTCTCACCCCCCCTTTCTCCTCTTTCTCCCTCCCCCCTCCCCCCTACCTTTGCTGTAGCGTGGCCGAGCCCTGTATAGTCCGCGGGTACAGGGAGCATCTGTTTCCTGTAGCCGGCCGGACTAACAGGAAGTGCACACTCAGTGTGCACTTCCTGTTGTGGTGGAATCTCGGTAAAAATAAATTTAGTAGGCCGAGATTACCACGTGGCATGTGTACGTGCATATGCTGACGTATCGATCAGTTGGTTGCACGAGGCAAGATACGATCAGTAGTGTACGGAGCATGTGCAAGAATACGGGATGTAGTATTCCCCTCCTCCATTGTGCTGGACAAGCCATGCGGTCAAGCAGGAAGTTAATTCTTATTTGTAATGATTGGTCAAGAGAATGTGCGGGTGGAGCTTAATATGGGAGGAGTTATGTGCCTATATAGAGAGCCTGCACTATTGTTCAGGGCTCAGAACTTGCTGTATTTTTGGTGACATTAGTCCCTCTGAGTCCCGATCGGTGATCCAATAAAGAATCTCCTTTCCTGAAGAAACCTGTGTCCATCCCTCTGTGCTTTGCTTCCGTCAGTTTCTCCGGTATCATTTGGTGCATTGGCCGGGAAGCTCATCGTTCAACGGTAGCTGAGAGGCAGAGGCGTGAGGCGGTCTATCTTTGCCCACGTTCTCTACGGCTGCACCCCTGAACTTCTGCGTGGACCTCCCTTCGTCTCGGCGCCACTGGTCTGTTGTCCAGGAGATCATCGGCCTCTACGTAAGAAGTGCTGGGGTGTCCCCGTCGATGAGTGTGAACTCAGGTTCAGGAGCGAGGAGGTAAGACAACTGCTGTTTTAGACGGCAGACCCACTAGGGGTATACCGATTGTGCGGTAGGCCCAAAAGGGGTTTAAATCTGTGTATGGAATCTGCCCCCTCTGTCGGAGGGAAGGAGCGAAGGCGCACCGCTCGATCGAACGCTCTTTAGTAAGGCCGTTTGATCTGGTTAGTCAGGCGGGGTCCTGTGTAAATAGCCCTAGCCGGACACCGGTGTCTTGTCTAGACTAGCGTTCTAGGGTGTATATTACGTTCGCTAGGTCGGAGGGACCGGGAGACTAAGCGGCGCCTGTGTAAATTCGGTTCGCTAGCTCTCAACCTATCTTGGCTAAGTGGGAAGGAGTGTAAATTTGGAACCCACTAGACTTTTGATAGAGTAAATAGACTAGAAGGGCAATTTTGTAAATTTCGCCCTCTAGTTCGCTATATGTGGTGTTTGGGCAGTGTGGTTAACCAAAACGGGTGTATATAGTTTTAGGTAGTCCATTCAAGGTACTGGCCAATAGTTTAGTTGGGATTGTAAATGTGTTAAAGATTGTTAGTAAAGTGTATATCTTGTTAGATAGCGCGAGCTCAGCCGTCTAGCGAGAGTGTTAATAGTGTGTTGCTGTATCATAGTGCGCGGTACCATAACCCTGTATATTTACTGACACTGTATATAAGTACTAATCATTGTCGTCTATTGCATGTTTAACACCGTAACCACTAATAATTGTATTGTGACCTTAAATTGTGCTCTGACCTATGCTAACCGTACTGTAACCGATACTAGTAAAAGACGATGTTACTGGGGTGTGTTATAGACGGGTAATTCATATATAGAGAATTATAGCGTGGGTGACTGTATAGTTTCGCCAAAGGGCATAATAGTGATTATTTAGTGACTGGTGTAACAGCTGTGTGTGTACGGGAATTCCCTGAGTGATTATTGTGTTATTGTGTACGTTTCACTTGGTAACTCTACCACGTGGTGCTGTTGCCAGAGGAAACGGGTGTGACTGTTGAATAAGAACGCGTGTATAGTATTCGTTGTCAACGACGTTCCATTGATAAGTATGGGCGCGTCAGAGTCAACGATTTCGGATCCCTTAGGTTGTATGGTAAAGAATTTTAAAAAGGGATTCAAAACATGTGATTTTGGGGTTAAAATGTCTCCTGTACGTTTGGTCACTTTGTGCACTAGGGAGTGGCCTATTTTGGTTGCGGCATGGCCGCCGCGTGGCAGTTTGGATCCAATCCTGGTACAGCGTGTACACGTGGCTGTGTCAGGTAGGCCTGAACTTTATGGACAGTTTCCATACATTGATTGTTGGGGGCAGGCCGTAAACGACTCGCCAAAATGGATCCGGATATGCCACGAGGAGCAATGTCGCCTCATGGTGGCCAGGACTTGTTTGTCCACTAGGACTGGTGTTAGGCCCATTTTGGACACGCCCCCTGAGTCCGAGATCCCTTTGCCGCCCCTTACTTTCCTTTAAGAGGAAGTGACGCGAATGCAGGAAGCTCTGCACCCCTTCCCCTATTGCCCCCATCCACTTCCGCTTCCTCCTCCAGTACAGAATCCACCCCCCCTCGTATTAAAACTCCCCTTCCGGAACCAGGACCAACCCCCATTAGATCTGAATATCCTGATTTGGCACCACTTCAAACTTCCGGTCAAGCTTCTTCTAGCTCGGCTCGGAGTATACTATTCACTAACTTATCCCAAAATCAAGTTCCCACATCCTCATGCCCTATTACCTCTCGACCGGAACCTTTAACTGACGCCCCTCCACGTAGCCCCATACTAACCCGACAACTGACCGGTACCCAACAATTAAAACATTATCAGATGCCTCTTCGTCTGAATCCTGGGTCAGCCTATATCGATGCCGCAGGTCAAATGGCACATACTGACCCAGTCTTCGTATATGTCCCGTTCACGACTACCGATCTCTTGAATTGGAAGACCCACAATTCCTCGTACACTGAGAAACCACAAGCTATGACCGATCTGTTCACCTCGATAGTTCAGACACATAACCCGACATGGGCTGATTGCCAGCAGTTATTAATGACATTGTTCAATAATGAGGAAAGGACAAGGATTAACCAAGCGGCCATTAAGGCGCTAGAGGAGAGAGCCCGTGCTTTAAATCAAGCCAATCCGGCAGCATGGGCCGCAACACATTACCCTAACACCGATCCTGACTGGAATGTAAATGGCGCAGATATGGCTCAACTTAAAGCCTATAGAGATGCTATAATTGCTGGCATGAAAGCCGGAGGGAAGAAAGCTATTAACATGTCGAAGACAGTTGAGGTGATTCAGAAAAGTGATGAAGCGCCCAGTGTCTTTTATGACCGATTATTGGAGGCATACCGCTTGTATACCCCCTTTAATCCGGAAGACGCTGATAATTCCCGAATGGTAAACTCCGCCTTTGTCAGCCAAGCTTACGGAGATATTAAGCGCAAGCTACAGAAATTAGAAGGGTTTGCAGGTATGTCTATCACTCAACTAATGGAGGTAGCGAACAAAGTATATATGAATAGGGAAACAGAAAGTAAGAAAGAGGAAGAGCGCAAGATGCGTAGAAAGGCAGATATGCTAGCGGTAGCGATCGCAGGCGTAGATAGACGGGGCCCAGATAGAGGCGATGGTAGATGGAATAGGGAGCCTTTGAGTAGGAATCAGTGCGCGTACTGTAAGGAAGAAGGGCATTGGAGGAACGAGTGTCCGCAAAGAGAGCAGTATGAGAGAGACTTACCCAGGGCAGGTTACGGAAACTTTAGAGGCAGAGCGAGAGGTAGAGGAGGCCCCGGAGGGAGTAATGGTAATAGAGGGAGTAATGGGAACAGAGGAAGTGTAAGGGAAGATAGGTACTATCCAGCAGCGCAAAGGTCCCGCGATAGAGAAGGTAGGGACTTTGTGGGATTGGCTGACACGGTCATGGAGGACTATTGATACCGACCGGGCTCCATCCCCCTTGGTCGAGCGGAGCCTATGGTCGATGTATCAATAGGGGGAAAAAGGAGTGCGTTCATGATCGACACTGGTGCTGAACATTCGGTGGTGACTAATCAAGTTGCTCCTCCATCTGGAAGAACTATTACTGTAATAGGAGCAACTGGAAGAAGTGCTGAAAAACCGGTTCTTAAAAGTCGACTCTGTACATTGGGAGGCCACGTAGTAAAACATCAATTCCTTTATATGCCTGAGTGTCCAGTCCAATTGCTGGGACGTGATATGCTATCCAAATTACAAGCGCAGATTACGTTCCTACCAAATGGAACAACATCCTTAAAGTTTAATGGACCCTCAGGTATTATGACATTGTCCGTACCAAAGGAAGAAGAGTGGCGACTTTATACAGTGTTGACTAGCCAAAACCCGAGGAGTGATGAATCCTTATTTAACATACCAGGAGTTTGGGCAGAGAACAACCCACCAGGACTGGCCCGCAATATTCCACCTATTAAAATCGAACTAAAACTTGGGGTTTATCCAGTAAGCCTGAGACAATATCATATTCCGCAGAAGGCTAAGAAGAACATCCAATCTTATCTGGATAAGTTCATACGGTATGGTATCCTAAAATTCTGTACTTCCCCCTGGAACACCCCATTGCTGCCTGTTCAAAAGCCCGGTACAGATGAGTATCGACCTGTGCAGGACTTGAGAGCAGTCAATGATGCGGTTGTTAGTATACATCCAGTCGTGCCCAATCCATATAACCTGCTTGCTTTAATTCCGGGCGGGGCTACTTACTTTACAGTCTTAGATCTCAAAGATGCCTTCTTTTGCCTCCGAATTGCCGCAGAAAGCCAATGTATCTTCGCTTTCCAATGGGAAAATGCTGTAACGGGCTCGAAACGCCAAATGACCTGGACAAGATTGCCCCAGGGGTTTAAAAATTCACCTACCCTATTTGGTTCAGCTCTAAGTCAAGATCTACTAGATTTCGAGTCTATCCCAGGAGAGTGTGTATTATTACAATATGTAGATGACTTGTTGATAGCAGCAGTTACAAAGGAAGTATGTCAGCAAGCAACGCACGATCTACTACACATTCTCTGGAAGGCAGGATACAAGGTGTCAAGAAGGAAGGCTCAGTTGTGTTTGCCAACTGTCAAATATCTGGGATTCCATATCTCTGAAGGTCAAAGAATTATGGGGCCAGAGAGAAAAGAAGCTGTGTGCCAAATACCGATACCCAGGAATAGAAGACAAGTGCGAGAATTCTTGGGGGCAGCAGGCTTCTGTAGGATATGGATTCCCAGCTACGCGATACTGGCAAAACCTCTGTATGCAGCTATCAAAGGTACAGAGCACGACCCCTTCTTATGGACTCAAGAACAGCAAACGGCATTCGAAGATGTGAAGAGGGCTTTGATGAGTGCCCCAGCATTAGGTCTACCTGACCACACACGGCCATTCTACCTGTATGTACATGAGCAAAGAAGAATGGCTGTGGGAGTATTGACACAGTACTTGGGATCATGGCAAAGACCTGTTGCCTACATGTCTAAGCAACTGGATGCAGTGGCCAGCGGACTTCCACCTTGTCTAAGAGCTGTAGCTGCAGCCGCCCTGCTAGTAGCTGAAGCCGATAAACTCACTCTGGGTCAAGAACTTTATGTACGAGTTCCACATGCAGTACAGACGTTGTTGGATTACAAAGGAAATCATTGGTTTAGTAACAGCCGTATGACCAAGTATCAAGCAATGTTGTGTGAAAACCCAAGAGTGCATTTAGAGACTGTAAATACCTTAAATCCAGCTACCCTTTTGCCACAACCTACTGAAAGTCAACATGATTGTTTGGAAGTAATGGATGAAGTATTTTCAAGTAGACCAGATCTTCGTGATTTTCCCATCCAGAACCCTGATGTTCAATATTACACCGACGGCAGTAGTTATGTAAAAGAAGGGATCCGCTATGCAGGATATGCAGTAACAACGATAGACAAGGTGATAGAAGCTCGGCCACTGGCAAAAGGAACATCAGCACAAAAGGCAGAATTGGAGGAGGTACAGAAATGGGTACAAGATAGATTACCTGTGAATATTTATCCCCCAATTCATAGTTACCACCCAGGCGACCAAGTGTGGATTAAAGAGTGGAATAATGTGCCGTTAGGGCCCAAGTGGAGAGGTCCTTATGTTGTTCTTCTGTCTACCCCTACAGCGATAAAAGTAGCCGAGGTGGCTCCGTGGATACATCACTCCAGGGTTAAACCAGCAGCAGCCGATTCCTGGCAAGTTACAGCAAATCCAGAGAATCCCTGCAAGATCCGGTTAAAACGCACGACTCAGTCGGAGTGACGAGGAACTTTGTGGATTACAAATTTTATTGTTTCAGAGACTTGGTAAGTGAGTGAGAAGGCCATAATAAAGCCTGTCCACTCACCAACGAGTGTATAAGTCAGGGAAAGTCTTGAGGGGACCCCTGTGAAGACGAGCAGAACTCCATTCCCTGCAGTCCTTACATCCTGGAAGCTGAGGTGCCTTCACACGGACGAAGACTGAGGATGACGACGAAAGATGTATTTT
Organism: Pelobates cultripes; assembly: GCA_933207985.1. Taxonomy (NCBI): domain Eukaryota; kingdom Metazoa; phylum Chordata; class Amphibia; order Anura; family Pelobatidae; genus Pelobates; species Pelobates cultripes. Next base: position 51,635,177 of record OW240923.1, read on the forward strand.
TAATAATGTTTATTTATGTGTATTTTTATATTCAGGAAGGTAGAGGTACCAACACTCCTAGCTGTGAGGTATGCATTAAGACTACAAGAACAGGTAACCATATATCCCAGACCCTAATTTGGCATTCGCAATATGAGTGTAAAGGAGATGTATCAAGATGTAGATACTTAAATATAGAATATAGTGTGTGTCATTTAGGAGTAGGAGAACCTAAGTGCTTCAGTCCTGAGTATCAACCCCGTACAATTTGGTTGACTCTCAGAAATGGAGATTCTCAGGGGACCCTAATTAATAAGACGGTATTAAAATCCGTATATTCTTCAGGTGCTCTGCTATTTGATGCGTGTAAAGCAATATCAAGTGGTAGAAAGCCGTGGAATGTATGTGGGGATCTTAGATGGGAGAGGACGTATGGGTCTAACGATAAATATATTTGTCCCAGTAGTAAAAATAAATATGTAAGTCCAAGATGCCCAAATAGAGATTATAACTTCTGCCCATATTGGTCTTGTGTGGGGTGGGCGACTTGGGGACAGACAGCAGACAAGGACATGATTGTGACTAAGTTGCCTACTAATCCATATTGTAAGTCTATGGAATGCAATCCAATCCATATACTTATAAATAACCCTGACAAGTTCTTAGATAAATATGGTAATTTATTTGGGTTTCAAATATATGGGACGGGTTTAGACCCTGGGACAATATTGTTTATAGGGATAGAGTCTGATACGGTAACCTCCCAAACTCATCAAGTATACCATTCCTTTTATGAAGAGATGAGCATAGATAATAAGATCCCCCATAATGCTAAAAACTTGTTCATTGATTTAGCCGAGAGTATTGCCGGTAGTCTTAATGTTACCAACTGCTATGTGTGTGGAGGTACTAACATGGGAGACCAATGGCCTTGGGAAGCAAAGGAGGTAATGTCCGGTTCTGAGGCAGTTGACCAATTAATATCTACACAAGCCGACTATCATATGAGTGTTAGAGGTAAATCTGAGTGGAGATTGAAGACCTCCATCATAGGTTATGTTTGCATAGCGAGGAAAGGAATGATGTATAATACTTCTGTAGGAGAATTAACTTGTCTAGGGCAAAAAGCTTATGATGATGATACAAAGAATACAACTTGGTGGTCGGCTTCAAATGTCTCAGAACCATCTAACCCGTTTGCAAGATATGCCAATTTAAAGGACGTATGGTTTGATCTATCCATCACATCTAACTGGAGAGCCCCAGCGAATTTGTACTGGATCTGTGGTAAGAAGGCCTATTCGGAGTTACCACAGGACTGGGAAGGGGCATGTGTGTTGGGTATGTTAAAACCATCCTTCTTCTTGTTGCCTATTGAAACAGGTGAGACTTTAGGTGTTAAAGTGTATGATGTGAATCATAGGAAGAAAAGGGGACCCATAGAGATAGGTGCCTGGGAAGATAATGAATGGCCTCCCCAGGGTATTATAGATTATTATGGGCCAGCCACGTGGGCAGAGGATGGTACCTTTGGTTATAGAACCCCTATTTATATGCTCAACCGCATTATAAGGTTACAGGCGGTGGTTGAGATCATTACTAACGAGACATCACAAGCGCTCAATCTTCTAGCGAAGCATAATACCAGGATGAGGACAGCAGTTTACCAAAATAGATTAGCCTTGGATTATCTTTTGGCAGTAGAGGGAGGTGTATGTGGGAAGTTTAACCTGAGCAATTGCTGTCTTCAAATAGATGACGAAGGGCAAGCAATAGCTGAGCTTACTAGCCATATGGTTAAACTAGCGCATGTGCCTACTCAGGTATGGAAAGGGTACAATCCAAGTAGTTGGTTTGGTAGCTGGTATGAGTGGTTTGGAGGGCTTAAGGCAGTGGTAGGTGGAGTCCTACTGATTTTAATGTTGTGTCTACTCCTGCCGTGTCTTATACCCTTAGTAGTTAGGTCTGTGCAAAGCCTGATAGAAAATATAGCAGAGAGGAAGGCTGCTGCACAGATAATGGCAATTTATAAATATAAGGCTCTAGATCAGGGAGAACCAATGCAGGAAGACGAGTGTTGAAGATTCACATCATAGGATAAGTCTGGTCTGGTTCAAAGGTAACTTGTGGTGTATGCAAACCAAGGTTAAGTGATGCCTCAAGTAATTGTAAAATATCAAGAGGCATCAAAGGGGGGAATGTGGTGGAATCTCGGTAAAAATAAATTTAGTAGGCCGAGATTACCACGTGGCATGTGTACGTGCATATGCTGACGTATCGATCAGTTGGTTGCACGAGGCAAGATACGATCAGTAGTGTACGGAGCATGTGCAAGAATACAGGATGTAGTATTCCCCTCCTCCATTGTGCTGGACAAGCCATGCGGTCAAGCAGGAAGTTAATTCTTATTTGTAATGATTGGTCAAGAGAATGTGCGGGTGGAGCTTAATATGGGAGGAGTTATGTGCCTATATAGGGAGCCTGCACTATTGTTCAGGGCTCAGAACTTGCTGTATTTTTGGTGACATTAGTCCCTCTGAGTCCCGATTGGTGATCCAATAAAGAATCTCTTCCTTCCTGAAGAAACCTGTGTCCATCCCTCTGTGCTTTGCTTCCGTCAGTTTCTCCGGTATCACTGTTAGTCTGGCTGGGTACAGGAGACAGCTGCTCTCTGTACCCGTCGGACCAGCATGCTGCAGGGCTCGGCCACGCTACTACAGAGGGAGTGACAGGAGGGAGCGCTGAGCGCTTCCCTCCTGTCAGCCCCTCTCCTCAGGCTGCGCCCGGGCAGTGTGGTCTGCCCTCATGGACGCACCGCCCGTGTAAAGCTGCAGCCGCCTGAGGCTCTCTACAGAGCGCTCGGGCGGCTGCAGCATGGGGGGGGCGGCGGGGCTGGTCATGGCACCCCCAAACCTGGTGGCACCGGGGGCAGACCGCTCCCCCCGCCCCCCCTTATTACGCCACTGGGTGCACTACCCATGTTGGGGGTGCGCAGCTGAATCGAGTGACACCTCACTCGAGCCCGTCTGGGCCGGGAGACCGTAACGCTGCACTACGGCCTACCATAGCTGGAACAGGGAGAAGCGGCCACTCTCCCTGACGCTAGACTCACCAATCGACTCAGTTGGACTCCTACCCTCCTCCCCCTCTGGACCGGCGGGGATCATCCCGGTCCCCACTGGGGCACAACCCGAGGTAAAGTGACCAGTGGCCAAGCAACAGAACCGCAAGCGTCAAGTCAAGATGACTTGACCACATAGCAAGAGCCTTTGACCACTTCTGGGCACAACTGTGGGCCACAAGGGCACAGACCCAAGCAACCGATGCAGTCTCTCAACAGCCCATCACCTCACTCACACTGAGGCGGCTCCAAAAAACACAGCCAAGCCACTGACCGCAATGAAATAGGAGAAGGCAGTGAGGAATATACCTCGGTTCACAGGATGCACACCTCACACCAGGCATCGCTTGCCTGTGCCTCCGAGACAGATGTTAATATGTAGACAGAGTAAATTTTCCTTTCCTGTGTTCGTTTCTTATTGTATTTCTAATAAGTCTTCGTGTTAGCAAATCAAATCATCAAGCAAAGTTTACCTACCCGTTGATCACATTTATTTTATATACCTTAGATATAACTGTCAGTCTATTTTTCGCCTGATACCTAATGTGTTCTCCAACGCATACTCATACTACTAACTAGCATCTGAACGCACATACTAATGGATAGGTCACAGAACCATACGAAATGTTTCATCTACATAACATGAGTAGCACCATCACCATTC
>OW240923.1:51639040-51688829 GCA_933207985.1 Pelobates cultripes
GTGCTATATCTTTGCTAAATTGTTTCACCAAACTGCCTGGATCAGGCATACACTAAGCGGTGTTTCATACTTTTGCCTGCCGGCTCACTGCAGTAATACGCTTACCATAAACGATCATTTGTCTCCGACCTTTTTAGCATAGCTACACACCATTTAACCCATTGCTACTAATCTGATCTTGTGAAGTAAACGAATGTCCCTAACCTGTGTCCTACTCTTACGACACTCAATTATTATACCTAGCATACTATTCACCACGTCTTGCATGTTTAGATTTTTATTTTATTTTAAACTGTTGAGACCTACAAGTAGACGTGTATGCATAACCTGGTTATAATTACACCTAAAAAGTTGTCGCTACGTTCATGCCATATTTGTGACAAACCGTGTTCTAATTGTGCTTATGTATGCCGTTGTGGCATTGTCGAATGTTTTGTTACCTCGTGCACAGCTAAAAATAAAGAATAAAAAAAAAAAGATAAGGATGGGAGGTTGCGCCAAAACAATATGACTCTGATATGGGTAAGGCAACACAGAAAACTGATAAAACAGAATGAGGTAAGTATATAAAACAGAATGAGGGAAATATATCCAAATAAAACAATGAATGTTGGTATAAAAATTGCCCAATATAGATTCCAAAAAAACACAAATAAAAACTTGCCAGAAGAAACAACTGCAATCCTTTCAGGGAGTTTCTTCCGTGGGGATGGATGCCAAATCAGGAGAATTCTTGGGATCCTTATGTAAAAACAAAGAGAGACCAATAGTGCAATATATCCCAGAAAATGATGGTCAGTTTGACTATTGCTGCCTGTATATTGCATCTATGTAACTGAAAATCAGGATGCAAAAAAACGGAATCTATTAGGTATAGAGTGTGGAACCAGCAGTGCCCCAAAGCCCCTGATGTACGTTTTTCTGGGTCAGCTCATCAGATAGTAAGTTTTCCCTGTTTTTAAAGAGGGGGGGGGGGGGAGCTACAGTCTGATTGGAGCGTTCAAATTTGAATGCTCCAATCATTTGACCATGTGATCAGTAAGGTGTCTCAGTTGGGGAGGAGGAGACCAGGGCTATTTTAATTTATATATGTTGTGTGTATAGTACTATTTTATTTTGTTGTTGGTCTTGGCCCTTTGGAGACTCTTTTACTTATGGACCGTTACTAAAAGTTATGTTTTAGATTTAGATTTATTTATTTTTCTTTTCCATTTCTTGTATTATCAGGTACTGCAGCCTTCACTCTATTTTTCCTTTTCCCTATCAGCAAATATTAGTTTACTCGGAGGGTAGTATTTAATATCAGGAAGTATTACTTTACTGAGAGGGTAGTGGATGCATTGAATAGCCTTCCAGTTGAAGGTTAACACAGTGAAAGAGTTTAAGCATGCATGGGATAGGCATAAGGCTATCCTAGCTATAAGATAAGGCCATTGACTAATAAAAGTATTTAGAAAATCGGGCAGACTAGATGGGCTGAATGGCTCTCATCTGCCTTCGCATTCTATGTTTCTATGATAAAGACGATCACATGACCCATCTTGGATATTGGGCCCTGCAATGTGATCAAGCGTTAAGTAACTTGGGAAATGTAGTTTTGAGTCACGACAGGCTTGTTTTAAAACAGAATGCCGCATATTAGATTGTGGCTGGATAGGGAGTGGGAAGGGGTGGTCCTAATAGCAATGCCTCGTCATATACCTAAAGGATGTCTTAGTGACATGATCTGGAGCAAAGAAATATCAGCACGCCGAGATACACATGGCAGTGGCCATGTTTTTGGAGTCTTTTGAAAGGGAACGGCGGCGGCATATTAAAACGAGCCCATCGCAGCTTTATATATATTTCCCTCATTCTGTTTTATATACTTACCTCTTTCTGTTTTATCAGTTTTCTGTGTTGCCTTACACATATCAGAGTCATATTGTTTTGGTGCAACCTCCCCTCCCTATCTTTTTTACCATTGTATTGTATTAGTAGGGCAAAGAGGGAGCCCTGTATTTTGAGGTGTGCTGCCTACTTATTCAATACTTTCTTCTTCAAAGGTTTGGTTAAATAGCGTTGAACCATCTGTCTGTATTATCTGCCCTTAGTAACAGCTGTATCTGTAAACAATCTTTGAGATACATTTGGATCAAATATATTCAATTAAAAAAAAAAAAAAACCTTTTTTTATATAGCAAAGACTTCACTCATAAATAATATTTTGTCATCTCTATCTTCTCACAGTTTGTGGTGATTGTCAGCATCATAACTTACAAACCACTAACATATGATGAATACAAATTCCCCTTGTGGGCCAATCAGACTGGATGGGCTGTTGCACTTTCATCTATGATTCTGGTTCCAATCTACATAATCTACAAGTTTCTTACAGTCCAAGGATCATTCAAAGAGGTAAAAGGCTTGTTTTTATTTTTCTTATAAGCTGCATACTCAATATGTTGGCATGATGTGGCATGATACAACAGATTTGATGAATTCTTAAAACTTTGACTTGCACTACTGTTTGATTAATTTAATGTATTGTGATATCTGTTATGTTAATAAAACCATTGCATGCCATTATTTTGGGTCATTATGCCATATTTTACCTCAAGTCCTGCTTCAAATCATCCTCCTACTTCAAATCCTTCTCCTACAAAACTCTACAAGAGGTAGATCAGTTTTACCTGTAATTCAGCAAAATTAAACACCGGCCTGCAAGGTTTGATAGCTAGCCAGCTTGCTGTAACTGGAAGATATCTTTGAAATATATAGGTAACTATTTGCATTCTAATGGTTCTGCTTATTAAAGGGACACTGTAGGCACCCAGACCATTGAAGTGGTCTAGGTGCAAACTCCCATCACCCTTAACCCTATAGTGGTAATTATTGCAGTTCCTTTAAACTGCAATAATTACCGGTTAGGGTTAACTCCTCCTCTAGGCAACTTTTGGCTTGAAGGCGACTTCCGCATTACTGGAATATCCATAGCAAAGCATTAAATAATGGGACATCGGCGCTGGACCCAGATAAGTGACAGAAGCGGTTATTAACCCATTCTGCACCATGGGGAAGGGGCCTTGACAGAGGGGGAAGCTATAGTGCCTGGCACTATAGTTTCACTTTAAGGTAAACTGTCAGTGTGAATATATTTTTCTACAAACCCTTCTTAAGCAGTAGTGGGGAAGCCCTGCAAAACACACAAAGTAAAAGATATGATGCCCTTTAGAACCCTGTTGACTGAATAAGAATAAGTTACATGACTGGCACTCGTGGAGTTATATTTGCATTACAGTTTAGGGAAATAGTGGCTACTTAATCATGTAAGTGCCCAGGAAATTGGTGTTTCCTCTTATTGCAGGCCATGTATGATGGTATGGAGGGTATGATAGTATGGAGGGAAAAATAAAAATTAGGTTAAAACTTAAATGATCAAAGATGTATTTATTTCACCCTCATAAAGAAGAGGGGAGATCTAAAAAAAGAAATATAATGGAGCAGGAACACTAGAGAGGAAGAAATGGAGTGCCAGCGTTTTGGATAATATATATCAATTAGTTTGGCTGGAAAGAAAGGATGAGAGAACTAAAGAACTAGGCTTATCTCCACAGGATGTTGAGGATATTCACTCTTTAATGGAGTTATTAGATGAACACGACCAGATGAATCCATTTACTGATTTGAAACCTTTAAGTTGGTCCACACCAAATTTTAAGACTTAACCCCTATTGACCTATTTGTCAAATTCATTACAAATGACCTTGAATCACTGCCTCATGGAGCTCCTGTAAACAGTAATCTGTCATTTACTGAAAAACAAGCCCTACAAGTATTAAAAAATTTGACAGAGGTCATGATTAAGCTTTGAAACAGGAGTTATCTGTACTTTCTTCTAAAGATTCCCAAAAACAAGACAAACCCCCCACCCCTGACCCCAGGAGACAAATTGCTCCCTGGGGGGTTTGCCATAATGAGGGAGTCAGCAGATTTGTGGATTCAATTTGTAGGTCTGCTTGTTTAATAACGTCAGTCCTTTATAAAAAGACACAAAGCAAACTCGTTTGGCGCTAGAAAATCTACAATACTCCCCCTACACTATGTTGGCAAATCTTGATGTTGGCTATAACATTAAACAGGTATCCAGTGGGTCTCCTACTTCTTAGAGAGGAGCAAATTGGCTTCATATTGTCCCTTTTGAACTTTGTTCTTTTACATAATTATTTCACCTTTAATAGAAAATATTACTTACAACAGCACAGGACTGCTATGGGAACTGCTTTTGTGCCCAGCTATGCAAACTTCTACCTAGGTTGGTGGGAGGCCATTGGGGTATTTGTCCCTATAAGAATTAAATATACCAAATACATTTACAAATGTTTCGGTACATAGATGATATCCTATTCGTTCAGACAAGTTATGTAAAACTATTTCAAGAGTTGGTCACGGATTTTAAGAATAATGATGTAGGTCTTCAACTTACATCAGTTAGTAATATACATGAATTGAAGATTATGCTAGCGCAGTGTACTAATAAATTTTAATTTTAATAATGGCAGGAGGCTTCATATTTTGCATTCAACTTTCTTTACTAACTCCATAGCAGCAAAGAAAAAACTGTTTAAAGAAAGAACCAGTCAGAGTGAGCCAGAGAGTATATAAGTCCAAGCATAGCCAATCATTTCCTCTTGACTAATGCGACATCACAAGTTCATAGTATGACAAACGTGTCCTGAGTCAACTTGATTCAACTTAATCTAACGTGGAAACTTCTTTACAGAATACAGTCTTCTCCATTAAACATAAGACTTGTTAAATCACTTCTAAATTCTCCATAAGGCTTGTTAAGCTTAGTAGGGGTGGGATAGTCAAGAAGAAGGGAGGGAAAATATTTGCCTCCTGTCATTATTAAAATTAAGATTATTAGTACACTGCGCTAGCATAATCTTCAATTTTACAACATGACAGGAGGCTTCATATTTTACGAATGCGGCATTGGACGACGTAAGGAAATAGAATGTCCGAAGCGTCGATTCACATGACCCGTCCGCCGTTTGCAGTATGTCTGATAGGGATGCGCCTGCCAGAAAAGCGGCTAATGCCGCCACCCCTTGCACGGAGTGTGCGCCAAAGGATGATTCTATGCCAGCTAGGGATAGGAGCCATTTGATCCATCTGGCTAATGTGGTGATTGAAACCGGACCATGCGGGCTAACATATGACACCAATAGTTGTCTTGCTGTTGGTGGGCGTAGTGTTTCTGTTGCCGTAACATATGCCCGCAGAGTATTAACCACACACAGTTGAGGGTCCGATGTGAAGAATGGATAAAACACAGATGACGAGTCTGATTTAGTCCTCCGTGATACATGGAATGTGACTCCCTACGGATCTATAGAAAAGGCATCTTTGTCGACCGCCCGGACGTCAGATACCCTCCGGAATGAGACCATGCACAATAGGAAGGTGAATTTGGCCGTCAGTTGTTTTAAAGACAATAGTTCGTTAGGGGGCCATCCCCTTAGGAAACGGAGTACCACATTCACATCCCATAGATTTTGATATTTTGGTGCGGGAGGTCACCTCAGTTTGATGCCCCGTAACAGTTGACAGATCAGGGGATCCTGTCCGACCGATCTTCCTTGGGACGGTATGTGGGCTGACGAGAAGGCAGATCTGAAAACGTTGATGGTGCGTGTAACGGAACCGCTGGCACCCCGACCGTGTACCTTCCGCCGACGGATGCTCCTAGTGCTTTCCGAGGACTCCAAGTACTCTGCCCAACACCATAACCACTGCAGACCCCACGAACCACCGCAGCTTGGTTGGGATCTCGCCGTCTCCACCCACTCTGGACCCAGGACCAGGGTCCAACTTCCAGCAGGTCGACCTCTCTCCGAATTCCAGAGAGCAGGAACAGGAACAAGCTCTTAGCAGAGCTTAGTGATTATACCCTGGGGAGTATAGTGATTATAGCAATCCCCAGAGTGTAGTTTCTCCAATCCCCAAACATGAGCCGAAACTTCATGAAGGTACAATACATAAAAGTACATAAAAATACATAATTCTTATTTTATTACACAGAACCCCCACATTTAACCTATCCCCAGATAGCTCGGATCTGAGCGCCCAATCTAGGTGAACAGCGCTCAGATCCCATGAACAGAGTAGATTTTCCATGGGGTAAAGCATAGCAAGAGCTGTTGAGAAACCAAGGAGGGACAAAACCAAGGAGGGACAAAAGCAGCAAAACTTCATGAAGGTACAAGATGATCTGACTCCAATGAGCGTTTATTACTCCTTATATACAAGTTTTCAGGTCAGAGGCACACCCCCTGGACCTGGTGGTAAACTGTGACAAAAGGACACAAACCAATGGGAACACTAATTAACATGATAACACTCTCACATACACAATGAAATCCCTCCTCTCCATCCTGGAGATAATTGGCTTAAGGCACTGCAGTAAACTCAATTATCTCCAGGTACAGAAAATATCTACATTTAACACTAACAGCAAAATACGTAAAAGTACATAAAAATACATAATTCTTATTTTATTACACAGAACCCCCACATTTAACCTATCCCCAGATAGCTCGGATCTGAGCGCCCAATCTAGGTGAACAGCGCTCAGATCCCATGAACAGAGTAGATTTTCCATGGGGTAAAGCATAGCAAGGGCTGTTGAGAAACCAAGGAGGGACAAAAGCAGTCAGTTCCAACTGGTTTGGCAGTGTGCCTGGGACAACGCCCTGCTGGAGAACAATAGACAGGAAACGGGGAGGGGAAGAAACACACCTTACCATGGATTCAAATGGGAAGAAACTGTCTTTAGAAGCCAATAAGCCCCAAATAGTCTTTTTAAATGGCAATACACCCCAGGGCCATAGTCATGAGGAAGGAGGCTGGCAATCAGGCTCCTCCAAAAGCCGGGGGCAAAGGGCAGCTTGTCACCTAACAATCCAGGGACAAAAGGCATTTCGTCACAGTGCGGTACGATTTTCCTTCCTCTAAGATCTTCGATAGGAAATTAATGATATTGGAAACAGGGGCTGTAAAGGGATCCAGGTTCCATCCCATGCACCAACCAGTCCAAGATTGCCATGCCGATAAGTAACTCGTGTTCCAGGAGCCCAGGAGTCCCATAAGAGATCCTTAGTCATTGTCGATAGGTTCTCTGTACACTATGCTCCCCTGAAAGAGTCCAGGCTATCAGGGGTAGGCGTCCAGCATTGGGTGTGGGTTCCCCATTGGGTTTCTGAGTAGGTTGTAATCGTTCGTCAGTAGAATCGGGTCCTGGCAGGCCAGTTCGAGCAGGTCTGGGAACCAGGTGTGGTGGAGAACCCTCGCGATCATGAAGAATGGGGGAAAGGCATAAGCTCCTCGCTTTGGCCATTGTTGGGTGAAAGCGTCGACCGCTATGCACTCCGGGTCTGGAAACCAGCTGTAAAATTGTGGCACTTGGTGGTTGTTGTGTGAGGCAAATAGGTCCAGCATGAAGGAACCTATCCTTTCATTCAGGAGGGAGAATATCTGCGGGTCCAGTTGCCAATCGCTGACGTCTCTCCAGTGTCGGGAGTACCAATCTGCCGTAAGATTTGACTCCCCCGGTAGATGTTCTGAGCGTATCGTGATGTTGCGCGGGAGACAGTAATCAAAGATTTCCTTTGTCAGATCCACTAGTGTTTGAGAGTGTGTATCGGACTGCTGATATGTTGTCCATCCGAAGAAGTATACAGCAAATGGATTGTCCTTTCACCAGGCTGCGTATAGCTGACCCCGCTAGTAGTTCCAGGCAGTTGATGTACATCGAGAGTTCTTGGGTTGTCCACGTTCCTCTCGTGGATGTTTCCCCATCCCTGGCACCCCATCCCAATCGTCTGGCATCCGATTCCAGCACGAAGTCCGGGTGGTTGCCGAAGATGGCTCGACCAGTCCAAGCTTGCATACAGTTGAGCCACCATTCGAATTCCTGGCGTACCTCGTTCATTAGCGGGACTGGTTGGTTGTACGTAGGGTTTGTCGCAGGAAACAGGCTTTCAATTGTTGCATGGCCCGGTAGTGCAGAGGGCCTGGAAATATGGCGTGTATCGATGAGGAAAGTAGGCCAACAATACATGCTAGTTGTCGGAGCGGGATGGAATCGCATTTGAGTACTCTGCGGATCTCCTTCTTGTTAGCCATCACTTTGGTAGATATAGTGTGCAAAACCTGGAGTCTCTCTTCGAAGCCCAGGAATTGGATTTTCTGTACAGGCATCATTGCGGACTTCGCCCTGTTGACTACGAAGCCTAGGAATTCCAACAATTGCATCGTGTACTCTGTATGTTGTACGGCCAATTCCCTTGTTCTGCAGAATAAGAGTGTCGTCCAGGTAAATAATGCATCTGATCCCACAAGTCCTGAGATGGGAGACCACTGGTTTCAACATCTTCATGAAGCACCATGGTATGGAGCTCAGTCCGAAAGGGAGGCAAGTGAATTGCCAAGGAAAGCTGTTCCATAGGAACCGGAGGAAGGGGCGGCTGTCCTTGTGAATTGAAATCGATAGGTATGCGTCTTTGAGATCCAGACGCGTAAACCAGTCCTTTTCTTGAAGGAGGTCTCTTAGTAAATGTATGCCCTTTTTTCAAATGATGATAGGTCACGTGGGCGTTCGGCTCTCTTAGTTTGATCACCGGTCTGAAATCCCCGGTTTTCTTGCAGACGAGGAACATATTGCTGAAGAAGCCTCCTCATCCGTGTACAGGTTGTATAGCACCCTTTGCGTGTAGTTCGCGGAGCTCCATTTCTATGAGGTGCGCATCTGAGGTTGAGAGATATAACGAATGTGGAGGGAACTTCTCTACAGGGGTTGTACGTAATTCTACGTGATACCCTTTGACGTCTGTAGAACCCAGGCGTCTGTGGACAGATTTGCCCAGTTCTGGGAAAAAAGAGAAACGCAGCCTGCAGACATGGTTAGTTGAGACATAGTTAAGGGTTGGTCTCTTACCTGCTGGGAATCTTGCGTGGGCTCGTCTGCGACCGCCACGTCCTCTGTCTGTGCCCCTTTGATAGTAGGGGTAGCGCTGTCTAAAACCAGTGTCTTGAAAACCCTGTTGTGGGTAAAATTGTTGTGGGTGTCCCATGCGGGGGCCTGATGGCCAGAATCGGCTGGTGGCACGGCCCAGCCCTGGGAAAAACATCCTTTGAAAGGTTGCCTCAGAAAACCTTGTGCATGGATGAGCGGGCTCTGTTTAGTGAGGTGAAGACATTGACATGTTTATTTAGCTCTATTAGGAAGGCCTCCCCGAAGAGCTTGCCCTGTGCCTGTGGGCCCAATTCTTTTACCCCCAGATCAGCTAATTTGGGGTCTATGCGGAACAGTGCTGCGCGGCGCCGCTCTGTTGAGAGGGCCGCATTGGTGTTCCTGTGAAAACAGAAGCCCTTCTGGGTCCATTCTCGTGTCCAGGAGCTTGTCTTGCGCCCCTTTTAAACTCCTCTCGATCCCTCTGTGGGGGTCACGACCTTCCTGCTCCATGAACGTCAGCATGAGCTGGTCAAATTCCAGTGTAAAGGCCACCTTATCGGGTAGTGATGGTCTGGGGCACTCCGCTCTCATCCTTGTGTATGTGTTTTTCTAGGGGTTTGCAGATCCAGAAATGCATAAACCTGAGGAGGTGCTCAGGTGGGGCCCATTCCCCAGAGCGGGGGTGCCGGATATTTCTGGGGTCAAACATTTTCTGCCCCGTGGTGTCCAGGAAAACTTCTTGTTCCTGCGTCATGGCTGAGGCGGAGGCGTCTTCGTCTCCTTTACCCTGGGGCTCACCCAGGAAGGTCATAGGCGTTGGAGCCCCAATCGCCTTCGTCAGAGTCTGAGATTTCCGCCTGCCATTCGTCTAAGATAGAGAAGGAATGGGGCATGTCTTTTTCCTCATCCGAGGATATCTCTTTAGTGTATGTGGGGTTTGGTGCCATAGGGCGTTTACTGCGCTTCAGTGGCGCCTTGCGTTTTTTGGTGGCCCTTTTAGATTCCTCGCCTTCCAGTGGCGTTTAGCCGGGCTCATCTGAGTCTTCCATATTCCAAGTTCATCTACTAACCAGCTTGTTGGTTTCAGCGGCCGGTGTTAGTACTTTTGCCATTGCCTTTTCCAAGGATGCGGCTACTGCCGCGTTAATCATGGCCTGGAGGTCATTTGAATTCTGATTATCCTCCATAGTCGGGGCACTTACAGGTGCAGGTGTGTATAATATACTGGGGCTCACCCAGTCGGTTGGAACTGCTTGAACAGGTTCTGGTAGGCAGAACTGAGGGATATTTCCCAAATGAGGGCTAACCCCTGCCAGGTTACTCGGTTAAACCTAACTGGCAGTCACATTCCCCAGGGTAATAACACCCACCTGTTGTAGATCCAAATCCGAATTCACCTGTCAATTTGTAGAAAATCTTAGTAAAACGAGAGCCTTGAATTGTTGTGAGTTGTACTCCAAATCTGCTGCACCCACACAATGGCCGTCACGGGTCTCGCGAGAGACCCTGGGTGGCGAACAGGAAAAAACCTGCGAAAGCGGCTTAAGGATCAGTGAGGTGTTCGGCAAAAAACTCACGAATGGTATGTTTGTTTAGTGCATCAAATTGCTGAACACCCATTGAGGGAAGAAACCACGAACAGACGGGGCTTTTATATGAACCCAGTCCTTTTGTGCAGACCGCAAGCTTCAAGTAGCCGCACGTTCGTGCAGGAGAAGCACAAACTGTGAGCAACCGCTCTGTTCGCGCAATTACGAGCCCGAACAGGCGGAAAGAAACCGAACCCAGGAGTGCTGCGTCCTTTTGTGCCGAGATGCGCGAACACCATAAGATAGCCCGCTCTGTTCATACAGTAACGATGGCATGAACAGGGCGGGAAACAGATAGCAAAGTGGTGAACGTAGCCACTCGAGGTTAGAGAGGGGATGGGAGGGGAGGGGAATGAGGTTGTTCTCTCAGAACGGGTCTGAGGGGAAAGGATAGCCCCTTCAACGGCAACTGTTGAAGGAGGTACCCCACTGAATGGATATCCTGCCACCCCCAGTACATATGTTTATATAAGAAAGCAATCTATGAATACAATAGCTCTATTAGAATTCTAACATGTACATAAGGTTACAGTAAATAAATCAGTACTCTGACCTGACTTGTGATGGAGCAGCAAAGAAAAAGGAAATGATTGGCTATGCCTGGACTTATATATACTCTCTGGCTCACTCTAATTGGTTCTTTCTTTAAACAGTTTTTTCTTTGCTGCTATGGAGTTAGTAAAGAAAGTTAATGCAAAATATGAAGCCTCCTGTCATGTTGTAAAAATTTGTTTTTCTAGATCTCAAGATCCTTCTGGATGAGGATGGGTCTATTTCCACTGTTCTACATACAAAATCGACTTCGTCAAACAGTTTACAATACTGGAACAGTCATCATGCATATAAACCGAATGCCAGCATTTTGTATATGGAATTTTTTTCCCACTTTGAAGCATATTGAATGTCACATCATGCAAGTTGTTACATTATGAAGTAAGATGGTAACGTTACATAGTAGTCTTGTGCAGTTGATGGTTATAACAGTTTTGTGAAGATGTTCACCCAAACATATTCAGCCTAAGGGTGTAGTCCAATGAAGAAGAGTCTCTCCTGCACTGGCCCCTGGAACTTCTTAGCAGATGAGGCCACCGCACGAGTGCTGGCTCATCCTGGTAGTGGTTTCGAACTGCTTCATAAGGGAGGAAGCATATCCTGCCGCTGCCACCAAATTTGACAGAACTCCCATAACCAACTGTGTAGCTCCACCAAGTCTGCTTCCATGCTGACACAGTGGACTCTGGAGCACTTCAGACCCAGCCATTGAAACTTGACTGGGATCTCTCAGGAGCTTTTCCTGCAGATCTCTTCTTCCAGGCAGGTATCGCCCGCTCTGCCTTTGCTTCTTCAGCTTATTTTTCAGGCAGGTATCCATCCCCCTGCCTGTAATTAGCTGTGATTAGCTCCTGCCTTTGCAAAGGCATTTGTGGCTCTTAGGCATAGCTCTTTTTTTTTACTTTTCCAGAAGTACAGGGACCAAGCAGCTAGTCAAGAGGTCAAAAGACTTTGTTACTAGGATACCTGAAGAAATCCACACAGCAGTGCAAACGTATCTGTTTATGCTTTGAAACATTACAAAGCAGGGAAATTCCAAACTTGAACTGCCTCCAGCTTGAGTGTTTGCATAACACTACCAATTACATCCCTAATGATATCATGGCATCACTAGCAACATCACCATTACATCATTCTACAGCTTTTATTCTGAAGTGTATGTGCATGGAAAACAAATATAATGCAATTAATTATTATTATTTAACTATGAGTTATAATTATTTTACAGAATACTAAGATCTATGGCAATTTCATTAACAAAACATTTTTTGTTTTAAAGGGAAACGGTCACCATTTACCTGCCCTCCATTTCCCTGCCATAATCTCCTCCCATAGGTAGGTGTTGATTTTCCCTACTTGGGGACACTTCCAAAAAGTCTCTGTGACCCAACATGCTGAGTTCATGTGGTCTCCATTCCTACACATCCTAGCCAGTACTAGCAGCTCTGGCTAGGGAGCTACCATAGCAACCACACCCATGTGCTGTGGTTGTTATGGCTGGAGAGGGAGGAGGTTTCTTCCACTCTCCCTGTCTCTCAATTTATCTGCATTGATATTTTTGTCTAGAAACTAAAAGACAAATGTGACTATAAGACACAAGAAAAAACTATTTTGAAATAGTGTTTTCATCCAATCTATACATTTGCTGGCATAACTGCTAGCACAACATACAGGTGGAATATTAAGCGATAACATAGGGGGCGTGGCTACCAGCGGAGCAAGATGGCAGCCTTATCTTTAGATCCTGCACATGGGCTCCGAAAAGCGGCGATTTAATCAGCAACTTACTGACCACAACACTCCAAGACACACCATGTCTCAACCCAAACAGAAGAGACAAGCCTCTAAGACTGACAAACATAATTTTTTCGGCCAAAAAAATGCCGTTGGTGAAACTGAATGCACGAGCACAGCAGCAAGGTGGCAGGGAAGACTCTGATAATGGTGACCCACCACCCGACATGGCTGACCAGGTAATGGAAGAAACGGTCACTAGACAATTTCTACTGGAACAGCTTGATATCTTGTTTAACAAGCTGATGGTCGGCTGGAAGTCCAGCCTGGCAGGCCTGAAAAAAGATATAGGGGAGCTGGGGGCCGGAACCTCACACGTGGAGGAAAGGATGGAGGAAAGCCAAGATGCCCATAACCAACTATCCGACCAAGGGCAAACTCTGCAATCCACAGTTATAACCATGGAAAACAAACTGATGGACATAGAGGACTGAGCACGCAGGAACAACCTGCGGCTGTTCGGCATTCCTGAAACAATAATACCTGCGGACCTACAGGCCTACCTCCATGAATTCTTCCACACGCTGTCTCCAGATACCCCGTCCGACATGTTGCTCCTGGACAGAGTGCACCGGGTGCCTAATTCCATACCTCGCGATGTCATCCTATGTGTACACTACCACCACGTGAAGGAAACCTTGCTGAAACCAGCAAGAATGTCCCTGAAAAATTTGTCAATATCAAAGTGTTTCCAGATCTGTCAGCAGCAACGCTCCAGAGGAGGAAAGCTTTCCAGCCTATTACCAGTATCCTTAGACAGCACCAGGTGGCCTATCGCTGGGGACAGGGATACCCTCTCAAGCTTATTGCCTCCAGAAATGGCACAACAGAGATGGTACTCACACCGGAGCAAGGTGAAAAACTCCTCAGTAAATGGAAACTACCCCGGCCGAGCACGCCACCACGCAGCAACACCACGGTGCAAAGAGAATGGAAAAAAGTGTAACATTCATGGACTATTGTCAGCCACACCGTACACCTAATCGTAATATCACATACAGAGGCTGGTAAAGTATTACCACATCTTGTACTTCCATACACTACCTACGCCAATGATATATCACCTTAACACGCAAGAACCCTGAAGTGCCAAAGGCAATACACCTCGCACACCAATTGTTACTCCCTATCATTTCTCATCCTCTCACTAACACCCACCAACAGGGGTCTTGACACACAACCAATCCCACTGTGCCTACATAGGCGAGTAACGGTAACAATACATACACTGCACAAACCAGGAATGGTAAAACATGATTTAAAAAAGGGGGACAAATACTTACTCTGTCTCCCTAACAAAACTATGAATATTGCACAACATTTTTACGGATGACACTCTTACTGTACCCCTCACAACATAAGTCGCAATATGTCTCCTAGAGTAGACCTATATTTTAACACCTCACTGCACTGGAGTGGGACACCCCACTGCCATACTAATGTCAGCTCTCAGATAATGGAAGCACATCTGATGGCTCCTTATACACTATAGTGTTATCCATACTCACATAGGAAGGACAACATGTCAATGATTCATTTTATTTTACTTTGATTTATTATGGCAATGTCGGTTTGTACTGTTTTACAAATGTCACTGTTTGACTGCACTGTTTTACCAATGCCAATGTGTAACTGTGATGATTCACCAAGGTATGAGTATTTTACACTGTCCTCTTTCCCTCCCCCACCGTGACAATGTTGGATACTCACCAAGCATTAATGAGCTAAACGTAGCACATGGTCACATCGACAACTGAAGTATAAATCTCCCAACCACTGTGAACGGATGTCAGCCGTAATGGGTCCTTGTTATAATATATACAATGGAGGAGCCAATGCAGCCTCCCAAGTGTGCATCCCATACATGCTCACTTCCCCCATGGTACCGACTATGAGTGTCTTCAAGAAACCCTCTTTCAATGCTATAAACACCCCTCCCTGGGACTTAAAACATACCCACACCAGTACCACCCCATGCATAAGAGAAAAGGAAGGGGGTGAAGGGCTGCGCTATTGATACAAGAAATAGTAGGTATATCACAGTGTATAAAATATATTCTTGTTACGATAAAATAAATAAAACAGAGTCCATGCAATAGTAAAAAATATAAAACAAAGTCCATGCAGTAGTAGAGATCAAATAATAAAATGTCCAATAAAATGCATAAAATCGTCTCACTGGTATATGGATAAAGCGTGTGTACAATCCTCAGGAGTTGATCCGTCCGGGTTGTGGATAGTCCATATATGTGAAGACAAAAACACAACAAGCTTCCAATGGTATAGTGTGTATAGTGTGTAGTGTGAATAAATGAAATATAAAATGGAGGATAATACACTTACATTTGATGGAGCTTTGGACCAGCTCTTGGATGACGGGCACTTAGCGGTATAATCCCCGCTAGAGGATATATTGTAGCAGTGGATCTATCAGTCCAACTTGGTTTCCGTGGTTATCCGTAGAATATATGAAAACAGTAATAGAGATAAAAATAAATAAAATAAAATATACTCACAATGATAGAGCAGAAAATACTGCTCTATAGGTACAGCACTGGTGGAATAATCCCCACCTATGGATTGCTTGAGCAGGATACGGTAGAATGCCTGGAGAAATAAATAAATAAATAAATAAAGGAAAAGTTCATATACCATAAAATAAGATTGGTCCTATGAAAAGGGATACCAAATAAAAACTTTTTATTGTTAAAATACACAGTATAAAACCATTGAATGTGTTTTACCTCTGGGGCTTTATCAAAAATGGCAAAAGAACAGTATACCTGGCATTGAACAGTATATATAACATTTTACAATAGTCAAAATTGGTGCCAAAAACGATTGGTCCAATTACAAACAAGAATTTTTACAAATGTTTATATATTTTACAAAATAAGATAAAAACTAATATTTAGATATGTGGGGCTTGTCTGAGTCCTAGAGTATATTTGTGTAATGAAAACGAAGGGTAGTTATTAAAATCTAATATATTAAGCGGAATCACATGATCGGAACAAGGGGGCGTGGAGAATGTAATAGTGAGCGGCAAATGACGCACGGCTCACTCTGGAAGATAGTACAGCATCCCCATAGACATGTGACCAGCAACAGTCACAGTGCACATAGGAGGGACGGTGAGCGGCTGACTAAGAACTATTATTAGTCAGTCGCTCTCCTCCACAGCCTGCTATATGGGTGGTCGGGAAGACCAAAAAGCATCAAAAGGCAAATCCCTGGCAATGCTTATAGGGCAAAAAATATAATAAAAATGAAGACATTTCTTTAAGTACATATACAAATATAAAAACAAATATAGATAAAGGAAGAGCAGATTAAAATAGAATAAAGGATAAATGAGTAATAAGAGTTATTTCTAATATTGATTCAAAGAGATAGAATTAAAATTTTAAAAAGAAAAAATAGTAATAGAAATAATAAAAGTATTATCATTGAGGTTAATAACTGTGGTATAAAATTAGTGCAAAATCATAGAAAATTGTATAAATCAAAGTCTGCATTTAAACCTTGTGGTACAAGAGTCTGCAATTTATAAACCCATTTCATCTCTACCCTGGAGAGGAGGCGATATTAAAAATATTTTGGGAAAAGTAAAGTACATTTCTTAATTCCTATACACTTTAATAGTTTAGGATCTTTGTTGTGATTCAAATAGTGTTTGGATACTGAATGGTTTATGTATCCATTTTTTAATATTTCTACAATGTTCGCTTATTCTGGTTTTCCGGCACCTTGTGGTCATTCCAACATACTGGAAGCCACAAGGGCATTCAAGCAAATAAATCACATTTTTCGTGTTACAGCTTATAAATTCCTTAATTTTATAAGTGGTTTTAGTCATACTGGAGGTAAATTCGACAATTTTGGGCGGTAGTGTGGAATCAGTGGTTTTGCACACAATACATGTATTTATAAAACCCTTTAACTTGTGGAAAGAAAGATGCTGAATTTTTATTTTGAATTTTTTTTAGTAAAATTCGTAGTTAAAATAGATTTAAAATTTGGAGCTCCTCTAAAAACTATATTTGGCTTACTTGGAATAATTTTATTGAGTTTGTCATCTTGTTCTAAAATGTGCCAGTGTTTTTTAATGATCTTTTTAATTTCTTTGCTTTTGTTATTATAATCAAAGGGAGTAGTGTAGAATCATTGTTGGTTTTCATTTTATATTTTAGAAGTTTGCCCCCTTCCTTTTCTCTTCTGCCACTAAGGGTTTTTGAGGGGTTCCCTTTTTAGGGTTGCAGCTCTCATTTTTGTTACCTAGCACAGACTCCTCTTCCTCCTTTTTTTTCCACCACTCCATGCATGCCCGCAAGTCTAGAGGTGTTAGCATTCTAATACATCAATACATACAAACTAATCAGACTTATTACAGATAGTAAAGGACGATATTGCATCCTCATATGCAACCTCAACAATGTGACTTACACTATAGTCAACATGTATGCACCTAATGATAACCCGAGACAATTTTTGCAACACTTACTAGCCAAAACTAACAACTTACAACAAGGCCTCTTAATATGCTGTGGCAACGTAAACCACATTCTTGAACCAGAACTAGACACTACCCTTGACCCTGGCATGCCCTGATTGAAAAACTCCAATCTCCCCTCCTCAACAAACTTCTACTACAATTCAATTTGTATGACATATGGCTCAGACTACACCCTAGAGACAAGGACTATACCTACTACTCCCCTGTCCACAAAACCCACTCAAGAATTGACTACTTCTTTACAACCTTTGCAGGGCTCCCACAAACACACCAATACACACACAGGGATATTACCTGATCGGACGATGCACCGTTCACCCTGGCATTTACAGATACTTTTTCCTACAAAGGCAAGGGATCTTGACGACTAAACAACTCACTTCTCTATGACCAGGAGTTTTCCTCTTATATAGACCAAGAGATAAAACACTACTTCACCACCGACGACATCCCTCAGGTCACCTCCCCAATATTGTGGCAGGCACACAAACCTGTCACCTCAATAGACAATGACGGGCTACTCTCATGAACCACCTTATACAACTGAGGGACACAACACAAACCTATTACCAAACACCACAAGATCTCCTGAAAGAGATCCAGACCATAACAATTAAAATCAATGATCTTCAATTCCCAAAAACAGTATATACCCTACAGAAATTTAAAATGACACACTATGTCCAAGGCAACAAGGCCAGCAAACTATTGGCCAATATGCTACGAAAAAAACATATGCAATCTTAAATTCCATACATTCTCACTAAGGACAACCATAAACTTTGGAACCCGCAGGACATGAACAATGAATTAGCAACATTCTACAGCACCCTCTATAACTTACGAGAGGACCATTCCCTTTACCACCCCACCACGTCGGAAATTGATGGCTACTTACAGCACATACCTTTACCACACCTTACTGATGACCAGAAACTTACCCTGTCAAGACAAATCACAACAGAGGAATTGCAATTTGTAATTTCTCATCATCCTACGGGGAAATCCCCGGGACCAGATGGCCTAACCAACTATTACTACAAAAAATTTGCCCACACACTTATTCCACACATGCAACACGCATTTCACCATGTCGTCCATAAGGGAGCTATGCCAACGGAGATGCTCAAGGCCCACATAGCAACACTTCCCAAACCGGGTAAGACACCAGATAAAGGGCAAAACTTACTCCTTAACACGGACATCAAAATCCTTGCTAAAATATACTCTAATAGACTAGCCAAAATACAACCTACACTAGTACACGAGGACCAGGTGGGTTTTGTGAAGGGCAGACAGGGCACTGATGGGACCAGGAAAGTTCTAAATCTGATAAATAGCTCCAACGAGACAACACAGGAAGCCTTTTTCTACCATTAGACGCGTAAAAGGCTTTCGACCGCCTCAACTGGAATTTCCTCAAAGCAGTGCTATGAAAATTTGACTTCCCGACAGAATTTCTAAACACCCTACAGTCACTCTACAGTAACCCCACTGCTAAAGTGACGAACGCAGGGTTCCTTTCCCACCCGTTCAATATTACGAACGGAACAAGACAGGGTTGCCCTCTCTCGCCCCTCTTATGTGTATTGGCATTAGAACCTCTCACGGCTCTCATTAGGAACCGCCCCCTCATTTCAGGCATCAAAAAAAAAAAAAAAACACAAGGAATACAAGCTAACATTATTTGCAGACAACATACTCCTGATGATCCAAAATCCAGAAACCTTTTTTACCACACTTCCATTCGATCCTGGGAACCTATAGCAAATTTTCATACTACAAATTAAATGTCTCCAAAACACAGGCCCTGGGCAGGGGGCTCCCCACAGACATTACTCAAAGACTGAAACAAGCTTACAATTACAACTGGAGAACTGACCACGTCAAATTTCTAGGCATCTCCTACACAAAATCACAGGCTGCACTCTTCAACTTAAATTATGGCAAGCTCTTAACAGAAATAAAACAACAACAACTACAGGACTGGAAACCTTCTTTTATATTTTGGTCTGGCCTTATCGCAGCCATTAAAATGATAATATTCCCCAAAATACAATATCCCTTTAGGTCCCTACCAATAAAAATACCCCACATTTACTTTAGCACACTACATCGTAATACATAATGCCTCTATTTCTAGGGGCATGCCAATCATATCCCTAGCGTATCTCATTCCAGACTTTAACTTCAAAATATGGGAAAGACATGGCATTCATTTTCCTACACCACCTATTCACAAACACCAATCTGAAATCATTCACTGACCTACAACTATCCCATAACCTGCCAAAGATAGCACATTACTCGTATCGCCAACTAACTTTATGGATACATGCATACACCCAATCAGGTTTCACCCCCCTCCCCCCTTATTGAGCAGCAATTAACAGATTTTGAGAAAATGTATGTAGTTGCTAAACCCCCATGAAAAACCATCTCTTCTATATATATATATATGCAATACCTACAAAACAGGTACTGAAGAACTATAGTTTTATCAAAGCTTGTGAGAAAAAGCTACACAAAACATTTAGCGAACCCGAGTGGGAACGAATGATCATAACCCCCAAAATGTTAACCCTCTGCTCTAAACACGTTGAATTAGCAAGAAAACTACTATACAGGTTGTATTTAACACCAGCACAGCTACACAAGTTCAGCCCAGCTATATCAAATTGTTGCTGGAGATGTAAAACTGGCGTAGGGAATATGTCACACATCTGGTGGGACTGCCCACATCTGACAAATGTTTGGAAAGAAATAGCCAACCTCATTAAAGACAGCACGGGAAACACCCTGCCTCACAAATTGGAAAGCTACATCCTGTTTGACTTCCCAGCTTCCTTACCAAAACCAGACAGGTACCTTATCTTTCATATACTTATAGTAGCAATCAGCATAATTGCATAAAGCTGGTCCTCACAAAGGGTACCTACAGTGGTGATGTGCATACAAACCCTGAACCAATCAAGCCAACACGAAACCACCATACGACGACACAACACCTCCCTCCCCCAACAAGCAGCATCCACAATATAGACAATACTGGGAAATAGCCTGGGGAAAATGGGAAATGTTCACAATTAAAACCCCCATTGGTACCCCAATTACATAGTGGGACGACACTCTTTCAACTCTTTGGGAAACCTACATGTAACAGCACAAGGAGTGTCTCTGCCCCAATGACCAAACGACACCCCAACCCTTTTCCGCTCTGTACCCCTATACCTTTAAATGTTAAAATAAGGAAATGAAGACACCTACCAGAGACAGAAGACAATTGCGAACACATGATCTTGTAAAATATTGTACAGCCCTATGCCACATTTGTGGCTACCTACTGACAGGACTGCTAGGAGATGAAAGCCCGAGTGCCTCTCAGCAATTAACCCATGGCAATCACGGATGTGACTTTACCCCCAACTCCTTTCCACCTCAATCCACCTGACACTTAGCAGTGAATATTATGTAATATACAAGGTGATGCAAATTGATATGTCTTCAATTGAACAAAAACTGTTACCCCCTCCCTGCCTTTCTCTTCTGTACCCCCTACGTTACACACATTTTATAAACTGACAAAACAATAAAAATTGTCAAAAAAAAAAAAAGAGAAAGTTACTATGGGATTGGCAAGTTCCCTTTTATGATAAGCCATCATTGCATGACAACTTTAACCTGACAACATTTTAACATGGCTCTAACTATAAATTTGCAGTATTATTCATATATTAATTTTGATCATGATCTAATAAACTGATATATTTGGAGTATACTCTTAAAGTTGCTCTATCACTTTGTTTTCCTTTACAGTTTTTAAAATGTCCACACCTATGCATACATATGACATTTCATTTCTTTAATCCTTTAAAAGTCTCAGGAATTAGAGACCTGTTTATTTTCTGGGCAATTTGATATTTGTCAAAGTTTGACAAAGGGAGGAGCTAAGCTCAGATCTTTCTTTTGTTTCCATGGCATAATCAATCAGTTCTATTTGATTGATGGACTATCTTTTCTCTCTCGCTCTATTTTCAGATCTTGTAATTTGTCTTCAGCTCTTTACGTCATTTCCACCTCACTCCTACCTTTTAATTCGCCAACAGTTTATTATTGACACGGATTTCCTCTTGTACTGCTTGCTTCTGGTCGTTATTGACACTGATTTAGTAACAGTTCACATGACCTGTAATTTATTGTACATCAAGCAGTGCACTGTGATGCTGGGTACTGTGAACTTATATAGTTATGGGCAGTCTTACTAAGGCCACATGGCCATTATACCAAAAACATGACTGTTTTTTATTGCTTGTTACATACAGCATAGCCATTTGTCACTGACAACTTTTTATTGCAGTTTTCAGCAGTTTTTGGCTGGCTTTGTGTAATGATAGTTTGAATCTGATTATGTAGATTGATAGAATATTATCTGGAATTGATGGAATTACTTACTGTATTTATTTCCCTTCCAGGAAACTGCTTGAAAATTGAATTACCTAGTTTCCTGGCGCATCATTAAAACGTATTTGCCAGTTTAACTATATCTGTTTACTGCAACATATGATATGGATACATTGTCAATTATAACAAATTTTGTTCCAATTTTTAAAATAGTATGTGTATCATTGTATGATTTTTTTTTTTATTATTATTGGAATTTAAAAAAAAAAAAAAAAAGCATTTCTAGCGCTTCCGAAAATGTTAGTAGTCAGCTAGGACTAACCAAGCCAGAGTCTCTTCTTTCTGGTAGTAGGTAAGATGCAAGATCAAGAAAGAGTTGCAGTGCCTTGTGAGTCTTCTGATCCAGATGATGCTCAGAGAAGGTAAAAGAGCAGGAGACACAATATAGTGTAAAGGTACTTATACTTGGTGAAGAAAATATAGAAATGCACTTACAGTTTTTTGGAGCTTCTGATCAGCTCCAAATAATAGCGATTGGTACGTTTCCGTCTGTGGATATACTGGTGCAGCAAAATACATTTTATATGTTTTGCCAAATCACAGGCTCTCTCAAAAGTGTTTCAAGTATATTTTTAAGTTTTATGCCGTAAAAAAAGAGTTTACTTTTTATCTGCTTTGGACGCTCCTAATTGTTTTTAGAAAATTTTATTCAAGAGGAAATATCTTTGGTGGGGATTATAGTCTTAAATTAGAGGGGCAGAGGTTTAAAAAAAAAAATATAAGGAAGTATCACTTTACTGAGATGGTAGTGGATGCATAAAATAGCCTTCCAGCTGAAGTGGTAGAGGTTCAGGGCCGTCTTTAATAACGAATGGACCCTGGGCAAGTGTTTGCTTGGGCCCCCTGTGCCCTGCCGCTCTCGCCCCTCACTCCCTGGTATGCAATCACGGCATCCATCCCAACGCAGTGGCGGTACTAAAGTAGAATGAATTTTATTGGGACCCCCAATTGCAAGGTTGGACTAAAGGTAGAACCCCATCTGTCGTGCAACTCCAACAATGCTTTGACAGCTGGGACTCTACCAATTTCCCATGCTTGCAGGGTTGTATTTAGCACTGAGCCATGTTAGTATGTTTGAATGTAAGCATGTGTTTGTATGGAGTATGTTTGTGTGAATGTGTTTGTATGTGGTACTGGAGTTTGAATGCAAGTGTGCATTTATGTGTAGTGTTTGTTTTTGAATGTAGGAGTGTGCTTGTATGTAGTGTTGACGTTTCAATGCAGGAGTGTGTTTTATATGTAGTGTTGAAGTTTGAATGGAGGGGTGTATTTGTATTTAAAGTTGCGGCTCAGATGCACAGGTACACACTCTGACGCACAAGCAGATACACAGATACATACACTGACTACATACAGATAAACAGGCACATACCATACACTGACAGACACACTGACACTGACACCCACACACTGACAGATATACTGACACCCACATACACTGAGAAATACTGACACACACACACAGGCACATACACTGACACACCTAGACTGATATACTGACACACACACACAGACATACTGGCACACAGACAGATATACTGACACATGCATACACATGCACTGACATACTGACGCACTGACAGACATACTGACACATACACATACTGACACACAGATATACACACACATATGTACTGACACACAGATATACACACACATATGTACTGACACACAGACAGACAGACATACTGACACACACACACACACACAGACATACTGACACACACACACATACACACAGACATACTGACACACACACACATACACTAACACACACACACACACATACACAAACACACATACACAAACACACACACACAAACACACATACACACACACAAACACACATACACAAACACACACTAACACACACACACTAACACACACATACATACACTAACAAACAGATACACTAACACACAAACACACACACTAACACACACACACACACACACAAACACATACACTAACACAAACACACAAACACACACACACTAACACAAACACACAAACACACACACACAAACATTTTTTTTTTTAAATTTAATCCCCCCAGCCTCCTTACCTTTTGGAGTGCTGGGGGGGATTCCCTGGGGTCCAGTGGTGCTGCTGGGCTCCTGGGCGGGTGGCCGGTCGGACAGGAAGGCGGGCGCGCGAGGGAGCACTCAGTGCTTCCTCTTCAGCTCCCTCGCGCGCCGCGTAGGGATGCTGGCGCCGGAAGATGATCTTCCGGCTCCGGTATCAGTGTGGTGCGCGAGGGAGCTGAAGAGGAAGCACTGAGTGCTCCCTCGCGCACCCGCCTTCCTGCCTGACCGGCCACCCGCCCGCCGGTGTCAGCAGGGCCAGCCTCGGGGGGGCCCTGAAGTGGCCGCCTCCTGGGCCCCCCAGGGGAAGACGCTGGCCCTGTGGGTGCATACCAGGGTCGCAGCGGCGACCCTGGTATATACGCCACTGCCCTAAGTGCATGGGCCACCCGGTGGGACTCAGAGGATGGGGAAAAAAATAAATTGATGAGGGCAGCGGGGCCCACGGGGCAGGTGCCTCGGGCCCCCCAAGAGAAACTGGGCCCGGGGCAGCTGCCCCGTTAGCCCCGCGTTAAAGACGGCCCTGTAGAGGTTAACACAGTAAAGGAGTTTAAGCATACGTGGGGTAGGCATAAGGCTATCCTAACTATAAGATAAGGCCAGGGACTAATGAAAGTATTTAGAAAATTGGGCAGACTAGATGGGCAGATTGTGACGGCCGATTTGTGATGGCAGATTTATTTAACCAATCATTGTTAACAGGAGTAGTCCCAGAAGATTGGAAGTTAGCGAATGTTGTGCCCATTTACAAGAAAGGTAATAGGGAGGAGTCGGGCAACTATAGGCCAGTAAGCCTTACTTCAGTAATGGGGAAAGTGATGGAAACCATGTTAAAGGTTAGGATTGTTGAACATCTAAAACACATGGATTTCAAGATCAGAGACAACATGGGTTTACTTCAGGGAGATCATGACAAACTAATCTTATTGATTTTTTTGATTGGGTAACTAAAATTATAGATCAGGGTGGTGCAGTAGACATTGCTTAACTAGATTTCAGTAAGGCCTTTGACACTGTTGCACATAGAAGGCTTATCAATAAACTGCAATCTTTAAGTTTGGATTCCAATATTGTTGAATAGGTAAGGCAGTGGCTGAGTGAAAGGCAACAGAGGGTTGTAGTTAATGGAATATATTCGAAGCTTGGACTTGTCACCAGTGGGTACCTCAGGGATCTGTACTTGGACCCATTCTCTTTAATATTTTTGATAGTAAGGACTTGATGGTAAGGTATGTCTTTTTGCTGATGATACTAAGATATGTAACAGGGTTGATGTTCCAGGAGGGATAAGCCAAATGGCAAATGATTTAGGTAAACTAGAAAAATGGTCAGAAAAAATGGTCAGAGTTGTGGCAACTGACATTTAATGTGGATAAGTGCAAGATAATGCATCTTGGATGTAAAAACCCAAGGGCAGAGTACAGAATAATTGATAGAGTCCTAACCTCAACATCTGAGGAAAGGGATTTAGGGGTGATTATTTCTAATGACTTAAAGGTAGGCAGACAATGTAATAGAGCAGCAGGAAATACTAGCAGAATGGTTGGTTGTATAGGGAGAGGTATTGGCATGAGCACTTCCCTCTTTCTACTGCTATTGTACAGAATACTGGTGAGACCTCACTTGGAGTATTGTATGCAGTACTGGAGACCGTATCTTCAGAAGGATATTGATACTTTAGAGAGAGTTCAGAGAAGGGCTATTAAACTGGTTCATGGATTGCAGAATCAAACTTACAAGGAAAGGTTAAAGGATCTTAACATGTATAGCTTGGAGGAAAGACGAGACAGGGGGGATATGATAGAAACATTTAAATATATAAAGGGAATCAACACAATAAAGGAGAAGACCATATTTAAAAGAAGAAAAACTACCACAACAAGAGGACAGAGTCTTAAATTAGAGGGTAAAATGTTTAAAAATAATATCAGGACGTATTACTCTACTGAGAGGGTAGTGGATGCATGGAATAGCCTTCCGGCTGAAGTGGTAGAGGTTAACACAGTAAAGGAGTTTAAGAATGAGTGGGATAGGCATAAGGCTATCCTAACTATAAGATAAGGCCAGGGACTAATGAAAGTATTTAGAAAATTGGGCAGACTAGATGGGCCAAATGGTTCTTATCACCGTCACATTCTATGTTTCTATGGTATTTGGATTGAGCAAAACAATTTTTGCTCTCCTTTTCAGAATACTCCTCTTTTTTATTTTATAACGGTTTTGTTTTTTGTATTTTTTAATTTTTTTTCAGTGAGCACTATTGGTTGCTTTGTATTCCTTTTATGCCACATTTACATCTGTGAGCTCAGAGCCAGATTAAGAGCCCACTCGGCCTGGTGCGGACAATGATGATGGGCCTAATTATAGAAAAGAAATGAGAACTAGTCTCAGAAAAAGAACTAGTACCAGGACGCACGATGTTATCACTATAGATGTTAAAGTCCTATGTGTAGCGAAAATTTAAAAAAGAAAACGTTATAAAATGGCAATAACATAGTAGTGCCACAAAGATACAAAAAAACTAAAATAAACACTTAGTTGTGATAGTGTCACACACAGTGAAGAAAAAAAAAGTGATTAAAAAGGGAACCAATAGCTTCCAGAACGATACATAAGGTAGTGGAGCACTAGATGCAGTATTAGGTAGATTGGAAATAAAGTCATGGAATAATTTGTAACTTACTTATTCACCTTGCTGTTTGATACAAAAACAATGTAGCCAGGTTGAATAGTATAATTTAATAAAATATATTTCCTTATGAATTCTAGGCTATATGCAGTAAACAGTAGCTATAAATTAAATAAATAAGATAGATCATCAACATCATCTTCGCATTCTCCGTAATTTTGATCTATAAGATACTGCTCTCTCCTGATGCTCCTCCTACCTCTCCCAGTGCTCTTTAAGTGTTTCTTTCTCTGACTCTGCCTCTTCTCCCCAACCACTCTCTGCAGGTGTCCCCCAAGGTTCTGTCCTTGGTCCCCTACTGTTCTCTATCTACACTGCCTGCCTTGGTAAACTCAGCTCCTTTGGCTTCCGTTATCATTTCTATGCAGATGACATGCAAATCTACCTGTCCTCTCTCCGCCCATCTTGACTTGTGTCTCTGACTGCCTCTCTTTGACTTCCAAATGGATGGCTGCTCACTTCCTTAAACTCAACCTATCCAAAATAGAACGTCTGGTCTTTCCTCCCTCAAGTGTTACTACTCCCGTGTCTCTCTCCCTCCAAGTCAACGGTGCTACCATCACCTCTACCTTGCAGGCTCGCTGTCTGGGTGTTCTTTTTGACTCCAACCTCTCCTTCACCCCTCATGTCCAATCAATCGTCAAATCCTGTTGCTTCCATCTCAAAAACATAGCGCGCATCTGCCCCTACTTAACCCCGGATGCGGCTAAGGTGCTGGTCCATGCTCTTGTTCTCTCTCACCTGGATTACTGCAATACATCAGTGGTCTTACGTGTTCCCAGATTGCACCGCTGCAATCTATAATGAAAGTGGCGGCAAGACTCATTTTCCTGTCTGCCTGCACCTCTGACACTTTCCCCACTCTGTCAGTCCCTGAATTGGCTTCCAGTTAGATATAGGGCTCAATTTAAAATCCTGGTGCTTGCTTACAAGTCCCTACATAATGCTGCTCCAACCTACCTATCCTCCCTAATACACAAGTATGTCCCGTCGAGGCCCCTACGCTCTGCCAAAGACCTATGTATATCCTCTGTCCGTACTCCCACCTCTAACGCTCACCTCCAAGGCTATTCCAGGGCTGCACCTCTTCTCTAGAACTCCCTTCCCTTCTCTGTAAGAATTTCACCCATTCTCCACTCATTCAAAAAAAAAAAATAATCACTGAAAACTCACTTCTTCAAGAAAGCAGATCAATTAAACTGTTAGCAGGTTTTCATCCCCCACCCTCCATGACTCCTCTCCTGCAACTGTCAAAAATGACCTACTAAGCCCTCAATTAATGCTTTTCTAACAACCTACTTCGTACCCCTACTTTTGCCCTCTGTGTCACTATACCCCACTCCCTCTAGAATGTAAGCTCATGGAGCATGGCCCTCCACCCCTTTGTTCCTGTATGTCCAGTTGTCTGGTTACAATTACATGTATGTTAGTCCACCCATTGTACAGCGCTATGGAATTTGATGGCACTATATAAATAGTAAAATAATAATAATAGCACTTAACCAGTTGTAAGCCCAATTATAAATCCATAAGGACAATAATCATGACTGAAAGCCTCCTAAAGATACAACCTAGTGTAATATAGAATGAATACCGGGGGTAGAGATATATCAGATAGTATTATGTCATAATACTGCTTCAATCTATTGTGTTGCTGCCACAAAGATAGACAGGGGACCAGGAGGGGAATAGGGAGTAATGAAACAAAGCTTAGAAGAATGCACAGTGTAATTGCTTGAAAAGTGCTAGCTAATTAGACTACATCCATCCGTCAACTCCACCGCCCTACTGTTTCATGGCAGTCCCCCACAGCATTTAAACTAGTAGTAAATGAAAAGTTACATTAAAGAAAAATATATTGGAATCCCTGAATAAAATAAAATGTAGCGTCTGCTCGATGTGCCTTTTGGCACTGAAATGCGCCTTTCTCAAGAGCAATGAGGCTGGTCCCAATCTCCCGATCATATAAAGGGGTGGGGCACGCCTCTTAATTATGTCATACAGCCAATCAGCATCGGCGGTAGCAGTTTCCAATTGCCAAGAATGATCTCAGATACAATCTTGTTAGTAAGTTAACCCCTGCTTTGCCAGACATACTGTACTTGCAGTTTTCAGATGGTTAACCCCTACCTAACCTCCTGAATTTGGAAAAACTGAATTTGTGAGCCCTTTGATGTCTGATTATAGAATCTTAGCAACAGAAAACACTAAAACACAAACATACTTAAACAGTCATATCTCCCAATCGTCATGTATCTGGTGGAGGTGATGTTGGAGGGAAAATCACAGGATATAGCTTTTAGAAAACACATACTCTATGCTAATGTCTTGCTTTAATCTTTCAAGTAAAACCATACCACTAACAGCAGTGTCCGGTGACCAAGGTTTTGGTGGGTGGGGTAAAAGATCAGGGCCATTGACGCAAATCACTTAACCAGAACCGCCCTAAGGGGCAAATATGCCTAAAAATATCTGCCCTAGGAATTAGGTCAGCTTGGTGTGAATGTATGTCAGGCTGCTTGCCAATCATGCAGACTGGCCAACTAATGGTATACTATGCAGACAGCACCCTGAGACTGTCCTCTACCACTCACTTGTCCACTCCTCTTCTTACCAGCAGGCAGAAGCTCCGGTTACACAGTCTGGGACAGAGAAAAGGTGTATATAGTGAGTGTAGAAGAAAGGCCACAGAGTTCGATAGACTGAAACAGCAAGAACATTTGTATAGTGCGTAAAGTCTTATAGTGCGTAAAGTCTTATCTTAACTAATTTCCTTGTCAGCCAGTCCACACAAGTTTTATTTACCCACATCCACATGTAAAGAGTAGTAATTTTTTAAAAATATATATTTTTAGCAATGGGCCTATTCTATGGGCATGTGCCTGGAGCTGAGCTCCATCAGCCCCTATGTTAATCCAGCCCTGGGTAAGCTACTACCCATGTCAGGACCCTCATACAGTGCATCTGGATCCTGACACACTCCCTGGAAAATTGTTACTTCACCAGTATATCCACAGGTGGGGATTATACTGCCCAAGCACTACTATTTGGAGCTAATCAGAAGCTCCAAAAACTGTAAGTGCATTTCTACATTTTCTTCACCAAGTATGTGTACCTACTACACTATATTGTGTCTCCTGCTCTTTTACATGAACTGAGCATCATCTGGATCAGAAAACACTCACAAAGTGTTGTGACCCTCTTTCTTCATATTTTATATAATCGGTGTACCTGCCTGACATCCCAGGCAGTGCCCCTGCAACCAATCCAAGTCACGTGAATGCGCTGTCAACACAATCACGTGACTAGGCTCATCTGGATTGGCTGCAGGTGCCTGCCTGAGTTGTCAGGCAAGTCCATTAATCGTGATTGACACTGTGGGTAGGTATTTGGGCTGGAGGGAAGGCCAGATAGTTAGGGCGAGCTATGTCACCCTAACGTCATTAAAGCCCTCCTTTTGTAGGGCAGTATAGCGGGAAGGGCAGGATAACCAGGAAGGGGTTAATATTTTGGATACGATTCTTAAATGATTTTGGATAAACTTAAAATTTCATATTCTGAAAAATACTTTAAGATTTGAATAGTTTGATAATATATTTATAGATTTTTTTATTAATATATAATATGTTTATATTTTGAAAACATTTTTTGGAAAGTTTTCCAAAAAAATATTTGGCCTATATATATATGTCTATAACAATAGTTATTTTTTATTTAATATGATTCATCTTATTGTTTCAGAGACTTGCATATAGTATTACCCCTGAGAATGAGCATCATCTTGTTGCTCAAGGAGACATCAGACAATTTAAGGTTGGTTTTTAATTTTTTTATTTTAATTTCATAAAGTAGTTTTGTTAGTTCTTTTATGGTAGTTAACGTGAGATATAAAAAATTCCACTGAAAATAACAGAAGCATGCCGTTAATCTAATAAACTGAAAATTTAATGAATATAGAGATTAAACTATTGTTGCAATGGCATTTTAAATGTAAAGTAAATCCGTTGGTCGAAGAGTCTCATTTTGTTTGGTAATTTAGGTCAGAAGCAATTTTGTAATTTTTGCTATTCTGCCATAATATATTACACCTACTCATACTATACACTATGGTTAACCCCTTAAGGAAGAGGAAATTGTACAAATTTACATAACAAAATGTAAACAAACCCTTGAATTTGAGATATGTTGTTCAACTACAATTTCTCTTTCATATTAAGTGTACCCACAATTATTGTTTATCACTTTATTCAGGGGAAGGAGGCTTTCATTGCACATCAAATATTTATACATTGAACATAATTTAATATGAATAAAACCTAAAAAAGTTTGCGAAATTAAGTTATTTTCTTATTTCTGCGTGATATTTTAACTTTGAATGTCATAATACTAGCTTTTGCACTAATAAAATAGGCTATAAGTAATATATAAAGTCCAAAAAGCCTTGCACTCCAACAATATACAAAACGTTTTTTACCCGGTTCTTGGCCATACTTTTCCTACAGCTCCAAAATCAGCCAGCATTCTTAGGCAATTTCTTCCAAAAATCTTCTTCATGAATAATTCAATGAAAGTATTTACATGGTGAAGTCACTATTTTAGTCCTTAAGCTGGACTTTCATTAAGACATGTACATGTGTACATATTATATATATATACATATATTACATTTTTGTTTTATAAAGAAATGGGATAAAAGGTGTGGTGGGGGAAAAAGTGTAGAAGAAAAGCCCTTCTACCTGAAGTGATTAGTTAATACATTGCTAAAAACAAATACACACACCAGTCAAGCCATAAGACTTGCTTTTCCCACAGACATCTCAGTTTAACAGTGCTCTCCCTACTGCAAGGGATTCTGGGTAGGCATATGCAAACAGGCTCAACAAAAGAACCACATTTTTGCCTCATAATTCCACTTTATACATGGATTCCTTGGAGTATGTGTCTGCTGTATACAACAGCTTTAAGACACAACTCAGGAAGAGGAGCAAAGCTGTCTCCTCCTCTGTGTGGTGGTGGTACCCTATTAATGCCAATGAATTTTAGTGTTGCTAAAGTGTCCCATCTGTAGAAAGTGTTTTGCCACCGGTGTTTTGGTATGTCCATCTCGGTAGGCAGTATTAATTGGGGAACCTCTCATGCGGTTAATTCCATCTTCCCTATGTAGTGAAGCCCGCAACTGTATACTTAGTTTCCAGTTCAGACTATCATGGTGGAGGGACACGAATAGGCTAAGTAAGTAAACAAAATCAATCAATTAATTGTTTGTATTACATATAAGCTGTGTTTTGATTGTGTAATTTGTCTTGAGAAAGGATCAAAATCAGGTCCGAAATGTTGATGCTACACAGATAAACTATTTATTTCAACTAATTAAGACCTACGAGTGCACACTTCCTTGTATAAATACTTTGAGAGATAGATTATATATATATATATATATATATATATATATATATATATATATATGCTTGGCCTGGAGTTGTGGGAGGGGCTTGGTTCACCTTTAAAAGGGCTGCCAATCCACTCCCACCTTACCGTTGCTGGTCTGGCGAGTCTGAAATGTTTACTTCCGGTTCAGACCGCCATCTTGGATTGTCCTTACCTGTTCCCTCGTGGTCTCCTGGTCCGGACTTCCCTGGCTCTCCTTACCGTTGCCGGCGTCCGCACAGCTCGCTCGTTACCTCTTCTTCACGAAAACCGTAAGTCAGGCTCGCCGTAAAGCAACTGCTGCAATTTCCCTGCTTTACACGGCGGAGCCCCGTTCGGTTTCAAATCTACATTCGGTTCGTTTTATTGTATCACTATTGCATTCATCTTAAATGCTTCACTCCGCTATTCGCGTGTTCAACGTTCAAACTAACGAATGATATTATTCGGTTAATTATGCTTAAACCTCAATCGGTTGGTTTCGAATGTAAATTATGGTGCATCTATTTGGTTGTTACTACACTCTATATAGTTCTGTCTGCAACTACACTAACTCATGTATTAAACACGAATTCAGCCAGTACTCCATGGGGATTTCGCCCCTACAGGTTACAAACGTTATTGCAGTAAATCTATTTATTAAATAGGAATGATTTAAACAAAGTTGATGGGTCCTGATTTCCTGATTTTTGTTTTCCCCACAGAGTCATCCCAGTGGTTCGTACTGGGAATTGTGAATTCTGTCACTGGTATCAATTTTCTTATAGGTTGGTTGATGTTTAAATTATGTTTTTATGAAGTCCAATAATACACATTACATTAGTTAAGCATGTATTTTACTCTTTTAGGTTGTTTGCCTTCAAGCGGTAGCTTTTACAAGCACGAAAACCGTTGTCAATTTTGTTAAATCTACCCTCTGCAGTGCCGGGTAGGTTCCTTATTTTTAGGGCCCACGATCTGGCCATAACACTACGTTTAATCACACGTATGTGAAGGATAGCATAAAATCTAGCCTAATAAAAGTTAGTGAGGCAAACATAGAGTCCGTTTGGGCTACGTTAGAATTTGGTAATCACACAGTAACTCGTGTAGGTGTGATTTATAGGCCCCCTGGACAAATTGAAGAGTTAGATAATCTACTAGTTGAGGAAATAGCTAAAATGACAATGAAGGGGGAAGTTATCATCATGGGTGACTTTAATCTTCCTGATGTAAATTGGAAAACAAAATTAGCTACTTGTGCCAGGAGCACACATATTCTAAACTCCCTACTGGGATTGTCTCTAAAACAAGTTGTTGAGGAGCCAACTCGTAAAGAGGCCATACTAGATTTAGTGTTAACAAATGGAGATTTGGTATCAGATGTTACTGTAGGTGAAAGTTTAGGATCCAGTGATCATCAGTCAGTATGGTTTAATATAAGAACAGTGACTGAGTCACACCACACAAAAACAAAAGTTTTAGACTTTAGAAAAACAGACTTTTCTAAAATTAGAATATGGGTAGAGGAGTCATTATCAGACTGGAGCAATTTAAATGGAGTCCAAGAAAAATGGGATTATTTAAAAGTTGCACTATTGAAGGCAACAGAAAATTGCATTAGGCTTGTCAGTAAAAGCAAAAAATTCAAGAAACCACTGTGGTACTCCGCAGATGTGGCCAAAATAGTTAAAAACAAAAAGTTAGCATTTAGGAATTATAAAAAAACCCAGAGTGAGGAAGACAAAATGATCTATAAGATTAGGCAGAAAGAGGCTAAGCAAGTTATAAGAGCTTCCAAATCACACACAGAAGAGAAAATAGCACAGTCAGTAAAAAAGGGGGATAAAACATTTTTTAGATACATAAATGAGAAAAGAAAAGTAAAACAAGGATTAGTTAGATTAAAACAAAAGAAGGAAGGTATGTAGAAGAGGATAAAGGTCTAGCTGACTGCCTCAATGAATATTTTTGTTCTGTATTTACAGATGAAAATGAAGGAAAGGGACCTCAGTTAAGAAAAAGGATAAATGAGTCATTTATTACACGTGAGTTTACAGAGGAAGAGGTTCTATTTCAACTGTCAAAAGTAAAGACAAATAAGTCAATGGGACCTGATGGAATACACCCAAAGCTATTAAAAGAGCTTAGTGGGGTACTAGCAAAACCATTAACAGATTTATTTAATCAATCATTGTTAACAGGAGTAGTCCCAGAAGATTGGAAGTTAGCGAATGTTGTGCCCATTTACAAGAAAGGTAATAGGGAGGAGTCGGGCAACTATAGGCCAGTAAGCCTTACTTCAGTAGTGGGGAAAGTGATGGAAACCATGTTAAAGGATAGGATTGATGAACATCTAAAAACACATGGATTTCAAGATCAGAGACAACATGGGTTTACTTCAGGGAGATCATGCCAAACTAATCTTATTGATTTTTTGATTGGGTAACTAAAATTATAGATCAGGGTGGTGCAGTAGACATTGCTTACCTAGATTTCAGTTAGGCTTTTGACACTGTTGCACATAGAAGGCTTATCAATAAACTGCAATCTTTAAGTTTGGATTCCAATATTGTTGAATGGGTAAGGCAGTGGCTGAGTGACAGGCAACAGAGGGTTGTAGTTAATGGAATATATTCGAAGCTTGGACTTGTCACCAGTGGGGTACCTCAGGGATCTGTACTTGGACCCATTCTCTTTAATATTTTTATTAGTGATATTGCAGAAGGTCTTGATGGTAAGGTATGTCTTTTTGCTGATGATACTAAGATATGTAACAGGGTTGATGTTCCAGGAGGGATAAGCCAAATGACAAATGATTTAGGTAAACTAGAAAAATGGTCAGAATTGTGGCAACTGACATTTAATGTGGATAAGTGCAAGATAATGCATCTTGGACGTAAAAACCCAAGGGCAGAGTACAGAATATTTGATAGAGTTCTAACCTCAACATATGAGGAAGGGATTTAGGGGTGATTATTTCTGATGACTTAAAGGTAGGCAGACAATGTAATAGAGCAGCAGGAAATGCTAGCAGAATGCTTGGTTGTATAGGGAGAGGTATTAGCAGTAGAAAGAGGGAAGTGCTCATGCCATTGTACAGAACACTGGTGAGACCTCACTTGGAGTATTGTACACAGTACTGGAGACCGTATCTTCAGAAGGATATTGATACCTTAGAGAGGGTTCAGAGAAGGGCTACTAAACTGGTTCATGGATTGCGGGATAAAACTTACCAGGAAAGGTTAAAGGATCTTAACATGTATAGCTTGGAGGAAAGACGAGACAGGGGGGATATGATAGAAACATTTAAATATATAAAGGGAATCAACACAGTAAAGGAGGAGACTATATTTAAAAGAAGAAAAACTACCACAACAAGAGGACATAGTCTTAAATTAGAGGGACAAAGGTTTAAAAATAATATCAGGAAGTATTACTTTACTGAGAGGGTAGTGGATGCATGGAATAGCCTTCCAGCTGAAGTGGTAGAGGTTAACACAGTAAAGGAGTTTAAGCATGCGTGGGATAGGCATAAGGCTATCCTAACTATAAGATAAGGCTAGGGACTAATGAAAGTATTTAGAAAATTGGGCAGACTAGATGGGCCGAATGGTTCTTATCTGCAGTCACATTCTATGTTTCTACGTTCATATATCAAATCTCATTTCCAACAGGTAATCATCTCGAGACTCTTACAGTCACTGGTTACTTCTACCTCGACAGCGCAACCTGACTCACATATCAGGTACTACGCCAGATCCCAATTTTCTCCTCTACCATGTTCTGAGGGATACTGGTCCTAGATTATATGACCCAACTAGGTAAAAGTTTCTGGTCTTAAACCATAGGCTAGTGGTCCCGCGAGACCAACACCCCTCTCCTCATACTCGGAGGAATACGCCCCTCGGGCCAAATCATAGCTAGCCTTCTCGCATAGAGAGGGCCTCACCTGTCACTCCCAATCTATCGTATGCTTTAACTACCACCGAGAGGCCAACACCCAGTCACAACGTTCGGTGGCCTCATATGGTCCCCTCGGGCCCATGCATAGGTAGCGCCTCTCAAGCCGCTTGGCAATTAGTAGGGACTCATCTGTCACCATCAATAAGTATAATTGTTTCGCCGCTTGGCATCAAGCTAGCCTTACCAGTACCCACCCAAATCAAACATTACAGAGTGATTGATTAAAGCTTACTTATATTTTTCAGTTATGTCTAATATTCCTGATATCCCTGAGGAACTCTCGCTACCCTGCACTCCCTGCTAGGCCTGGTACCCCTGTTCCTGGAACAGACGTTGCTAGTCCTGCTTCTCTCAGATCATGGACCATCCCACGTCTCACGGCAGAACTTACAAGACGCTGCATCCCTTTCCCAGCTACTGCTAGGAAAGCAGAGTTGTTCAGACTTTTGAATACGGTCACTGACAACTCTGATGCAGGGGAAGGCCCTAGTGGCACACAATTGCCAACATTTCACACCATGATGACTTCGCTCATGTCATCCATCAGCACAATTAATGACAGGCTGGATAAATTGGAAACAAGTGGTACTAAACAGACTGCTACGAACCCAATTGCTGCCAATCACCCTCTGACTGACATGACTGGTAATTCTTTGGAATCAGGGTCTCTTAGCGAAGATATTACTCCTTCACACATGGTCCCATCTCACCTTAAAAAGGACATTCTGGAAGGCAAGGATGCTTATAACCTCCCAGGATGTCCTAGAGCATAGGACATTTGCATATGGGGATATATCAGTTATACTAAGGGCAAGAGACCCGAGACTAAACAAACTGTTAATCCCTGAATTTGTACTGGGTTTTGGGATTTATAGGGAAGTGTACTGCTCAGTATACCCAGGGAAAAGAGCAGAGCTGGATGTATACATGCACAAGATGGTGGACCTGGGGCACAAATACGGTGGTACCGCTTTTTACGATTACCACCGTTCCTTTTCTGCAAAGGTGGCTGCAGCTCTGGCTCAGTTCAATTTAAGCATTAATTGGAGCAAATTGGACACGGAGTTATTCTGCAGGCATTTTGCAGGCCTCAGGCCTCCAGCGTGTGCAGTATGCGCATCTACAGCACATCACACAAATCTCTGCCCAAACACAGCTGAGATTGAACAGAACCAATCTACCCTTAACTTTCCTAAAGCTACCAAGGTATTAAAAAAGACAAGCTGTGGAGAGACATTGTATTCCTGGGTAAATCTCAGATATGCAATAACGTCAATGTGGGCAATTGTGGTTTCAGTTCCTGTAGACTGATGCATGTATGTTCATACTGTTTTAGAGCCCATGCCAAAACTAAGCGCCCAAATAAAGCATTCCCAAAACCGTATCAAACGTCACTTTATTGACATCACTTTTACAGCCACATCCTTCACGGAATATATTATTTTGGGCATGACTGAGGGATTTCACACCGGGTTGGTCCATTTACCCTCCGGTACACTGGAATGCGACAACCTACAGTCCACATTAGTCGATCCACAGTTGGTTAATACTCTTATCGCAACTGAGTTGGAAAAAGGGTTTCTGTTGGAACCATTCTTTTCCCCACCATTCACGTCTTTGAGAACCAACCCTATAGGGGTAGTCACAGGGAAAACCCACTCAAACCCAGACTGATAATTGATTTATCAGCACCACACTCCTCCACTATCCCCAGCCTAAACTCTCTAATACCTTCTGAAGAATTTTCACTACACTACGCCACTATCGACCATGCCATAGGGGCCATTCTACAAGCAGGTACGGAAGCATGGCTGAGTAAAACAGACGTGGTAAATGCCTTTAAGCTACTACCCATACATCCTTCCCTGTGGCATCTACATGGTATTAAATGGCAAGGGAGGTATTATTTTTTCACACGTCTAACTTTTGGCTCCAAAAGCAGTCCACGTATTTTTGACACGTTTGCAGAGGCTCTATGTTGGCTCTTACTAAATGTGTGCAAGTGCCCTTCGGTTATCCACTATCTGGACGATTTCCTCTTGATTGAGAATAACACTCTTCCACCCAGTAGTTTGAATCACTTGTTGGCACTGTTTGAATCTCTTAACATTCCTGTCTCTCCTCACAAAACTTTGGGTCCAGATACCTACATGCAATTTTTGGGCATACAACTAGACATGATAAACATGCAGGCCAGTCTACCTCAGGACAATATTGAGCGTACCCTGGCAAGTATTGAACATTACCTGCTACAAGGTCATTGCAATCGGAAAGAACTCCAATCACTACTTGGATTGCTCAATTTTGCCATGAGGATCATACCCCAAGGTAGATCTTTTATATCCCACCTGTTATCCTTGTTTCCACTGTTTTCTTCGGACACTTCACATATCACTTTAGATGTACACGCAACTTCTGATTTACGCATGTGGCGGGTCTTTCTCACCTCTTGGAACGGGCGAACCATGTTTATACCACCTCCCTCCGAGACATCACCTACATTATGGACAGATGCCGCAGCTAACACAGGCTTTGCCGTCATTTGGGGTGACCAATGGCTTTGGGGCCTTTGGCCGACCGAAGTCGAATCAGTACCCAAATTTTCTGACACCTCGGCTTTATTTGAGTTGTACCCAATCGTGGCGGCAGCCATTGCGTGGGGACCATATTGGTCTGGCCACACGGTCAGGTGCTACTCGGATAACCTGGCTACATGCCACATTGTCAATAAAGGCCGTACGGCATCACTGGTCATTATGAGACTGCTAAGGCGTCTCACATGGGTAGCAGCCATTTGTCAATTCTTTATAACATGCATACACATCCCGGGGTACACAAACACAGCTGCTGATCACTTGTCTCGGTTTTGTTTCCAGGCATTCCTCTCGTCACTACCAAACGCTTCCAGACGAGCGACACCTGCACCTCTATTCCAGGACATGATCATGGATTAAAGGCCTTTTTAAATCACGCACGTCACATTTCTCATATAGCACTCTCAGTAAACACTAGGGACACTTATGATAGGGCCTTTCACGTATTCAAAAAATTTATCACCGAGTTTCACATTTACGACATGTTTGCATTAGAGACGATTTGGGGGTTTACCTCTTTTTGCCACATTAACCTTAAACTATCCTTTAATACTATTAAACTGTACCTTACCAACATCCAACACCATATGCTTATCCAACAACTTAACAGTACGGCTTTTCTAACCTCATACCAAATTAAAACATTACTTAAAGGCATTAAAAAATTATATACACATGTTCCCTTACAAAGACTACCTATAGACAACATCTTCCACTCTCTATCCAACCTATTAGATTCATCTCCTTTCGAATCCATGACAAATAGCACTAATCAAAACAGCACTATATCTTGCTTTTTACGGGTTCCTCCGGCCTAGCGAATTCACAACCACAACAATCACCGCACCTGACTACCTTAGAACCAATGAGCTACATAAACATACCGACCATTATATTCTCTCTCTCTAAGACAATCCAAAACCAGCACCGACGGACACATTATTCAAATACCACTGTACCCTACTCACAATATATGGTACCCAGTTAAAGTGTTAGACACTTATTCACTGTCAGTCCAAAAACAACCTCAACAGCCTTTGTTTGAACTGCATGGACACACTCTGACCACATCTAAATTCATGTTGTACATAAGACTTCTGTTGACCAGGCTCGGACTAAACCCCAATTAATTTTCAGGTCACTCTTTCCATATAGGAGCAGCATCTTCCGCATCCGCTAACCACGTCCCCGCTCATATTATTAAGGCCATGGGGCGCTGGAAATCCTCCTCCTACACACTCTACATACCCAATCCTGTTAAAGAATTAAGACAAGCTTTTTGTGACTTATCTCAATAAATGAAGTTGGTTCACGAATTATGTTGTTTTCTGGTTATTTCCTTTTGCCCACTTTTATTATAGGCCTACTGCTTTGTCGGTTCTAGCACACCACAACCGACTGGTGCATACTCATGGATGTTATGATTGTATTATGCTAAGATTTCTATGTTCGGCCATATTGCCCCAACTACAAATTT
Organism: Pelobates cultripes; assembly: GCA_933207985.1. Taxonomy (NCBI): domain Eukaryota; kingdom Metazoa; phylum Chordata; class Amphibia; order Anura; family Pelobatidae; genus Pelobates; species Pelobates cultripes. Next base: position 51,679,167 of record OW240923.1, read on the forward strand.
GAAGGCTTGGCCTGGAGTTGTGGGAGGGGCTTGGTTCACCTTTAAAAGGGCTGCCAATCCACTCCCACCTTACCGTTGCTGGTCTGGCGAGTCACCCCTCCCACCGCTCCCTCTATTTATAAACACCCTATAAGGTGGGCCCACTTTTATTACAGGCCTACTGCTTTGTCGGTTCCGGAACACCACAACCGACTGGTGCATACTCATGGATGTTATGATTGTATTATGCTAAGATTTCTCTGTTCGGCCATATTGCCCCGACTACAAAATATATATATATATTATATATATATATATATATATATATATATACACACACATACATACATTATATATATATATATACACACACACACACACACACACACACTTTGATATCATCGTTGAAAGTGCTAATGCTTTAAAACACTCGTATCTGTTGTGACGAGACCAATCTCGCCACATTGCATTGGAGAAGCCTGGTTGCTCGCCTGCTGCCTTTGGACTATGGCCCCTTTTAAAAGACTTTATTTTTCCATGCAGAAAAGCTGTATTCGTGCTTTTCTGCCGGTTGTTCGGTAGTTTCAATCTACCGAACAACCGTACGAATGACTGGACCACCTGGGAGCTGGAGTGTGCCGGCAATTAACCTCCCTGAAGCTGCGGTTAACCGCAGCTTAATTGATGAACGCTGGGTGGCCGCCGTTCGTATCCCGAACACGAGGTCGCGGCCATTTTAAACATACGAATGAACAGCGGTGTTCGCCTCTATTTTCATGGAACTAAAATCGGACACAGTTTTGCGCGAACACCGCTGAAGCCGCCGACCTCCCTTCTTGTTCGGTGAAAGCACACGAATGACCCGGTGTTCGGTATTTTTGTGTGAGTGTCTATACCCCAGATAGGAATCCCATGGAGCCCATTCGTATGAAACTGACTGTAAAGACTTTGGCTCCATGGCGATTGAACTGTATTCGTGTAGTCTGAGTGCCATTCACCTAATAATGTGCACTCAGACCTGAGCTATCTGGGGATGTGTTACATGCCTGTGTTTAATGTAGTAAATGTTACTTTGTGCATTTTAAAGTGTTATGCTGGTTTTGTGTTCCCACGTGTGTAATGGAGTTTTGCCTTTGTCTTGGGAGATAATTGAGTTACTTCCCAATTATCTCCCAGGGCAGAGGGGAGGAAGCCAGGATGCATTGTGGGAATATACTGTGACTGTGTGTCCTATTTGTCTACTTGTCTGTCCCTTGTCACAGTCTCCCATTTGGTCCCCTAGGGGTGTGTCCACCAGGTGGGAGACCTGCATAAAAGCTGGGCAGGTAGCCCTCATTAAACAGACCACTGCTTGACCCTCAACACGGAGCCTTGTCTCGTCTTTGGGGGGATTTACTGTATGCTGCTAAGGACTGATTGCCAGGAGTGTAAGCCGCTTGGAAGCTTTTCCTGTTCGCCTGCTAGCAGCTATTCGTATGGTTCCTGTTCGTTTATTTGAAGTGCTACCTTATTCCCTTGTATGCCGTTCGGGAGTTTGGAGCATTCACTTATGGGCGGTTCGTGAGTTTTGGTGATTATTCAGTAGCTGTGCCTGTCTCTGAAAAGGGGATTATCGTCTAAGCGGTTTTTTCCCCTTTTGTGCAAAACGGTCCGTTACATCTGTGTTCAGCAAACTCTCACGAGTACAACAGTATCTATCATGTACAGGTTTTATGGTGTTTTGCAAAATTACAGGGTTAAGTATAAGTCTTGCAAATTAAATTATCTGGACTTTCTGCCTGGGTTGTCATGCAGGTCCCTAAATATATATTGAATAAAATCACTTAATTTAAAAATACCTAAATATACAGATAGGATATATATATATATATATAAATAAAAACATTTTATTTATGTACTGTCAACTTTTCAGAACTATCCCTTGCCTTTTCTCAAGACAATGTACATTATAAAAACAAACATTTATATAGCACAAATAATTAAACAATTAGAAAACAAAAATGGGGCTACAGATGTAGGGCAAACCTACACTGTTGCCACAAAGTAGGTTACGGAGGTAATGAAGGGCATGAACCTCAGAAACACTAATATAACAGAATAAGAAGTGGAGTAAGGGATCCACCTAAAATTAGATGGGACCCACTCCACTAAGATAGCCTCCATAAGTTAAAATATATAATTTAGTGGTATTAACCTTTATTAAAGAGCTGAGTACAAAAACAAATAATACATACAAAAAAAAAAGCTGGGGGGGAGGGGGAGAGATTTCATATGCATGTCTTGTGGAACAAAAACCAAGTGTTTGTTTATCTGAGTATCTGCACCTGTCCAAAATTGTTTAAGATAGAAAGTGTGCACGCTCTGAAGTAAAATCACACTGAGACAAGTTTCAGGTTGATGAAAAACTTTAGTATGTTTAATCGGGGGGGGCGGCAAGCCCCTTATAAAAGGTAGAAATACATCATATGCAAAACATGAGACAACATGGAAAGTACATTTCTAATTGGTAAATGCTAAGTGTCTTACTACTGTACCTCCCCCAGGGTGTGACGTCATCAGCATTCTGGGTGCAGCTCTCTAGAAGGAGATGTCATCTTAATACATGACATTCTTTAGTCGATGGAAGGGGTGCTCTAGCAGCCTGTGGCAGAACCAACCTTGCCACTGTGCACTGGAGAAGCCAGGTTGCTCGCCTGCTCCCTTTAGACTATGGCCTGGCAGTTCAAACCTTTTATTTTCCCTGGGTGTTCGGTAGATTCAATCTACTGAACAAAGTACCGATTGATGGACCACCAGAGGCTGCGGTTAACTGCGGCTTGATTGACGAACGCTGGGTGACCTTTGTTCGTTTGCCGAACACGTGGCAGTGGCCATTTTAGCTCCCGAACGGCCAGCGGTGTTCAGCACCCAAACTATGGAACTGAAAATGGACACTTATTGGCGCGAACACCACTGAGCCGCCAGCCTCCTTACCTCTACATTCGGTAGTGGAACCGAATGACTGTTTATTTGGTAGTTTAACCGGATGAACAGCATCACCTCAGATAGCTAAGCCATGGAGCCCATTCGTGTAACGAAAGACTATGGGAAAGACTTTGGCTCCATGGCAATTGAACTGTATGTATGATCTGAGCACCATTCGGTAATAATGTGCGCTCAGATCTAAGCTATCTGGGGATATGTTGAATGTATGTGTTTTGTTAATTCTTTGTAACAGTGGGTATTTTTCTGTCTTTTTGTTAACATGTGCTCAATGGAGTTTTGCCTCTGTCCTGGGAGATAATTGGATTACTTCCCAATTATCTCCAGGATAGAGAGGAGGGATTGTAATGCATTGTGGGTGTGTTTAAAGGTGTATGTCTGTGACTGGCTAAGGGCCAATATGGTTCCCAGTCTTCCATGTGGTCCCCTAGGGGAGTGTCCACCAGGTGGGAGACCTACATAAAAGCCAGGCAGGTAGCCCCATTAAATCAGATTCAGCTAGACCCTCAAAACGAAGGGTCGTCTCGTTATTGGGGGAATTGGATTGTATGCCGATTGCCAGGAGTGTAAGCTGATGATATGCTTTTCCTGTTCGGCTGTTTCCAGTGTTCGTGTGTTTCCTGTTCGGGAGTTGGAGGATTCGTGTGTTTGCAGTTCGGGAGATTGGTGCTTGCAGTAACTGCCTGTACATCTGAAAGGGGGAATATCGCCTAAATTGTTTTTAACCTTGTGTGCAAAACAGTCTGTTACACAGCCATTTTGAGCAGTTAATGAACACAGGATGGGAGGGGGTGCTCTAGCAGCCATTTTAAGGAAATATACATTTTACTAACATCAATTTCCATCCATAACAGTCCCCCCTTAAAATGACTATTTACTAAAAACAGTCTCTAGCAGCTATTTCTGTCCCTAAAAGCTGTCCCTAATAGTCTGCAGCTCATCTGTCCAACAGGTCCCGAACTCTTTTTGTGCTGCGCATAAGACGAGCAGTGGCTTGTCCACCACCCCCCTCGCTACAGACTTAGCCCTTATGGACAGACGCTATCCCTACAATCCCTAAAATACTGTATCTTTGGCGGGGAAGAACTGCAACAGGGCATAGAGTTTATTATAATCCTCCTCATCTATTTCTTGATGAATGAAAGTAGGTGTGGCCTGATCTGCGGTTTTCTGTATACATGTCTTAACACAGGGGAGAACACAACAGACAATGAGAGCAAGAATGATCAAAATTACCAGGACATCCACCCGAACCATCTTTCCCCATGGAGCAGTAACCCCAGAGTTCCTTTTCAATTCTTCTGAAAGACTCTATAATTTCTCTATTGCCAGGGTTACCTTGCCATTAGGGCCAGAGTTGTCTGGAATGTAGGTGCAACATGTAATGGTGTCAGGGAGTATTTTACATACCCTCTCTTTCCACGCTAGGATCAAGTCTAGGGCCATTCTGTTCTGGAAAGTCATCTGAGATGTGGCCTGAAGTTGCTTGCTCAGCCAACCCCTGGAGGGCATCTCTTGTATAATTTACAAACCATTGTTGATTATATATTATATATATATATTTTTTTTTTTTTTTTAATCCAATTCAAATTCTTATTGGCTGTGATGATAGGGAGGATGGATTCAAACCCTGCTGCAACTTCATCTCTTGCCTTGAATTCATTAGGCACTCCAATGGCATATATATCTAATATATCTATTGAAACTGCCCTTTACAGGAGTGCCTCTTCTGGTCCTGATGTGTGAGTGTGACTTGTCACGTGCAACTTGTTGGCTGTCAGATATAATGTGTATAGGCATAATAACTTTAGCAAGGGTTCATTTACTTATTCTTTATCGTATAAGTCCTGCCCCATGCTACCTCAGTAAAGGTGGACTCAGATCATTTATTCAATATTATTATCACCACAAACTCAGGATGAGCAGATTATCCTGAAGAAGCTTCGACCGTGCGTTGGCACCTCAGCTTCCGGACGTGAGGGCTGCAGGGTAAGGAGTACTTCTGATCCTTCTTAGCTTCACAAGGTCTCCTTTTGGGGTCCTCGGCTTTCCATCGATGGCAGGTGGTCAGGCATTATTATGGCCATCCAAACACCTACTTGTTAATATTTTCTCCACCAAGTATCTTTATTTTCTTAACATGCGTTCTCTCCTCCTGTTGGTGATTGGGTAGGCCTCTGGCCATCTTGAGAACATATCTACTATAACTAGTGCATATTCGAACTGGCCACTCTTTGGCATTTAAGTGTGGTCAACTTGGATTCTTTGGAAGGGCTAGTGAGGTTTGGCTAGATGCTTTGGGGGGAGCTTTTTCCATTCTGCCTAGGTTGCACTTGGCACAGATGGTGCAGGATCTGCAGTAGCTGTTGGTCAGAGAGCTAATTCCTGGTGCTTCATAGGGTCTTAGACAAGTGTGCTGCTCCATGGGCCCACTGGACCACTGCTGAGTACATGCTCTTGGGTAAACAGAACTTGAGATTGTTGGAGTACAGTCTGTCTTTAAGGGTTGCCCCTTTCGGTTTCCAGCTTTGTATTTCTTCAGGATCAGCAGCTGCTTGTTGTTCCTTCAGGGGCTTGAGGTCTGTGGGTTTCTTCAGTGGACAATCTTCTGTTCACTTCCCTTGGCCCACGTGCAGTTTGTTTTGCAGCTTGGTCAGCTAGATCGTTGCCTTTAGGATCACGGAACAAGTCTGTTATGGTGAGTCACACCTCTACCAGCTGGAACATGTCTTCTTAGTGGGGTTTGGGTCCTGGAGTATTTCTGAACCACAAAGTGCAGTGAGGGAAAGGTTGAGTGTCACGTGTGACAGAGTGTTTGCACACCTCCATGCGAATAATGGAGTCAGGGTCTATGTCAAGGCTGTACCAGTGGTGGGGAATTCCATCCCTGTGAAGTGGTAGAAGAGTGTCCAGTTTGAGGGTGTAGCACCTCTGCCGGGTTGGAGGGAGTAGCACCTCTGCAGGGATACGTTGTCTGGCAGCAGAAGAGAGCATTGTAAGCGGAGGTGGCGGGCAGCTGAGAGATGTTTGGGCTGGACTTGGCTGAGGATGGCAGCAATGTCATGTGGTGCAAGAATGGTGAGTTTATGTCCAAGGATCAAGTCACTTCTCTTGTCAAAGAGGGCCTGTGCTGCGAAGACTGCTCGAACACAGGAGGGGCCCCCTCTTGTCACGGGGTCTAGTTGGCATGAGTAGTAGCCAATGGGGCGGGATTCATGAGTCTGTGTGAGGAATCCAGAGGCATGACCTTGTCTTTCAGACATGAATATTAGCAGTAGAAAGAGGGAAGTACTCATGCCATTGTACAGAACACTGGTGAGACCTCACTTGGAGTATTGTACACAGTACTGGAGACCGTATCTTCAGAAGGATATTGATACCTTAGAGAGGGTTCAGAGAAGGGCTACTAAACTGGTTCATGGATTGCGGGATAAAACTTACCAGGAAAGGTTAAAGGATCTTAACATGTATAGCTTGGAGGAAAGACGAGACAGGGGGGATATGATAGAAACATTTAAATATATAAAGGGAATCAACACAGTAAAGGAGGAGACTATATTTAAAAGAAGAAAAACTACCACAACAAGAGGACATAGTCTTAAATTAGAGGGACAAAGGTTTAAAAATAATATCAGGAAGTATTACTTTACTGAGAGGGTAGTGGATGCATGGAATAGCCTTCCAGCTGAAGTGGTAGAGGTTAACACAGTAAAGGAGTTTAAGCATGCGTGGGATAGGCATAAGGCTATCCTAACTATAAGATAAGACTAATGAAAGTAACTATAAGATAAGACTAATGAAAGTATTTAGAAAATTGGGCAGACTAGATGGGCCGAATGGTTCTTATCTGCCGTCACATTCTATGTAACAACTTGATAATCTGGTAGGCCCAGAGCTGGGGCAGTGGAAATGGCACATTGTAAGGCAAGGAAGCTACATCTTGCCTCAGGGGACAGAGAAAATGGTTCAGTCTTTAGGGCATCAGAGTGGTTACATGAGGATGGGGGCCTCTGGTATCCAGGTTCTGCAGTAAGAGATTAGGCTCAGAAAGGTATTGAGGTGCTTGGGAGCTGTGGGAGGATAAATAGCGGAGATTCCTCTCACCTGGTCCTGGGTGAGGTGATGGGTGCCAAGGGACAGAGACCCAAGAAGACCACTAGAGGGCGGCACCATTGTAGCATCTTCTTGCAGGCCTTACATCCTTGTTCAGCAAGGTAGTAGAGTGAGACAGGAGCGTATATGGGTTAAGTACAATGTGAGTTTCCAGGACAGTAGCTTTATTAACAGTCCTGTATTTTTCTGGCTCACCCATCGCAGTTTTCTTCTTTACAGGGAACAGTGGGGTATTGCAGAGAGAGTCACAGGGGACCAGGGCATCATTGGACACCAGAGCATTAACCTGCTGGGAAATAGCAAGAGCTTGGGCAGGTTTGCGGGGCAGGCTGGCACCTGGGATTAACTTCACCAGAACTGGGGGAACATGGAGGCATCCAAAATCTTCAGGGCCGATGGACCACAGCTTGGCAGGTATTCTGGTAAAGGCATTGGGGGAACAGTCTAGGACCCTTGCATCCTGGTCAGGTTTCTCCATGTGGAGCAGAAGGCCGAAGTATCAGCAGCAGATAGGGGTGAGGACAGTTGAACTTAGCAAAAACCAGGCCACGAGATCTGGGTAGGTGCCAACCTGCAAAGGCTTAGTGTATGGGCTACTCTGCAGAGTGCCACCTACATCTATGCAAGAGACATTGATATTAGACAGGAAAGAGAAGTTAGGCAGGTCTTGTTCTCTAAGGATGCTTTGGGCTGCACCTGTGTCAACTAAGGAGGACCACCGTGGCTGGACCACCGTGGCTGGACCACCATGACTAGGGGTCCTCTTTATCCCCTGAAGACACTGCCATGACAGGGGTAGGTGACACAGGTTTAACAGTTACCTGTTGCAGGAGATCTAGGTGAGCTCGGTCCAGGCCAGTATAGGCGCGGCTGACTGCAGCAGAGTAACTGACTGCAGGATGGCTAGCTTGGGCCGGGTGACCAGCTGTAGGGTAAATGGCAGCGTTCAGGCCTTCACAAATAGACTCTTTGAGGCCTGCTACCAAGGCCGCAGATAGCGTTTGGGTATGGGCCTTGTTAGATATAAACTAAAACCCAGGTCAGAGAAAATTTGTGACAACCTGGAGTGATACTTCTTCACAGATACTAACTTATCTTTGATGACATCGTTAATACAGGTAGCCTGATCAGCTAGTTTATCTTGGGCCTAGACAAGTCACGCCATGCGGCGGATTTGGGCAATCCTTCAGTAGAAGGACATAGGCCAGGGAGAGAGACCACCAAATTTGCAGCCTGGGATGGGGCAAATGAAACATACATCAAAGGGGCTCCATCTGTGACAAATTGGGCTTTGGGAATCTCAAAATGGGGTCGTGTAGGGCTGTCCCCACATAAGCTACCGCCATCAGGGAGAAACTGATACCCATGGGAGCTAGCGGCATCAAAGGGACTAAGGGCCTGGGCCGCTATGTTGGGACCCATACAGGGAAGGAGGGCATAAGGGTTGAAGAGGGGTGGGCAACACCTGGATTCCTCCCTGGGGAGTAAGTACAGGAGGGTCAGCTGGGGACACCAAAGGTCCGTCTGCCATAGCAGGCATGAGAGGGGTAGGCCTCGTGATGGGGGAAGCCATGACAGGGGCGGGAACGGAGGTGATGGTTGGTGTGGAAAAGGAAGTTACGATGGGGGCGGGAGGGGAAGTGAGGGTCGTGACAGGGACGGGAAGAGCAGAAACTGGAAATGAGGGCTGAGCAAGGGCAGAAGTGATGGGAGTAGGAAGTGAGGGTAGAGAAAGGACGGAAATTACAGGAGCAGGAAAGGTAGAGGTAGGTGGGACGGGGCAGGAAGGCGTGACAGGGGAATACAAGAATCTGTCCGCCTAAAGGATGGGGTATATAGGAAGGGGAGGGCTGTGACCGTAGACACTGGTAATTGGGTGGAGGCCACGGGAGTTGGGCCGGCCTTTTTCCCTTCATGCCAGGCGCCATCAAGGGCGGTGGCTGGCATGTACCTTCAACATTACATATACTATAGCTGATGAAATAAGCAATATCTTTTGCAAAATGAAATACTAAACTTTAAATAAAATACCAAACTAAAAATCCAAATTAAATTCTCTAACACAACATTATCCGTGTTTAAACTATACCTAAGTATTCAAACCTGGAAAATAAACCTGGCAAAATAAGACAGCTGAAAACCTTATGCATGTAACAGCCCATAAAGATGTTCATAGAAAAATATACTTTAAATTAGCATTCCTCGAACACAACATCTGTGCTTTAGTACTTTATTGGTCAGTATAGATAATACAATCCAGCTGCCCACCGCCTTACTACATCCAAGCTCTGCAAGACCCATACAACCAACATCCCATATACACCATTCTTACTTACAATTGTCCCAAGATTCATTCAATCTCCACATTTACCAACGTACAACTCAAATTAACATTCTATTGTCTCACAATACTCAGCCAGCCTACAATTCACCATTCATTAGCCTCTTTTTCTCCATATACCAACCTCGTATTCCACGTGTCCCAACAAAATCTCACTTGCCTTTCACTTCCCTTACCCCAATATTCTAGTATCCATCTTACAACCCATCACTCTGATTTTCCACCAGCCTCTATCCCTAACATCCTAC